>CM075653.1:90092638-90717638 GCA_037953625.1 Crotalaria pallida
ACGAGTTTACCTATAAGAGCAGAGACATTTCTTCCCATGTTGATCCTCTCATTGCCCTTGAGCTTCCGTTTGTGTGTGCATAGCTCCTTCAAGAACTTTGCATACCTTGGAATCTGCTTGATTGCATCAAGAAGGGGTATGTTGACTTCCACCTTCCTGAATGTGTCAAGTATCTCTTTGTCAATCTCTTCCATTTTCTTGCTTTGAGTCACCCCCCTTGGTGGGAAAGGAAGAGGAACGGGGGGTGGTTGTTGGGCAGCAGCAGGTGTTGTGCTTGAGAAAGGCTGAGCTGGATGGGATTTTCTGGTATTTGTGTGCTCACTCTCCTTGACAATTTGGCTCTTCTTTTCGGATGGAACTAAATCATCTCTGTTGAGGTCAGGTTCTGGTGTGGGTGTGACAATCTGCTTCCCTGACCTTAGACTGATGGCACTCACATTCTGGTTTGGGTTGATCACTGTTTGGGATGACAACTTGTTAGAATTATGAGATTGCAAAGTGTTGATGGTTGTTGCCATTTGTCCCATCTGATTGGTCAAAGATTGAATGGAGGCCTCTTGTCTTTGAATGGATGCTCTAGTTTCCTGTTGGAATTGGAGATTTTGCATGGTCATATGCTTCATCAACTCTTCCAATGAAGGCTGCTGCTCAGTACTAGGAGCTGGTGGTGCAGAATTAGCCTGTTGTTGCTGCTGCTGTTGTCTCTGCTGCTGGACTAGAGGAGGTACATATGGTGGTCTAGAATTGTTCTGAAATTGAACCTGTGAAGGTTGCTGCTGATCAGACCATCTTAGGTTGGGATGGTTCCTCCAACCAGGGTCGTATCTATTGGTAGAGAGATCAAAGTTCTATGGCTGCTGGTTTCTACTGTTGAAGATGTTGGCGGCATATGCCTCAGGTTGGTCAGCACCAGTCGTTGGTTGCTGCTACAAAGAAGGGCATGCTTCTGTGTTATGTTCACTGGATGTGCAAATACCACATAATCTAGCAGGCAGAGACAACTTCTTCTGGTTGATGGCCAATTGAGTGACCAAAGTTGTAAGTGATTCTATCTTCTGTTCCAGCTTCTCAACCTTACCAGAACTTGTGCCAACATCATTCACTCCTCTCACTACGATTCCATCGTTGTTTCCCCTTGCATGGAATTGTTGACAATTGGAAGCCATCTTCTCAATCTTGGCTCTGGCTTCTAAAGGTGTCATGTCTCCTAGGGCACCACCACTTGCAGCATCAAGCATGTTTCTCTCCATGAGGTTGAGACCTTCATAGAAATATATAATAAGCAGCTGCTCTGAGATCTGATGGTGGGGGCAGCTCGCACACAGTCTCTTGAATCTCTCCCAATACTCGTAGAGACTTTCTCCACTTTGTTGCCTGATGCTTGATATATCCTTTCGGATTACTGTTGTTCTGCACGCAGGGAAGAATTTCTCCAAAAATGCCCTCTTTAGGTCATCCCAGCCTGTGATAGAACCAGGGGCCAGATCGTACAACCAATCCTTGGCTAGCCCCTCTAGGGAGTGTGGGAATGCCTTGAGACAAACATGATCCTTTTGCACATCATGTGGTTTCATAGTGGCACACACAATGTGGAACTGCTTGAGATGTTTATGAGGATCCTCACCTGCAAGACCATTAAACTTGGGCAACAAATGAATTAGTCCAGACTTAAGCTCATATGGGTCATCGGGATACTGGATGCACAAATCTTCAATAGTAAAATCAGGTGTAGCTAGCTCCCTCAATGTCCTATCACGTGGTGGAGGTTGAGGCATATTTTCAGAATAAACAGAATAAGAATCAAAATTTATAGGAATAGAAGAAAAAGAAGCAGACTCACTATGTAAAGACTCAACAAACTCACTACCTATGGACTGGTTCCTATTTTGTCTAACTAATCTGTGATAAGTCCTATCAATTTCAGGGTTGTAGGGATGCAAGTAACTTGGGTTTCCCTGAGTCATGTACTGAACAGAACACCATCAACCATAGTAGACTGTAACAGATATACATGACCAAAATAGGCAACAAATTTTTTTTATTTTTTAAAATTTTTTTATTTAATTTTTTCAGCACCCTAAAATCATGAAAACATATCACAGAGAGTTTGAGGACAAAATTCAAAAAGGAACCAAGTCAAACAATTAAGACAGGGACCAAAAATTAAGAAAATAAAACTTGTAAAATAAAAAAGAAATAGTAAAAAGCCTTTTTCAGGATCCAGACGAAGGGTTTTTACAATGAAGTAGAAAAAATCAGATTATTCAAAAAATTCCCTTCGATTTGATATAAAATTCATCAAATTCCGAGTTACGGGTCAAAAGTTGCGACGATTTATAGTAAGTGCTGCTAAAACATGGAAAATTTTTCTGGAACTCACAACTGGTGCAAATCTGAGTGACCGTGGTGCATCAAAACCTTTTTATATGATAAAATTAGTGTGTATACAAATTTTCGTGCAAAAATTCCACCCAGAACTATGTGAACTAGCAACCACAGAATCAATCAAATACACTAATTGCAGCAAAATAGCAAAACAGCAAACAGTGCAACTTCAACCAGTTATCAGAATTGAATACTAGACCCTAAATCAGACACAACCCACTATTATAACTATGATACTAACTGCGACACTAACTAACTACTAATGACCTTTGGCAAGAACCGATATTCCCCGGCAACGGCGCCGAATTTGATCGAGGCCGTACCCGATACAAATAAAAACAATTTAAATATAGTACTAGGAAGTGACTCCTAGGTCGTCTCCCAAGGAATATCTTATCAAGCGAAAGGTCAAACACATAGTATGCATTGAAAACAAGGGGGGTTTTGTATTAAATGTTGAAATCTAGAATCAAAACAGAATTAAATAAAAACGAAGTAACAAATAAGGAAAAGCGGATAAACCCCTTTGGCTCGCGTTCACAACTCTATCATCGGTCACAAAAGATCAATTTCTTCCCTCTTCACTGTCCAACTCGTGAGAACTAAATACTAAGCGAAAATTCAATTCTCACCCCAAAACCTTAACCTCTAATTAAGCATTAAAAGCCAAAGCATGGAGATTTTACGAGTTTGTATAAAGAGTTAATAGTCACATAGGTCCCCGAAAGATACATGTGGAATCAGTTAGGTCCTTGAAAGATTTGTGGAATCTCTTAAACCCCCCAAAGATCATTTTGGAATCAGTTAGGTCCCTGAAAGATTTGTGGAATCTCTTAAACCCCCGAAAGATCAATTTGGCATCACGTTAGTCCCCCCACGAGGGACCTAACGGAATCCTACGTGGCATGTTAAATGCATTTTCGCCTCAAACGTGGAACCTTCTTAACAATCCATCATGGCATTGTGATCAACAAAGAATTTAACATGCACATAGGATTCCGTTAGGTCCCTCATGTCGAAATTGGATAGGGGGACTAAAGGTGACGCCAAATTGATCTTCGGGGGGTTTAAGAGATTCCACAAATCTTTCAGGGACCTAACTGATTCCACGGGTATCTTTCGGGGACCTATGTGACTATTAACTCTTTGTATAAATTAACCATTCATACACATGGATTATCTCTATAGAATGTGTAAGATCCTATATTTTAAATACATGAAATAAAAGTATTTTTATAAATATTAGTATCATTAAAATAGTCAATTTTTCCTATTTTAGCAAAAACACTCGAGTATTTTAGGAAAAACTCGAGTATTTTAAGTAGCTGTTTAAAAATTTGAATTTTTAAATAAAAACTCGAGTATTTGGGAAAAAACTCGAGTATTTCGTACAGACCTGAAAGTGTATAAGTCGGTTTTCATTTAATTTTCGCACCAAAACGCGGTTTCTTGAAATGACAAGCATAGAGCTGGACTTTGCTTCGATTTGAAGTATTCCTAGACTATAAATTGGTGCTTGGTTGAAGCATTCAACACCTCTAATCCTCCAAAACCCGAATTCTAAGTTTCAGACTCTCAGTTTTTCAGAGCATACTTTGATCTCTAATTTCTCCTTCGTTTCTCAATCAAATCCTTTGAAACCAAAACACAACTCAAGGTTCTAGTTCCATCTTTGAATTAGAATCAAGAATCACTTCAAATAAGCCCCTGTAGTTCGAGTTCTAGCTCATCAAAGTTTGAAGTTCAAAGCTGTGAAAACAGAGTAGTTTTCAGCACCAAGTATTCATCTTCATTGAATTCGTTTGGTAATCTCAGGAATCCTTTTTGTGTCAAACTTGTTTCTGATTGGAGTTAGTATATCCTAGTTTGTTAAACTAACTTGTTTCGTTCTTTTTCATGCCAAATCCGTGGTGAAATCTGTGGCCAAAGTCAGCCTGTTCAACCCCTTTTTCACAAGTCCAGAATTTGGATTTTTGATCCAGCCAAGTTTCTCGTTGTTTAATCTGTTGTTTAGCTTCTCTAAGGTAAGGGAGGAGTTATCTAATTGCTAGAATGAGTAATCTCAAGTTAGAAATGTAGGAACCTCACATGGTTCATCAAGGGATGAAGTTGGAATTGGGAATATGACATGGAGGTCATAAACCCAAGGTTTTATGAGTCAAACAAGTTTAAATGAACCTAATGATGCTCACTGGATTGATTTTCGAAGATAAAACCAAGTGGAAATGAATTTCATATCTTGAAATGGTTATTTTTCAAGTTTGCATAGATTCTGTGATTTGATGTTGATTTATGTTATTATGTACTTGTTTATGTGTACTAACATGTTCCTTATATGTGTTTATGCCTCTGTGTTGCATAAGAATGGAAAAATAATGCATGGAATTCGAATTGGTGCTTAAAATGCAGAAACTGGTGCTGATGCAGTAAAAAAACTCCAGTCTTTTGAGAAAAACTCGAGTATTCTGGGTAAATGAAGAACAACTCGAGTATTTCTTCAAAGACTTCAAGTATTCTGGAAAAAATGAAGAATAACTCGAGAATTTAATAAAATACTCGAGTATTTTGATTAAAACTGAAGAAAACACTTATTTTTCTTAAGAATATTGAATACCTAATTCTTATACGTTTTTCTATTGGTCGATTATTATCCTGGAAGAGTCCTACTGGAATTCTATTCAGTGGTTGACGTATTCGGACAGGAGTCCCAATGGATAAATGTATAAGTTTACTTGATTCCCGTTGGTTGATTTTTATCCTGGATGAGTCCTACTGGAATTTTATTCAGTGGTGACATATTCGGACAGGATGTCCCAATGGAAGTGCGTACACCCATTTGATTGATTATTTTCCCATGTCCCAGTGGAAGCCTTTACCCACTTGGTTGATATTTTGGGAGTCCTAAATGGGGTCGTTGCAATAATTAAATAATAAAATAATTAACTCCTATTGCATAAAACCATCACAAAGTGGCTGGGCCGCTGATGGAATTTTCAGTAAGCACTAGCACCAGTTAATGCAAGAAGGATTATGAACTTTGGGTCTCTATATTGGAGACATGATGTTCAAGGATGTGACTTAAAAGAAAGAAAGAAAATGAACAGTTGTATGGCATTGACATGCATGGAGTTGCTCCGAGTTCGATTGTGGAATCTGGCATAGGTAGACGTATTTCGCAGCATTGAATGAGCTGTGATGCCATAGCATTGACTATGCTATGATGATTTGAATTCCGTAGCATGAAAATGTTATGAAGGCTAGTTCCCAATCAATCGTGATGCATGGGTTATGGATACGCTCCAGTTCGATGAAAACATAGGTTTGAAACGGATTCCCGAAAGGATGCCGAACTGTGAAGCATGAATGAGGAGTAGGCATGCATCATGTCGCTAATGAAATCCAAGAAGTGTTAAAAGACAGTTTGAGCATATACATATGCATTTATTATTGCTATTTGAAAAGTTGTGTTTGTTATTTCTAGCCACTGTTATACTCATTTGTTATTGCTTTTAGCTATGACTCACTCCCAGTCCCTTGTGTAGGTGATGGCAAGAAACATGTTCTGCATGGAGATGAGGCCGCCCCCTAATGGGGAGTGGAACTTCGAGGACCATAGGGCTACATATGAGGGGGATGTGGATGTTATCTTCTGTCATCCTAACCCATATTCCCGTATGCGTCCGCTTAGATCGAGAATCCCAATGGTTTACATCATGCACATTCCGCCAGATGATGGATGACTTTATGGACAACTCAACCGGAAGTCAGTGGGGAACTGATGACTGAGCTAAGTTGTGAGGTAGAATGTGAATGATATAATCCATCAGGTTTTCTCTTATCTATGTTATTTTATATTTTGAGTCATGAACCATATGCTCTAGGTTATTATGAATTTTGTTGTAATATATGTAATATAGTGTAATGGCCTAGTGTGTTAAGTCAAATAATTATGTATTTTGTTTAAATGAAGAAAATGGGATGTACCCTTTTTAGTATGAATGAAATATGATGTTATATCACTTGTTTTCATGACTCGATGTTTATATAATTCCACAAGATTTGATAATGGATGATGACTGACTTTTAGTTTCAAAGAAAAAAAATGGTCGTATTTTCTAAATATGAATATTAAAATTTGGAATAAAAGTTGGGTCGTCACATTTAGTGGTATCAGAGCAATGGTTCAACTCTCGGCCTTGGAGTGTGGCCTTACACACTAACCATTGCATACTCTAGAATCATGTTCGCATTTTGAGATATAGAATAGTAGAATCTAATTAAGTTTTTCCCCCTTGGATTCTCTAAGGATAGATGGCTGGACGTAATAACGCTAACATTGCTGAGGCTCTGACCCGTATGGCTGCGGTCCTGGAAAACTTGCAGCAAACCCGTCCTCCCAGCAATGTAACCCCGGTTGAATTTCAAGGACTAGATTCTTTCTGTAGATGTAAACCCCCCTGGCTTCTCGGGTGGTCGATGCCCTGAGCAAGGCCAGTTCTGGTTAGCTGAGATGAATAAGATTTTCCGAACGCTGACTCTCACGGAAGTTCAGAAGGTCACGTTCGCGGCTTACATGTTGAATGGAGAAGCTGCAACTTGGTGGGAGCAGACCCGCCAGTTTTTGGAGTATGATCATCGCGAGCTCTCTTGGGAAGTCTTCACGGAGAAATTCTTGGAGAGGTACTTTCCGGATGACGTTCGGATCCAAAAGGAGATGGAATTCTTAGACTTGAAGCAAGGCAGCATGACTGTCGACCAGTATGCTGAAAAGTTTGAGGAGCTGATGAAGTACTCCCCGTACTTCCAATATCATCCTGACGAATACTCGAAGTGCACCCGATTTGAGAATGGGCTGAGGTCGGATATCAAGTTAGCTGTAAGCGTGCAAAGGATTCGTCACTATCCAACCTTGATTAGTGCATGTCGCATTTTCGAGAGGAACAATTTCAAGAAAGAAGTCAGCCAAGGAGGCCATGGACCCCACCGACATCAGCACAAGAATAATCGTGGAAATCGTGGAGGCCCTTATTGGCACAAAGGAAAGGGAAGAGCACAACCTTCTGGAGTATCCAGTTTTTCGGCTCTGGTAGAGATTTGTAGCAAGTGTCAACGCTCTCATCCTGGCCAAGAATGCTGGAGGGACAAGCCACCAGTCTGCTTCAATTGTGGAAGGACCGGACACATCTCCCGTGCGTGCCGCCAACCCCCGCGCCAAATCAGTCAAGGACAAGGAAGTAAACCCTGGGTCAATGGAAAGGTGTTCACAATGTCTGGAGCAGAAGCAGAGCAGGCCGACAATCTTGTGCAAGGTAACCATTTCCTCAATGGCATGCCTTGTCGCTTTTTATTTGATTCTGGAGCAACACATTCCTTCATCTCGGAGGCATGTGTCAAGCGTTTAAATTTGTCTGTCTCGGAGACCCCGTTTAATCTGAGTGTGTCTACCCCCACGAATGCTCCTGTTGTTGCATCAAGAGCATGTGTCGGTTGTGTTGTTAGCATAGGAGATCAAATTTCTCGGATAAATCTGATTTGTTTGCCATTGTCCAATATCGACGTCATTTTGGGCATGGATTGGATGGCATCCAATCATGTGGTAATCGACTGCAAGGCTCGAACCATCGTGTTCCCGAGTGAGGAGTCGCCGGCCAAACAACTTGGAGGTTACGTGTGCCTATTTTCGGCCATCGCTGAAGAAAAGAAGGAGGAAGCAAAAATCGAAGAAATTCCGATTATTCGAGAGTTTCCCGAGGTGTTTCCCGATGAAGTGCCCGGTTTGCCACCGCATCGAGAGATAGAATTCAGTATTGACCTAGTCCCCGGTATTGGCCCTATCTCTATCGCCCCTTATCGTATGGCTCCAGCAGAATTAGCTGAATTAAAGAAGCAAGTGGAGGATTTGTTAGAAAAGCAGTTCATCAGACCAAGTGTGTCGCCTTGGGGAGCACCAGTTTTATTCGTGAAGAAGAAGGATGGATCAATGAGGATGTGCATTGATTATAGGCAACTAAACAAGGTTACCATCAAGAACAAGTACCCGTTGCCAAGAATTGATGATTTGATAGATCAAGTGAGAGGAGCATCGGTATTTTCAAAGATTGATCTGAGGTCAGGATATCATCAGATCAGAGTTAAGGAGGAAGATATACCGAAGACTGCTTTTCGGTCACGATATGGACACTACGAATATGTGGTGATGCCATTTGGATTGACCAATGCTCCAGCAATATTCATGGATTACATGAATAGAGTGTTCCGACCCTACCTGGATTCCTTCGTCGTGGTGTTTATCGATGATATTCTCATCTATTCGAAGAATCCGGAGGAGCACGCTAATCATTTGAAGATCATTTTAGAGACCTTGAGGGAGAAGAAATTATATGCTAAGCTGGCCAAGTGTGAATTTTGGCTTGAAAAAGTCAATTTCTTGGGTCATATAATTTCAAAGGATGGTGTGGCTGTGGACCCGGTCAAAGTAGAATCAGTTTTGCAATGGGAAAGACCAAAGACGGTTACTGAAATAAGAAGTTTTCTTGGGTTAGCTGGATATTATCGGAAGTTCATTGAAGGTTTTTCCAAGTTGGCTCTTCCGTTAACTCGTTTAACCCGGAAGGAGCAACCTTTTGTCTGGGACGAGAAGTGTGAAGTTAGCTTCCAGACATTAAAGGACAAGTTAACATCATCTCCAGTGTTAACTTTGCCCGATCCTAGGAAAAGCTTCGATGTTTATTGTGATGCATCCCGACAAGGTTTGGGTTGTGTCTTGATGCAAGAAGGGAAAGTTGTTGCTTATGCATCTCGTCAGCTGAAGGTGCATGAAGGGAACTATCCTACTCACGACTTGGAATTGGCTGCCATTGTCTTTGCTTTGAAGATTTGGAGACATTACCTGTATGGTAATACGTTCCAAGTATTCAGCGACCATAAAATTTTGAAGTATCTCTTCGACCAAAAGGAGCTGAATATGAGGCAACGTAGGTGGATGGAATTCCTGAAAGATTATGAATTCGAATTGCATTACCACCCCGGCAAAGCTAATGTTGTAGCCGACGCTCTCAGTAGGAAGATGCTGCACGTGAGTACAATGATGGTAAAAGAAGCTCAGCTAATTGAAGAATTCCGAAACTTGAATTTGGCAATTCAGTTCAAGCCGAATTGCGTCAAGTTAGGAATGTTGAAAATCACAAATGAGTTTGTGGGTCAAGTTCGATACCTACAACAAGTGGACAAGGAGCTTCTAGAGAAAAAAAGATTAGGGATGGAAGGAGTGGAACCGGATTTCCAATTAGGATCCGATGGCATTCTGAGATTCAGGGATCGAATCTGCATCCCGGCGAATCAAGAATTAAGGAAAGCTGTATTAGAGGAAGCCCACAAGAGCAAGCTGAGTATGCATCCTGGATCAACAAAGATGTATCAAGACCTGAAGAGGATGTTTTGGTGGTTCGGACTAAAGAAAGATGTTGCGTCTTATGTAGCGTCTTGCCTTGTCTGCCAAAAGGCGAAGATCGAGCATAAGAAGCCTGGAGGAGAACTGCAACCCTTGAGCATACCAGAATGGAAGTGGGATGGAATAGCTATGGATTTTGTGAGTGGTTTTCCAAGAACAAGAGAAGGCTTTGATGCAATTTGGGTTGTGGTTGATCGCTTAACGAAGTCTGCACATTTCATTCCCATCAACATGCAGTATCCGTTGGAGAAGCTTGCAAGATTGTACATTAAGGAGATTGTTAGATTGCATGGAATTCCCTCGAGTATCGTATCGGATCGTGATCCCCGTTTCGTGTCCCGGTTCTGGCAGAGTTTACATCAAGCGTTGGGAACGCAGTTGAGGATGAGTTCTGCTTATCACCCTCAAACCGATGGTCAATCAGAAAGGACGATTCAATCTTTGGAAGACCTGCTTCGAGCATGTGTTCTGGAATATCAAGAAGGTTGGGATCGGTTATTGCCGCTTGTGGAGTTCACCTACAATAATAGTTATCACACAAGCATCGATATGGCCCCGTATGAAGCTCTATATGGAAGAAAGTGTAAAACCCCGCTTTGTTGGTTTCAAGTGGGGGAGAATGCTCTCATCGAACCTGAATTAGTTCAAGAAACGATTGAAAAGGTAAGGACTATCCAAGAGAAGATGAAGATCGCACAAAGTCGTCAGAAGAGTTATGCCGATCAGCGAAGATCCAAGCTCGAATTTCAAGAGGGAGATCATGTATTCCTGCGAGTCGTGCCAACGACTGGAATTGGAAGGGTAATGAAGCCAAAGAAGCTATCTCCTAAGTTCATCGGCCCTTATCAGATTTTAAAACGAGTGGGTCCTGTCACATATCAGATCGCTTTACCCCCATTTCTGTCCAATCTGCACAACGTATTCCATGTCTCTCAGCTTCGCAAATTTATCCAAGGTCCATCGTCGATCGTTCAGCTGCAACAAGACATGATACCGCTAAAAGAGAATCTCACATTTGACGTTGGGCCAGTGCAAATAGAAGATAGGCGAATTAAGAAGTTGCGAGGAAAAGAGATTCCGTTAGTTCGAGTCTTGTGGGGTCAGAATGGAGTATCTGACTCTACGTGGGAATTAGAATCTAAGATGAGGGAGGAATATCCGCATCTTTTTATGTAAATCGGAATTTCGAGGACGAAATTCTATTTAAGTGGGGGAGGATGTAAGATCCTATATTTTAAATACATGAAATAAAAGTATTTTTATAAATATTAGTATCATTAAAATAGTCAATTTTTCCTATTTTAGCAAAAACACTCGAGTATTTTAGGAAAAACTCGAGTATTTTAAGTAGCTGTTTAAAAATTTGAATTTTTAAATAAAAACTCGAGTATTTGGGAAAAAACTCGAGTATTTCGTACAGACCTGAAAGTGTATAAGTCGGTTTTCATTTAATTTTCGCACCAAAACGCGGTTTCTTGAAATGACAAGCATAGAGCTGGACTTTGCTTCGATTTGAAGTATTCCTAGACTATAAATTGGTGCTTGGTTGAAGCATTCAACACCTCTAATCCTCCAAAACCCGAATTCTAAGTTTCAGACTCAGTTTTTCAGAGCATACTTTGATCTCTAATTTCTCCTTCGTTTCTCAATCAAATCCTTTGAAACCAAAACACAACTCAAGGTTCTAGTTCCATCTTTGAATTAGAATCAAGAATCACTTCAAATAAGCCCCTGTAGTTCGAGTTCTAGCTCATCAAAGTTTGAAGTTCAAAGCTGTGAAAACAGAGTAGTTTTCAGCACCAAGTATTCATCTTCATTGAATTCGTTTGGTAATCTCAGGAATCCTTTTTGTGTCAAACTTGTTTCTGATTGGAGTTAGTATATCCTAGTTTGTTAAACTAACTTGTTTCGTTCTTTTTCATGCCAAATCCGTGGTGAAATCTGTGGCCAAAGTCAGCCTGTTCAACCCCTTTTTCACAAGTCCAGAATTTGGATTTTTGATCCAGCCAAGTTTCTCGTTGTTTAATCTGTTGTTTAGCTTCTCTAAGGTAAGGGAGGAGTTATCTAATTGCTAGAATGAGTAATCTCAAGCTAGAAATGTAGGAACCTCACATGGTTCATCAAGGGATGAAGTTGGAATTGGGAATATGACATGGAGGTCATAAACCCAAGGTTTTATGAGTCAAACAAGTTTAAATGAACCTAATGATGCTCACTGGATTGATTTTCGAAGATAAAACCAAGTGGAAATGAATTTCATATCTTGAAATGGTTATTTTTCAAGTTTGCATAGATTCTGTGATTTGATGTTGATTTATGTTATTATGTACTTGTTTATGTGTACTAACATGTTCCTTATATGTGTTTATGCCTCTGTGTTGCATAAGAATGGAAAAATAATGCATGGAATTCGAATTGGTGCTTAAAATGCAGAAACTGGTGCTGTTGCAGTAAAAAAACTCGAGTCTTTTGAGAAAAACTCGAGTATTCTGGGTAAATGAAGAACAACTCGAGTATTTCTTCAAAGACTTCAAGTATTCTGGAAAAAAATGAAGAACAACTCGAGAATTTAATAAAATACTCGAGTATTTTGATTAAAACTGAAGAAAACACTTATTTTTCTTAAGAATATTGAATACCTAATTCTTATACGTTTTCTATTGGTCGATTATTATCCTGGAAGAGTCCTACTGGAATTCTATTCAGTGGTTGACGTATTTGGACAGGAGTCCCAATGGATAAATGTATAAGTTTACTTGATTCCCATTGGTTGATTTTTATCCTGGATGAGTCCTACTGGAATTTTATTCAGTGGTTGACATATTCGGACAGGATGTCCCAATGGAAGTGCGTACACCCATTTGGTTGATTATTTTCCCATGTCCCAGTGGAAGCCTTTACCCACTTGGTTGATATTTTGGGAGTCCTAAATGGGGTCGTTGCAATAATTAAATAATAAAATAATTAACTCCTATTGCATAAAACCATCACAAAGTGGTTGGGCCGCTGATGGAATTTTCAGTAAGCACTAGCACCAGTTAATGCAAGAAGGATTATGAACTTTGGGTCTCTATATTGGAGACATGATGTTCAAGGATGTGACTTAAAAGAAAGAAAGAAAATGAATAGTTGTATGGCATTGACATGCATGGAGTTGCTCCGAGTTCGATTGTGGAATCTGGCATAGGTAGACGTATTCCGCAGCATTGAATGAGCTGTGATGCCATAGCATTGACTATGCTATGATGATTTGAATTCCGTAGCATGAAAATGTTATGAAGGCTAGTTCCCAATCAATCGTGATGCATGGGTTATGGATACGCTCCAGTTCGATGAAAACATAGGTTTGAAACGGATTCCCGAAAGGATGCCGAACTGTGAAGCATGAATGAGGAGTAGGCATGCATCATGTCGCTAATGAAATCCAAGAAGTGTTAAAAGACAGTTTGAGCATATACATATGCATTTATTATTGCTATTTGAAAAGTTGTGTTTGTTATTTCTAGCCACTGTTATACTCATTTGTTATTGCTTTTAGCTATGACTCACTCCCAGTCCCTTGTGTAGGTGATGGCAAGAAACATGTTCTGCATGGAGATGAGGCCGCCCCCTAATGGGGAGTGGAACTTCGAGGACCATAGGGCTACATATGAGGGGGATGTGGAAGTTATCTTCTGTCATCCTAACCCATATTCCCGTATGCGTCCGCTTAGATCGAGAATCCCAATGGTTTACATCATGCACATTCCGCCAGATGATGGATGACTTTATGGACAACTCAACCGGAAGTCAGTGGGGAACTGATGACTGAGCTAAGTTGTGAGGTGGAATGTGAATGATATAATCCATCAGGTTTTCTCTTATCTATGTTATTTTATATTTTGAGTCATGAACCATATGCTCTAGGTTATTATGAATTTTGTTGTAATATATGTAATATAGTGTAATGGCCTAGAGTGTTAAGTCAAATAATTATGTATTTTGTTTAAATGAAGAAAATTGGATGTACCCTTTTTAGTATGAATAAAATATGATGTTATATCACTTGTTTTCATGACTCGATGTTTATATAATTCCGCAAGATTTGATAATGGATGATGACTGACTTTTAGTTTCAAAGAAAAAAAATGGTCGTATTTTCTAAATATGAATATTAAAATTTGGAATAAAAGTTGGGTCGTCACAGAATGGAACTAAGCGAACCATAACATATCAATAAGCATGAAAATAGTGAATAAAAACGAAATAGCATTAAGAACAAAACCTCAAGAGTATGTGATACATTACCAAAGGGATTTAACCTAAGAGTTTAGCCTTCCATGATGAAATAAGTCAAAGACGTGTAGAAAAGGAAGAGAGAGAAACCCTAGCAGCCACCACAAGCTTGGAGAGCAAAACTAAGCCTTCTCTTAGAGAGAGATTGGAAAAAACGTGGAATGATAGATGGCTGCTAGGTCTACATGAATTTGGGTTTTTAAATCACAAAACGGGCCTAAATCATGGGCCAAATCCTAAGGAAAGCTAATCTCTAAATTAAATCTAAAAATATCTTATAGATAAAATCTAAATCTTAAAAGATATAAACTAAATCTCAAATAATCCTAAAGATAGATTACAATCTTCACTTCATCATATATCTTCTCTTCCAAAATTAAATCTTCACTCCCAAAATGTCCAAAAGGCCCTTGTGCCAAATATGACCTGAAAATAATAATAGATTAAATTAGGCTAAATAATCCAAATTAATTAAAATCCGAAATAATAGTCTAATAAAGTCTAAAATACTAAATCATTCTAAACAATGTCAAGTAGGCACCAAAAATCATCAATGAGAGCAAAATAAGGCTATGAATAATGGGAAATATAATGCTCATCACTCTATTTTGGACCGATGCCTTCTTTCAACGTAGAATTAAAAGTTATAGCACCGATTGGAAGGATCTATTTGATTCTAAGAAGGATGTATGCCGAGCGTACGAGGAGTACTTGTCAAAAAACAGAATGATTGAGACCCGAGAGATCGTTATCCTTCCAGAGAGCCATGTTAAAGCCCAACTTGGTACGAAATTTGGTGTTTCTTGTTTACATTTGTGCTAATACTCTTAACTGATATTTATTTCTTTTTTAGGTATAATGGCCGACCGTATTGCAAGCAAAGATTGCATCAGAAGGTTCAACTCCGAGCACAGCAACTCCGACTGCCTCGGGGTCATCTCTTGACGGCTCCCCTCGTCCTGCGACCGTTTTGGCTGCCATCCCCGTCACTACTGTTCAAGTGTCGATCGCCGAGGAAGTAGTTATGGGAGAAGCTTCTAATACAGAAACAGTTTCCCCCCGGAACAAGCATTTAGGCGTCGGAGACCGAACAAGGGGAAGTTGTGGTCGGTGAGGGTTCTAGGACAAAAACTGTTGTGGAGGAGGAAGAAACAGAAGATGCCACTGGCTCGGTTTGGGATCGAAAATTAGATGAGAAGTTCCCAAACTTCGTTTGCACTGAGCAGGACCATGCCAAGTTTTCAGGAATGTCAGCCTCTGAGTGGGGTCAGCATATGCAAGCTCTGACTAAGTTTCTTTTACAAGGAGCGTGCATGACTCATTTACTGTTTTAGCATCAAGAGGATGTGTTTGCTGGTGTTAACGCTGAGCAGAAAGAAGCAAGGGGCCTCTCGGCGGCTAAGGAAGCTAGTTTGTCAGACGAGCTGCTCAGAGTTCGATCCGAGCTAGAAAACCTCCATGCGGATCATGGTGAAATTGTAAAAGAAAGAGATAACTTGAAAAAATCTGATAGCACTGCCCGCACGGAGAGTGAACAGTCAAAGAAAGATCTGGAAGAGGCTCGGAAGGCGCTTGAAGAGGGTCGGCAGCAAAATGCTCAATTGGCTGAAAACGTGCGGAGGCTGACTGGTGAAGTGCAGAGGCAAACTAGTCTTTTTGAGAGGTTGAAAGGTAAGGCTCTTAAGCACAAAAAAGCGGCTTCCACCAATCTCTATGACTGTGAAAAAGGTGTCTATGATTCTTTCCTTTTTGCCGTTCGTCAGATTCATTACTTGAACCCCCAAGTGGATTTTAGGGTGACTGGAGCTCACTAGTTCCATGCAGTCCGAGTGGGGAAGCTAATTGATTTGAGTGATCAGTCCGAGGTGGATCTCGGGGCTGACGACCTGCCCAATCAACTGGTTGACATTGTGGAAGAGCCACCCTTTGATGATTCCACTATGAACTTATCTGATATCGAGGCGTAAAAACCCTTATGCTGGGTAGCCTGATTTTTCATTAACTCTTGCCTTTTTGACATATTTTTGCATATATCAATCTCCTGGTGATTTTTTAAGCTCGTTGTATTCAAGCGTTTTTACTTGTGTTTTTATACTGCTTGTTATTTTTGTTTAAACGTAAACAAGTGTCATACTATGATCTGAGTTTTCTTGCTCGGTGTTTCCGAGCGTAAATCCTTAAGTTTTTTTACATAATTCATTAATAGAAATTGTGAGCAAGAACTCGGATCGCCGACTTTAGCCGAAGCGGGACCCTCAGACCGAGATGTAAGGAAGGTAATTCCTGGGATCGGGTGTTCTTTAAGTACGTTATTAAACTCTCGAAAGGAGCTGTATCTCGATTTCGCTCGGTGGCAAGCTGAACAAAATGAGTCGTACTTGCATTCACAATATATATAGACGAATTTTCAAAGAAATCTGGGAATTTTTATTAATAAGAGAGTACAAAGCTTGAAATGTTCAGGAATAAAAAATGTCCTAAAATTTTGAACTATAATCTATGAAGGGTGTTATCCTTCGTTATTCATTCCTAACTATTCTTGAGCAATAGTAAATAAACTAAACTATTCTTGAAACAAAGAAAACAAAAATGAGAGCTTAGCTGTAGTAAGCTCGGAGCCTAGAAGCATTCCAACTGTTGTTGATATCTTTTCCCAAGAGAGTTTCCAATCTGTAGCCACCGGTTCCAGTCTTAGTTTTCACTCTGTATAGCCCTTCCCATTTTGGGCTCAGCTTACCCACACCAGAATTTCCTTTACCAATGTCCGCTCGGCGTAGGACCAAGTCACCAACTTCAAAACTGAGCGATCGGACTTTCTTGTTGTATTCCCGAGCCTGACGTTCTTTCACCTTTCTTTCATGGGATGCAACAGCTTCTCGTATTTCATCAGCTAGTATGAGTTCATCCATGAGCAAAGTGTTGTTGATCTCAGAGGGACGTTCAAGTACCCTAAAGGTGGGGATCCTCTTTTCAATCGGAATGACTGCGTCACAGCCGTATGTCAATCGAAAAGGAGTCTCTCCAGTTGAGGAATGTACAGTTGTTCTATGTGACCATAGAACGCTTGGAAGTTTGTCTGCCCATGTACCAGCTGCACTGCCAAGTTTCTTGTTTATACCTTCCAAAATTGTTTTGTTCGCTGCTTCGGCCAATCCATTGGTTTGCGGATGTTCTACAGAGTTGAAGTAGTGAGTAATTCCAAGGTCGGCTGCCAGTTCTTGAAAGTGTGAGGCTGAGAATTGCGATCCATTGTCCGTGACTATAGAATGGGGCACTCCGAATCGAGAGACTATTTCCTTCACAAAGAAAGACTGAATCTGAGCTGTTGTAATTGTTGCTAAAGGTGCTGCTTCAATCCACTTAGTAAAGCAGTCAATGGCTACAACCGCATACTTCAACTGTCCATGCGCAGTGGGAAATTTTCCAATGATGTCCATTCCCCACTGATAGAAGGGCCAAGGAGCTCCGAGGGAATGTAACTCTTCAGCAGGTCGCTGGTAGATGTCACTGTGGAATTGGCATTGAACGCATTTTTTAACATGTTCCATGGCGTCCCTTTGCAATGTGGGCCAAAAGTATCCTGCTCGGATTAGAGACTTTCCACCCATATGATGGCTGCAGACCCCACCATGAATCTCTTCTAGGATTTCTTCAGCTTGAGAGGGATTGACACATCTGAGCATAGGTGAACCAAAACCTCTCTTGTACAGAACTCCACTAAGAACTGTGTACTGAGCTGACTGGCGAATCAACTTACAAGTTTTTCGAGTTTTTGGTAACGGAGCTCAGGCCCTTGAAGTGCTCGACTGACAAAATAAATAGGGGCCTCAACTCCATAATCCTCTCGTACCAATACCGAACTGACCGCTGCGTCAGCCACTGATAAGTAAAGAAACAGATCTTCTCCGGCGAGGGGACTATTAAGGACAGGTAGGCTGGAGAGGTAGTCTTTCAACTGAACGAAAGCTTGTTCACATTGATCATCCCAAAGGAAGTCTTTGTTTTTCCTAAGGAGCCGATACCATGGCAAGGCTTTCCGAGCAGCTTGAGATAGGAACCTGGAAAGTGCCGCCACTCGTCCCGTAAGCTGCTGGACCTCTCGGAGATTGGTCGGACTTCTCATTTCTAAAATTTCTTTGCAGTTGTCTGGATTAGCTTCAATGCCCGTTTCAGTTAGCATGAAACCGATAAAGGAACCGGTGGGGACTCCAAACACACATTTTTCAGGGTTCAATCTCATGTTGTATTTCCTTACTCGGTCCAATATTGTTTCGAGGTCTTGAGCATGGGTCTCTTGCTTTTTACTTTTTGCAATTATATCATCAATGTAAACCTCCATCGTTGAGCCGATCATTCCCTGGAATACATTGTTCATCATTCGCTGGTAGGTGGCTCCAACATTCTTGAGTCCGAAAGGCCTGACATTGTAACAATAGGTTGCCTTGTCAGTGATGAATGCAGTTTTGTCTTGGTCGGGAGGGTACATGGGTATTTGGTTGTAGCCTGAATAGGCATCCATGAACGACAATAGCTTATACCCGGCCGAGTTGTCGATGAGCTTGTCTATGACGGGAAGTGGATATTGGTCTTTCGGACAGACTTTTTTCAAGTCCGTGTAATCAACGCACATTCTCCACTTCCCGTAGGGCTTTCTGACTAAAACGGTGTTTGCTAACCAGTATGTATAGTCTATTTCCCGAATGAAGCCTGATCGGAGTAACTCGGTGACTTTCTCCTCAATAGCAACGGCCTTTTCCACACTGACCTTTCTTTTGCGCTGCGCTACTGGTTTGGCTCCTGGAAGGATGCTCAACTTGTGGCAGATGAAATTTGGATCAATGCCTGGCATATCTGTCGAGGTCCATGCAAATAAATCCTTATTGGCAATCAACAGAGCGGAAAGTTCAGATTTGACATCCAAAGGGAGATCCGAGCCAATCTTGATTTGTCTGAGAGGATCGTCCTTCAACGTTAAGAGCTCCCACTGTCCCTTTGGAGTCGGCCTAGTTTTGTCGGATTCTGTACGCACATCAAGATCTACCAAGTTTACATTTCCTTTCCCGAGGGGAATCCTTTCCAGGTGGCCCTGGTCTCTGCCCTTGACCTTGCCCAAACTTGCATTGTAGCACTTCCGAGCTGCTTCTTGCTCGGCTTTGACTGTAACCACCTTGTCGTCCGTCCCAATAAACTTCATCGCCAAATGAACGGTTGATACTACTGCGTCGAATGCTTGTAAGAAAGTTCTTCCGAGAATGGCGTTGTAGGCCGCCGGGCAATCAACCACCAGAAATTTAATTATTTCAGTCCGAGCCGACGGTTGTTGACCGAGGGTAACAGGAAGTTGAATGTAACTACGAGGCTCGATGGTGTCCCCAGTGAACCCGATCAACTCTCCTTCAAACGGGGTAAGATTGCACTCCCTCAGCTTCAATGCCTTAAACAGGGGAAGAAACATAATATCTGTGGAGCTCCCTTTATCAACAAAAACACGCTTCACTTCATAGTTTCCGATAAGAGTTGTGATGACCATGGGATCGTTGTGACCTGGGAGGATACCGTCCAAATCTTGATCGTTGAAAACAAGCGGAACATTTTTTGCCGACCTTTTGGAGATCGGTTTTTGACTGACGACTAAAATTTGGTTGATGTATCTCTTCCTGTCTGCTCTTTTTTCTCTGCCCCCCGCAAATCCTCCGGCAATAGTATTGACTAAGAACTCATTTGTGGTTGGATTTGTCTCAGTAACTGGGGTAGGGTCGGTTTTTTGCCTTCCTGAATTCTTGTCGTCTGGTGATCTGCTTCTTCGGCGCTTAGACCTTTCGGGGCAGTGTGATCTATTCCTGCCTCTTCGTCCTGCCGCATCTCTAATGTATTGTTGCAGATTCCCATCTCTGATCATTTCTTCTATTAGATCCCTCAGCCAAATGCATTCGTCAGTCGTGTGCCCATATCCTTTGTGAAAATCGCAATATTTAGACCTATCACGCTGTGCACCCTTTCTTAAAGACGGGGGTCTTTGGGCCGAGCTTAAGTCGGTCTGCATCGTTTCCCGAAGGATCTGCTCATAGGAACAGTCAGAGGAGTGTACTCCTGATATTTGTTCCTAGGGGGCGGCCTTCGGTCACGATCATTTCTGTCATGTCTTCCATCAAAACGTTCGTCACGTTTTTGTTTATTCTGACCTTGAGGGTCGGATCGTTGCCGATCGTCTCTGAATTTATGACCTTTATGGAACTCCTCCAAGTTTATAAATTTATTTTAGCGTTGTCTGAGCCCGGCCATGTCTTTTGGAGGCTTTCCTATGAGTGATTTTCGGAAATCCCCCGGCCGCAAACCTTGAGTAAATAATAGCACAGCAACGCCCGGCTCGAGCCGAGGGACCGAACTAGCTTTCGTGCGGAAGCGTGACAAATAATCCTTCAAAGGTTCGTCCTGCTTTTGGGTAACTGCAGCTAGTGTATGATCATATTTAGGTTGGATACAATTGGCTGTGTATCTATTTAGAAATACTCTTTTCATCTCCTCCCATGAATTAACGGAATTCCGAGGGAGAGATGAGTACCACCGCAACACCGAAGGCTCAAGGGTCATGGAAAAAGCTCGGCACTTCATCCGATCACCCCCTCCATAGTAGTTCATTGCCCCCTCGTAAGAAACGATGTGATCAACTGGGTCAGTTAGGCTATTGTAATGTGGCACGTTGGATGGGCCTAAGTATCCTTGAGGAGTTTCATATTCCATGATGTATGGTGTAAAAGGATGTCCAGGGTGAAAATCACCCTGATCATGGTCTGTAACTGGATTGGTGTCAAGGTGAGGGGGTGGGGGTAGTTGCATCACGGGAATGGGTTGAGGGTTTAAGGGTTGAGTCATTTGGTTATGGACTTGCTGGGTAGTGGGTTGGTTTTGAGCGATTCTCGCCATTGCCTGTTGTTGGAGATCGGCGATGGCTTGTCCTTGTTGCTGAATTAATGCAGTTTGTCGGTTCAATATGTTAATCATCTCTTGCTCGCGAGTGCGAGCTGATGCAGAGGTTGCATAGGACCTACTAGTGGAATGGGCTAGTCGGGAATTACTATGGGCTGTTCTACTTGGGTTTAGTCTAGTACTGGGAGTTACTCCTCTATGGTCAGGGTTGGGTTGAACTTGTGGATTTGGGGTTCGGTGAGTGTTTCTCCCGTGGTGTGCTCGGGTTCCTATAGATCTTGCTATATTACGGGTTGTTGGAGCAGTGCTGCTTGAATCTCCTCGGCTGGAAGGGGGTAGTGATTGAGGCAGTGGGGGAGGTGGTGGAGGAAGTAAATTCCGTAGGCTAGGGGGTGGCTGGGGATTTGTGCCAGTCCTAGGTTGAGATGAGTGTGGTGGTTGTGAATTGGTGACGTGATTCTGACTTTGTGAATTATGGGGAGGCTGCGGGTTAGTCCTTGTCCAGAATGGGATGTACGTGGTGGCTGCGAATTAGTCTCACGGTTTTGATTTAGAAGATCTCGCAGGTCACTAGTGGGTTGTGGTTGTTGATCGTTATTGCTAACGTTTCTGGGTCTGCCGCGAGTACGCCCAATGCGATCGCGGAGATCACCAACTTGGCTTCTGGTATAAACCATGGTGGAGGTGGGAATGATTTATTATTCGATTCCCACAGATGGCGCCAATGTAGTGTCCTTAATCGGAATCACCCTTGAAGCTATGGAAGAACTCCAGGAATGATCCCAACCAAGATGTTAATGTAGGACTCTTTAGTATTTCTGTATATCCAGTTGGGATAAACAGGTTCTCCCTAGTCAACAAAGTGTGTGCAAGTGTCAACTTAGGGATGAGAAAGCGTACCTTAGCCCCTATAGCATGGTGGTTCTTATAGGGGATTACCTGTGTGATGCATTCCTGGGCCGTTCTGATGAGGCCTATAAAGAGGACGTATTCAACTAGGATTAGTAAAGGTCCTGATAAGGTTGCCTTCATAAATCCTGTATGTGATGAATTCTTATCCTTATCCTATTATCAAATCAAGCAGTGTGAGAATGTAGGAGAAGTCGTTAAGCTTAATGAGACTGTAAGTGATAGCGATAAGGATGAAGATCCTGTGCTCGGGGTTAATCTCATAAGCCCGTAACGTCCCCTTAATACTCATTGGCTCGGTGTAGCGTGCCGACCGTATGCAGACTATATGCCTTGTTCCAGCGTCTAACTGGTCGGATGAAGATGATTTTGGTCGGATAGACTCTCGGTCCACTACATAAACCTTAACCAAATTCCTTGATTAATTTGAGAAGTATGTTTATGAATGACTGCACATGTTATTTTTTGATGATGATGAAATGGAGCCTTAATGAAAAGAGAAACGATAAAATGTTTGAATTCTCATATGGTGTTGCGGATGGTAAGATAAGATGTCGGGAAAGAGACAACAATTCTTAAGGATTGAAAGAGAAATTCTTAGAATTGAGATTGTGAATGTGCGGAGGTTAGGTTTGACGGTGATTCGTCTGTAACTCTTGGGGATTATTATGGGTAAAACGGTCCTAAGATGAGCTGGTTCTGCAGACCAGGCCCGGGACAACTTTGCTTAACTATAATATATCCTATCGACCTCTAGGTACATATCTTGACTGCGGAGGACGGTCCATTGGCGTGGTCGTGTCCCTGGTCCGCTGTATTAGGATCCGCATAAATAGTGCGTGGTATCGGGATATGCATAAGATAGTGCGTGTATCCACCAGGATGAAAGGCGTTTACTCCCAGTTGCTTTCTGTGACGACCCAACTTTTATTCCAAAACTTAATATTCATTTTTAGAAAATTCGACCATTTTTTTTTTGAAACTAAAAGTCAGTCATCATCCATTATCGAGTCTTTGCGGAAATTATAAAATCAATTATCATGAAAGAAATTATTCATATTATATTTCATAAAAAGGAAAGTACATTTCCATTACATCAAAACCACCAACACTAGGTTTAACTTAAGTACTCTAGGTCATTTCATTATATTACATATCTTACAACAAAATTTATAATAACCTAGAGCAACTGGTTCGAAACTCAAAATATAAAATAGATAAGAGAAACCTGATGAGTCGCATTATCCACATTCCCACATCCCAACTCAACTCAATCATCAGTTCCCCACTGACTACCGGTTGAGTTGTCCATGAAATCATCATCAACCACCGGATCGGCATCCTCCACCGGATCCTCATCCTCTATCGGATCCTCCTCCTCCTCCTCCTCTTCATGTGCCGGTTCAGATGGCACATATACCGGAGTCCGAGATCGGGCTCTAGTGGAAGGACGAGAGGGAGCAGGAACCTCCAAAATAATTCTTTCCTCAGAGGGTGATGGACTTGGTGGAAGGGTGCGTCTCGGAAAACGTCTTGGTGGTGGTGGTGGTGTTCCATGTCGAAACACAAAATTTGGCGGAATGTGCATAATGTACATCATTGGGATTCTCGTCCTACGCGGACGCATTCGGGACCATGGGTTTGGGTGACGGAAAGTGACTTCCACGTCCCCTTCATAGATAGCCCGATGATCCTCAAAGTTCCACTCCCCATTAGGGAGCGGCCTCATCTCCACGCAAATCATGTTCCTGGCCATGACCTACAACAAGGGATTAGGAGTGAGTCATAGCTAAATACAATAACAAATGAGCATAACAGAGGCTAGAAATAACAAGCACAAGTTTTCAGATAGCAATAATAAATGCATATGTATATGCTCAAACTGTCTTTTATAATATTTCATATAGTTTCGTGATGCATGCCTACTCCTCATTCATGCTACACGGTTCGGCATCCGAGTATCTCAGGCTCGGGATATTCATAATCCTATGGTTCATCAAACCGGAGCGTATTCACAACCCAGGCGTCACGATTTGATTGGGAATTTGGCCATCATAACATTTTCATGTTACGGAATCCAAATCATCACAGCATCTTCGTGCTATGGCATCACAGCTATCTCAGGGCTGCGGAATACTTCTACCTATACCAGATTCCACAATCAAAATCGGAGCATCTCCATGCATGTCAATGTCACATAATTGTTCATTGTCTTTTTCTCTTTTAATTCATATCTTTGAATATCATGCCTCCAATACAGAGACCCAAAATTCATAATCCTTCTTGCTTATAAATCATCCTTTTCATTTTTGCATTAACTGGTGCTTGTGCTTTCCAAAGATTCCATCAGCGGCCCAGCCACTTTGTGATGGTTTTATACAATAGGAATTTAATTACGTTGTCATTAATTTGTGCAACGACCCCATCTAGGACTCCCAAAATATCAACCAAGTGGGTAAAAACTTCCACTGGGACGTGGGAATAAAATCAACCAAATGGGTGTACGCACTTCCATTGGGACATCCTGTCCGAATATGTCAACCACTGAATAAAATTCCAGTAGGACTCATCCAGGATAAAATCAACCAATGGGATTAAATCTATAGATATTAAGAGCAGAAATTAAAATTTAAGCATATAGGAGTT
Source organism: Crotalaria pallida (assembly GCA_037953625.1). Classification (NCBI taxonomy): domain Eukaryota; kingdom Viridiplantae; phylum Streptophyta; class Magnoliopsida; order Fabales; family Fabaceae; genus Crotalaria; species Crotalaria pallida. The sequence goes on from CM075653.1 coordinate 90,117,231, forward strand.
TAGACGAGTTAATCTTTAATTACTTCATAAAGAAGTAAAGATTTTCTGAAAATTATTTAAATTACTCGAGTAGTTCTTCACCTACTCGAGTGTTCATGTAAAATTACTCGAGTCCTTCAAGAAATACTCGAGTGTTCTTCCCATTTTCCAGAATACTCGAGTCTTTCTTCAATTACTCGAGTGTTTTAGCAGCAGCAGCACCAGTTTCTGCACTTTATAATGCCAATTCGAGTTCAGAGCCTTTCCTTTCCATTTTTATGCAAAACAGTATCTTAGATACATAAAATAAACATGTTTAGAACATGTAATCAATATTGAAACAACATCAAATCCAATAAATCACAGAATCAACATAAACTTAGCAAATAACCATTTCAACATATGATTTTCATTTCCTTTTGTTTTTAACTTCGAAAATTGATCCAGTGAGCATCATTAGGTCCATCTAGACATGTTTGGTTTATAAAAACTTGGGTTTATGACCTCTATGTCATATTCCCAATTCAAACTTCAACCCTTGATGAACCATATGAGGTTCCTACATTTCCAGCTTGAAATAACTCATTCTAGTATTTAGATAACTCCTCCCTTACCTTAGAGAAGCTAATCAACAAGTAAAACGACAGAGAAATCGGTTGGATCAAAAATCCAAATTCTGGACTTGGTGAAAAAGAGTTGAACAGGCTGACTTTGGCCACAGATTTCACCACGGATTTGGCATGAAAAAGAATGAAACAAGTTAGTTTCAGAAACTAGGATATACTAACTTTAATCAGAAACAAGTTTGACACGAAAAGAATCCATGAATTTACCAAACGATTTCAATGAAGATGAATACTTGAGACTGAATGTTACTCTGTTTTCTCAGTTTTGAACCTCCAACTTTGAAGGCCTAGAACTTGATCTTCAAAAGGCTATTTGGAGTGATTTCGAGTTCTAATTCAAGAATGGAATCAGAACTTCAGTTTGTGTTTAGGTTTCAAGGAAAATGAGTGAGGATTGAGAGAGAACGAAGGGATCAAAGTGAACTCTGTAAAACAGGGAAATTTCTGGTCAAATTCGGGTTTTGGAACTTCAGAGGTGTTGATGCTTCAACCAAGCATCAATTTATAGCCTAAGAGTACTTCAACTCGAAGTAAGGTTTAGCTCTATGCTTGTCATGTCAAGAAACCGCGTTTTGGTGCGAAATTAATTGTAAAACCGACTTATACATTTAGCCAGACTACTCGATTTACTCGAGTCTTTTTCTTTCTACTCGAGTATTTTTCAAAAACTCAAGAACACTCGAGTCTTTTCTGACATACTCGAGTCTTTTGGCTCAAAATTCAAATTTTCAAACAGATAGTGATTATACTCGAGTACCCTCTACAATACTCGAGTAAAATGTCTTAATTTCAGAAAAATCATTATTTTATTCAACACATTTATTTATTTAAATAATTTATTTATTTATTAAAATACAGGACCTTACATCCTCCCCCACTTAAATAGAATTTCGTCCCCGAAATTCCGATTTACAAAAATAGATGTGGATATTCATCCCTCATCTTAGACTCTAATTCCCATGTGGAGTCAAACACTCCACCTTGCCCCCAGAGAACTCGTACTAACGGAATTTCTTTCCCTCGTAGCTTCTTAATCCTTCTATCCTCTATTCTCACGGGTCCAACATCAAACGTGAGGTTTTCTTTCAGCGATATCACGTCTTGTTGCAACTGCACGACTGAAGATGGGTCTTGGATAAACTTGCGAAGTTGAGAGACATGGAAAACATTGTGCAGGTTGGACAAGAAAGGAGGTAGGGCGATCTGATATGCGACGGGGCCTACTCGTTTCAAAATCTGATAAGGGACGATGAACTTAGGAGACAGCTTCTTTGGCTTCATTACTCTTCCAATTCCAGTCGTTGGAACGACTCGCAGGAATACATGATCTCCTTCTTGAAATTCAAGCTTGGATCTACGCTGGTCGGCGTAACTTTTCTGACGACTTTGTGCAGTTTTCATCTTTTCTCGGATAATCTTTATCTTCTCAGTCGTGTCTTGAACTAGATCAGGTCCGATGAGAGCATTCTCCCCCACTTGGAACCAACATAGCGGGGTTCTACATCTTCTTCCATAGAGAGCTTCGTATGGAGCCATATCAATGCTCGCATGGTAACTATTGTTATAGGTGAACTACACAAGTGGCAATAATCGGTCCCAACCTTCTTGATATTCCAAGACACATGCTCGCAGCAGGTCTTCCAAAGACTGAATCGTTCTTTCCGATTGACCATCGGTTTGAGGGTGATAAGCGGAACTCATCCTCAACTGCGATCCCAAAGCTTGATGCAAACTCTGCCAGAACCGGGATACGAAACGAGGATCACGATCCGATACGATACTCGAGGGAATTCCGTGCAATCTTACGATCTCCTTAATGTACAATCTTGCAAGCTTCTCCAATGGATATTGCATGCTGATGGGAATGAAATGTGCAGATTTTGTTAAGCGATCAACCACAACCCAAATTGCATCAAATCCTTCTCTTGTTCTTGGAAATCCACTTACAAAATCCATAGCTATTCCTTCCCACTTCCATTCCGGTATGCTTAATGGTTGCAGTTCACCTCCGGGCTTCTTATGTTCGATCTTCGCCTTTTGGCAGACAAGGCAGGACGCTACATAAAACGCGACATCTTTCTTTAGTCCGGGCCACCAAAACATCCTCTTCAGGTCTTGATACATTTTCGTTGATCCAGGATGTATACTTAGCTTGCTCTTGTGGGCTTCCTCTAATACAGCTCTCCTTAATTCTTGATTCGCCGGAATGCAGATTCGATTCCTGAATCTCAAAATACCATCGGATCCTAATTGGAAATCCGGTTCTACTCCTTCCATCCCTAATCTTTTCTTCTCTAGAAGCTCGTCGTCCGCTTGTTGTAGGGTTCGAACTTGACCTTCAAACTCATTTGTGATTTGTAACATTCCTAACTTGACGCAATTCGGCTTGAACTGAATTGCCAAATTCAAGTTTCGGAATTCTTCAATCAGCTGAGCTTCTTTTACCATCATCGTACTCACGTGCAGCGTCTTCCTACTGAGAGCGTCAGCTACAACATTAGCTTTTCCGGGGTGGTAATGCAATTCGAAGTCATAATCCTTCAGGAATTCCATCCACCTACGTTGCCTCATATTCAGTTCCTTTTGGTCGAAGAGATACTTCAAACTTTTATGGTCGCTGAATACTTGGAACGTATTACCATACAGGTAATGTCTCCATATTTTCAAGGCGAAGACAATGGCAGCTAATTCCAAATCATGAGTAGGATAGTTCCCTTCATGCACCTTCAACTGACGAGATGCATAGGCGACAACTTTCCCTTCTTGCATCAGGACGCAACCCAAACCTTGTCGAGATGCATCACAATACACCTCGAAGCTTTTACTAGGATCAGGCAAAGTTAACACTGGAGACGATGTTAACTTGTCCTTTAACGTCTAGAAGCTGACTTCACACTTCTCGTCCCAAACAAAAGGTTGCTCCTTTCGGGTCAAACGGGTTAACGGAAGAGCCAACTTGGAAAAACCTTCAATGAACTTTCGATAATATCCAGCTAACCCAAGAAAACTTCTTATCTCAGTCACCGTCTTTGGTCTTTCCCATTGCAAAATTGATTCCACTTTGGCCGGGTCCACAGCCACACCATCCTTTGAAATTATATGACCTAAGAAATTGACTTTTTCAAGCCAAAATTCGCACTTGGTCAACTTGGCATATAATTTCTTCTCCCTCAAGGTTTCCAAAACAATCTTCAAATGACTAGCGTGTTCCTCCAGATTCTTCGAATAGATGAGAATATCATCGATAAACACCACAACGAAGGAATCCAGGTAGGGTCGAAACACTCTATTCATTTAATCCATGAATATTGCTGGAGCGTTGGTCAACCCAAATGGCATCACTACATACTCGTAGTGTCCATATCGTGACCGAAAGGCAGTCTTTGGTATATCTTCCTCCCTAACTCTGATCTGATGATAACCTGACCTCAGATCAATCTTTGAAAATACCGATGCTCCTCTCACTTGATCCATCAAATCGTCGATTCTTGGCAACGGATACTTGTTCTTGATGGTAACCTTGTTGAGTTGCCTATAGTCAATGCACATCCTCATTGACCCATCCTTCTTCTTCACGAACAAAACTGGCGCTCCCCAAGGTGACACACTCGGTCTGATGAACTGCTTTTCCAACATATCCTCCACTTGCTTCTTTAATTCAGCTAATTCTGCCGGAGCCATACGATAAGGGGCGATAGAAATAGGACCAGTACCGGGGACTAGGTCAATACTGAATTCTATCTCTCGATGCGGCGGCAAACCAGGTACTTCATCGGGAAATACCTCGGGAAAATTTCGAATGACCGGAATGTCTTCGATCTTTGCTTCCTCCTTCTTTTCTTCAGCGATGGCCGAAAATAGGCACACATAACCTCCAGGTTGCTTGGCCGGCGACTTCTCACCAGGAAAGATGATCGTTCGAACCTTGTAGTCGATTACTACATGGTTGGACGCCATCCAATCCATGCCCAAAATAACATCGAGATTGGACAACGGAAAACAAATCAGATTTACCCGAGAAATCTGATCTCCTATGCTAACAACACAACCGACACATGCTCTTGATGCAACAACAGGAACATTCGTGGGGGTAGACACACTTAGATTGAACGGGGTCTCCGAGACAGACAAACTTAAACGCTTGACACATGCCTCCGAAATGAAGGAATGCGTTGCCCCAGAATCAAATAAAAAGCGACAAGGCATGCCATTGAGGAAATGGTTACCTTGCACAAGGTTGTCGGCTTGCTTTGCTTCTTCTCCAGACATTGTGAACACCTTTCCATTGACCCAAGGTTTGCTTCCTTGTCTTTGATTGCTTTGGCGCGGGGGTTGGCGACACGCACGGGCGATATGTCCGGTCCCTCCACAATTGAAACAGACTGGTTGCTTGTCCCTCCAGCATTCCAGGCCAGGATGAGAGCGTTGACACTTGCTACAAATCTCTGCCGGAGCTGGAAGACTTGCTACTCCAGAGGGTTGCGATTTTCCCTTTCCTTTGTGCCAATAAGGGCCTCCACGATTTCCGCGATTGTTCTTGTGCTGATGTCGGTGGGGTCCAGGGCCTCCTTGACTGACTTCCTTCTTGAAATTGTTCTTCTCGAAAATGCGACAGGCACTGATCAAGGTTGGATAGTGACGAATCCTTTGCACGCTTACAGCTAGCTTGATGTCTGACCTCAGCCCATTCTCAAACCGGGTGCACTTCGAGTATTCGTCAGGATGGTATTGGAAGTACGGGGAATACTTCATCAGCTCTTCAAACTTTTCAGCATACTGGTCGACAGTCATGCTACCTTGCTTCAAGTCCAAGAATTCCATCTCCTTTTGAATTCGGACGTCATCCGGAAAGTACCTCTCCAAGAATTTCTCCGTGAAGATTTCCCAAGAAAGTTCGCGGTGATCATACTCCAAAAACTGGCGGGTCTGCTCCCACCAAGTTGCAGCTTCCCCATTTAGCATGTAGGCCGCGAACGTGACCTTCTGAGCTTCCGTGAGAGTCAGCGTCCGGAAAATCTTATTCATCTCGGCTAACCAGAATTGGGCTTGCTCAGGGCAGCGACCTCCCGAGAAGCCAGGGGGTTTACACCTACGGAACGAATCTAGTCCTTGAAATTCAGCCGGGGTTCCATTGCTGGGAAAACGGGTTTGCTGCAAGTTTTCTAGAACCGCAGCCATACGTGTCAAAGCCTCAGCAATGTTAGCGTTATTACGTCCAGCCATCTATCCTACAGAATCCAAAGGGGAAAACTTAATTAGATTCTGTTATTCTATTTCTCACAAATGCAAACATGATTCTAGAGTATGCAATGGTTAGTGTGTAAGGCCACACTCCAAGGCCGAGAGTTGAACCATTGCTCTGATACCACTAAATGTGACGACTCAACTTTTATTCCAAAACTTAATATTCATTTTTAGAAAATTCGACCATTTTTTTTTTTGAAACTAAAAGTCAGTCATCATCCATTATCGAGTCTTTGCGGAAATTATAAAATCAATTATCATGAAAGAAACTATTCATATTATATTTCATAAAAAGGAAAGTACATTTCCATTACATCAAAACCACCAACACTAGGTTTAACTTAAGTACTCTAGGTCATTTCATTATATTACATATCTTACAACAAAATTTATAATAACCTAGAGCAACTGGTTCGAAACTCAAAATATAAAATAGATAAGAGAAACCTGATGAGTCGCATTATCCACATTCCCACATCCCAACTCAACTCAATCATCAGTTCCCCACTGACTACCGGTTGAGTTGTCCATGAAATCATCATCAACCACCGGATCGGCATCCTCCACCGGATCCTCATCCTCTATCGGATCCTCCTCCTCCTCCTCCTCTTCATGTGCTGGTTCAGATGGCACATATACCGGAGTCCGAGATCGGGCTCTAGTGGAAGGACGAGAGGGAGCAGGAACCTCCAAAATAATTCTTTCCTCAGAGGGTGATGGACTTGGTGGAAGGGTGCGTCTCGGAAAACGTCTTGGCGGTGGTGGTGGTGTTCCATGTCGAAACACAAAATTTGGCGGAATGTGCATAATGTACATCATTGGGATTCTCGTCCTACGCGGACGCATTTGGGACCATGGGTTTGGGTGACGGAAAGTGACTTCCACGTCCCCTTCATAGATAGCCCGATGATCCTCAAAGTTCCACTCCCCATTAGGGAGCGGCCTCATCTCCACGCAAATCATGTTCCTGGCCATGACCTACAACAAGGGATTAGGAGTGAGTCATAGCTAAATACAATAACAAATGAGCATAACAGAGGCTAGAAATAACAAGCACAAGTTTTCAGATAGCAATAATAAATGCATATGTATATGCTCAAACTGTCTTTTATAATATTTCATTTAGTTTCGTGATGCATGCCTACTCCTCATTCATACTACACGGTTCGGCATCCGAGTATCTCAGGCTCGGGATATTCATAATCCTATGGTTCATCAAACCGGAGCGTATTCACAACCCAAGCGTCACGATTTGATTGGGAATTTGGCCATCATAACATTTTCATGTTACGGAATCCAAATCATCACAGCATCTTCGTGCTATGGCATCACAGCTATCTCAGGGCTGCGGAATACTTCTACCTATACCAGATTCCACAATCAAAATCGGAGCATCTCCATGCATGTCAATGTCACATAATTGTTCATTGTCTTTTTCTCTTTTAATTCATATCTTTGAATATCATGCCTCCAATACAGAGACCCAAAATTCATAATCCTTCTTGCTTATAAATCATCTTTTCATTTTTGCATTAACTGGTGCTTGTGCTTTCCAAAGATTCCATCAGCGGCCCAGCCACTTTGTGATGGTTTTATACAATAGGAATTTAATTACGTTGTCATTAATTTGTGCAACGACCCCATCTAGGACTCCCAAAATATCAACCAAGTGGGTAAAAACTTCCACTGGGACGTGGGAATAAAATCAACCAAATGGGTGTACGCACTTCCATTGGGACATCCTGTCCGAATATGTCAACCACTGAATAAAATTCCAGTAGGACTCATCCAGGATAAAATCAACCAATGGGATTAAATCTATAGATATTAAGAGCAGAAATTAAAATTTAAGCATATAGGAGTTTAGACGAGTTAATCTTTAATTACTTCATAAAGAAGTAAAGATTTTCTGAAAATTATTTAAATTACTCGAGTAGTTCTTCACCTACTCGAGTGTTCATGTAAAATTACTCGAGTCCTTCAAGAAATACTCGAGTGTTCTTCCCATTTTCCAGAATACTCGAGTCTTTCTTCAATTACTCGAGTGTTTTAGCAGCAGCATCACCAGTTTCTGCACTTTATAATGCCAATTCGAGTTCAGAGCCTTTCCTTTCCATTTTTATGCAAAACAGTATCTTAGATACATAAAATAAACATGTTTAGAACATGTAATCAATATTGAAACAACATCAAATGCAATAAATCACAGAATCAACATAAACTTAGCAAATAACCATTTCAACATATGATTTTCATTTCCTTTTGTTTTTAACTTCGAAAATTGATCCAGTGAGCATCATTAGGTCCATTTAGACATGTTTGGTTTATAAAAACTTGGGTTTATGACCTCTATGTCATATTCCCAATTCAAACTTCACCCCTTGATGAACCATATGAGGTTCCTACATTTCCAGCTTGAAATAACTCATTCTAGTATTTAGATAACTCCTCCCTTACCTTAGAGAAGCTAATCAACAAGTAAAACGACAGAGAAATCGGTTGGATCAAAAATCCAAATTCTGGACTTGATGAAAAAGAGTTGAACAGGCTGACTTTGGCCACAGATTTCACCACGGATTTGGCATGAAAAAGAATGAAACAAGTTAGTTTCAGAAACTAGGATATACTAACTTTAATCAGAAACAAGTTTGACACGAAAAGAATCCATGAATTTACCAAACGATTTCAATGAAGATGAATACTTGAGACTGAATGTTACTCTGTTTTCTCAGTTTTGAACCTCCAACTTTGAAGGCCTAGAACTTGATCTTCAAAAGGCTATTTGGAGTGATTTCGAGTTCTAATTCAAGAATGGAATCAGAACTTCAGTTTGTGTTTAGGTTTCAAGGAAAATGAGTGAGGATTGAGAGAGAACGAAGGGATCAAAGTGAACTCTGTAAAACAGGGAAATTTCTGGTCAAATTCGGGTTTTGGAACTTCAGAGGTGTTGATGCTTCAACCAAGCATCAATTTATAGACTAAGAGTACTTCAACTCGAAGTAAGGTTCAGCTCTATGCTTGTCATGTCAAGAAACCGCGTTTTGGTGCGAAATTAATTGTAAAACCGACTTATACATTTAGCCAGACTACTCGATTTACTCGAGTCTTTTTCTTTCTACTCGAGTATTTTTCAAAAACTCAAGAACACTCGAGTCTTTTCTGACATACTCGAGTCTTTTGGCTCAAAATTCAAATTTTCAAACAGATAGTGATTATACTCGAGTACCCTCTACAATACTCGAGTAAAATGTCTTAATTTCAGAAAAATCATTATTTTATTGAACACATTTATTTATTTAAATAATTTATTTATTTATTAAAATACAGGACCTTACACTTTCCCTCACTTAGATTTGATTATGATTTTGGACGAAGGGTTGTGAAGATATTGTATCCACCGGTCTGCTGTATCGTGGATATGAATTGGATCCAAATGGAGAGAGTGACATTAGAGTTCATGCATAATGCCATATAAAGATAAGATAATATGATTGTAAATAATGGAATGAGCATGTAAACTGCATTATGATGATTACGTGTGTACGTTTGTCTATGATTATTTAACTAATTATCCGCTTACGCGATATGTGTAACAACCCAGCCCCAACCAGTCGTACGGTACTGGGCACTGGGGCTCAGCGCACCGCCACGTGGATATTGTCCGCTTTGGGTTACGCTCACCCTCACGGTTTTGCTCTTGGTCTCACCTTCCGTGAGCCCCAAAACGCGTCCACGTGAGGTATGGTATCCACACCCTATATAAGGCATGCTTCGTTCACCTTACCAGCCGATGTGGGACTAAGGCTTGCCCTTACATCCACCCCCCGTGGAGGCCCAACGTCCTGTTGGCACACCGACCCGGCCCTAGCTCTGATACCAAATGTAACAGCCCAGCCCCAACCAGCCGTACGACACTGGGCACTGGGGCCCAGCGCACCGCCACGTGGATATTGTCCGCTTTGGATTACGCTCACCCTCACGGTTTTGCTCTTGGTCTCACCTTTCGTGAGCCCCAAAACGCGTCCACGTGAGGTAAGGTATCCACACCCTATATAAGGCATGCTTCGTTCACCTTACCAACCGATGTGGGACTAAGGCTTGCCTTTGCAATATGACAAGTGATTTACTCCCATCTACCATGTTTGGTGGTAGGTACATGTAGCTGATAAAGTCAGTTCATCTGTCAAGCCAGAGACTCAAGCAGAAAAGGAAGAGATTCATTTACTCAATTACTGGATTTGATCCATTGTAACACCGAAATGATGTATTCTAAAAAGAAAAATTTATTCACTAATCTTGAATAAAGGGAAGTTTTATTCTTCCGTCGCAACAATTTCTAATAAAAGAGTGAAGACCCACTTTAGTCCCTGTCGATTTTGCAGAGTTCCATTTTAGTCCCTGACAATTCATAATACCACATTTAGTCCCTCAAAAAAAAATTTCCAATCCAATTTGGTCCCTCAACTTTTTTTCATATCAATTTAGTCCCTCAAGATTTTCAGATGTACCAATCTGATCCTTAAAATTGAGGGACCAAGTTGGTATGGAAGAAAATCTTGAGTGACGAAATTGGTATGGAAAATATGTTAGGGACAAAATTGGTATAAAAACTTTTTTTAGGGACTAAATGTGGTATTATGAATTGTCAGGAACCAAATTAGTATCGTGCAAAATCGACAGGGACCAAAGTGGGTCTTCACTCTAAATTATTTTATTCCCTTTACAAAAGATTAGGGTGTTACACATGAGGATTAATTGAAGTACCCAACAAGCTTTCATTTAACAGCATATGATCTATTCAGATATTTACAATTTTGTAATAAGATCATTTGTATCATGAAACAACAACTATTTGTTTCTGCCAAGATTTTGTATTTTCTTGAGGAAAATAATACAAAATGCAAATAAAATAGTGGGTTCGTAAACTTAGTGAAATCAAGGCTTCTTGTATTAATTTACTGAGAGAGAAGTACAAGGAGTAATGGGGGTGTGAGTATCAGATGACAAAATATACAATGGCTAAGTATTTTCTAGGACGCTCTCTATTTTCCTTCCTCAAATTCCTTAAGGTTTCTCTCTGGTTGCATCGTTGTGACTTTCTGAGTATAGTGGATTTGTGTTTACTTGCTGTAGCTTGTGTTGGCTTGTGTTGGCTTCTGCCTTTTGTCATCAGTGGTGATCTCTATATAGAAGGCTTATGTCTTGGTCTTCAAGTTTGGCCTTCTCTTTGTCTGCTGGACATTGTGATCTTCCCTCCATTGCCTACTGGTCGTTGCTTTCTTCAGTCTTGGTAGGGGAGATGAAAAGTACCTTTTCCTTCTTGAGTGAAATGGCATCTTCTTCCCTGGCATACTACATTTGGCACTTGAGTGAAATGGCATCTTTCCCATTTGTGGCATTCTGATTGACATGGCTGATTGAGCGTTAGGCCCAAAGAGGAGTGACTTCTCAGGACCTTATTCAGCTTCAGAGGGATATTGTGGGTTGAGGATGCTCTAACCAGAGGACGCTCCCACGTTTTTTGCCAATGTTGGTGTGGGGTCTTGCCTTGGGTTGAGATAATCCTTATGGGCCATTTGAAGCTTCCCCTTTCCATTTGCTTCCTTATTAACGGGCCTTGGCCCAATAACTATTTATTTTTCCAATCCTAAACAATAGCCCCTTGTTGTATTTGAAATAATCCTATTTTTTCAAATACAAACCTAGTAGCCTGCATGCCTACTCCTTTCCAGCCCCTCATCGCGTGAAACGTGGCTGTTGCAGTTGGTAACCGTGCCTCCACTTACTTCTAACGTTACTCTTCAAATATGCCTTCACGTTCCCACATTCCTCCACCTCTCATTTTGAAAGACTTTCCTCCTTCTCTCTCACAGTAGCCCCTTTTTCTTTCCCTTACCAAAAACCGTTTCCAACTCCATGGCTCGTTCGAGTGTTGTGACTTCCTCTAGTGAAGATCTGGAGTTTGATACTTCTGAATATGTTGGTGATGAGGGGACGTCCCCCCAACCCATCTCCATTGCCATCTTAAATGACCTCCCTCCTCCACGATCTGAGCCCGTGGAACAAGGTTATCAGCGCTGGGTAGACGCTCCTCGCCCCTCTCCTCTAAGAGTTCTTGAGAGTACAGGGATTGCTGAAGCCATTAAGATTTCTACCAAACTTAGTGTATGCAAGAGAGTGGCTGATCTTCACATGCTTGTAAAGCGTTGGTATTCAACTACTCACACCTTCATTACTGCATGGGGGGAGTTCACTCCATCTCTGGAAGACATAATCGTCCTCATGAAGCTACCCTCTTTTGGTGATTCTGACCTTTCTCTTTTTGACATTGATGAGAAATTTTTTGACATGGCAAGGGAATTGAAAGCTGCCATAGTTCTGAGTGCTAAGCATTCTCGTGACATCCTATCGTAGAGGAAAGGGTCTTCTTCAAAGGGAAGGGGTGCTGACAGGTCTGCTTCAAAGGGCCAGCATTCAGGTAAAAAGGTTTCTTTGAAGCATACCTTTGCCAACTAGGTAAGGTATTTCTTTGGTGAAATTTGCTGTGATAACTTTGAATCTGGTCTTGTCCTTGATGAGAGTCTATACAGAGCAGGTTTTATCGCATTTTGGCTTAGCCGCTATGTTTTCCCTGGCCCGCCGTGGGAATCCGTGAGTCCTTCTGTGTTTGTCTTTGCTAGCATGCTGTCACAAGGAGTCCGTCTTCCATTGTCATCATTATACCTTGGTGGCTTATATGCAAGGTTAGACCAAATTGCAAAGCAATTAAGCAATTCCTATGGGCGCTTTCCCATAAACTGTTACTTGGACTTGACTTTCCTGCAACATTTCTTGTTTGAACACTTCCCAAAATTTGGCCCAGAGGGGCCTAAACTCGAGGACACTGGTGAAAGGGATGATGTTGAGGGCGCTGCTGAGGGCGCTGAGGTTGGTGTTGGTGAAGAAGCTGTTACTGATGCTGACTCTCTCAAAATCCGGTCGTGGCACTGGTCTCAGGGCAAACCGAGGTGTCCTTTGGTCCATGTGATTGATGATGAAGGGAGCTTTTCATTCCGTCCTTATGCTAAGCCATTGTTTCCTTCTGGGGAACAACTTCATGACCTCTATACCAATGACAGGTTCCTCTTTGCAGCCAGGAATGATGCCTCCAAGAAATCAGAAGGTGTTACTGATCTTTGGAACTTGATTCTTACTCCATGTCGTCTGCCTGGATTCATCCCTACTAATAAAAAAAGTGCACATGGGGGAGCCTTATGGCCGTATGCTTATAGTGTAACACCTTAGCTAATTTACCCATAATTACCCAATATATAAAAATAGAGGATTAAAAATTTCTTTTAATTATATAAAATCCACCGTCAAACGGACGGAGTTTCTTTTGTTTTTAAGACTTTCCAAAAATAAATTTAGACCTGCACCTGATAAACACAATTCATATATCATTCCAGAAGCCAGCAGGGCTTAATATAAACAGTCTGCCATAGCACATCCAATATCACAAAGTCATCAGAGTATGAAGCGAAAACTTATATACAAGTTATATATAACAATCCATCAAAACACCCCTTATATCTAAGAGGCTGTCCTGGGCCAACAAAAGAAACTATTTACATTTTTTACAACCAAAAAGAGATATCACAATATCATAATGATAAACGGACCCAGGACATTTCCATATCCTATGATACTAAATCTACTCTCCCTGTGAGGGAGAGTGCACCTGCTCGGCCGGGGGCTGTGCTAGCTCGATCTCATAACCTGAAAAATGTTAAGGGAGTGAGCATTGCACATGAAATAGAAATGCAGTTTCCAAATAGACATACTGACTCACTAGGCCAAACACAATTAACAAATAATTCACATAATTCACATAATTCACGATATCATAACTCATTCATTTACTTAAAAATCATTCATTACTTAATCCAGATTATTCCTTTTTATCATTTTCCATTTCATGACATTTCCCTTTTTCACTTTCCATTGTCCATCTACCTTCATAATTTATTTTCCTTTCTCAATACTCTTATTCCCTTTTTATTTTCCTTTTCACTTTGTATCTGTCCTCATGTTAGAGGCCCGCGTACCAATCTTACTTATCACGTATGCATCTTCAGGTCAGAAGCCTACATACATGCCACTTAATAAATGTATGCATCCAAAGGTCAGGGGCCTACATACATTTATCCCATTTAAACACATTATTAAATAAATGTATGCATCCACAGGTCAGGGGCCTACATACATTTATTCCATTCATACAAATCACTTGATAAATGTATGCATCCACAGGTCAGGGGCCTACATACATTTATCCCATTTAAACACATTATTAAATAAATGTATGCATCCACAGGTCAGGGGCCTACATACATTTATTCCATTCATACAAATTAATTGATAAATGTATGCATCCACAGGTCAGGGGCCTACACACATTTATCCCATTTAAACACGTATGCATCCATAAGTCAGGGGCCTACATACATGCCACAATATGAATGTATGCATCCTCAGGTCAGGGGCCTACATACATTCACATTCTTAATTACCATTATATTTCACCTTTTATCATTATTTAATATTAACACCAGTTACAGTCAATTATTCTTTATAAGTTTCTATACACATTCAACATCACATAGTTAAGCAATTAGGGCACAAATATTCACACATTCTCATTTCACATTTATCAAATCATCCTACCTATCACATTATTCATTCGTTAATTTATAATCCCATTTGATTTTATTTATTACCATCTCATTTATATTTTTATCACTATCCCTAGGGTTCTCTAACTGTTTTCCTAGCCAAATAAATCCTAATAAATCAATATAACCTATTTGACTACCCATTCCTATACCAAGCCAATACTCACCCCCTTACCTCAAATGTAGTGAGATAAGTCTTTTCTCCTTGCTATAGTCTAGAACCTTGGAACTCTGAACCTCCTGAGCCTAGGCTGCCACCTTAATAAAGCTATAATCCAATGCTGATAAACCATCCTATTGAGAGTATTATGCTTGGGTTGAGAGTCTTGTTCTTGATCACTTGGCAATGGGGCTTTGGTTCTCCATGTGGGTTGAGAGAATAACAATAGCTAGAGAGAGGGAGTGTAACACCTAAGTTTATTTACCCTTTTATACCCTTAATTAAAATAGTGAATTAAAAATTTCTTTTTAAACTTATAAAAATCTTCCATCAAATGGACGGAGTTTCGTTTGTTTTTAGGACTTTCCCAAAATTTCTGGTTTTCCTGCAACCTGATAAATAACAACATTTTCAAATAGCAAAGCCAGCAGGGCTATTCACATATATCACAGCTTGTGCATCTTCGTGCACGCATCAGAAAGCAAGTTTAAAACATCAGAGTATAAGCATCAGAGTTAGCGGAAATATGAACAGGTTTTTGGAAAACAGTTTTTTCCCCAAAATAAGACCCCTCCCCAAGAGGAGTCGTCCTGGGCCCCCAAAAAGCTATTTACATTATATATACAGCAAAAATGATTCACATCAGATTACTGGGCCCAGGACATTCCCATGTCCTACATAGCTAAAAGTGACCTACTCTCCCTGTGAGGGAGAGTACTCCTGCTCGGCCTGATCGGGTGCAAACTCTTCCTCAATACCTGTGGAGATAGTAAGGAGTGAGTATTACACGTAAAATGGGGAGGCAGTTTCCAAATAAGACATAATGCAACACTAAGCCATACACATATAACAGTTCAATCACAACAAAATAAGAGTCCATGTATCACAATTCATTTTCAAGTACTCATTAGTTTCTCAAACCAATTTATTCAACATTTTCGTAAGTCTTTTGCTCCATATGTTTTAATCATATTCATATTCATATTCATATTCTTTTCAATCTGTCCCTGGTCGCGACCTACTGCGTCTGCACTCCTGTGCACTCACGACTTACTGCGCCCGGGTATGTTACTCAATCCCCTGGACACGACCTACTGCGCTCGCACCACCGCGCGATAGCGACTTACTGCGCCCGGGTATGTTTCTCAATCCCCTGGTCACGACCTACTGCGTTCGCACCACCGTGCGATCACGACTTACTGCGCCCGGGTATAATTCATTTCATTCTTTTCCCTGGTCACGACCTACTGCGTTCGCACCACCGCGCGATCACGACTTACTGCGCCCGGGTATAATTCATTCTCCCCTAGCTGAGCCTGGGTGTAATTCATTCCGTTATTTTATCATTATCATTTCTTTAGAACTTTCCATTACTCAAAATAAATCACCACATTACCCATTTCCACTCTCCAATGGTCACAATTATATATTATAACTTAATTAGCACAATTCAACATAATATCACAACTCAAATCATTAAACAACATAAGCATCATCAACATCACCAAATAACAAAATGAAACATATCAACATCAAATAATTTCCCTAAGTTATAAATTCTAATTTAACAATTATTCTATATCATATCAACCTAAACTAACACAAAAATCTTAGTACCCATTATATGCATATTGTAAACTAAACCCCAGAGTAAGGTAATACTCACTATAACCCACTCCTTACCTTAAATTAGCAAGAAGAAAATAGAACCTTAGTGAGTCCTAGCTCAAAACCTAGGGAATTTGAATTTCCTGAGCCTAGCTTGCCACCTCAATAAGGAAATGATGAAATGATGGTACACAACCCTATTTGAGAGAGCACAAGATGAGTGATCCTTGTCTTTGCCTTGGTTTGAGTTGGAAGGCATGAAACCAAAACCCTACATATTTATGAGTACAAGAACCCTAGGGTTTTAGAACAAAATCTATGAACTAAGGAGAGCTAGAATGGAAAAGAAACTAATTCATGGCATGAGCTAACTTACCCCAATCAATGGTGAAAATTGAAAACCCAAGAAGAATGGAAGGAGGGAGCAAACTCGTGTGAACCAATGAGGAAGAGGAATGAAGCTTTAACCCACTTCCATGGTGCAAGGCTTGGTAGAGCTTGGTGATTTTGGGTTTGAGGTGCCCAAAACCAAGTGTGTATGGTGGGATGATGATGGAGATGGTATTGGAGTGAAGAGAACTTGATGGAGATGATGAGTTGTGTTGGTATGGATATGTGAAGGAATGAAGGGCTTTTAATGTTTTATTTCCCTTGCCATGCTGCTGAGGAATCGTGTGGCCAATATTGCAAGCTTAGCCACCAAGCTTGAAATCAACGGACCAGATCAGATCTGGTCTGCGCCACGCGCCTGGGCGCACGCCTGGCTCGCCTGGGCGCGAGATCAGCACCAGCACCAAGCTGGTGCATGGCTGATACGGTCAGATGGGGCTTGGCGCGGTCAGGAGTGGAAATTGGCGCGCCAAGAACAAAATTGGTGCGTGGCTGGTGCATTAGAGGCGCGCCTGGGCGCACGGACTGGTGCGCCTGAGCGAAAAAGCTCCTGAGTTGGTGCACTAATGAACAGTGGTGCGCCTGGGCGTGCACCGGTGCGCCTGGGCGCACACCAGAATTTCCAAACTTCGATTCGCCGTAACTTTTTCGTTAACCGTCGGATCGGGTCCAAATTTTTAGACAAGCTTCTTCACCCCATAAACTTCATATCCAATGGTGGAATTGATTTTCTTAGCATCCTATAATAAATTTCTAATTTTCTCTTTTCGGTCGATTTCTAACATCTAAAACGCCGATTTAACTCCCGATTTCACTTATATGACTTTGCCCGAAGCCACAACTACCTTCTATACAACCCCTAGGACTTATAATCACCACTCACCTATCTACCAAAATTCATTAAGTCATTATTCCAATTTTTCTTAGGTTTTTATTTAATAATTTCATTTAAAATAAAGTTTAGGATGTTACAATTCTCTCCCACTTACCTGAATTTCGTCCTCGAAATTCGTCGAACAATTGTGGATGAGACTGCCTGATCTTGTCCTCCAGTTCCCATGTAGCCTCTTCCAAATTGTTCCTGATCCAGATAACTTTCACCAAAGAGATTTCCTTGCCTCTGAGCTGCTTCACCTGCCTGTCTTCAATTCTAACTGGCAGAACTTCAAAAGTCAAATTCTCCTTCAAAGGCAAATCATCTAAGGTAACCACATGCGAAGGATCATGGACGTATTTCCTTAGTTGTGAAACATGAAACACGTCATGAAGCCTTGCCAAGTGAGGGGGTAATGCAATCCTGTACGCCAGTGGGCCGACTTTCTCCAGAATCTCATAAGGCCCAACAAATCGAGGAGTAAGTTTCCTTGATTTAATTTCCCTACCAATTCCTGTGACCGGAGACACTCTTAGGAACACATGATTCCCAACATCGAACTCCAAAGGTCTCCTTCGCCTATCAGCATAACTCTTCTGGCGATCCTGTGAAGTTTTCATTTTATTCTTGATCATTGTGATCTTCTCAGTTGTTTCTTTCACAAGGTCAGGACCTGTCAACAGATTTTCACCTATTTGGAACCAACACATAGGCGTCCTACATTTCCTCCCGTAGAGAGCCTCAAATGGTGCCATACCGATACTAGAGTGAAAGCTGTTGTTGTAAGTGAACTCCATCAACGGCAGTAACTGCTCCCAACTACCAGCTTGTTCCAGTACACATGCTCTCAACAAATCCTCAAGTGTCTGGATAGTACGCTCCGATTATCCGTCTGTCTGCGGATGGTAAGCCATACTAAATTTCAGCTTAGTACCCAATGCCTCCTGAAGACTGCCAAAATCTAGACAGAAATCTCGGATCGCGATCGGATACTATACTGGTAGGAACACCATGCAGCTTCACTATGTCCCTGATATACAACTGAGTCAACTTCTCTAGAGTGTACTTCTTGTGAATAGGGATAAAATGCGCACACTTTGTAAGACGGTCCACAACCACCCAAACTGCATCACAACTGGCAGTAGTCCTAGGTAGACCCGTCACAAAGTCCATAGCTATACAATCCCATTTCCACTCCGGGATATCAAGTGATCGCAAAGGACCACCAGGCTTTTGATGCTCAATTTTAACTTTTTGACAAGTTAGGCAATGAGACACATGATCGGCCACGTCGGTTTTCAACTTCGGCCACCAATAAATCTTTTTCAAATCTTGGTACATCTTTGTTGCACCGGGATGGAAATTCATCTTGGTTCGATGTGCTTCCCATAGGATATCTCTTCTAACTTCGAAATCCATAGGAACACATATCCGACCCCTAAATCGGATAATGCCATCAGAACCTTTCACAAAGTCGGGCTCTTCATTGCCCGATGCCCCTTCTAACAACTTTTGTAGTTCTGAATCGTCAGCTTGTCTTTCTTTAATAAGACCCATCAAGTCATTAGTAACCTGCAACATTTCAAGAACGATGCTCTTCTCTTTCACTTGCATGTTCAAGTTGAGGTCACTGAACTCCTGAATCAATTGCATCTCCTTCACCATGAGGTTGCTGACATGCAAAGTCTTACGACTTAGTGCATCAGCAACTACATTGGCTTTGCCCGGATGATACTGAAGATCGAAGTCATAGTCTTTCAGAAATTCCATCCACCTCCTCTGTCTCATGTTCAACTCTTTTTGATCGAGGAGATAGCGAAGACTTTTATGATCGCTAAAGACTTCGAACTTTGAACCATATAAATAATGCCTCCAGATTTTCAAAGCAAAAACCACTGCCGCCAACTCAAGATCATGAGTGGGATAGTTCTGTTCATGCTGCCTCAATTGTCTGGATGCATAAGCTATGACTTGCCCTTGCTGCATCAACACACAACCCAACCCTTGTTTAGAAGCATCACAATACACCACGAAGGATTGAGTCGGGTCTGGCAAAATCAACACTGGGGAACTAGTCAACCGCCTCTTCAATTCCTGGAAACTATCTTCACATTTCGAGGACCATTCAAACGGAACACCTTTCCATGTAAGAGTTGTCAAAGGAAGGGCCAATTTAGAAAACCCCTCAATAAACCTCCGATAATACCCAACCATACCAAGAAAGCTTCTGATCTCAGTAATGGACTTAGGTCTCTCCCACTTAAGCACCGCTTCCACCTTAGAAGGGTCGACAGCAACACCCTTCTCAGAAATGACATGCCCCAGAAACTGCACTTCATTCAACCAGAAACTACATTTAGAAAGCTTTGCATAAAGCTGTTTGGATTTGAGAATTTGCAGCACAATTCTCAAATGCTCGGCGTGATCACTTGGACTCTTAGAATAGATGAGAATGTCATCAATAAAGACTATGACAAAAGAATCCAAGTACGGCCTGAAAATCCTGTTCATATAGTCCATGAAGATGGCCGAAGCATTAGTGAGACCAAAGGACATAACCACATACTCAAAATGTCCATATCTCGACCTGAATGCCGTTTTAGGAATGTCCTCCTCTCAGATACGGATCTGATGGTATCCCAATCGAAGGTCAATCTTAGAAATACAGCTGCTCCTCGCAATTGGTCCAACAAATCGTCAATGCAAGGGAGAGGATATTTGTTTTTCACAGTCACCGCATTCAACTGCCTGTAGTCGATGCACATTCGGAGACTTCCGTCCTTCTTTTTAACAAAAAGAATCGGAGCTCCCCAAGGTGACACACTCGGTCTAATCAAACCCTTGGCCAAAAGCTCCTCTATCTGCTTTTTCAACTCTTCTAACTCCGGAGGTGCCATCCAGTACGGGGCTATTGAAATAGGACCTACACCAGGCATCAGATCAATACTAAACTCCACTTCTCTATTCGCCGGTAATCCATGAATCTCTGCAGGAAAGACTTCTGGAAATTCGCAGACTATCGGAATCTGACTGATCTCTGCCTCCTCATTCATTTCCAAGGCAGATAAAGAAAGATCACTGATAGTAATTGATTTCTGATGACAATCAATCAGAACATGGTGCCGAGACATCCAGTCCATGCCCAGAATGATGTCAAGTTTAGTTAGAGGTAAACAGATCAGATTTACTTTGAATTCCCGCTCCAATACTCGAAGTGGGCAATCCAAACACATAGTTGATGTGACTACAGAAGAATTTGTGGGTGTAGAGACAGATAATTTATAAGGCATTTCTATTGCAGACAACCCTAGCTTCTTCATGCAATCGGCAGAAATAAATGAATGAGTAGCTCCACAATCAAAGAGAATACCACACGGAATATTATTAACATAACCGGTACCTCTAAGAAGTTCATCAGCATCAGTAACCTCCTCGCCGTCCAGAGTATACACCTTGCCCTTCCGAGTAACCCGATTGTCTCCAGCTCTCTGAACCTTAGCCACATTCACCTCCTTCTTAACTGCGTTTCTAGGACAATTTGTCATAACGTGACCCGGCTGCCCGCACTTGTAACAGGTTGGACCCTTACTCGGATCCAATGTCCAGCAATCTCCCCTGTGGTGTCTACCACAATGTGGACAAGTCGGAATAGGACCAAAAGTGCTTACTGCTTGGCCTGTTCTAGGCTGGGAGTAAGGACCTGGTCGCTGCACCGAACTCTTGCCCCTGATAGGACCTCCAGTCTTCTGAACATTTTTGCTGCCTTTCTCAGCTGCACGCTGCTTCCTGCTCTTTTCATAAGTGCTAGTCATGTTGATCAACTGAGACAAGTTGGAGATGTTCTGATATTCAAAAGCCATTTTAATCTCAGAACGAAGACCGGTCTCGAACTTGATGCACTTGGTCCTTTCATCTGCATCCCTGTAACTCCCTGCATACCGGATCAGATCCTCAAACCTAGCAGCATATTCACCAACGCTCATGTTCCCTTGCACGAGCTGCAGAAAAGTTATCTCTTTCTCTCTACGAACATCTTCAGGAAAGTACTTTCCCAGAAAACGATTCTTGAACAAGTCCCCTGTGATCATCTGATTGTTCGCCTCCAAACCCCTCCGCATTTGTTGCCACCAATGTTCCGCTTCACTAGTCAGCATGTACTGTGCTAGCAGAACCTTCTGTTCCTCCGGTGGTGCCATAGTATTAAGAATCTTCTCGATCTCTTGCAACCATAGCTGTGCCCCATCGGGATTGAACCCACCTTCGAACTTCTGCGGATCGTTCTTCCTGAACCGTGCAAGCCAATCAACTGCAACTGGAACTGGGGGTTGATGATTCATTCCTGCTACGGCCGCCGTTGCTGCTGCTGCAGCTGCTGCTGCTATGTTCTCCCCCTGGTTATAATGCACTTGCGCTATGTTAGCGGCTTGATCCTGTTGCATCTGTACCAGATGTTCCAGAATAGCGCGGATCCCGTCATTTTCGACCCGTCTACCAGCCATTCTGTTTAGTCATGCACAAGGCCGATAGTTAATGCTTATTAGCACAATTAATAGTATAAACAACCTATCAATAGACTCTAGACTCTAAACTATAATTTTATCGATTACTCGCTCGGTGAGTAATCACTGGAGTAGCTCATAACTCCAAAGGCCGAGGGAAACTGCTCTGATACCATAAATGTAACACCTAAGTTTATTTACCCTTTTATACCCTTAATTAAAATAGTGAATTAAAAATTTCTTTTTAAACTTATAAAAATCTTCCGTCAAACGGACGGAGTTTCGTTTGTTTTTAGGACTTTCCCAAAATTTCTGGTTTTCTTGCAACCTAATAAATAACAACATTTTCAAATAGCAAAGCCAGCAGGGCTATTCACATATATCACAGCTTGTGCATCTTCGTGAACGCATCAGAAAGCAAGTTTAAAACATCAGAGTATAAGCATCAGAGTTAGCGGAAATATAAACAGGTTTTTGGAAAACAGTTTTTTCCCCAAAATAAGACCCCTCCCCAAGAGGAGTCGTCCTGGGCCCCCAAAAAGCTATTTACATTATATATACAACAAAAATGATTCACATCAGATTACTGGGCCCAGGACATTCCCATGTCCTACATAGCTAAAAGTGACCTACTCTCCCTGTGAGGGAGAGTACTCCTGCTCGGCCTGATCGGGTGCAAACTCTTCCTCAGTACCTGTGGAGATAGTAAGGAGTGAGTATTACACGTAAAATGGGGAGGCAGTTTCCAGATAAGACATAATGCAACACTAAGCCATACACATATAACATTTCAATCACAACAAAATAAGAGTCCATGTATCACAATTCATTTTCAAGTACTCATTAGTTTCTCAAACCAATTTATTCAACATTTTCGTAAGTCTTTTGCTCCATATGTTTTAATCATATTCATATTCATATTCATATTCATATTCTTTTCAATCTGTCCCTGGTCGCGACCTACTGCGTCTGCACTCCTGTGCACTCACGACTTACTGCGCCCGGGTATGTTACTCAATCCCCTGGACACGACCTACTGCGCTCGCACCACCGCCCGATAGCGACTTACTGCGCCCGGGTATGTTTCTCAATCCCCTGGTCACGACCTACTGCGTTCGCACCACCGTGCGATCACGACTTACTGCACCCGGGTATAATTCATTTCATTCTTTTCCCTGGTCACGACCTACTGCGTTCGCACCACCGCGCGATCACGACTTACTGAGCCCGGGTATAATTCATTCTCCCCTGGCTGAGCCTGGGTGTAATTCATTCCGTTCTTTTATCATTATCATTTCTTTAGAACTTTCCATTACTCAAAATAAATCACCACATTACCCATTTCCACTCTCCAATGGTCACAATTATATATTATAACTTAATTAGCACAATTCAACATAATATCACAACTCAAATCATTAAACAACATAAGCATCATCAACATCACCAAATAACAAAATGAAACATATCAACATCAAATAATTTCCCTAAGTTATAAATTCTAATTTAACAATTATTCTATATCATATCAACCTAAACTAACACAAAAATCTTAGTACCCATTATATGCATATTGTAAACTAAACCCCAGAGTAAGGTAATACTCACTATAACCCACTCCTTACCTTAAATTAGCAAGAAGAAAATAGAACCTTAGTGAGTCCTAGCTCAAAACCTAGGGAATTTGAATTTCCTAAGCCTAGCTTACCACCTCAATAAGGAAATGATGAAATGATGGTACACAACCCTATTTGAGAGAGCACAAGATGAGTGATCCTTGTCTTTGCCTTGGTTTGAGTTGGAAGGCATGAAACCAAAACCCTACATATTTATGAGTACAAGAACCCTTGGGTTTTAGAACAAAATCTATGAACTAAGGAGAGCTAGAATGGAAAAGAAACTAATTCATGGCATGAGCTAACTTACCCCAATCAATGGTGAAAATTGAAAACCCAAGAAGAATGGAAGGAGGGAGCAAACTCGTGTGAACCAAGGAGGAAGAGGAATGAAGCTTTAACCCACTTCCATGGTGCAAGGCTTGGTAGAGCTTGGTGATTTTGGGTTTGAGGTGCCCAAAACCAAGTGTGTATGGTGGGATGATGATGGAGATGGTCTTGGAGTGGAGAGAACTTGATGGAGATGATGAGTTGTGTTGGTATGGAAATGTGAAGGAATGAAGGGCTTTTAATGTTTTATTTCCCTTGCCATGCTGCTGAGGAATCGTGTGGCCAATATTGCAAGCTTAGCCACCAAGCTTGAAATCAACGGACCAGATCAGATCTGGTCTGCGCCACGCGCCTGGGCGCACGCCTGGCTCGCCTGGGCGCGAGATCAGCACCAGCACCAAGCTGGTGCATGGCTGATACTGTCAGATGGGGCTTGGCGCGGTCAGGAGTGGAAATTGGCGCGCCAAGAACAAAATTGGTGCGTGGCTGGTGCATCAGAGGCGCGCCTGGGCGCACGGACTGGTGCGCCTGAGCGAAAAAGCTCCTGAGTTGGTGCACCAATGAACAGTGGTGCGCCTGGGCGTGCACCGGTGCGCCTGGGCGTACACCAGAATTTCCAAACTTTGATTCGCCGTAGCTTTTTGGTTAACCGTCGGATCGGGTCCAAATTTTTAGACAAGCTTCTTCACCCCATAAACTTTATATCCAACGGTGGAATTGATTTTCTTAGCATCCTATAATAAATTTCTAATTTTCTCTTTTCGGTCGATTTCTAACATCTAAAACGCCGATTTAACTCCCGATTTCGCTTATATGACTTTGCCCGAAGCCACAACTATCTTCTATACAACCCCTAGGATTTATAATCACCACTCACCTATCTACCAAAATTCATTAAGTCATTATTCCAATTTTTCTTAGGTTTTTATTTAATAATTTCATTTAAAATAAAGTTTAGGATGTTACAGGGAGAGAGGCGTGAGTGATGGGGGAGTATGGGGAGGGTTTCTAACTCATTTCCAAGCCACCAAGATGATGATCCAAAGCTTGATCAAGGATTAATGGTGCTTGAAGCTTGGTTGCCCTAGGAGAGAGAAAATTCAATATGAGAAGAGAGGGAGATGTTGATGGCTTGTTGCGTTGCTTTGTGTTGGCTTGGCAACATTTTGTTGCATGGAGGCCCTTTTTCTGTGGCCACCACTCGTGGCTTCCTGAGGAAGTCAAAACGAGTGGTTCACACGCCTTTATTTTTCTTTTCCACGTCTGACACTTTTCGCTCGGGCGAGCGTTTTCTCGCTTGAGCGAGTTTTCTCCAGTAACTTTGGGTTCGGCACGAATGGATTTTCGCTCGAGCCAAAAGAATACGCTGGAGCGAGTTGATCTTCGCTGGAGCGAATACAACTCAGTAAGTTAGGGGTTGATTTAACACTACCTCGCTTGGGCGAGAGACCAAAAGTCTGCACTTTTCAACTTTGAATTTCAATAATTTCTCTTCTACCCGTTGGATCGTTCCCAAATTTTGAAACAATTTAAAGCATACATCCTACTTCATATCCAACGGTGGAATTCTTAATTTGAGTTATGGAACTTACATTTAAAATTCTCTAAAATCTTAGGAATCTAATTCCCAATTACCCTTCAATTACTATTTTAACTTAATTTCTTCCTTTTCTCCACCCAAAACTCATTCTAATTAATAATTATACTTAGAAATGAAATTTAGGATGTTAAAATCCTCTCCCAGTTACCAGAATTTCGTCCTCGAAATTCAACTCTGGAGGAGAACAATTGTGGATGGGACACCTTCATTTTGTTCTCCAATTCCCAAGTGGCTTCCTCCACACTATTTCTGCTCCAGATCACTTTCACCAATGGGATCTCCTTGCCCCTAAGCTGCTTAATCTGCCTGTCCTCAATTCTGATTGAAAGAACTTCAAAAGTAAGATTCTCCTTCAAGGGCAAATCATCAAATGCTACCACATGAGAGGGATCATGAATGTATTTCCTAAGTTGCGAAACATGAAATACATTATGAAGCCTAGACAAATGTGGAGGCAAAGCAATCCTGTATGCCAAAGGTCCAACTCTCTCCAAAATCTCATAAGGTCCAACAAACAGCGGAGTCAGCTTCTTGGACTTGATTGCCCGACCAATACCTGTGATAGGGGACACCCTCAAAAAGACATGATCACCCACATCAAACTCTAGGGGTCTCCTACGCTTATCTGCATAGCTCTTCTGTCTATCCTGAGAAGTTTTCATCTTATTCTTTATCATAGTAATCTTCTCAATGGTTTCTTGCACCAATTCTAGCCCAGTCAACAAATTTTCACCAATCTGGAACCAGCAAAGAGGCGTTCTACACTTTCTGCCATAGAGTGCCTCAAACGGTGCCATACCAATGCTAGAGTGAAAGTTGTTGTTGTAAGTAAACTCCATCAATGGTAACAACTGTTCCCAACTACCAGCCTCTTCCAGCACACAAGCTCTCAACAGATCCTCTAATGTCTGAATAGTACGTTCAGACTACCCATCAGTTTGAGGATGATAAGCTGTACTAAACTTTAACTTAGTACCCAAGGCCTGCTGGAGACTCTGCCAAAATCGGGATAGAAACCGAGGATCACGATAAGATATTATACTAGAGGGTACACCATGCAGCTTCACTATGTCCCGAATATACAGCTGTGTCAACTTCTCCAGGGTGTACTTCTTGTGAATCGGGATAAAGTGAGCACACTTTGTTAAACGGTCTACAACAACCCATACGGCATCACAACCTGCAGCAGTTCTAGGTAGACCTGTCACAAAATCCATGGCAATGCTATCCCATTTTCATTCAGGAATGTCAAGTGATCGCAACGGACCACCTGGCTTTTGATGTTCAATCTTCACCTTCTGGCAAGTCAAGCAGTGGGACACATGATCATCCACATCAGTTTTCAACCCTGGCCACCAGTAGATCTTCTTTAAATCCTGATACATTTTTGTTGTACCTGGATGAAAGTTCATCTTTGTCTGGTGGGCTTCCCACAATATGTCTCTTCGAACCTCGAAGTCCATGGGAACACATACTCTGCCTCTAAATCGAATGATTCCATCTGCACCCTTGATGAAATCAGGTTCCTCTTTACTTGCTGCTCCTTCCAACAACTTCTGGAGCTCTTCATCATCTGCCTTCCTTTCTTTTATCAAGTCCATCAACTCATTAGTGACCTGCAACATTTCCAGAACCATGCTCTTCTCTTTCATCTGCATGTTCAAGTTGAGATCACTGAACTCCTGTATCAACTGCATTTCTTTCACCATCAAGTTGCTAACATGGAGAGTTTTGCGACTCAGTGCATCAGCTACCACATTAGCTTTACCGGGATGATACTGAAGATGGAAGTCATAATCTTTCAAGGACTCCATCCATCTCCTCTGCCTCATATTCAACTCCTTCTGATCGAAGAGATAACGGAGACTCTTGTGGTCACTAAACACCTCAAACTTCGTGACATACAAGTAGTGTCTCCAAATTTTCAATGCAAAGACAACGACTGCCAACTCCAAGTCATGAGTTGGATAGTTCTGTTCATGTTGCCGCAGCTGTCTCGATGCATATGCCACAACTTTGCCTTGATGCATAATTACACAACCCAAGCCTTGCTTTGAAGCATCACAATACACATTGAAGGGTTGGGTTGGGTCCGGCAAGATCAAGACCGGTGAGCTAGTTAACCTCTTCTTCAGCTCCAGAAAAATGCTCTCACACTATTGTGACCACTGATAAGGGACATCTTTCCTGGTCAACATTGTCAATGGAAGCGCCAGTTTGGAGAAACCCTTAATGAATCTCCGATAATAACCTGCCATCCCCAGAAAACTTCTAATTTTTGTGACTGTTGTGGGCCTCTCCCACTTTAACACCGCTTCCACCTTAGAGGGATCCACAACAACTCCCTTAGCAGAAATCACATGACCCAAGAAGTGAACTTCATCCAACCAGAAGCTACACTTAGAAAGCTTTGCATACAACTACTTCTCTTTGAGGACTTGCTGCACGATCCTCAAATGTTCCCTATGCTCACTTGGACTCTTAGAATAAATTAGAATGTCATCAATAAACACTATGACAAAAGAATGCCAAGTAAGGCATAAAGATCCTGTTCATATAATCCATGAAAATTGAAGGAGCGTCGGTCATACCAAAAGGCATCACCACATATTCAAAATGCCCATAACGCATCCTGAAAGCAGTCTTAGGAATGTCCTCTTCACGAATACGGATTTGATGGTATCCCGATCGGAGATCAATCTTGAGAACACGGCTGCACCCCGCAACTGATCCAACTAATCGTCAATGCGAGGGAGCGGATACTTATTCTTTACTGTCACTGCATTCAACTGCCTGTAATCGGTGCACATCCTGGGACTACCATCCTTCTTCTTGACAAAGAGAATAGGAGCTCCCCAGGGTGATACACTTGGCCGGATGAGTTTCCTCGCTAACAGCTCCTCCAACAACTTCTTCAATTCTTCCAATTCAGGAGGCGCCATTCTATATGGTGCCATAGAAATAGGGCCAGTACCAGGTTTCAAGTAAATACTGAACTCCACTTCTCGCTTTGGAGGCAATCCGGGAATCTCCACAGAAAAGACTTCCGGAAACTCACAGACTACTGGAATTTGGCTGACATCCGACACTTCATCAACTTCCATGGCAGATAGAGAGGAATTACTGAAAATGACTGCTTTATTACGACAATCGATCAAAACATGATGCTGAGTCATCCAATCCATACCCAGAATAATGTCCAGTCTAGTCTCAGGCAAGCAAATAAGATTGACTTTGAATTCCCGCTCTAAGACTCGGAGTGGGCAATCCAAACACATCTGAGAAGTGACTACTGAAGAATTTGTAGGAGTAGAAACTGACAATTTATAAGGCATATCTATAGAGGATAACCCTAGTTTCTTCATGCAGTTTATGGAAATGAATGAATGAGAAGCACCACAGTCAAATAATACACCACGAGAAATACCATTGAAATGGCAAATACCTCTGATCAGCTCGTCCTCTTCTGTCACTTCATCCCCATCCAGAGTATAGACCTTCCCTTTCATCAATGGTTGACCCCCACCAGTATTCTGATTCCTAGCTCAATTGCCTTCCTTCTTTATCACATTCTTCGGACAATTTATAGCAAAGTGCCCCGGCTACCCGCAATGAAAACAAAGTCCTTCTCTTCGAGTCTGAAACCAACACTCTCCCCTGTGTGGCCTCCCACAGTGTTGACAAGATGGGATAGAACCAACAGGAATTGTTGCTTGTCCTGCTCCTCTAGCACCTGCATATGGACCTGCTCGTTGCATTGGGCCTTTGCCCCTGATCGGACCTACCCGCTGTACTGCCTTGCCCTTCTCTTCCGCCTTCTCTTGCTTAAGTGCATTTTCATATGCACTAGTCATATTCACTAACTGAGCCAGATTTGCAATGCCCTTATAAGTGAATATGGTTCGGATCTTAGCATTCAACCATGCTTCAAACTTAATACATTTGGTCTGTTCATCAGCATCCTTGTAACCTCCTGAGTATCAGATCAAATCCTCAAACTGTGTTGCATATTCTCCGACACTCATTGTCCCCTGCTCCAACTTCAAGAAAGCCAGCTCCTTCTCCCTTCTAACTTCCTCCGGAAAGTACTTGCCCAGAAACCGGATCTTGAAACGATCCCAAGAAATCACTTCATTTCCTGCTTCCATACTACGCCTCTGATGCTCCCACCAATGTTCTGCCTCACCTTCCAAGACATACTCCACCAATCTGACATACTGATCCACTGGTGGTTGCAGCGAGCGAAGGATTTTCTCCATTTCCTGAAGCCATTTCTGAGCCCCATCTGGATTGTATCCCCCTTCAAATCGAGGTGGATCATTCTTCCTAAACCTGGACATCCAATCTATATCAGCAGGAACCGGTGGAGGATTAAGGGCTGTTGTTGCTGCTGCTGCTGAATTTTAGCCTGAGTCTATTGTACTTGCACCAGATTCTCAAGTATAGCTGTCAGTCTATCATTATCACCTCGTCGTCCAGCCATACTACTAAGTCATGGAGGAGACAGACAGTTATGCATTAATACTAAGAAATAATATAAATTTTCTAGTCCTACACCTAAGCTCTTAACTATAAGTCAATTACTCGCTTGGTGATCAATTATTGGAGATGTGAGTCCACACTCCAAAGGCCGAGGGAAACTGCTCTGATACCATAAATGTAACACCTTAGCTAATTTACCCATAATTACCCAATATATAAAAATAGAGGATTAAAAATTTCTTTTAATTATATAAAATCCACCATCAAACGGACGGAGTTTCCTTTAATTTTAAGACTTTCCAAAAATCAATTTAGACCTGCACCTGATAAACACAATTCATATATCATTCCAGAAGCCAGCAGGGCTTAATATCAACAGTGTGCCATAGCACATCCAATATCACAAAGTCATCAAAGTATGAAGCGGAAACAGATATACAAGTTATATATAACAATCCATCAAAACACCCCTTATATCTAAGAGGCTGTCCTGGGCCAACAAAAGAAACTATTTACATTTTTTACAACCAAAAAGAGATATCACAATATCATAATGATAAACGGGCCCAGGACATTTCCTTGTCCTATGATACTAAATCTACTCTCCCTGTGAGGGAGAGTGCACCTGCTCGGCTGGGGGCTGTGCTAGCTCGATCTCAGAACCTGAAAAATGTTAAGGGAGTGAGCATTGCACATGAAATAGAAATGCAGTTTCCAAATAGACATACTGACTCACTAGGCCAAACACAATTAACAAATAATTCACATAATTCACGATATCATAACTCATTCATTTACTTAAATATCATTCATTACTTAATCCAGATTATTCCTTTTTATCATTTTCCATTTCATGACATTTCCCTTTTTCACTTTCCATTGTCCATCTACCTTCATAATTTATTTTCCTTTCTCAATACTCTTATTCCCTTTTTATTTTCCTTTTCACTTTGTATGTGTCCTCATGTCAGAGGCCCGCGTACCAATCTTACTTATCATGTATGCATCTTCAGGTCAGAAGCCTACATACATGCCACTTAATAAATGTATGCATCCACAGGTCAGGGGCCTACATACATTTATTTATTAACCATATTACTTGATAAATGTATGCATCCACAGGTCAGGGGCCTACATACATTTATCCCATTTAAACACATTATTAAATAAATGTATGCATCCACAGGTCAGGGGCCTACATACATTTATTCCATTCATACAAATCACTTGATAAATGTATGCATCCACAGGTCAGGGGCCTACATACATTTATCTCATTTAAACACATTATTAAATAAATGTATGCATCCACAGGTCAGGGGCCTACATACATGCCACAATATGAATGTATGCATCCTCAGGTCAGGGGCCTACATACATTCACATTCTTAATTACCATTATATTTCACCTTTTATCATTATTTAATTATTAACACCAGTTACAGTCAATTATTCTTTATAAGTTTCTATACACATTCAACATCACATAGTTAAGCAATCAGGGCACAAATATTCACACATTCTCATTTCACATTTATCAAATCATCCTACCTATCACATTATTCATTCGTTAATTTATAATCCCATTTGATTTTATTTATTACCATCTCATTTATATTTTTATCACTATCCCTAGGGTTCTCTAACTGTTTTCCTAGCCAAATAAATCCTAATAAATCAATATAACCTATTTGACTACCCATTCCTATACCAAGCCATTACCCACCCCCTTACCTCAAATGTAGTGAGATAAGTCTTTTCTCCTTGCTCTAGTCTAGAACCTTGGAACTCTGAACCTCCTGAGCCTAGCCTGCCACCTTAATAAAGCTATAATCCAATGCTGATAAACCGTCCTATTGAGAGTATTATGCTTGGGTTGAGAGTGTTGTTCTTGATCACTTGGCATTGGGGCTTTGGTTCTCCATGTGGGTTGAGAGAATAATAATATCTAGAGAGAGGGAGAGAGAGAGAGGCGTGAGTGATGGGGGAGTATGGGGAGGGTTTCTAACTCATTTCCAAGCCACCAAGATGATGATCCAAAGCTTGATCAAGGATTAATGGTGCTTGAAGCTTGGTTGCCCTAGGAGAGAGAAAATTCAATATGAGAAGAGAGGGAGATGTTGATGGCTTGTTCTGTTGCTTTGTGTTGGCTTGGCAACATTTTGTTGCATGGAGGCCCTTTTTGTGTGGCCACCACTCGTGGCTTCCTGAGGAAATCAAAACGAGTGGTTCACACGCCTTTATTTTTTTTTTCCACGTCTGACACTTTTCGCTCGGGCGAGCGTTTTCTCGCTTGAGTGAGTTTTCTCCAGTAACTTTGGGTTTGGCACGAATGGATTTTCGCTCGAGCCAAAAGAATACGCTGGAGCGAACCGGTTTTCACTGGAGCGAGTTGATCTTCGCTGGAGCGAATACAACTCAGTAAGTCAGGGGTTGATTTAACACTACGTCGCTTGAGCGAGCGAATTCTCGCTTGGGCGAGAGACCAAAAATCTGCACTTTTCAACTTTGAATTTCATTAATTTCTCTTCTACCAGTTGGATCGTTCCCAAATTTTGAGACAATTTAAAGCATACATCCTACTTCATATCCAACGGTGGAATTCTTAATTTGAGCTATGGAACTTACATTTAAAATTCTCTAAAGTCTTAGGAGTCTAATTCCCAATTACCCTTCAATTACTATTTTAACTTAATTTCTTCCTTTTCTCCACCCAAAACTCATTCTAATTAATAATTATACTTAGAAATGAAATTTAGGATGTTACATATAGACAAGATAGGGTTGTTCGTCAATTCGGTTGGGATCAGCCCCCTTGCGGCCTCCATGTTGCTCCTATAGGGGTGGAAGCAGCTCTTCAATCAGTGCTTTTTCGAACTTCCGAGGATTCAGATTCGGAGGACCCTTTCTCTTTCTACATTTCCCCCACTCTTACTGGCAGTGTCCTTCAAAGCTGGCTGGACTCTCATCAGGGTGTACTACAGCGTCTTCGTAGCTTTGAGGCGACCCCCAATCTCATCACTCCTTCAGCTGTGCCCATCTCCTTTATAGACCCTTATTATGCTACTCCTTTGAAGAAAGGTACTCTTCGCTTTTACAAATGCTATTTTTATTTCATTTTATTTTTATACTCAGATGTGCTGTGTTGCTTACTTTCAGGTGCAACTGGCTCTGCTCCTCAGACTCGTAAAAGGAAAACTCCGACATCTTCCCCTTCCGCATCCACTGCTTCGAAAAAAGGTAAGCAGAAGGCTTCTACCTCTGGTTCCCCAATCCCAAAGTCCTCTGTTGCTAAAAAGACTTCAAGTCTTCCTTCTAAGACAAAAGGAAGCGCCCCAGTTTCTACTCCCTCTCGACGCTCACTTTGCTTGATGGCCCGTGCTTCTTCTCCAACCCTTTTTACTCCTGATCATATTGATTTAGTGGATGAAGAGGAGGATGATACTGGTGCGTCCATTGCGGCTCATTATTCTTCTTCTGAGGATGATCGAGTGGTCCAGGATGCTAAGGTTCCTTATTCTGGGGGTCATCAGTCATTTCCTTCTTCTTCCAACACTGGTTCTTCTCAAGATGGGGTGTTAGGGGAAAAGCATTCTGCTGATCCTATCCTTTCTGGTTCGATTTCCCTTTTCTTTCTAAAGCCAAACTTCCCTGCTATCTTCTTCCTTGTGTTGTCCTACCTTCTTGTGTTATTTATTTGCCTTGTTGCTTACAGTATCATTTCTTCCTTGCTTATATGTTGTTATGTTCTTACTGCCTTTGCTTACTTTTATCAGATACTCCTAGGGCCAAGCGCCCTGCTTCTGCTGCCAAAGTGAAGGTTCCATCTGCTCGCTCTCCACCTAGGTTTGTTGCTCCCAAGCCCAAATCCAAAGGCACCCCTGTTTCTGAACACATTTCATCTGGTTCTGCTTCTGGTAATTTTGCTGAAGGTGAGACTCCTATTCCTTTGGAAGTCAAACCTCTTGCCACTCTTTCTCCTTCGGGCTCACCCATGAACGTGGACCCTGGGACCCTTCCTGAAGATGTTGCTTTAAAGTCTCCTCCCGTGGAAGACGTTCCAGCTGGTGGCTCAGCTTCTCCAAGGGGTGTTGTTGTTGACTCTCCTGTTCGTGAGAGTGCCCCTCACGTTACTGTTACTCCTATTTCTTCTCAAAGGACTGAGACTGTCGCCACTCCTACATCTTCTCAAAGGGCTAAAACAACTGCCACTCCTACTTCTTCTCAAAGAGCTGAAGCCACTGCTACCCCTGATCCCGTTCAAAAAGTCTCATCTCACACTGTTATTGACTTAACTTCTGCTCAAGAGATTCCTCCTCAAACTGAAGTTGCTCCCGGTGCTGCTTCCAGTACTGCTTCTTTTCGTAAGTGCCATTACTTATTGCTTATTTAAAAAAAAAATTTGCATACTCATTGTTCTTTTGTCTTTGCCTTTGTAACATTGTTGTTTTTGAAAATGACTAAGCCCCTTTCTGATAAAGTCATAGCGCTCTTGAGTTCATTCTTCCATACTCATTCGGATTTAGTGCTGCCTGGACTACATTTGCCTCAAATTTTTAATGAAATTGGACTTCATACCATGCTGCACGTGTTGAAGCTCACTGTGAACCAGAACGTGGATTCCTTTTCTTGGGATCAAAAATCTTCCCTTTGGACTATTTGCTAACTCTCAAACTTCATCAATATTCGGGGTCTTGGCTTGACAATGCAATTAAGCAAGTGGAGGGTCAACGTCCTCCCTTTGATGGGGGAACTTTTGCTGCGAAGAAACAACTCTTGTTGGAGCGTCGTGCTGATTTGGAGAGCTTGATCACTGACATTTCCGTTACTTTGTCCAAGGCCACTACTGATCTGACAAGTGTGAAAGCTGATCTTGCTGAATTGGATTCTCAACAAGAGTCTTATGTTGCTATTTGCAAGGCTTCTTCTCTGGGCGCTCTTTTTAAGATGTAGCTGTTGTGTTTGTTGTTTCACTTGGCTATTGAAAACTGTTGGAACTCTTGTATTTTGCTATTTCTGCTCTACTTTTGTTGGACTCGTAGGACCTCTATATTTGCTTTATCACTTATGTTTCT
Organism: Crotalaria pallida; assembly: GCA_037953625.1. NCBI lineage: Eukaryota > Viridiplantae > Streptophyta > Magnoliopsida > Fabales > Fabaceae > Crotalaria > Crotalaria pallida. Next base: position 90,152,428 of record CM075653.1, read on the forward strand.
GTTTTGATTATGCTGTGTTTAGATTTTGAATTTTGGGGAATGGGCTCTTGAAGCCTTCCTTTTGCTGCTGTATTGGACAGGCTTGCAATCTTCTTTTTCTTTTCTACTCTTTTGAATAGAATCTTCCCTTCTTTTTCTTCTTCTCTTCCTTTTCTTTCTCTTCTTCTCTTCCTTTTTTTTGCACAGTGTTTCTCTGGGTGCTTGCACTGAAACTTTTTCACCGTACCTGTTTTTACTTTATAATACATAGAACTGGATACATTTCAGAAACAAAAGGTGCTTTTGCACATATCAGGGTGCAAGTTTTTTTTATTCATATTCAGGGTGCACATATCAGGGTGCTTTCGCACATATCAGGGTGCAATCCTTTATTTATACTTAGGTTGCACATATCAGGGTGCAACTTAAGTTTTTTGCACATATCAGGGCTCTCTCGCGCATATCAGGGTGCAGTCTTTTATTTATACTTAGGTTGCACATATTAGGGTGCTTTTGCACATATCAGGGCGCTCTTGCGCATATCAGGGTGCACTCTTTTATTTATACTTAGGTTGCACATATCAGGGTGCTTTTGCACATATCAGGGTGCAACTTAAGTTTTTTTCACATATCAGGGCGCTCTTGCGCATATCAGGGTGCAGTCTTTTATTTATACTTAGGTTGCAGATATCAGGGTGTTTTTGCACATATCAGGGTGCAACTTAGGTTTTTTTTTTAAAAAAAAAAAGGAAACAACTCTTTTACTGGATAACATATGATTCATTCATTCATGTATTCCGAAAAGTGGCATACAAAACATCAAAGACTACATGCTATGGATAATACTTTTTGATGTATTTAAAGTTCAGGGGGCCTACTCTTTTTTGTGACTCTAGCTCTAGCAGATGACAATAGCCACTGGGGTGCGCCTCTTGCACAATGTATGGACCTTCCCATTGGGGTGTCCATTTGCTAGTGTGGGCATTTCTCATGACAGCATCAGTGGCTTTTAAGACTAGCTCTCCTTCTGCAAACATTCTAGGCCTTACTATCTTCTCATAGGCCAGCATGACCCTTCGTTGGTGCTTGAGTAACTCATCCTGTGCTTTAATTCTCATACCTTCCACTGCTTCAGCTCTTTCCACGGCACCTTCCTCATTCTGTGTGATCATCCGTGCTGAAGGCACTAACACCTCTGCTGGCAATGTTGCCTCTGCTCCATAGACCAGAGAAAATGGGGACGCTTTTGTCGTGCCATGTTTTGTAACATGATAAGCCCACAAAGCCAAGGGAAAATATTCACTCCACTCTTGGGGCGAGTCCTCTACCGTCCTTGATAGAATCCTGATCAATGCCTTATTGGTAGATTTTGCCTGGCCATTTGCTTGAGGGTAATAAGGGGTGGACTTGTGATGGGTGACCCCATATTCTTCCAGGATCTTTTCCACCTTCTTGTTGATAAAATGAGTGCCATTGTCTGATACAATCCTTTTGGGAAACCCGAAGCGGCATATGATATTATCCCTTATGAACTGGATAGTAGTGTCCGCATCCGCTCTTTTGGACGCAATATCCTCGACCCACTTTGTTGAGTGTTCAGTAGTTGCTAAGATCCATTTTCTTCCCCTAGATGGGGGATCTATAGGCCCCACGAAGTCCATGCACCAAGTATGGAAGGGATAAGGGGCGCTCAGACTCTTCATGTTGTTGGCTGGCACGTGGATCTTGTGCCCATGCTTTTGACACTGCTCGCACCTTTTCACAAAATCAGCGGAGTCCTCCCTGATCGTTGGCCAAAAATATCCCATCCTTATGAGTTCTTCATACAGTGCTCTTCCCCCTTGGTGTATCCCACAGGGCCCTCTATGGACTTTTTCCATTACTTTCTCTTAATCAGTCTTCTTCAAGAACCTCAAAACTTCCCCTGCAAAATTCTTTCTGAACAACTCCCCCTTGTCACAAAAGTATCTATCAGCTTTCTTTCTTATCTTTGCAGCTTCCATGTTGTCTCCTGGTAAGATCCCATGTTCTAAGTACTCCTTGATTGGATGGATCCATTCTACATCTTCAAGGTGGACTTCAACTTCTTCTTTGCAATCCTGACACTGAACACAAAAGTTTTGCAAGGAATCACAGTGTGTCTTCATGGTGGGCCAAATTACACCAATTCTTTGCAAGTGTCTGTACAATCCGGGTGCCACTTGTCCACAGATACTCTCGTGCAGTTGGACCATCTTCATCAGTCCTTCTTCCTCCGCCACGCATCTCATGAGGAGTCCCTCCCTGTTTCTCTTATAAAGGATTCCCTTCACCAAACAGAAGTCTTTGGACGCTTTTGTTAGCATTTTGCTCTTTAATTCCTTCCTGACTGGCATCCTCTAATCATCTCTAGGTTCTTCTTCCATCTTTCCTTCTTTCACTTGGGGCTGCTGCTCCCTCCGGAGGTAGACTGCCTGTTTTTCTCCTTTCATCGCGATTTTGCTCCCTAAAGTGGCCAGAGCATCCGCTTTCCGGTTTTCAGATCTGGGCACGTGCTCCAGCGATCCTACCCTGAATTTTTCCATGACCTCCAAGGCTCTTTCTCTGCAAAGCGCTAGTGAGGACTCTTTCACGCCATACTCCCCTTTCAATTGTCGAATCACCAGGTTTGAATCCCCTTTTACTATCACGCTAATGATTCCCATTCTTCAGCAATTTTCAACCCCAGCAGGAGGGCCTCATATTCGGCCTCATTGTTAGTGTAGGGGAAATCAAGCTGGAATGCGAATGTTAACTCCTCCCCCCTTCCGTTCGTCAACACCACGCCTGCCCCCCCTTTTGGACAAGACGGAGAGCCATCAAACATGAGTGTCCAAATTTCTTCCTCTTCAGCCATGTTGACCATCTCTTCTGACCCTTCTTCTTCATTCGTGGCACATACTGTGATCAGGTCCATCAAGGCTTGGCTTTTCAAGACGGTGGGCGTCACTAGTTGTATCTCATAATTTGTGAGTGTAAAGGCCCATTTGCTTACTCTCCCTGTCAGGTCAGCCCCTTGTAGCAAATGCTTGATCCCCGTTGATTTGGTCATGACATGTACAGTGTGTGCTTGGAAATAGTGTCTATATTTTTGGGACACATAGATCGAATCTAGACACTTCCTCTCTTGTGCTGAGTACCTGGCCTCGGCGTCCTTGAGCATTCGGCTCCAGTATGCAATAGGACGCTCTGAACCGTCCACCTCTTGGGCAAGAAGTCCACTGAATGCTGTCTTGGTGGTGGCTAGGTAAACTCTGAGGGGGACACCTTTCTGTGGGGGAATCATGATCAGGGGAGACATGAGTGTCTTCTTGATCCTATCCAAGGCCTCTTGATGTTCTCTCTCCCATTTGAATGCCTCTTTGCCTTTTAAAAGCTTTCTCATTGACCCCAGGAGTTCTCCCAAAGCTGGAATGATTCTTCGTATATATCCCAATTTTCCCGTCATCTGTTGCAGTTCCTTTTGAGTCTTGGGCGCTCTCAAATCCCTTATAACTTGCACTTTGTCTTCTGCAGTTGACATCCTTTCCTTGTGTACCAAGAAGCCAAGAAATTCCCTTGATGATACTCCAAATTTACATTTCAACGGGTTCATATTTAGTTTGTATTTTTTGCACCTCTCAAAGACGGCCTTCAGGTGCTCCATGTGCTGCTCCTTCTTCCTGGACTTTACCACCAAATTGAGGAAAACCGCAATTGGTGGGTGAAACAACTAAGGAACCCTAGGAGAACACCTAGAAGGGGGGGTTGAATAGGTGTTTAAGAAACCTTGAAAGATTTTCGAAAAAAACAAATCGAAACAATTAAAACGAATGATTTTTACAAAAACTACAGCTCTTAATCGATTACCCTGATGCTTAATCGATTAAGACCAGAAAGTTTACAAATGGTTAATCGATTAAGGCCACTGTTAATCGATTAAGTACTGATTAAATCTGAAAATTCACTTTTCAATCGAATACGAAAATCAATCAATTAACACGTATGATCAGAGATTCAGCGGAAAAGATTCACACCAATGTTCTTATTGATTACCTAGGTTATGAAAATGATTTTCCCAAATCAATTTGCACAATTAAGATTCAATTCAATCACTTTATGAAAAATCAATCTTTTCTAGGTTTTCAACCAAGAACATATGAAATGACAAGAATGTAAAGAGTTAATGTAAGGTCCTATATTTTAATATATGAAATAAAAGTATTTTATCAATATTAGTATCATTAAAATAGTTAAGTTTTCCTATTTTAGCAAAAACACTCGAGTATTTTAGGTAAGACTCGAGTATTATAAGTAGCTGTTTGGAAATTTGAATTTTTAAATAAACACTCGAGTATATTTGAAAACACTCGAGTATTTCGTACAGACCTGAAAGTGTATAAGTCGGTTTTCATTTAATTTTCGCACCAAAACGCGGTTTATCGAATCTTCAAGCATAGAGCTGGACTTTACTTCGACTTGAAGCATTCCTAGGCTATAAATGAGTGCTTAGTTGAAGCATTCAACACCTTAATCACCCAAAACCCGAATTTCAGTTTCAAACTTTCAGTTTTTCAGAGCACTCTTTGATCTCTGATTTCTCCTTCGTTTCTCAATCAAATCCTTCGAAACCAAAACACAACTCAAGGTTCTAGTTCCATCTTTGAATTAGAATCAAGAATCACTTCAAATAAGCCCCTGTAGTTCGAGTTCCAGACCTTCAAAGTTTGAGGTTCAAAGCTGAGAAAACAGAGTAGTTTTCAGCATCAAGTATTCATCTTCATTGAGTTCGTTTGGTAATTTCAGAAACCCTTTTTGTGTCAAACTTGTTCCTGATTGGAGTTAGTATATCCTAGTTTGTTGAACTAACTTGTTTCACTCTTTTTCATGCCAAATCCGTGGTGAAATCTGTGGCCAAAGTCAGCCTGTTCAACCCCTTTTTCACAAGTCCAGAATTCGAATTTTCGATCCAGCCAATTTCCTTGTTGTTTAATCTGTTGTTTAGCTTCTCTGAGGTAAAGGAGGAGTTATCTAATTGCTAGAATGAGTAATCTCAAGCTAGAAATGTAGGAACCTCACAAGGTTCAACAAGGGATGAAGTTGGAATTGGGAATATGACTTAGAGGTCATAAACCTGAGGTTTTCGGATTTAAACAAGTTCAAATGGACTTAATAATGCTTACTGGATAAATTTTCGAAGTTAAAATCGAGTAAAAATGAATTTCATATGTTGAAATGGTTATGTTCCAAGTTTACATTGATTCTGTGATTTGATATTGATTTGTGTTGTTAAGTGCTTGTTTATGTGTTCTAACATGTTTACTATGTGAGTTTATGTCTCTGTTATGCATAGGAATGGAAATACAATGCACAGAATCTGAATTGATATTGAAAGGTGCAGAAACTGGTGCTGTTGCAATAAAAACACTCGAGTAAATTAAGGAGGACTCGAGTATTCTGGAAAAATTGAAGAACACTCGAGTATTTCTTAAGGACTCGAGTAAATTCATAAGAACACTCGAGTAGGCAAGAACTACTCGAGTAGGCAAGAACTACTCGAGTAATTCAAAGAATTTTCAGAAAAATCATATTTTTTTTTATAATTTCATTAAAGATTAACTCGTCTAATCTCCTATATTATTAAATTCTAATTATTTCCTTTTATCCCGTTGGTTGATTATTATCCTGAAAGAGTCCTACTGGAATCTCATCCAGTGGTTGATATATTCGGACAGGAGTCCCAACGGATAAATGTATAAGTTTATTTGATTCCCATTGGTAGATTTTTATCCTGGATGATTCCTACTGGAATTTTATTCAGTGGTTGATGTATTTGGACAGGATGTCCCAATGGAAGTGCGTACACCCATTTGGTTGATTATTTTTCCCACGTCCCAGTGGAAGTCTTTACCCACTTGGTTGATATTTTGGGAGTCCTAAATGGGGTCGTTGCATTAATTAATAATAAAATGATTAAACTCCTATCATATAAAACCATCACAAAGTGGCTGGGCCGCTGATGGAATTTTCAGAAAAGCACTAGCACCGGTTAATGCGAAAAGAAAAGATGGATTTGAGATTGAGAAGGATTATGAACTTTGGGTCTCTATATTGGAGACATGATGTTCAAGGATGTGATTAAAGAATAAGAGAAAGTAGAGAATGAAAGAGAAAAGATTGTGTGGCATTATCATGCATGGAGAATGAGTTGCTCCGATCTAGATTCGGAACTTCGGTAAGGTTAAATAAGAATATCCTTGGCACAAGGATGCTAGGAAGACCGAGTTCCCATCGATCGTGATGCTTGAATATGAATCGCTCCGGTTTGATGAACCATAGGATTGAGAATATCCCGAGCCTGAGATACTCGGATGCCAAACCGTGTAGCATGAATGAGGAGTAGGCATGCATCATGACATTAATCGAGATATTATAAAAGACAGTTTGAGCATATACATATGCATTTATTATTGCGACATGATGACTTGTGTTTGTTATTTCTAGCCACTGTTATACTCATTTGTTATTGCTTTTAGCTATGACTCACTCCCAGTCCCTTGTGTAGGTGATGGCGAGGAACATGTTCTGCATGGAGATGAGGCCGCTCCCTAATGGGGAGTGGAATTTTGAGGACCATAGAGCTACATATGAGGGTAACTTCCACATCCTAACCCATATTCCCGTATGCGTCCGCTTAGATCGAGAATTCCAATGGTTTACATCATGCACATTCCGCCAAATTTTGTTATGCGAAATGGAACCCCTCCACCACCACCAAGACGTTTTCCGAGACGCATTATCCCACCGAGTCCAACACTCTCCTCAGAAAGAATCATCCTAGAGGTTCCTTCTTGTCCTAGTCCTTCCCCTCGAGTTCGATCCCGAACTCCGATATACGTGCCCGATGATTCGGCACAAGAGGAGGAGGAAGAGGAAGAGGAGGACCCAATCGAAGATGAGGATCCGGTGGATAATGCGAATCAGATGGTGGATGACTTTATGGACAACTCAACTGGAAGTCAGTGGGGAACTGACGACTGAGTTAAGTTGTGGGGTGGAATGTGAATGATATGATCCATCAGGTTTTCTGTTATCTATCCTATTTTATATTTTGAGTCATGAACCATATGCTCTAGGTTATTATGAATTTTGTTGTAATATATGTAATATAATGTAATGGCCTAGAGTGTTAAATCAAGTAATTATGTATTTTGTTGAAATGGAGAATGTGGTATGAAACCTTTTTAATATGAATGAAATATGATGTTACTTCACTTGTCTTCATGACTCGATGTTTACATAATTCCGCAAGATTTGATAATGGATGATGACTGACTTTTAGTTTCAAAGAAAAAAAATTATGGTCGTATTTTCTAAATATAAATGTTTTACTTTGGAATAAAAGTTGGGTAGTCACATTTAGTGGTATCAAAGCAATGGTTCGACTCTCGGCCTTGGAGTGTGGCCTTACACACTAACCATTGCATATCATGACATGATGTTTTTGATGTTTGTAGTATAAGACTAGAATTCACAGAATCTAATTAAGTTTCTCCTTTGGATTCTGTAGGACTAGATGGCCGGAAGAAATAACGCTAACATTGCGGAGGCTTTGACCCGTATGGCTGCAGTTCTAGAGAATATGCAGCACAACCATCCTCCAAGCAATGGAACCCCAGCGGAGTTTCAAGGCTTAGATTCCTTTAGGAAGTGCAAACCCCCTAGCTTCTCGGGTGGTCGTCGTCCCGAGCAAGCTCAGTTCTGGCTTGACGAGATGAATAAAATCTTTAGAACGCTGACTCTGTCGGAATCGCAAAAGGTCATGTTTGCCGCTTATATGCTCACTGGTGAAGCTGCTACATGGTGGAACCAAACTCGTCAATTCCTGGAGTTCGATCAAGTAGAGTTTACTTGGGGGATCTTCACAGAGAAGTTTCTTGAGAAGTATTTCCCGGATGACATCAGGCTGCAGAAGGAAATGGAATTCCTCGACCTAAAGCAAGGAAGTCTAACAGTTGACCAGTATGCTGAGAAATTTGAAGAGCTGATGAAGTACTCGCCATACTTCCAGTATCACCCCGATGAACATTCCAAGTGTACTCGATTCGAGAATGGACTGAGATCCGACATCAAATTAGCTGTAAGTGTGCAAAGGATCCGACACTATCCAACGCTGGTTAGTACTTGCCGCATCTTTGAAAGGAATAGTGTCAAGAAGGACATTGGACAAGGAAGCTTTGGCCCACATCCCAATCAGCATAGGTATTGTAACAAGAACCGGAGAGGTCCTTATCCACAGAAAGGAAAATGAAGCGCATCATCTTCTGGAGTACCCAGTCTCTCAGCCTCTGGTGCAGTGTGCAATAAATGTCAAAGATTCCATCCTGTAAGGGAGTGTTGGAGAGACAAACCACCGGTTTGCTACAACTATGGAAGGACTGGTCACATCGCTCGTCTTTGTCATCAACCCCAGCGTCAGAACAATCCAGGTGCGGGAAACAAGCCATGGGTGAACGGGAAGGTTTTTACCATGTCCGGATCAGAGGCAGAGCAAGCAGACAATCTCGTGCAAGGTAACCATCTTCTCAATGGCATGCCTTGTCGCTTTTTATTCGATTCTGGTGCTACACATTCTTTCATCTCTGAGGAATGCGTTAAGCAATTGTGTTTACCCGTTTCGGAGACACCATTTAGACTTAAGGTGTGTACTCCTTCGAATGTACCGGTAACTACGTCAAGAGCATGTTTTGGATGTTCTATCGATATAGGAAGCTTGTCCTCTAGGGTAGATTTAATCTGTCTACCGTTATCCCAGCTCGACGTTATTTTGGGGATGGATTGGTTAGCAACTAACCAAGTGGTGATTGATTGCAAGACTCGAACGATTGTTTTTCCCGGTAAAAAGTCGCCTGAGGTGCAACCTGAAGGGTACGTTTGTGTGTTTCTGCGGTAGTAGAAGAAAAGAAAGATGAGCCGAAGGTCGAGGAAATCCCGATTATTTGAGATTTTCCCGAAGTGTTTCCTGATGATGTGCCCGGTCTGCCGCCACGTCGAGAGATAGAGTTCAGTATCGATCTAGGTCCTGGTACTGGTCCTATTTCTATTGCTCCTTATCGTATGGCTCCAACCGAATTAGCTAAACTGAAAAAGCAAGTGTAAGATTTGTTAGAGAAGCAGTTCATCAGACCAAGTGTGTCGCCTTGGGGAGCGCCAGTTTTGTTCGTAAAGAAGAAGGATGGATCCATGAGGATGTGCATTGATTACAGACAACTCAATAAGGTTACAATCAAGAACAAATACCCGTTGCCAAGGATCGACGATTTGATGGATCAAGTGAGAGGAGCATCGGTGTTTTCAAAGATCGATTTGAGATCAGGTTATCATCAGATCAGGGTTAAGGAGGAAGATATTCCGAAGACTGCTTTTCGGTCTCGATATGGACACTACGAGTATGTGGTGATGCCATTCGGTTTAACCAATGCTCCTGCCATATTCATGGATTACATGAATAGAGTGTTTCGACCTTATTTGGATTCCTTTGTTGTGGTGTTTATAGATGATATACTCATCTATTCAAAGACCCCAGAGGAGCATGCCAATCATTTGAAGATTGTCTTGGAGACTTTGAAGGAAAAGAAATTATATGCCAAGTTAGCCAAGTGCGAATTTTGGCTTGAAAAGGTCAATTTCTTGGGGCATGTAATTTCAAGAGATGGTGTTGTCGTAGACCCAGCTAAAGTAGAAGCAGTGTTGAAATGGGAGAGGCCAAAGTCTGTTACTGAAGTTAGAAGTTTTCTTGGTTTAGCCGGTTATTATCGGAAGTTCATTGAAGGATTTTCTAAGTTGGCCCTTCCTTTAACCCGCCTGACTAGGAAGGAGCAACCTTTTGTTTGGAATGAGAAGTGTGAAGTTAGTTTCCAAACTTTAAAGGACAAGTTAACATCGTCTCCAGTGTTAACTCTGCCCGATCCCCAGAAAAATTTTGATGTTTACTGTGATGCATCAAAACAAGGTCTAGGTTGTGTTCTAATGCAAGAAGGAAGAGTTATTGCTTATGCGTCGCGACAGTTGAAGGTGCATGAGGAGAATTATCCTACTCATGATTTGGAGTTGGCTGCTATTGTCTTTGCTTTAAAAATATGGAGACATTACCTGTATGGTAATACGTTCCAAGTATTCAGTGACCATAAAAGTCTAAAGTATCTTTTTGACCAAAAGGAGCTGAATATGAGGCACCGTAGGTGGATGGAATTCTTAAAGGATTACAACTTTGAATTACATTACCACCCCGACAAGGCCAATATCGTAGCTGATGCGTTGAGTAGAAAGACTTTGCATATGAGATCGATGATGGTGAAATAAGCTGAATTAATTGAAGAATTCCGAAACTTGAATTTGGCGGTTCAGTTCAAACCAAATTGCATCAAGTTAGGAATATTACAAATCACAAATGAGTTTGTGGGTCAAGTCCGAAACCTACAACAAGTGGATGAAGAGCTTCTAGAGAAGAAAAGACTAGGGATAGAAGGAGTGGAACCAGATTTCCAATTAGGATCGGATGGCATTTTGAGATTCAAGGATCGAATCTGCATTTCGGTGAATCAAGAACTAAGGAGAGCTGTACTAGAAGAAGCCTTCAAAAGCAAGCTGATTATGCATCCTGGATCAACGAAGATGTATCAAGACCTGAAGAAGATGTTTTGGTGGTCCGGATTGAAGAAAGACGTTGCGTCTTATGTTGCGTCTTGCCTTGTTTGCCAAAAGACGAAGATTGAACATAAGAAGCCCGGAGGAGAATTGCACCTTTGAGCATACCAGAATGGAAATGGGATGGAATAGCCATGGATGATGTAAGTGGTTTTCCGAGAACAAGAGAAGGTTTCGACGCGATTTGGGTAGTAGTTGATCGTTTAACGAAGTCAACTCATTTCATCCCCATCAACATGCAATATCCGCTGGAGAAGCTTGCAAAATTGTACATCAAAGAGATTGTTAGATTGCACGGTATTCCCTCAAGTATTGTATCGGATCGTGATCCTCGTTTCCTATCTCGCTTCTGGCAGAGTTTGCATCGAGCATTAGGAACGCAGCTAAGAATGAGTTCGGCTTATCACCCGCAAACGGATGGTCAATCGGAGAGAACGATTCAATCTCTGGAAGATTTGCTCCATGCTTGCATTTTAGAGTACCAAGAAAGTTGGGATCGTTTGTTGCCGCTGATCGAGGCCGTACCCGATCAAAATAAAAGGTGTTTATTCTGTAGTACTAGGAAGGTGATCCTAGGTCGTTTCCCAGCGAATATCGGTCTAGGCAAAGTATCAAACACGTAGTGTGCAGTAAAATGGGGGGTTTTTGTGTGTGACAAATGTGAAGAACAAAACATAAACAGAATATAAAAACTAAGAAAATCAGAAACAAAAGCGGGCAAACCCCTTTGGCTACGTACACTACTCAATCCTAGCTCACTAAAGATCGATTCCTCTCCTCTCCTCTGTCCAACTCGTGATAACCAAATACTAAGCGAAAATTCAGTTATCACTCCAAACCCTAACTTCTAATTAAGCATCAGAAACCAGAATTGGAGTTTTTACGAGTTAATACAAATTAAGCATTTATATTCATGTATTATCTCTACGAAATGGAATTAAGCAAACCACTACACATCGATAAACATGAAAACAGAGAAGAGAAAATGAAATTGCATTAATAACAAGAGCTCAAGAGTAGATAATACAATACCAAAGGGATTAACCCTTGAAGTCTAGCCTTCCATGGCCATAAATGAAGAAAAACGAGTAGAAATGGGGAAGAACAAAACCCTAGCAGCCACCACCACTTGGGAGAGCCAAGAGAGAAGTTCTAACCTAGAGAGAGAGTGAGAAATCTGAAATGGGAGTGTGTCTTGGGGGTTACACGAATTTCCCCTCTTTAGTCATGAAAATGGGCCTAAAACATGGGCCCAAGTCCTAAGAAACACTATTCTAAAAATTACAATTAAAAAGGGACCTAAATGCAAATTACAATCTTCACTTCAATGCTTCAATCTTCATTTCCAAACATCCCAAAGTGTCCTTGTGCCAAATATTACCTGAAAATAGAAATAGAATTAATTAGGCTAAATAATCCCAAATTAAACAATATTCGGAATATTAGTCCAATAAACTCAAAATCACTAAATCAAGCTAATCAATGTCAAATGGGCAACAAGTATCAATAATAGGAGTAAAATAATGCAAGGAATAATGGGAAATAAAATGCTCATCAAATACCCCCACACTTATCCTTTTGCACTCCTGGGCAAAACCAAAAGATAGGACTATGAAAATCAATATGCACCAAAGTGAATCATGCAACAAGATGGCTACAACTAAGAAATGCTAACCTAAGAGATTACATACTTCACAATGAATTCTAGGAAATGCAAAGAAATGGGCAAACTCAAGCACACAAAATGGTTAAGGATCAAAGAGTCAAAGCATCCGCGAACATCATCCAATTACTTCAAGTATGCAAAGAAACCAATGACATCAAGAGGATAGTCACAAAGATGATAGAAACTCACAAGGATCACTCAAAAGTGTTTACACTCAAGTGTTTGGGGTTAATCATTATTTACACTCAAGTCACATCATGAAAAACAAACACAACCATAAGCTTGACAAGCCTCTAACATCAACCATCAACACACATGCACAAAATGATCAAAAGGTCTTTTAAGGGTTGTAATGGGGCCAAGGACAAGGTAGGATAAAAATATGGGAATGTAGCTAAAACCAAGGGAATAGAGGAGCAATGGGGAATAAGTAAAAAGTAAGCAAAATCCACCCCAAAATCAACAACCACTAATTCCAATCCTCTTTGCCTCAACAACCTTTTATTCACTTTTTTTTCTTTTTTTTTTCTTTTTTTTTTCTTTTTATTTTTGCATTTTTTTTTTATTTTTTTGTATTTTTGTCTTCTATTTTTTTTTTGTTTTTGAGAGATATACAAAAAGAAAAGAAGAAACAACACAAATGGCATGAAGATGAAGCCATAACTATAACAACCAATGAGGCAAAACCAAGAACTCAACCAATTAAAGCATAAAGCATACTTCTTACCTAATACCCATTCCCAAAACAATTCCAAAGCTCCAAAATTCCCTAAGGTTAGGACAATCATGGTTTTTCAGTCATAGGCTTGTAATGAGCTAAAGAACAAGGAAAGGGATAAAAAGGCTCAAAGGGGCTAGCAAAGGATACATTCATTCAAGGTAGGCTCATATGGCTAGTAGCTTATTCAAGAAAGAAAGTGCCTAAATCATTTCAAAATGTGCATGAGCAATCAAGTATCAACAAGAGTCAAGTCAAGTTCTAGAGTGCAAGTAATCCAGAGTGCAATCACACATGACAGAAAATTAGGTGGCATATATAGCAATCCACCCACAATTAAGGCTCAAATCCTCACAAAAGGGACAATTCTATCACAGTGTTACCACCTCTTAATTATCAAAAGCAACTTTACACACAGAAATGCATGAATTCAGACACGAGATACCAAAACTCTACTAAAATGAAGCAAAAACATGCAAGAAAATGCCCAAAACTAAGCAAAACCTAAAAAAAATCAAAGCAAAATATGCAACCTAAACTACTCTCCCCCCACACTTAAATCACACATTGTCCTCAATGGAACACAAATAGCAGAATCAGACAGATATAGACAAGTGTAATAAAAAGAGTAAGGAAGGAGAAAAGGAGACTCCCTAAGTCATGGTTGTTCAAAAGTGGGGTCGACCAATGAGGCCTCCTCCACAGGTGCATCATCCAAAGAAGGGGTGGTTAGGAAAAGCTTGAGTCGGTGGCCATTGACTTTGAAGCTCTTGTTCGTGGACTCACTCTTGATCTCCACAGTGCCATAAGGAAACACCTGGGTGACTACAAACGGTCCAATCCATTTAGAGCGGAGCTTTCCACTCATGAGTCCAAGCCTAGAGTTGTAGAGCAAAACTTTTTGACCAACCAAGAACTCCTTTCTGGAAATGGAGTTATCATGAAGCTTCTTGGTCTTCTCTTTGTAGAATTTGGAGTTCTCATAGGCCTCCAAGCGGATCTCATCTAGCTCACTCAACTGCAGCTTCCTCTTCTCACCCGCTTGATCAAGAGCTAAGTTACATTGCTTCACAGCCCAATATGCACGGTGCTCTATCTCCACAGGCAGGTGGCACGCCTTACCAAAGACAACCCGATAGGGTGACATCCTTATGGGTGCCTTGTAAGCGGTCCGATGGGCCCACAGAGCATCCTCCAATCGTGTGCTCCAATCCTTTCTATTAGGCTTCACCATCTTCTCCAAAATCCGCTTGATCTCTCTATTTGAAATCTCAGCTTGCCCGTTGGTTTGGGGGTGATAGGGTGTAGAAACTTTGTGCACAACCCCATACTTCTTGAGCAAAGCTTGCATGGATCTATTGCAGAAGTGTGTGCCTTGGTCACTGACTATGGCTCTAGGTATGCCAAACCTGCAAAGGATATTAGACCTGACAAAATCTACAACAACCTGAGCATCATTAGTCCTGGTGGCCTTAGCTTCCACCCATTTGGATACGTAATCCACAGCAAGTAAGATATAATAAAAACCAAAAGAAACAGGAAAGGGGCCCATGAAATCTATACCCCAGACGTCAAACACCTCACAAAACAACATAGGTTGTTGCGGCATCTGTTGCTTCCAAGATAGGGCGCCTCCTGCTCTTTGACACTGCTCACACGAGCTGCAGATGTTGCTCGCATCCTTGAAAATGGTAGGCCAATAAAATCCAGAATCCAGCACCTTTCGTGCTGTCCTTTGAGTACCAAGGTGGCCTCCCACTGGTGAAGCATGGCAAAATTGGAGAACCGATTGGATCTCCTGGTCTGGAATGCACCTGCGAATGACCTGATCACTGCAAAAACGCCATAAATAGGGGTCATCCCATACATAATGCTTGGCATCGCTCTTTAATTTGTCTCTTTGAGCTTTGGATGCCAAGGCAGGAAAAACAGAAGCAACCAGATAATTAACAATGTCTGCAAACCAAGGAGTTTGGGGAAGGGGATGGGAAACATGTAAAGATAAAAGCTGCTCATCCGGGAAGTCATCCCGGATAGGAAATGCATCCTCCTCTCTCTCTATCCTGCTCAAGTGGTCTGCGACAAGGTTATGCGCACCACTCCGATCCTGAATCTCAAGATCAAACTCCTGGAGGAGCAACATCCACCTAATCAACCTAGGTTTGGAATCTGTCTTTTTCAAAAGATACTTCAGAGTAGCATGATCAGTGTACACTACAACCTTAGAACCAAGCAAATATGATCTAAACTTGTCAAGTGCAAAAACAATAGCCAAAAGTTCTTTTTCAGTTGTTGTGTAATTAACCTGTGCTGCATCTAAAGTCCTAGAAGCATAATAAATCACATGCGACAGCTTACCAACCCTTTGGGAGAGAACTGCTCCCAAAGCATAATTTGAAGCATCAGTCATGAGCTCAAATGGGAGGGTCCAATCAGGTGGTTGGATGATGGGAGTGGTGGTCAGTGCTTTCTTCAATTCATCAAATGCCCTCTTGCATTGGTCTCCAAATTCCCATGGGGCATCCTTTTGAAGCAACTTGGAAAGAGGAAGGGCAATGTTGCTAAAGTTCTGAATAAACCTGCGATAGAAACCTGCATGACCAAGAAAAGAACGCACCTCTCGCACGCAAGAGGGGTAAGGCAAATGTGATATTACATGCAGCTTAGCAGGGTCAACTTCTATGCCCTTGTGCGAAACAATGTGCCCTAAGACTATGCCTTGTTCTACCATGAAGTGGCATTTTTCAAAATTCAAGACAAGGTTAGTCTCAATGCACCTGTTAAGCACCTTAGTCAAATTATCAAGACATGCATCAAATGAGGAGCCATAAACACTAAAATCATCCATGAAGACCTCTATGCAATGCTCGAGCAAGTCAGCGAAAATACTCATCATACATCTTTGAAATGTGGCAGGAGCATTGCATAGGCCAAAAGGCATCTTTCTATATGCAAATGTGCCAAAAGGACAGGTAAATGTGGTCTTATGTTGGTCCTCTGGTGCAATGCAAATTTGAAAATAACCAGAGAATCCATCTAAGAAGCAATAATGAGATTTACCTGCCAGGCGCTCCAACATCTGATCAATGAAGGGGAGAGGGAAATGATCCTTGCGAGTCGCCTGGTTGAGCTTTCTGTAATCAATGCAGACTCTCCAACTGTTCTGCACTCTAGTGGGAATCAGCTCATCCTTCTCATTTTTTACAACTGTGACACCAGACTTCTTGGGGACAACTTGCACCGGGCTCACCCAAGTGCTATCTGAAATTGGGTAGATGATACCCGCTTGGAGCAGCTTGGTGACCTCTTTCTTAACCACATCAAGAATCTGGGGGTTCAATCGTCTTTGGGGTTGTCTCACTGGTTTAGCCCCATCCTCCAACAAAATGCGGTGCATGCACATGGAGGGGCTAATTCCAGGAATATCCGCTAAAGTCCATCCAATTGCCCTCTTGTTCTTTCTTATCACATCCAGCAGTTTCTCCTCTTGATCAACAGAAAGTGAGGTAGAGATGATCACTGGGAGTTTCTGCTCATCCTCCAAGTAAGCATATTTGAGATGAGGAGGGAGGGGCTTCAGGTCCAATGAGGGTGCCTGCATAATAGATGGAACTAAAGGGACAGCAAAAATGGATTCTGCTGCCTGCACCTGAACAAGTAAATCAGACTCATGCATAACAGATATGGGGTTAGGGTTAGCATAATCTGAATCTATAACATATGAATCATCAGATGCAGTAGCAGAGTCTAAAAACTGGGCTATTTCAGTGCATGCGGTGCACCATCCAGAGTTAGTGCATGATGGACAAGTAAATGAATCAGTGAAAGATGGCAATTCAAAATCATGATGCAAAAAGTCAAGCATATGCTCATCTATCAAATCATCAAGCAAGTCCACATGGAAAACAGAGTGATCCTCAGGAAAATGTTTCATAGCATGGAAAATGTCAAATCGGATCACACTGCCATCAAACTCCATGGAAAGTGAACCTGAATGCACATCTATCTTGGTTCGGGCTGTTTTCAAAAATGGCCTCCCCAAAATAATAGGAACAGCATTACGGGGAGAGTCATCTTCCATATCAAGTATGTAAAAATCAGCAGGGAAGATCAACTCTTCAACCCGAACCAAGACATCCTCTATCAAACCTGCGGGGTGGGCAGTACTTCTATTTGCCAATTGAATCACTACACTTGTAGGTTGAAGAGGTCCAAGAGAAAGAGACTTAAAAACAGACATAGGCATGACATTTATGGATGCTCCTAAATCTAGCATAGCATTTTCAAACTTAACATTGCCTATGATGCAAGGTATAGAGAAAGTTCCAGGATCCTTACATTTTTCAGGGATGTGAGGGATAGGTTTACCTATGAGAGCGGAGACATTCCTTCCCATGCTTATCCTCTCATTGCCCTTGAGTCTTCTCTTATGAGTGCACAACTCCTTAAGGAACTTCTCATACCTTGGAATCTGTTTTATTGCATCAAGAAGGGGTATGTTGACTTCCACCTTCCTGAATGTGTCAAGAATGTCCTTGTCCACCTCTTCCACCCTTTTGTTTTGAGGCACTCTTGGTGGGAATGGAAGAGGAACAGGAGGAGGTTGTAGGACAACAGCAGGGCTTGTGGTTGAAGTTGAGGAGGGTTGAGTTGGATGATTCTTTTTGGTGCTAGCATGCTCACCTTCATCTACCACTTGGCTCTTCCCTTTAGAGGAAGCTAGAGCATCATTGTTGAGGTTAGGTTGTGGTGTGGGTGTGACAATCTGCTTTCCCGACCTCAGGTTGATGGCACTCACATTCTGATTCTGAGGGTTGATCACAGTTTGGGATGGCAACTTGTCAGAATTTTGAGATTGCAAGTTGTTGAGAGAAGTTGCCATTTGACCCATCTGATTTGTCAAAGTCTGAATGGATGCCTCTTGTCTCTGAATGGATGCTCTAGTCTCTTGTTGAAATTGGAGGTTTTGCATGGTCATTTGCCTCACCAACTCCTCCAAGGTAGGTTGGTTGGATGGAGGGGCTGATGGTGAAGGATGAACCACTTGCTGCTGTTGTTGCCTTTGCTGTTGGATTGGAGGAGGTACATATGGTGGTCTGCTCGGTCCAGCGGTGTTCTGAAATGGAACATTAGGAGGAGGTTGTTGTTGATCAGACCACTTCAGATTGGGATGGTTCCTCCATCCAGGGTTGTATCTATTGGAAGAGAGGTCATGATTGTGTTGTTGTGGACCTCTATTGTTGTATATGTTTGCTGCATAGGCCTCGGGTTGGTCACCACTGGTCATCGGCTGTTGCTGCTGAAGGGAAGGGCATGCATCTGTGGGGTGCTCAATGGATGTGCATATGCCACACACTCTAGCAGGAAGTATCATCTTTTTCTGATTGACAGCCAATTGTGTGACCAATGTTGTGAGAGAATCAATTTTCTGCTCAAGCTTCTCAACCTTGCCCGAGTCTGCACCAACATCATTTACATCCCTCACAACTATTGCATCACTGTTGCTTCTTGCATGGAATTGTTGACAGTTGGAAGCCATCTTCTCAATTTTGCTCCTGGCTTGTAAGGGTGTCATATCTCCCAATGTACCACCACTTGCAGCATCTACCATGTTTCTTTCCATGAAGTTGAGACCTTCATAAAAGTACTGGATGAGAAGCTGCTCTGAGATCTGATGGTGAGGGCAGGAAGCACACAACCTCTTGAATCTCTCCCAATAATCATAGAGACTCTCTCCATGTTGTTGCCTGATACCAGAAATTTCCTTTCTGATTGCAGTGGTCCTATTTGCAGGGAAGAATTTTTCCAGAAATGCCCTCTTCAAGTCATCCCAGCTTGTGATGGAACCAGGGGCCAAGTCAGATAACCAATCTTGTGCTAGACCCTCTAAGGAATGTGGAAATGCTCTGAGACAGACATGATCCTCTTGCACATCATGTGGTTTCATTGTGGTGCACACTATATGGAATTTCTTGAGATGCTTATGAGGATCCTCACCTGCAAGACCATGAAACTTGGGCAACAAATGGATTAGTCCTGTTCTAAGCTCAAAAGGAACATCCTCATCAGGATACCGGATACACGAGTCTTCAATAGTGAAGTCAGGTGCAGCCAGCTCCCTATGTGTCCTTTCCCTTGGTGGGGGTTGAGCCATGTTATCACAATGTATAGAATCAGATTGAATAAAAGTAGAAGGAATAGAAGAAATAGAAACAGAATCAGAATTAGATGGACTATAAGATGACTCTGACTCACTACCTAATGACTGATTCCTATTTTGTCTAACTAATCTGTGATAAGTTCTATCAATTTCAGGGTTGTAAGGATGCAAATAACTTGGGTTGCCCCTAGTCATGTACTGAACAGAACAGCATCAACCATAGCATACTGTAACAGATATGCATGACCAAAATCGGCAACAAATTTTTTTATTTTTTTTAAAATTTTTTTATAATTTTTTTTAAGCACCCTAAAATCATGAAAACATATCACAGAAAGTTTGAGGACAAAATTCAAAAGGGAACCAAGTCAAAGAATTAAAACAGGGACCAAAAACTAAGAAAATAAAACTTGTAAAATAAAAAAGAAATAGTAAACGAAGGATTTTGGGGTCAATATTTTCTCTAATTCTGCCGTTGGCGAAATTATCTCTTTATTGAATTTTTCCCTTCGATTTGATATATAATTCGTCCAATTCCGACAACCTGATCAAAAGTTATGCCTATTTATAGTAAGTGCTGCTAAAACATGGATAATTTTTCTGGAACTCACAACCAGTGCATATCTGAGTGTCTGTGATGCATCAACACACTAATATATGATGAAACAAGTGTGGATACCAATTTTCGTGCAAAAATTCCACCCGCAGCTATGTTGAATGGCACTCACAGAATCACTAGAATAGCATCAGTTGTGCAGAACAGCAAATCAGCAAACAGGGCAACTTTCAATCAGTTATCAGAATGCTTATTCACACACTAACTACACTAACTACACTAACTAATCTAATTAACTACTGTATGATCTTTGGCAAGAACCGATAATCCCCGGCAACGGCGCCAAATTTTGATCGAGGCCGTACCCGATCAAAATAAAAGGTGTTTATTCTGTAGTACTAGGAAGGTGATCCTAGGTCGTTTCCCAGCGAATATCGGTCTAGGCAAAGTATCAAACACGTAGTGTGCAGTAAAATGGGGGGGTTTTTGTGTGTGACAAATGTGAAGAACAAAACATAAACAGAATATAAAAACTAAGAAAATCAGAAACAAAAGCGGGCAAACCCCTTTGGCTACGTACACTACTCAATCCTAGCTCACTAAAGATCGATTCCTCTCCTCTCCTCTGTCCAACTCGTGATAACCAAATACTAAGCGAAAATTCAGTTATCACCCCAAACCCTAACTTCTAATTAAGCATCAGAAACCAGAATTGGAGTTTTTACGAGTTAATACAAATTAAGCATTTATATTCATGTATTATCTCTACGAAATGGAATTAAGCAAACCACTACACATCGATAAACATGAAAACAGAGAAGAGAAAATGAAATTGCATTAATAACAAGAGCTCAAGAGTAGATAATACAATACCAAAGGGATTAACCCTTGAAGTCTAGCCTTCCATGGCCATAAATGAAGAAAAACGAGTAGAAATGGGGAAGAACAAAACCCTAGCAGCCACCACCACTTGGGAGAGCCAAGAGAGAAGTTCTAACCTAGAGAGAGAGTGAGAAATCTGAAATGGGAGTGTGTCTTGGGGGTTACACGAATTTCCCCTCTTTAGTCATGAAAATGGGCCTAAAACATGGGCCCAAGTCCTAAGAAACACTATTCTAAAAATTACAATTAAAAAGGGACCTAAATGCAAATTACAATCTTCACTTCAATGCTTCAATCTTCATTTCCAAACATCCCAAAGTGTCCTTGTGCCAAATATTACCTGAAAATAGAAATAGAATTAATTAGGCTAAATAATCCCAAATTAAACAATATTCGGAATATTAGTCCAATAAACTCAAAATCACTAAATCAAGCTAATCAATGTCAAATGGGCAACAAGTATCAATAATAGGAGTAAAATAATGCAAGGAATAATGGGAAATAAAATGCTCATCAGCCGCTTGTGGAGTTCACCTACAACAATAGTTACCACACAAGCATCGATATGGCTCCGTACGAAGCCCTCTATGGAAGGAAGTGTAGAACCCCACTATGTTGGTTCCAAGTGGGGGAGAATGCTCTCATCGGACCTGAATTAGTTCAGGAAACGACCGAGAAGATCAAGGTTATCCAAGAAAAGATGAAGATTGCACAAAGTCGTCAGAAGAGCTATGCCGATCAGCGTAGATCCAAGCTCGAATTTCAAGAAGGGGATCATGTATTTCTGCGAGTGGTACCGACAACTGGTATTGGGAGAGTGATGAAGCCGAGGAAGCTGACACCGAAGTTTATTGGTCCTTATCAAATCCTAAAGCGAGTCGGTCCCGTCGCTTATCAGATCGCGTTACCGCCTTCTTTAGCTAATCTCCATGATGTATTCCATGTCTCTCAGCTTCGCAAATTTATTCAAGACCCGTCTTCAATTATCCAGTTACAGCCAGATGAAATACCTTTAAAGGAGAATCTGACATTTGAAGTCGGACCAGTGTGAATTGAAGACCGTCAAATCAGAAAGCTGCGAGGAAAGGAGATTCCTTTAGTGAGAGTTCTTTGGAATCAAAAAGGAGTGTCAGAATCAACATGGGAATTAGAATCTAAGATGAGAGAAGAGTATCCACATTTGTTTATTTAGTCAGAATTTCGGGGACGAAATTCTGTTTAAGTGGGGGAGGATGTAAAGTCCTATATTTTAATATATGAAATAAAAGTATTTTATCAATATTAGTATCATTAAAATAGTTAATTTTTCCTATTTTAGCAAAAACACTCGAGTATTTTAGGTAAGACTCGAGTATTATAAGTAGCTGTTAGGAAATTTGAATTTTTAAATAAACACTCGAGTATATTTGAAAACACTCGAGTATTTCGTACAGACCTGAAAGTGTATAAGTCGGTTTTCATTTAATTTTCGCACCAAAACGCGGTTTCTCCAATATTCAAGCATAGAGCTAGACTTTACTTTGACTTGAAGCATTCCTAGGCTATAAATGAGTGCTTAGTTGAAGCATTCAACACCTTAATCATCCCAAAACCCGAATTTCAGTTTCAAACTTTCAGTTTTTCAGAGCACTCTTTGATCTCTGATTTCTCCTTCGTTTCTCAATCAAATCCTTCGAAACCAAAACACAACTCAAGGTTCTAGTTCCATCTTTGAATTAGAACAAGAATCACTTCAAATAAGCCCCTGTAGTTCGAGTTCCAGACCTTCAAAGTTTGAGGTTCAAAGCTGAGAAAACAGAGTAGTTTTCAGCATCAAGTATTCATCTTCATTGAGTTCGTTTGGTAATTTCAGAAACCCTTTTTGTGTCAAACTTGTTCCTGATTGGATTTAGTATATCCTAGTTTGTTGAACTAACTTGTTTCACTCTTTTTCATGCCAAATCCATGGTGAAATCTGTGGCCAAAGTCAGCCTGTTCAACCCCTTTTTCACAAGTCCAGAATTCGAATTTTCGATCCAGCCAATTTCCTTGTTGTTTAATCTGTTGTTTAGCTTCTCTGAGGTAAGGGAGGAGTTATCTAATTGCTAGAATGAGTAATCTCAAGCTAGAAATGTAGGAACCTCACAAGGTTCAACAAGGGATGAAGTTGGAATTGGGAATATGACTTAGAGGTCATAAACCTGAGGTTTTCGGATTTAAACAAGTTCAAATGGACTTAATAATGCTTACTGGATAAATTTTCGAAGTTAAAATCGAGTAAAAATGAATTTCATATGTTGAAATGGTTATGTTCCAAGTTTACATTGATTCTGTGATTTGATATTGATTTGTGTTGTTAAGTGCTTGTTTATGTGTTCTAACATGTTTACTATGTGAGTTTATGTCTCTGTTATGCATAGGAATGGAAATACAATGCACAGAATCTGAATTGATATTGAAAGGTGCAGAAACTGGTGCTGTTGCAGTAAAAACACTCGAGTAAATTAAGGAGGACTCGAGTATTCTGGAAAAATTGAAGAACACTCGAGTATTTCTTAAGGACTCGAGTAAATTCATAAGAACACTCGAGTAGGCAAGAACTACTCGAGTAATTCAAAGAATTTTCAGAAAAATCTTATTTTTTTATAATTTCATTAAAGATTTACTCGTCTAATCTCCTATATTATTAAATTCTAATTATTTCCTTTTATCCCGTTGGTTGATTATTATCCTGAAAGAGTCCTACTGGAATCTCATCCAGTGGTTGATATATTCGGACAGGAGTCCCAACGGATAAATGTATAAGTTTATTTGATTCCCATTGGTAGATTTTTATCCTGGATGAGTCCTACTGGAATTTTATTCAGTGGTTGATGTATTCGGACAGGATGTCCCAATGGAAGTGCGTACACCCATTTGGTTGATTATTTTTCCCACGTCCCAGTGGAAGTCTTTACCCACTTGGTTGATATTTTGGGAGTCCTAAATGGGGTCATTGCATTAATTAATAATAAAATGATTAAACTCCTATCATATAAAACCATCACAAAGTGGCTGGGCCGCTGATGGAATTTTCAGAAAAGCACTAGCACCAGTTAATGCCAAAAGAAAAGATGGATTTGAGATTGAGAAGGATTATGAACTTTGGGTCTCTATATTGGAGACATGATGTTCAAGGATGTGATTAAAGAATAAGAGAAAGTAAAGAATTAAAGAGAAAAGCTTGTGTGGCATTATCATGCATGGAGAAGGAGTTGCTCCGATCTAGATTCGAAACTTCGGTAAGGTTAAATCAGAATATCCCTGGCACAAGGATGCTAGGAAGACCGAGTTCCCATCGATCATGATGCTTGAATATGAATCGCTCCGGTTTGATGAACCATAGGATTGAGAATATCCCGAGCCTGAGATACTCGGATGCCAAACCGTGTAGCATGAATGAGGAGTAGGCATGCATCACGACATTAATCGAGATATTATAAAAGACAGTTTGAGCATATACATATGCATTTATTATTGCTACATGATGACTTGTGTTTGTTATTTCTAGCCACTGTTATACTCATTTGTTATTGCTTTTAGCTATGACTCACTCCCAGTCCCTTGTGTAGGTGATGGCGAGGAACATGTTCTGCGTGGAGATGAGGCCGCTCCCTAATGGGGAGTGGAATTTTGAGGACCATAGGGCTACATATGAGGGGGATGTGGAAGTTATCTTCCGCCATCCTAACCCATATTCCCGTATGCGTCCGCTTAGATCGAGAATTCCAATGGTTTACATCATGCACATTCCGCCAAATTTTGTTATGCGAAATGGAACCCCTCCACCACCACCAAGACATTTTCCGAGACGCACTATCCCACCGAGTCCAACACTCTCCTCAGAAAGAATCATCCTAGAGGTTCCTGCTTGTCCTAGTCCTTCCCCTCGAGTTCGATCCCGAACTCCGATATACGTGCCCGATGATTCGGCACAAGAGGAGGAGGAAGAGGAAGAGGAGGACCCAATCGAAGATGAGGATCCGGTGGATAATGCGAATCAGATGGTGGATGACTTTATGGACAACTCAACTGAAGTCAGTGGGGAACTGACGACTGAGTTAAGTTGTGGGTGGAATGTGAATGATATGATCCATCAAGTTTTCTCTTATCTATCCTATTTTATATTTTGAGTCATGAACCATATGCTCTAGGTTATTATGAATTTTGTTGTAATATATGTAATATAATGTAATGGCCTAGAGTGTTAAATCAAGTAATTATGTATTTTGTTGAAATGGAGAATGTGGTATGTAAGCTTTTTAATATGAATGAAATATGATGTTACTTCACTTGTCTTCATGACTCGATGTTTACATAATTCCGCAAGATTTGATAATGGATGATGAATGACTTTTAGTTTCAAAGAAAAAAAAATTATGGTCGTATTTTCTAAATATAAATGTTTTACTTTGGAATAAAAGTTGGGTCGTCACAGTTAAGGGTTTAGAGATACTGCACAGTGATTTATCCTATTTCACTCTCATCCACTTGAGAGCTACATCCAGTCCCCTCTTCAACCAAGAGAGATTCTTCACTATGAGGAATTAGAGTTCTCAAATTACAAACAAATGCCTCTCAAGACTCCCTTCTTGATAGCCTCCAAGAGATACACCACACTCTTGTTTTGCAATCCTATTGACCCTCTAATCTAACCTCTTCCCTTGCTTGTTGATAACCCCACAACAAGTCTTCCACGTTGCTCGTTGATACCTCACAACAAGACTTCACTTTGCTTGATGAACCACCAAGACTTCTTCTTCAATTTGATTGACTTGCTTGATGATAATCGACACACCAAGGCTTCTTCTTTTTGTTGTAGATAGCTTGCCTCTTTTAAAGATTACAACTCAAATGAAAACCATAACAATCCTATGAATCTCTTTCAATAGCTATGACAATATCAACATAAGAGACTCAAAGATTCTTGATCAAAGAATGTAAAATTGAAAAGCTTTGATCTATGAAATTGAGAGAGAATAGAGTGGCTTGATCTTTGTAAACTTGATATGAAAATTGTTCTAAAAGTGTTCTAATCATTCACAAAGGTTAGGAAAATATTTATATGAAATACCCAAAAGTTAGGAAACTTAAAAACTGATTTTGAGAAGTGAAAAACGTATTTTAAAAACCAGTTGTACGGGTCTTAATCGATTACCATGTGCCTTAATCGATTAAGCACTGTAACAAAGTGTATGTTAATCGATTAAACTGCTTCTTAATCGATTACCATAGTTCAAAACAGTTAAAAACTTGTTTTCTCAAAACTAAACCTTTCCTTTCAAACCTTTAAGCCACCTATTGATTTTAGGTTAAGTGAAAACTCAAATTATGATATAATCATGACCTTGATAGAGATTCACTACCCTCTAAATACTCTACCCAAACTCATCAAAATAAAAGACTCAAACTAAATATATTACAATT
Source organism: Crotalaria pallida (assembly GCA_037953625.1). NCBI lineage: Eukaryota > Viridiplantae > Streptophyta > Magnoliopsida > Fabales > Fabaceae > Crotalaria > Crotalaria pallida. The sequence continues at coordinate 90,178,538 of CM075653.1, forward strand.
AAACACAAACTAAGTCTTCATGAGCTTGCTCTCTCTTCAACATTTGTTGAGTGTTGTTTGCTTGTTGAGCTTGAACTTGATCAACACATTTGTAGCTTGTTCAAAACCTTTTGTCATTATCAAAACATTCTCGATGGAACTTACCATCTCCCCCTTTTTGAAAATGACAAACATGTTTTGAAGTTGTTTTAAGTTGTTGATGCTTGAACCATTTAATCACTTGGTGAGACTCTTGCTCCCCCTCAATAAATGCTTTTGACATTTGAAATCCAATTGATAAAAGCTTGATTCTCCCCCTATCTTCAACAACTTTGCTCAACCTATATGGAAACAACAAAACAACCCTTTCTCCCCTTTTTGGCATTATCAAAAAGTAATATATACCAATTGAAATATAAAATGCTAAGCCAAAATAAGAGAAATCAACATTCATTTCTTCACAACATTGATACCAATTGAAAGACAAAAGAACTATACTTTGAAATGTGATACCAATTGGCAAGAAATATGACAATGAAATATGATACCAATTGAGACTAAAAACGTCATAATATCACTTAACAAAGTAAGATATCAATTGTAAAGAAATATCACAATAGATCACAATAGCATGGTAATCATATAATGATCACAAAATAATACTAATTATGAGTTTTGTAAAAAAAAAATACCAATTGAGAAAACTACAATTGTCAAAATCCAACAATATCAATTGTACCAAATTGTAGAACATTCTCTTGAAACTTGAAGAAGCAAATGAATGAATAACACTTGTAAGCCCTTTTGCTCTTCAATCATACCTACAAAACAATCATGCTTTTCTTTTTGGTATCCAAATAGTTTTGGATCCATTTTTGTTAGTTAAGGGACTCTCACCCTTCTTAACCCAAACAAAATTTCCTTTAGGTATACCATGCACTTTAATATAACACACATTTGAAGTATGTCCATGAGTACCACAATAGAAACATGTTGATGCATTTGAAAAATCAACTTTAGAAAAATCAACAACATTTCTATGAGAGTTACTCTTAGCATTAGTATAACCCAAACCAAACTTGTTTGAATTTCCTTTTTGAAAATTTAACAATGTACGCAATTTGATATCACCACTTGTGAAACTTGCAAGCTTATTTTTCAAATTAGTATTTTCATCTTTAAGCAACTTGCAATTCTCACAATCAACCACAATATTCAATCTATTAGCACAATCACAAGAAGAACTAGCATATATAAGATCAAGAGTTTCATTTTCAAGATTAATCTCATCAACTTGTTTTTGAAGTTCTAAAATCTCTTGTTGATGTTTCAAAATGAGTTTCTTTCTTTCAATGTTTTTCAAAGCTAGTTTCTCAAGTTGTTCATGCATTTCTTCATAAGCATTATATAACAATCCATATTTAGAAGAAATTTCGGATTTAGTATGACTTACATCGCTTTCCTCGCTTTGTTCACTTGATTCATCATTTGAACTTTCTTCTTCATCTACTAGAGTTATCAAGTTGAGTGTAGCGACTTCTTCATCATCCGAAGAACTACTAGTTGTGCTTTTCTTCTCTTCTTCATCATCCCAAACGATGTATGCCCTTTTATGTTTTGAATTTTTCTTTTCTTTCTCCATCTTCTTGAGATACTTAGAGCACGAGTACTTGAGATGACCGGGTTTTCCACATTCATGGCAAACTACTCCTTCTTTTGATGTCTTGGTCTTGTAGTGTGGGGAAATCTTCTCTTTACCTTTGTCTTTGTTCAACCTTCCTTTTCTCCTTAGAAACTTGTTAAACTTTCTTAGTAAAAGTTTCATCTCTTTTTCATCAACATCCGAATCGGAATCTTCACTATCATCATCATCGGAACTCTCTTTCTTCTTATATGAACTAATGGCTTTAAGAGCAATTCCTTTTCTTCCTTTGTTCATATCCGATTCTTCATGCATATTCAAACGTCCAAGCTCCATTTCATGTTCTTGAAGCTTTTCGGAAAGTGTTGCGAGATCCATAGCATCCAAATTTTTAGATTCTACAATAGCCGTTACTTTTGGTTGCCAATTCCTATCCAAACATCTCAACACTTTGTTAGAAAGTTCACCTTGTAGAAAAGTTTTACCAAGAGCAAGTAAATGATTGATAATATGAGTAAAACGTTTTTGCATATCATTAATAGATTCATTTGGAAGCATTTGAAACAATTCATACTCACGCATCAAAACATTCAACCTAGCACGTCTAACCTCACTAGTTCCTTCATGAGTCACTTGAAGAGTGTCCCACATTTCCTTAGCACTAGTACATTGAGAAACTCTAAAGAATTCATCATAAGATAAAGCGGAGGTGATGATATTTTTTGCTTTAAAATCATATTGAACTTTCTTTCTATCATCATCTTTCCACTTATCTTCGGGGGTTAATTGTGCTACTCCATCAACTAAACTAGAGGGAATATGAGGACCTTTTTCAATCGCTTTCCAAATATCAATATCTATTGCTTGGATAAAAATTTTCATTCTTACTTTCCAATAAGCGTATCCCTCACCATTAAATAGTGGAGGACGACTTATCGAAGCACCTTCACCACCAAAGGGATTCATGGAACCCATTGCGGTTACTTAAAGGATCTTTACGAAAAAGCTCTTATGCTCGTGTCTTTCGACCGAGCTCTGATACCAATTAAGGAAAACCGCAATTGGTGGGTGAAACAACTAAGGAACCCTAGGAGAACACCTAGAAGGGGGGTTGAATAGGTGTTTAAGAAACCTTGAATGATTTTCGAAAGAAACAAATCGAAACAATTAAAACGAATGATTTTTACAAAAACTACAGCTCTTAATCGATTACCCTGATGCTTAATCGATTAAGACCAGAAAGTTTACAAATGGTTAATCAATTAAGGCCACTATTAATCGATTAAGTACTGATTAAATCTGAAAAATCACTTTTCAATCGAATACGAAAATCAATCAATTAACACGTATGATCAGAGATTCAACGGAAAAAATTCACACCAATGTTCTTATTGATTACCTAGGTTATTAAAATGATTTTCCCAAATCAATTTGCATAATTAAGATTCAATTCAATCACTTTATGAAAAATAATCTTTTCTAGGTTTTCAACCAAGAACATATGAAATGACAAGAATGTAAAGAGTTAAGGGTTTAGAGATACTGCACAGTGATTTATCCTGGTTCACTCTCATCCACTTGAGAGCTACATCCAGTCCCCTCTTCAACCAAGAGAGATTCTTCACTATGAGGAATTAGAGTTCTCAAATTACAAACAAATGCCTCTCAAGACTCCCTTCTTGATAGCCTCCAAGAGATACACCACACTCTTGTTTTGCAATCCTATTGACCCTCTAATCTAACCTCTTCCCTTGCTTGTTGATAACCCCACAACAAGTCTTCCACATTGCTCGTTGATACCTCACAACAAGACTTCACTTTGCTTGATGAACCACCAAGACTTCTTCTTCAATTTGATTGACTTGCTTGATGATAATCGACACACCAAGGCTTCTTCTTTTTGTTGTAGATAGCTTGCCTCTTGCAAATATTACAACTCAAATGAAAACCATAACAATCCTATGAATCTCTTTCAATAGCTATGACAATATCAACATAAGAGACTCAAAGATTCTTGATCAAAGAATGTAAAATTGAAAAGCTTTGATCTATGAAATTGAGAGAGAATAGAGTGGCTTCATCTTTGTAAACTTGATATGAAAATTGTTCTAAAAGTGTTCTAATCATTCACAAAGGTTAGGAAAAGATTTATATGAAATACCCAAAAGTTAGGAAACTTAAAAATTGATTTTGAGAAGTGAAAAACGTATTTTAAAAACCAGTTGTACAGGTCTTAATCGATTACCATGTGCCTTAATCGATTAAGCACTGTAACAAAGTGTATGTTAATCGATTAAACTGCTTCTTAATCGATTACCATAGTTAAAAACAGTTAAAAACTTGTTTTCTCAAAACTAAACCTTTCCTTTCAAACCTTTAAGCCACCTATTGATTTTAGGTTAAGTGAAAACTCAAATTATGATATAATCATGACCTTGATATAGATTCACTACCCTCTAAATACTCTACCCAAACTCATCAAAATAAAAGACTCAAACTAAAGATATTACAATTAAACACAAACTAAGTCTTCATGAGCTTGCTCTCTCTTCAACATTTGTTGATTGTTGTTTGCTTGTTGAGCTTGAACTTGATCAACTCATTTGTAGCTTGTTCAAAACCTTTTGTCATTATCAAAACATTCTCAATGGAACTTACACAAATCATCCACGTAATCCTCCACAATCTCATGCATCATATCGTGGAAGATTGCTGTCATAGCCCTTTGGTAAGTGGCCCCTGCATTTTTAAGCCCAAACGGCATGACCGTGTAGAAGAAATTCCCCACAGGCGTCCTGAACGCAGTTTTTTCTTCATCACCTGGTGCCATTCTGATCTGGTTGTACCCACTGAATCCATCCATGAACGAGAAGCGTTCGTGCATTGCGGTAGCATCAACCATGTTGTCTATGTTTGGCAGAGGGAAGTTGTCTTTTGGGCAGGCTTTGTTAAGATCCCTGAAATCTACGCAGCACCTTATCTGCCCATTCTTTTTCTTGACGGGGACAACATTCGCTAACCAAGTTGGATGTTGTATTGGCTTGATGAATTGGGCTTTTAGTAACTTCTCCACTTCTTTCTTGATGGCTTTCTCAATGTCTGGGTCGAATTTCCTGGCAGCTTGCTTTACTGGCACAGCGTCCGCTCTTACAGCTAGATTGTGGGTGACTAGCTTCGGGTTCAGCCCAGGCATCTCTTCATAAGTCCTTGCTAACACTTCCTTATACTCTTTGATTAAAGCAGTCAGGTCCTCCTTTTCTTTACCAGTGAGGGATGATGAAATGAATAGGGGTATGTGCTCTCCCTCCCCTCCTACATTGATCTCTTCTAAGCTTCTATTCTTCTTCGGTTCTGCCCCCTGCACAGTCATAACATCTTCTTGGGCCCTGAAGGTGTCCTTTCTTCTTAACACCTTAAGGAGCGTGGGACTGGCCAGGTCATGGAGGCTTGGCTTGGCCAGCCTCGCGATTTCCTATAAGATGACCCATCTGCTCCCTCTTTGCGGGTGGTGCTGTTTTTGTAGCTTGAACTTTGTTGTTTTCACTGGCCCTGGAGCGCCTTCCTTGGGTGGCAGACTAAGCCGCTTAAAGACAGACTCTCTGGCTGGGGTTGCTTTCTCCTTCCCTTTGATTTTGATTCGAGTGTCTCTTTCAACCTTGCTCGTTCCTGGCGGTGCAAGTTCGTCAAACACAGATGCATCGATCAGATGCATTTCTGATGCGTCGAAGGGCGCTTTAGTGGCTGGGATCTCAATGTCTCTGCCTTTGTATGGGGACTTGACACATTGATACAGAGTAGAAGGTACACACTGGTGTAGATGAATCCAAGGGCATCCCAGCAGAATGTGGTAACTTGGGCTCCCATCTACGATATGAAATGTGTTAAGAGTTTTTATGGGGCCCACCTCTAATTGGACCACAACACAAGCTCTTGTTTCCACCGAGTCCCTATTGAACGTGCTCAAAGCAGTTTCAGATTTCTTAAGCCTTGACCCTGGTATGCCTAACTTAGCAAAGATGTGAGTGGGCAGAATGTTCACCCCAGAACCGTTGTCCACCATGGCACGTCTGACCCGTACGCCCTCTATTACTGCTTCCTCATACAAAGGCCTATTATGGCAGAACCCTGGATGCGTCATAGGGGGCTCCCTGAACATGATTGCAGTGGCATGTGCTTCAGCCACCCTGGAAAGAGGAGCGTGGGCAGCGCAGGCATTCCCCCCTCTTCTTACGATTACGTCTGCTAGTTGAGCTGCTTCTGCACTTACATCTATACTCAACTATAATTGATCAAATAATGCCCTGAAACCTCTTGTCTTAACCAGCCCCCTTCTAAGTTCATCCTCAATGATTTCTTCCTCTGCTATTTCTTATAACAGATTTTCTCCAGACAAGATGACACCCACTTGATGTTTGGGTAAAGGTTGCATCCCCAAACTTTCCTCAGTCCCTTGTTCTGGCAACAGCACCTTCCCTGCAGCAAGTTGCTTTTGGAATACAGACTTGATCACATAGCAGTCTACTGTCCTATGACCCTTGTGCCTATGCAAGATACAAAAGGTAGGGTCTTCGTATTCCTATCGTGTCAGAGGACGCTTCTCCACTCTTTCCTTTAATATTCCTTCTTTCAGCCACTCCTCTACAAGTTCATACACCGTCTCCCTGGGAATGGAAGCAGGTAACACAGGTGGGGGTTCTCTTTTCTCATATTTTCCTGGGACCGCCCTGTAATCCCTTTTTCTGTTCTTGTCTTCCACAGCGTTGACATCAAAATTTGTTTGGTCCCGGATCCGCTTCCCTCCTTGTTTCTTCATTGCTTCTGTCACATCTAGCGCTCTTGCTAACAACTCGGAGAAGATGGTAATTTTGCTCAAACCCAGAAATATTTGGGATCCATCTTCTATGCTTTTGATGCATCCGTACACAAGATCTGCTTCCGGGAGCGTCTCCCTGCAACTGAGTGCCTTGTCTCTGTATCTTTTTATGAAGGGTATTAAACCTTCCCCTATTCTCTGCCTGACTCGTCCTAAATCCATCACATGGATGGCTTCTTCCTCTTCGAGAAACTTGTTGCAAAACTCCACTGTCGTCTCTTCCCAACTCCTAATAGATGTTGGACGTATTTTGGAGTACCAAGTGAAGGCACATCCAGTCAGAGACTTGGAAAATTCTTTGAGATTCAAATGCAAATCTGAGCTGTGGATTCCCAAGTCATCTACATAAGTCATTAGGTGCTCCCTGGAACTCTCTGTTCCATCAAAATTCCTGAAGGCTGGGGGTTTAGGTTTATCACAGAGTTACCCCCATCCCTGTGTGTTTGCAGAATACTTCTCAGCTCCGCTTGTGTCACTAGAGCGTCCTCCTCATTACTTGTGGTTCTCTTAGCCTCATGTTCTACCCGCACCCTTTCCTTGGCCGACTCCTCCTCTCTTCGTGTCTCTTCTTCCAACTTCGCTCTGGCTTCTGACGCTTCGACCTCTTCTTTTGTTTTAGCGTTCTGGGCTTTGAAGTTTGCAATCATCTCAGCCAAGGCATTTTGGTTAGCTATGATGTTGCTGAGGACGGAAGCATCCAGAGTCACTTGTACAGCAGACTCTCCTCTACTCTAAGAACTCTTTGGTTGCTTCGTATCATCTTCTCCACAATCTTGTTCCTTTTCAGAAGCGTCCAAGAAAGGTTCTTCTTGGTCACTCTCTGGGCTGAAGGTTAACCTCCTTGCTGCTTTCCCTCCTGGATTGACGACTCGTGATGCATCGAGCCCAAAACTTCCTCCAACAGCGATCCTGATACCATCCTCGGTTACTCCTCTCTGAAAATCTCCTGGAGTGTCTCCTTCTAGCATTGAAGCCATGATTTCCTCGGCAACGGCGCCAATTGTTTCTGCCAAGATTTTGTATTTTCTTGAGGAAAATAATACAAAATGCAAATAAAATAGTGGGTTCGTAAACTTAGTGAAATCAAGGCTTCTTGTATTAATTTACTGAAAGAGAAGTACAAGGAGTAATGGGGGTGTGAGTATCAGATGACAAAATATACAATGGCTAAGTATTTTCTAGGACGCTCTCTGTTTTCCTTCCCCAAACTCCTTAAGGTTTCTCTCTGGTTGCATCGTTGTGACTTTCTGAGTATAGTGGATTTGTGTTTACTTGCTGTAGCTTGTGTTGGCTTTTGTTGGCTTCTGCCTTTTGTCATCAGTGGTGATCTCTATATAGAAGGCTTATCTCTTGGTCTTCAAGTTTGGCCTTCTCTTTGTCTGCTGGACATTGTGATCTTCCCTCCATTGCTTACTGGTCGTTGCTTTCTTCAGTCTTGGTAGGGGAGATGAACAGTACCTTTTCCTTCTTGAGTGAAATGGCATCTTTTTCCCTGGCATACTACATTTGGCACTTGAGTGAAATGGCATCTTTCCCATTTGTGGCGTTCTGATTGACATGGCTGATTGAGCGTTGGGCCCAAAGAGGAGTGACTTCTCAGGACCTTATTCAGCTTCAGAGGGATATTGTGGGTTGAGGACGCTCTGACCAGAGGACGCTCCCACGTTTTCTGCCATTTTTGGTGTGGGGTCTTGCCTTGGGTTGAGATAATCCTTATGGGCCATTTGAAGCTTCCCCTTTCCATTTGCTTCCTTATTAACGGGCCTTGGCCCAATAACTATTTATTTTTGCAATCCTAAACACTATTTAAACCAATGAAGATCTTCACACATTTAATTTCGAAGTTGAATTCATATCACACCCAACCTAACATTGCGCTGAAAACATTACATATAATACCACTATCAAATATTAATACTAGCAGTTTATACATTATCCAGGTTCCAAACCAAAAGACAGCAGAAAATAGTGGGTAAAAACTAAAAATGAAAGAAGTTGCATATTGAAAATTTTATTTTTAAGTAAAAATTAATTCTTCTAAAATGTTAAAAAAAGAGAAAATAGTGTGTATACCAACAATGTAAAAGTTTTTTTGCACGGTTGGCAAATCATCCATATGGACTCTTAAGTAAAAATAACACACATGAATGATGGATCACATGTCTACGGTGTGTAAAACTTTACACAGTCTATGCATGTATATTAAACTAAAAAACAAGAGAAAAACATTATCTTCAATATCAAAACAGCTAGTATACAATAAGAGTATAAGACCAACATGAATTTGATGTGAAGTGAGTAAGTGTAACTATCTTAAAACATATACATAATTAAACAAGACATTGCATGTATAAGAATTTAAAAAAATAAAATAAAAAATCAGCTCAAAACAGGGGGAAACAATCACTAAACAAAAGGGTACCCAAAAAATTTTAAAAATAAAAAAGACCCAAAATTTGTAATGGGGAGAACACCAAAATCAGACATGGAACGAATCAAAACCCGACAAAACAAAATTTAAAAAACATCAACATTCGGCGAAATCAAGGTGAAAAAAATATCTAAGTAGAAAAGTGAATAAGGAGCTAAAGCTTACTTACCCCTCCCACTCCAAGTCTGAAGTCTAAAAGCCATAATATAGCTTTGAATACCGTGAACGGAGAGAATGAAAGATGAAGGTCACTGGGTTTATAGAGAGGGAAGCAAGAAAGTGAGAATAAAAGAGAAGGAAGAAGCCTCTGAAAGATGAAAAGGGAAAATGGGAAGAAAATGTTATAGAAAGGAAAATGGGGAAAAAATAAATGAATAAATAAATAAATAAAATGGAAAGCATATTCTGATGACAAGTGTGGAAGGGAAAGAGAGAAGGAAAGAAGGGGAAGGAAAAGTAAAACCAACGGAAAGGAAAATAGTAAAGACAAGCAAAATAAAAGTACTGAGCGTCGTCGTTTTATGTTTTCTGCTTTTCATCTTATGCCAAAATTGTTTTTTCAAATTTTCAGCAGGCCCGGTCCTGAAATATTATAGGCCCGGGGCGAAATTTTTTTTTAGGCCCCTTAAACTATAAAAAAATTGTAAGTAAATAAAACTTTAATAATAAAGTTTGAATAAATTTTTTCTTAAGATATGGACTTTTCTAAAATGTTATAAATACTTATAACTCAATAACTTCGCAAAAATACAATTAACCATAAAAAAAAAAGAAAATCACACAAGTTTCAACAACTTTACAAGTATAAGTTATATTTGTGAAATAATATATTTGTGAAATTTTTAGTATAAGTTAAGAGATAAAATTGTAATGTTAAAATAATTTTTAAAATTTCAAGAAATATAAATATTATCATTGATATAATATAATTATGACTTATAATAAAAATGAAAAAGAAAAATAAAAAGGTAAATTCAACTTGGACAAAGTAACTATTAAAAAAATCATGTAGAAAGTAACAAGAGAAAGGAAAACATAAAATAAATAATAAAAAAAGTGTCGTATGGGGATTCGAACTCTGGCCATAGCAAAAATTTAAGGTTGACTGACCAACTATATTAGCTAAACTTTATACTAATTTATCTAACCTTTTATATTTATACATAATATATATGAATTAAAATTATTTTTGGGCCCCTAAAAATTATGGGCCCAGGGCGGGCGCCCTCATTGCCCTACCCCTGGGCCGGACCTGATTTTCAGTCAACTAAGGAGGTAATATTGCTATCTATAATTTTTATCATCGATTAGATTTTTTTTATGTTGTTTCGTGCAAATATTTTTTACAAATTTAATGTATAATTAATATTATTTTTATCAATTATATTTTTTTATCACTAATTATTTTTCATTTTCAATATATTTATTTTTTTAATAATAATTGTATAAAGATATCATAGTCAATATATCCCAAATTCTTACATTATTTAACTATTTTTTAAAACTCGTAAATAACTTTAAAATACATTATATATGAAACAAATGAAGTAATTAATTAAATCACACATACTAAAGAGATTTTTTAACGGTGTTGGATGAAAAGAAACAGGTCTATGTTGCATGGGTAGTCCAAAAATGAAGTCGTACACGCATCGAGTACGCACCGGGTACGGCTGTGTAAGTACCCCGTACGTACCACCCAAATAAAAAAAAATTTAAAAAAAATTGGGTACTTTGTTGGATACACCGGGTACTTCCATTCCATGGGTACGGTACCCACATAATTGGCTACGGTTGACTAATTTTTTTATTTTTTTATTCGGAACCCATTTTTAATTTGGAACCTCACCCCCAAGCCAAAAGGCCAAAAGAAACATGTTATTCTAATGAGTAACCCTGAATCCCAATCTTCGCCGTCGTCCGTTGTCGTTCGCTCGCCGTGCTGCTCGAACCCGTCATACTCATGGTAATATTAATCAGGGATAAAATACTTCTACTTTGTTACTTATTTTTCTAATGAGATCTGCTGCATCTTGTAATTTTTCAGTTTTTTTCATAGTATCATACTGATTTCGTAAGCTTGTTCTTTTTTCATAGTATCATACAGTTTTTTTATTTCAGTTTTTTTCAAAGTATCATACTGATTTGCTGCATCTTTTTTTCATACTGATTTTATTTTTTTATTTTTTTAAATTTAAATATAATTATATTAATAAAATAAATTATTAAATATTAAATATATATATATATATATATAAACGTACCTGTTGCCTAGTTTTTTAAAAATTGTCGTATCCGTACCAGATACACCGGTACCTTACACGTACTCATGCAACACAGAAACACGATGACAACTTCGCAAACATTCAAAACACATTTGAAACAAAAATTAACTTATATAAGAGCCAGACAAGTGGTAATGTGGGAAGCTCCAATGATGAGATCAGCAAAGGTGGAAAGGATAATCAGGGATGGACTCCTGTGAAAACTAGGAGTAGAACTGCTTGTAAGGATAATTCTAATAAAGGAGAGGCTTCTTCCCCTTTGTCCAATGGATAAAGTTGCTGTTTGGAATATAAGAGGGCTCAACCACCCCTCTAAACAAAAGGAGGTTAGAAGTTTTTATTTGAAGAATAATGTAGGATTGTTAGGTGTGTTGGAGAATAAACTTAGGATTAACTCTGTAGACATGGTTATGCAGAATAGGGCTCCAGGTTGGAGTTACTTTTCTAATGTTGACATTTGTCCTGTGGGTAGGATTTTGGTGTTGTGGAAGAAGGATATTTTTGATGTAATGATTATGGCAAGATCAGGCCAGTACATTCATTGCTTGGTGACTTACAGGGGTGATAGTACTAAGTTCTATGTGACTTTTATTTATGCTTCTAATGATGCTAATGAAATGAAGGACTTATGGAATCTCATTAAAGGGGTTAACTCTTTTGTTGATTTACCTTGGCTATTAATTGGAGATTTTAATTCTATGGTTGATCCTAGTGAGAAGGATGGTGGTGTGCCTCTAGAGGTTGTGCATTGTGAGGACCTGAGAGATTGTTTGCAGTCTTGCGTGCTTAAGGATATGAAGTACAAAGGTAGCTACTATACTTGGTGTAATAACCAAGATGGTATGGCTAGGATTCGTTGAAAGTTGGACAGAGCAGTTGTTAATCAACTTTGGATTGATAAATGGCAATTCTCAAAAACTACATTCATGTTGCCTGGAGTCTCAGATCATTCTCCTATTCTAGTAGAATGGGGTCAGCAGTGTGAGAAGGTAAGATCAGGGTTCAAGTATTACAACATGTGGGCTTCTCATCCAGATTTTGTATCTCTTGTGAACTCAGGCTGGTCTATTTTAGTGGAGGGTTACTCTATGTACCAGGTTTCTCAGAAGCTTAAGCACCTAAGGAGAGTTCTTTATGATTTGAACAAAAGATGTTATGATGATATTGTGGTTAAGGAGGCAGTTTTAAAGGAGAAGCTTCAAGCAGTCCAGGCTCTATTATTGACTAATCCTAATGATCTTACTCTTCAATCTGATGAAAGGAAATTATTCAGTCAGCATAGGCAAGTCAGTAGTGATGCTAATAGTTTTCTAAAACAGAAAGCTAAGCTTACTTGGTTGCAAGAGGGTGATCAGAATTCCAAGTATTTTCATCAGGCTATCAAGCAGAGGGTGTATAGGAACAGAATTCTCTCTATTAAGGATGCTCATGGTGGTATTGTTTCAGGTCAGCAGCAAATTTCTGAGGTCTTTGTGGATTACTACAAAGGTCTGTTTACTAGGAAGCCTGGTTACATTTGGAATGAGGATATTGTGAATCAGGGTAGATGCTTGACTATTGATCAACAGATTCAGTGCATCAAGCCTTTTTCAGATGATGAAGTCAAGAGTGCCTTCTTCTCTATGAAAGATGATAGTGCCCCTGGTCCTGATGGATATGGGGCAGGATTTTTTAAGGCTGCTTGGGAGGTTGTGGGTTTAGATTGTGTAAAGGCAGTGAAGGAGTTTTTTCAGTCTGGTAGAATGTTGAAAGCTATCAATTCTACTAACTTAGTTATGGTCCCTAAAACTGAGTGCCCTAATTCAGTAGCTGATTATCGTCCTATTGCATGTTGTTATGTAATTTACAAATGCATATCTAAATTGCTTTGTTCCAGATTAAGTGTGATTCTGCCTACTATCATTCAGGATAATCAAGCAGCCTTTGTGCAAAACAGAAGTATAGTTCACAACATTTTAATTACCCAGGAATTGTTTAGACTCTATGGGAGACGTAATGTGTCACCTAGATGCTTAATGAAGATAGACATTCGTAAAGCTTATGACACTCTGGATTGGAACTTTATTGAGGACATGTTGAGAGCTTTTAAGTTTCCTGATAAGTTCACTAATTGGGTGATGGTTTGCATTTCAACTGTTTCTTTTCAAATCAGTATCAATGGTAGTGTTTCTGAGAAGTTTCAGGGATCTTGTGGCATTAGACAGGGGGATCCTATATCTTCTCTAATTTTTGTCATGGTTATGGAAGTATTAACTAGAGGTTTACAAAAGGCTGGGCTTCACAGGAACTTCAGGTTCCATCCTATGTGTAAGGATACCAGACTTATCAGCTTGGCTTTTGCTGATGACCTTATGTTGTTTTGTAAAGGTCATCCAGCTAGTGTGAGGATTCTTTGTGATGGGCTAAGGGCTTTTTCTCAGAGTTCTGGTCTTTATGCTAATGAGGAGAAGTCTAAGCTGTTTATGGCTGGCTTAAATGAGGCTAAGCAGGCTGAGCTTATTGGGCTAACTGGGTTTTCTAAAGGTTCTTTTCCCTTTAGATATCTAGGAATGCCTATTTCAGGGAAGAAATGGTCTAATAGCACATGCCAAATTCTGGTGGATAAGGTTAGTAACAGGATTAGATGCTGGAGCTCAAGGAATCTTTCATACCAGGCTAGGTGCTGCTTGATTAATTTAGTTCTTATGTCTCTTCATGTTTATTGGGCTAGTATTTTTATCATTCCTAAGGCGGTGCTTCGAGATGTTGAGAAGGTTTGCAGAGCTTTTCTATGGGGTGTGAATCAAAATGGGCACTACACAGCAGGTGTAGCTTGGGAGTCAGTGTGCAGACCTAAAGCTAAGGGTGGCTTAAATTTTAAGAACACTATTTTATGGAACTGTGCAGCTTTGGGGAAGCAGATTTGGCAGCTAACTAACAACTCAGAAAGCTTATGGATCAGATGGATAAGCTCGGTTTACTTAAAGGAATCAGATTTTTGGAACTATGCATCTAAACCTACTGATAATTGGTACTGGAAACAATTACTAAAGGTAAGAGAAAAATTAAGAGCTGGGTTTTGGAACAGTACCTGGATTGTGTCCCAATCTGGCGATTTCTCTATTGCTAGTGCTTATCAATTCTTGCTGGGTGATCTTCCTTCCTTTCCCTGAAACCGTTTTGTGTGGAATAGTCTATCAGTTCCTAAGCATCAATTTATTGTGTGGCTTGCTATGCACAAAAGATTGAAGACTAAGGATCGAATGCACGTACCTGATCTACTCTGTTCGTTTTGTGGAGTAGAGATTGAAACGCATGAGCACCTTTTCTTTGATTGTGGTTGGTCTCGATCGATTCTTGAGGAGTGCTGCAACTGGTTATGCCTTGACCACATCCATTTCAAGTTCCAGCGATGGCGGTACTGGATTCTTCGAGCTTTTCCAGAGAAATCAAGACGACGAACAGTTTTTGCCTTATTTGCTAGCATCATCTATGGCATTTGGTCTGAGAGGAACAAGAGACTTTTCACTAACAATGTGCATTCTAAGGTCCAAATAGTGACACGTATTAAGCATGAGCTGGCTGTCAGAGTTAATTGTTGTTATCCTTTATTTGTTAATTGGTCTAATAAGGTTCTTGTAAACAGGTTTAGAGCTGAACTTTGATTTTTGGCTTTTTTTGAGTCTTTGAACCCTTCCTAGAAGGTGGCAAAGTTCTCTTAAATGGCCTTTAGTTTTGTGTTATATTTTCAAGTGGTAATAGATTTTTTCTTATACCAAAAAAAAAATTAACTTATATAACTTACTTGAAACTTGAAAATAACTAACAAGACGAATTAACGGGTTCTGCGTATTGATCTTTTACCCATTGAAAATATTGATGAGAAGCAAACTAAATCATATCAACATCTAGTTCGAAGAAGAAAAATGATATATACTGTTGGAAAAATACGGAGTATATACACTAAAAAAATACATAAAGTAATAACATGATATGAGGCGTGTCGGAGGCACTGTCTTTAAGAATCTATTCGAGCACTGCGACAATTCCCCAGGATTCAGTAGACCCTTCTGACATAAGTCAGGAACAGAACTAGTAGTATATTATTTAATGATGATGTAACAGCCCGATTTTCATAACTCAAAATACTTACTTTGATGTATTGAAGTTACTACAAAATGAGGCCAATTTTTTTTTTTGTAAAACATTGTTGAAGTGTCATGGACAACTTAGCATTCTTTACAGAAAATCGAGTTGTTACTAAAAACGTTTTATGTATATAAAACCTTCATTTCCATAAAATGCCTTAGTTTCAATAAGCATCACGATTTGTTGCGTTGTATCAAAAGTGTTCATAACGAATTTCAAAAGTTTACATTATTCCATCTTCCAAATTACAAGTACTTCACTTTTCAAAATTAAAACTTGGCCTAATTACATAATGGTTCGTTGCTCGGTAATCCTTGACTCAAAACACAAACAGTAGACTTAACTAAAAACACTATCCCTAACTCTTCCTATTTAACACCACCGGGTGAAGCTTCACTCTTCTTCTTGTATGCTTTCTTCCTTCCTGAAGGTGAAGTCCCCTACGTCGCTGCTCCCCTGCTGTCGTTAAACTCTCGCTCCAATTCCTCAAGAGTGATGATCTCCTTATGATGCTTCGCCTGCGCGTTGAGATATCAGCAACACCGATATGCCAACGAACAGGAGAGAGTAAGCATTCCGAACGACGGATCGTCGACGGTGTGGGATTACGCTAGGCAAAATAATAGAACCATACAAGCATACTATATAACACACAGGCACACAGCAATCAAACATATCATTATCATTATTATCCTCTTTTATGCATTTCTCATGAGTGTTCTTTCTTTCTTTTATTCCTTTATCTCCCTTAACTTCTCGTTTTCTTTTCATCCAGTCTTATCGAATCACCCTCGTTAATGCTTTTGGGGAAAAATACCATACATCATCATAAAATTCGTTTCGTTCTCGGCTATCACTCACATATACATCTCCTCGGTCATCCACCTAACCTAGTCGGAAGCAAACAGGAGTACATGACCTTTACCGTGCGGGCACGACAGCTGTCACACATCAAATGGTCCTAGACCAGGAGGACTCAACCTCAAATCATAATCATATCAATTCATATACATGGCACATTGTCTCACTACAGTGGCAAAAAAAATGCCCCACTCCAGTCCCTCTCACTGTTCTCGATTTGCAATCTAGGGGGCAACAGTATATTTCTAGTGGGCCCGCAGAACTTACAATGGCATTAGACCCAGTCCCCACCACGTTAGTGCGCCACATGTGGAGTTCGTTCTGCCTAGAAATATACTCCAGACTTCTTGACGTTTCACCGTCATCGTCCTCCCCTAATGCAATCTCCTCCTAAGTATCCGCAGATACTTATGGTTCCTTCCTCTCCACTACTTCGCACTCTCCTACCTCACCGCGTAAGTCTTTTAAAGTCTTTTAATCTTTTTAATTATCCTAAGGTCGGCCCGTCCTTCGTGCAACCCTTCAACGAGTCCCGACCGCTAACTTTGCACAAACTTTCTCTCGTCATTTCTCACATAGCACAGAGCTGGGATTACATCAACAAACTCAAATCTCATTTCTCAGACTTTCTCAACATTCTCCATTTCTCGTAATCACCTCATCTTTTTCAATCATTCTATTTCATAAAATCTTCTCAAAAAAAGATCATCTTGTTGCCTTTCTCTAAAATATCATTTCCAGAAAACTTTCCCCCAAAATATCATTTCAAAAAGATTTTCTTTAATCATCCTTTCAAATACTTTACCAAAAAGATTGTCTTCTCAAAGCTTCCCTCAACAATACCTCTTTTCGCAAAACTCTTTCAAAAGATCGTTTTCACAAAACTTTTCAAAACTGTAATTTCATAAAACTTTCTTAAAAGTGTTATTTCGAAAAGACTTTCTCAAAATGTTGTTTCAAAAGAGTATCTCCAACTATCATTTCAAAAACTCTTTCAAAAAGATTGGTTCACCAAAACTTTTTCAAAAATGCTTTCTTTAACAAAAAGCTTTTCAAAAATCTTTTTCAAAAACCTTTTTCAAAATTACCTTTTTGCTGAGCGCTAATGGAGGAGCAAGCTCACTCAACACTAGTCCCAGACTAAACCCAAGAACAAAAGGAGCCCAGCTCCGCTCAAACCACATCTCTTCATCATAATCAACATCACTTTCCCCAGCTCTGGCTCGTTCTCATCATTATCCTCAATTTCATTCCCCAATTCTCAACTCGTTCTTTCCTTTCCAGCACATACCTTATTTCCAATCATTAGATCTTTCTCATTGTGTCTTTACTTTCAATTTTATTACTTTCTCAACTTATTCCTTTCGTTTTCATTTCTCATTCAGGGTGTGTCTATCAGCATATTACTCATTTAATTTAACAACAGTAAATATCATCAGGCATAATGAAATAAAAACATAAAAGCATGCTATCAATCACACACTCATCACACAACAACATTGTGGCCTTTGTCATCTTCGTATAAGTGGCCACACAACACATACAATTGCCACTATACTACTGACTTCGAACCACTTAGTTCCGATCTTTGAGATGATACGGAACGTCCTAATAAGTCACCTAACTACCACGGTGTCTTAGGAAAGCTTCTCTCTCACCTGAGGTCCAGCTATTTATTGCGTACCGTCACCTCGGATCCTCTGTGCTGCTGACTGCCCCAATCCCTCGCTTTCCAAATTCCTCGTACTAAATAAAATACCCTTACGTTATTAACTTGTGTTAAGAAAATCTTTTTCGTAACTTAAACACCTCTCATTCCTCGTCGGAAAACTTGAAACATAACCGTTTTAGATTCGAGTTTTCTTAAATTAATTATTACTTGAAAACTTTACTTTAAATTACTTGAAAACATTTTTAAAATTAAGAAACAAGTCCAAGCAATTCTGGACAGCAAAGAATTATATTAAAAATCACTATGATAAAACTTCGAAAACATCGTAAAAACACTCTTTGTTTTAGATGACTCTTTTATTCAAAATTGACACTTTAAAAGCTCAAGTTTTTATTACAAAATGACTTTGGGCATCCATAAACGCAATTTAAAATCTCAAACAAATCAAATCAAGTTATGTTAAAATCAATTACATACACAAGTATTTTTCAAACACCATTTAGCACCCGACCAGAACAACACTGAAGTAACTAAGCCATACAAGTAAGTAATTAATTATTTGATTTGATTATAAACAAAATACCTAGACATTCACTTATTCAACAAACGACACAAAACGAACCATTTAATCTAAGTATAAATCAAACACTTATTCACAAAACACTTAGGCATGCATAAATTCACAAACCACATTGAACTAAAGATTTAAATCAAGCACATTTATTTTGTTTACTTTTAACAGCTTATTCTTTTCAAAAGTCATCATGTGCATTTTTTTATTTCATGCAATTAAACTTCCTAAATGTATTTACTCTATGTGGCCGAATGATATCAAAGAAAACAAGTCAAGAATTACAATAGTAAAACACACAAATCAGCTTGGTTCATTTTGAGCACTTAATTTCTATTTTCTTTTTCATGAAACAAAGTTATTTACTCTTCCCTTGTTCACAACCAAATTCACACCCACATACATCCACTTAACACAAAACTCTTTCCAACTATTTAGTCCATTCATTTCCTTTACCACTAACCTAGGACCGAATAGGGACTTAGTAAATTCAACACCCTCTTTAAACAATTTTGACTCTTTTTAGTTTATAAAACACACTCATTATCTTTAGGTCTTTTCATGAAAAGGGTCCTGGTCTAATTCCTAGGTGTAGGCTGAATTAATTATGACAAAAACAAGGTCTTTGGGTTCGTTTTTCTACATGCAAAAACATAAAATTCTTAAATAAAATAAAAGAAATTAAAATGCATGAACATCAAACATAGATCAAGTTAGAAGTCAATTATCCAAAAATTTATCTCCTTTATTTCCTTGTGAAACCGTGAGAGTCATTAAGAAGAATAAAAATCCTTTATACTCAAAAACCACATGCATGTATCTAGATCTTGTAGATCAAATCATGAAATCAAGTGTAGTGGCACAAATCAAAGATAAAGATCAATTTTGGGTAAATGAAGATCAAAACCGTGATGAACATTTAAAAAAAATCAAATCCTTTTTGTTTCAAACAACATGCATGGTTTCAAGAGCATAACTTTTCATAAATCAAGACAAGATCAAAGCATGTTATTCTTTAATCTCATGCAAAGTTTTAAGAACAACACTTTTTCAAAGGATCAAGGTAAAATCAAAGCCTTTTTCAAGATCAAATTCAAGACCAAACATTTTAACACTTCAAATCAATTTTTCTAAGCATGAGATTAACATGCAACCACTTGGATTAAATCAAAAAAGCATCAAGGTTTATTCTTTAGGTCATGGCCGAATCTCCTAGTTTAGGATCTAGTATTTTATTAGTTTATTTAGTCTTAAAAATTCAAGATTCAAGTAGAATCAACACATGTATAAACTCAAATCATCAAAATCATCATCAACTCGACATGCAACACCAAAGACTTTACTTTATTACCAACCAAGTTTATATCACCAATTTATTCATCCAATAAAATCTTAAACACATCACAAATCACGGTCCTAAGAAAGAAAATTCAACATGCAAAGAGGTTTTTACCTTAGATTCACAAAAATCTCAACAAATCTTAAGATCTAGAGGATTCAACTTGAAAAACGTTGAGATCTTTAAGAGTTATGTTAGAAAACTTTAAGATCTTTAATGAAAAATTTAATTGAGTTATGAAGTCCGTTGATTAGAGATTTACAAGACACTTTCAATCTTAAAAGTCCAAGATCAACATAAACAAAACTTAGAAAATTAACATGCAAAGAAAAGAAGAAGAAAAATTACAAGTCAAAAGAAAAATCTAACTATTACAATTTCCTTCACTTTCATCTGAATTACCCACCAAGGAAAAGGGTTGGTATCCTAGCTTTTTAGGTCTTGGTTCTTCAAGAAAAATTCTAAGTTTTGTGTTGATCTCCTCTTCTTCTTCTCTATTCTAACTCACGGCCTCCCTCTTTTCTTGGGGGTGTTGAGAGCTTGATTCTTGCTCTCAACACATGTGTATAGAAAATGAAGGGAAGTGGAAGAAATGAATGGAAAAATGGGTGAAAGAACTAAGGGTGATGGCTTATATAAGAAATTGGTGCACTTCCTCTTTTACCCTCATGAAAATTCAGTCATGAAGGAGTGTGGAGGGTAGTTTTGGTTCTTCAAAAAGTTGCATGGGTGGATGTTATCAAAGCTTAGGGGAACATGGTGGAGGAATTCAAGGAACTAGGTCTCTTTGGTTTGGTTACTCCTTGGTTTCTAGTTAGGGTTTTCTACCCATTTAGTTCCTCATGGTTCAAATCTTAGTCCTTAAGCTTCTTATTTTCAAAATGAATAAATCATGGCATGCACACATATGCCTACACGTATCATATACAAACACACACAAACATGCATCATCATGTTTTTCTACTAATTACATTTTCATTTAATCATAAGCATATTTTTTTTATGCATCCATACACACATAGCATACGCACACATACATGTTCATACACGTAGCACATATACATATATGCATGCACACGTATACACGTACCCTACATATATACATACACATAGAAAATAGATTTTTTCTCATAAAATGACTCACACATAAAAGTCACAATTTCCTTTAAATCATAAAAATATCAAGTACATAAATCTTTTCTAAAAACTCAATTTCTCATCTCTTAACATTTGTTCATAAAAATCCTTTCTTTGAAATTACTCATCATTTTAAAACGTGAATTAGGAAAATCAGTTAAGGAAATACCCTTTCAAAACACTTTTCTCAAAAATAATTATCTTTAGTATTTTAAATTAATATGAGGAATTTGCGGGGTGTTACAGATGAACCCATGATATTTGATCAAAGAACAAAAAATCAACACATAAACTTGAATTTTGTGATTATTATATGTATAGCAGTAGTTGTGCGTAAGCAACAGAGAAGAATAGTTTTTTTGTTCACTGCTATATCAACTTCCTTTTAACATATAAGAGCCGTAAAAGTCATATCATTGGCAGTAGAGGGTGCATCTATATAAAAGTACTATTTGAAACTTTGCAATGTTTCAAAGACACCTTTTAATGTTTTATGTTTGCAACTACTCATTCAGTTGCAGTGATTGGATTTCAAAATAAACTCTATACCAACCAATGGTTAAAAATCATAACCGCATATTTCAAATAATAATAATATTATTTCAAATAAATATTTATAATAATAAATTAAATATAAGCAATATATTTTTGAAATAAAATAATAATAAAATAACAAATTTTACAACAATCCCCCACTTATTTCAAAAATATTTGAAGAATGATTTAAGAAAATTTCTGGGTTAATATCACAGGTGTAGTGCATCGAACCTGGTGTCTTCTGGGCTATGAACCAATCTCTTGAATGCAGGTTAGCACAAACTCTACACCATAGGAAGGGAAAAATTAATAATGCTAGCAGCATTAACAAGTGACTAGTTATTACTCATATGAACCTTCTTCATGGGATCTCCAATCACAAAGGTTGGGTTCCCATCACCGTTAATGTCATGTTGGCTTAAATATAAGTCTCATTCCCCTTGATGTTTCTTGTATCTCAACCTTTCTTTCAAAAGGTTTGGTCAGAGGATTGATCATATCACTTTTGACTTCACATAGTTAGTGTACACAATCTCCTTTAGCATATGCTTTAATCACATTATATCCTAATCGGATATCTCTATTTCTTCTATTGAAAGACTCATACTTTACAATTGGTATTGTTACTTGTTAATCACATGAACACAAAAGGATTTAACTCCGATCCTAATGAAATAATTGCTAAGTTTGTCAATTACTTAGTCTTATACTATTAGACATTTCAATGAATTTCACCTTCTTTAAGGTTACATTCATAAGCACTCACTAAGCATCACAGTATAGAATTATCATATTTCATTCCTTATCAAATTTAGGAGGCAATAATCAAACAAAATTTAAATTCAAGTATCAACATATAAAATATCATAATTCATTTCCTATCAAATTTAGGAGGCAGCAACACTTTGTTTATTCAAATATATCAGATAGCCCTAAAGTCTATCACTGATTTTCACATTAATTATATTGAAAGTCTAACAAATAATGATCACACAGATTTGGTCTCATCTGAATCTTAAATCCAGGCGTCAATATATAAAATATCTCAGTTCATTATCTTCCAAAAATTAAAGGAGGTAAACCCCAAAATTTTCAACTTATCGTTTCACATTAGAAATAACAAGAGTTTGAGAAATGACGACAACAATAAAATCATCTCCATAAACCAACACTTCCTTTTTGGCTAGGAGGATTATCATTCCCCTTCCAACATTAAAATTTGATCAATTATATTTGAAACCCCAACATTTCAATTATACTATCATATCATCATGTAAATGCAAATGTACTCTAACGGTTTATGACCATTTATAGTCGCAATCAATTCAACTAATTCAACAGTTCATTCATGCTTCTCTTTAAAGCATCACACATCCAACATAACGTTCATTTGTTTTAATCATAACATCACATTGAAACCATAATATTTCTCATCTAATTACACTCACTAATTAATTATATTAAAATTCAAGAACCACATTATGACATGCATTCTACTATAATTTCAACATTATAAACTTACAATTGCTAAGCACAAATTTGGTTACAAGTTAGCATCAAAATTCTCTTTCTTTGTATCAAACTACAATATTTTAGTTTGACACCCCCACAATTTCAAAACTTGAATTTTGCATATATATATATACACACACACACACACACACTTTTATAAACTTGTTGCATTGGTTCAAAAATAATAATTGTTATGGTTCAGAAGCGTCGTCGCTAAAAAGCACTAACATAAAATTGAAAAACAAAATTCTTTGAAATAATGGATGCAGAACTTGTGACCAAACACCACATGGGTACTACACCAATTAGTACAACCAAATAAGAACAAATACTTCATTTGAACATAACAATAATTTAAATTAGAAACTAAACTCTTAATATATACATAATTAATCCAAAACCATGAAACAAATCTGTTGATTTCTACACCCATCATGAATTTCTCAGTGTTGCACAAAATTTCTAAAGTACATAACAATATCACAAATATGCTAACAATTATAAATACATAAAATTTAAAAAAAAAACGCATACTCAGTATAAAAAACCATCTGTACAACATAAATGAGAAAAACATGAGTTCTTAAACTATGGCTTGGATACCACGTGAAAAATTATTATCTCTTTATGAATTTATAAATTATCATCAACACACTAATGAGAAGATTGAAACTTCATGCATTTCACAATATTTGAGAAAAAGGGGACATACCGTTTTCATGCTCTTGAATGGAAAACAATTGTTCTCATAGACCAATAATATAACTTACTTGAGATTGATAAAACACTTACTGAATTCGAGTTTGTCCTTTGTGCTTTTATCCTCTACCAAAATAGCAATGCCACACCACAAGTGGAATATCATATAATGATGGGTTTTACCCTCTTTGGACTCACTACTAACGGATGAATAATTATAACAAAGACACTATGCCTATTCTCCATAACTAGATTCTTAAGATTGTTGGAAAAATACGGAGAATATACTCTAAAAAATACATAAAGTAATAACATGATCTGAGGCGTATCGGAGGCACTGTCCTTAAGAATCTATTCGCGCACCACGACGATTCCCGAGGATTCAGAATACCCTTCTAACATAAGTCGGGAACAGAACTAGCAATATATTATTTAATGATGTAACCCAGGATATTTGATCAAAGAACAAAAAATCAACACATAAACTTGAATTTTGTGATGAGTATATGTATAGCAGTAGTTGTGCGTAAGCAACAGAGAAGAATAGTTTTTTTGTTCACTACTATATCAACTTCCTTTTAACATATAAGAGCCGTAAAAGTCATATCATTGACAATAGAGGGTGCATCTATATAAAAGTACTATTTGAAACTTTGCAATGATTCAAAGACACCTTTTAATGTTTGCAACTACTCCTTCACTTGCAGTGATTGGATTTCAAAATAAACTCTATACCAACACAATGGTTCAAAATCATAACTGCATATTTAAAATAATAATATTATTATTTCAAATAAATATTTATAATAATAAATTAAATATAAGCAATATATTTTTTTTAATAAAATAACAAATTTTACAACATATACTACATATATATTTCTGAGATGCAAGGAGAAGAAATATAAGAAGAGAATTTTTTGAGGTGTAAGGAGAAGAAATATAGGAAGAGAAGATAAAGACGTTATTGATAATGATAATAGATGTGACAGGAAAAAAAATATAAAAAAATGAAATGTAAATAAAAGTGAAAAAATAAAAGTTGTTAAAAAAATATCTTAACCGTGAAGATCATAGCAATAAGGCCTAAAATGTTTTCTGGAGTGCTGGGCAATTAAAAAAAAAGCAATAAAAAATAAACTTAATGTAACTAAAATAAAAATGTTATATGTTAGATAAGCAGACATTTAGACTATTTAAAATCACAATAAAAAAACAACAAAAGACTTTTCTCACCAAGTGGGACAAGTATGTCAAACAATAATGTTATTTATTTATTTATTTTTATTTTTTACATCTTTATGTAAGATGATAGATGTTGAAGAATATTATATCCAGATGTCCAAATTTCAAATTAAGTGTTAAAATAGTTGAAACATGGTAAATATTCTTTAAAATTGTCCCTACTATTAATCTATACAACTAATACCACCAGTATTTAAGATTAAAGCCAAGTAACAATTCAATGTAAACAGTTCTACCATTATCATTTAGCATTATGCCAAAAATTACAAAGGCCGCAAAAGCGGGTAGTCTTCAAGTAACTCACGTTCAGACTTGAGAGATTAGAGGGTATCATTCTCATTCTGAGAGGTCCATAGCAACTCAACTCCCTGCAATTAATTCATAAACAAAGTGGTACGATGTCAAAGAAATGAACACAAATAAAATCAGTAAAAGCACCACCAAAATATAATTGTTCTTACTAATAATTTGTCCTCAAGATGGTTCCAACTTCCAAGCCTTTGTAAAGATTCTTATGTAACGCCCCGCATTTTCCCGTACGTGCGTAAACGAATTCGTCAAAAATAAACTTTGAATTTTTTTTTTCCAAAAAGGATTTTCTAAAGGAATGATTTCTTTATGAAATAAATTTGCATTTTTGGATTTGTGAACTTTGAAAGTGTGATCTTTTAACTTTTTGATTTGATTTACAAAAATTATTTTTTATTTGTGAAAGACGAATTTTTAACCATGATTTTTGGAAGTTAATGACTTTAAATAAATTTGTCCTTTGGAAACTTCTCATTTGCATAGAAGCTTGATTTTTGGAGATTTTCAATTGTGTGAATTATATGTAGATAATTATTTTACTTTGAAAGAGCTTAAGTTCTTTTTACAATAAAATGTGTTCTTGTAGGAAATTAAATTAATTGCTATGACATGAAATTAATTATGCTCAATATGATAATGTTTGATTTAATATGTGAATGTGGCTTGAAAAATAAATACGTGTGTATATATGTGCATGTGCTACGGTTTTGGTGTGTTTATGTGTGCATGTGATCTTCAAAAATGTTTGCATAATCTACATGAATTGATGACCATAGGATTTTAAATAAATAAGAGTATGAAATGAATTGAAATTGCATGATGTGTGTGCATGTGTGTGTGTTGCTACGATGAGTGTGTGTGTGTTGTTGGGATAGGATTTTGAATTTGGGGCAAAGAAAATCTTAGAAGACTTAGGAACTCAACAAGTGGACTAGATGAGTAGAAAAGAGGAGCTTGAAATGACTATGCATGATGAGACCTAAGCTATAGACTATGCACCATGTTCCCTTGTGATGTAACCCCTCTCATGCAAACTTTGAGAAACCCAAAACTACCCTCCTAATTGATGCTTTGGCCGAAACCCATTCCAAGGGCAAAAGAGGCAAATTCGGTGCCCTTAAATCAACCAAGCCTTAGTCCATTTCTTCACTTTCTTTCCATTTCCTTTCACTCTCAAACCAAACACTTTCTAAGGGACTATCCAACCCTTAGAAGAAAAAGAGAGAGAAGAAGAGAGAGTGTGGCCGTGAGGGACTCGAAGACGGAGGGAGGAGATATAGACCAAGTGCTTGAAATTTCTTTGAAGACCTAGAGCCTTTGAAGTAGAAGACCCATTTTCTTGGTAGGTTATGTAAAGATCACGAAGAAAACCATGAGAGGTAGGATTTTCTTTTGGTCTTGTAATTTTTCTTTCTTCTCTTTTCATTGCATGTTTATTTTTATAGCTTGAGAGGTGAGTGCAACTATGGACTTTCAATTCGGTTTGTAAATATGTGAACTCATGGACTCTATGTGCTTCGGTTATGGTTTCATTAGGTAGATCATGGTGATTTTCTAAACCAACTCTTAAAGAATCTAAATCACTACTTGAGGTCTTTATGAAAACTAAAATGAAACCCCATGCATGTTGATTTCTTCTCCAAAACCGTGACCTATGAGGTTTTTATTGAAAGGGTTTGGTAAATAATTTATGATCTAGGTTTGATAGGTAACAAAGTGAGGAGTTTATGCCTTGCATGTTGATCTCTTGTGCTCAAACCGTGACCTATGTGTATATATGTGAATGTTTGATTAATAATTTCATGATCTAAGTTTATTTGAGAAGAAAATAAGGATTTTTAGCTTTGCATGTTGATTTGTAATGATTTTTGGTTGATTTTATATATGTGCATGTTTTAATCCATGTGTGTTAACTCAAATTAGGACTTTGAGGTTTGCATGTCACTTTTCAAGTAAATAAATTAAGTTTCTCTTCTATGCATGTTACGGCCTAGAAGAAATATAGGGTAATAGTCTTTAAAATGATTTTTATTTTTATGAACATGATTTGATTTAAAGATTTGTTTCATCCATGATGTGTTGATGTGATGGTCATTCGGCCGTGAGTGCTAAAAATGTTTTGGTGCATGATTTTTAGGTGCATGTATGTATTAGGAATAGATTTAGTGGTCTTAAGTCCATGCATGCCATTCTTTTTAGAAGATCAAGCTATAAACCATGTTTCTATTCAAGAAAAATTATAAGTTTGAGTTTTAATAAAAAATCTAAGGAAATCTCATGATGATTCATGCATGTTGATTTGCTTTAATTGTCTTTAGTGCCTTGAAAAATGAACTAAGATTCTTGTCTTATGCATGGTAGTATTCGGTCTTGAGATAGAAAATAGAAAAGTGTGCTTAATCATCATTTGAATTGCATATAGACTAAGATTAGCCTCATTTAAGAGCATAAAGGTGCATACATGAAATGATTTGTGGACTTGATTGTTTTCTTGAACTAAGCTAATAAAAATGAAATTGAAATTATTAAATTTTCCCATGATGCTTACGGTTTAGTCTTAAAGAAATAGGATGATTTCATTGTTTTATGACTTTGATGGTTTGATATATTTTGCAAGATTTTACTTGAAATGATTCGGTTAGTATATGTTTAGGTGCTTAGAAGGATTTTCTTTTGAAACAACTAATGAGAGTGATTAAATTCTATGTTTGTGTTATCATGTGTGTGATACAGTGATGTGCTAATTTCTTTTCTTCTTTTCGGTTTTCGAGACTAGGAATAGGTAGAATTAATTGAATTAATTTTCATAATGTAAATCCTATAATTTCAAGGTTTAGAAATTATTAGTAATTAGGAAATGTTGAGTATAGACAATCCGGTTTTGCCATGATTTAATTAAGAAATTAAGCTTGAATTATCTTCCTATGCATAATTGAATTTGTGTGATTGTGTTGTAGTTCAATTAATTGTTTTATTAAGCCTACGTGTGTTTTGCCAAAAAGTGAATGATGGATGTTTTGGATTTTTATGAACTAGTCAATATAATCCTAGAGTTTTGTCTATAATTCTTACATTTTGATAAGTGTCTTAAAAATTATGTTTTCATAACCTGAACATTTTCAATTAAGGAAGTTTATTTGAATGAAAGAGTGTTTCTAAGTTGTTTTCAAAGTTTTTCCTAAGAACTGTTTTAATCATGGATTTGAATTTGAAATCCTGGATAATGATAACAAGTTTTTAAAAGAGAAATTATTTTCAAAGCGAATTCAACAAATGTATCGAACTCGTTTCTAATGCACGGGAAAATGTCTTAGTTGAGCGACGGACGAGAGGATAAGAGGCGATGAGAGATGATCAGGAAACCTTGGAGAGCTATAGGACGTTCGTCATCGAGGTGAGAGAGGGGCTTACCCTTAAGACGTCGTGGTAATTAGGTAACATATTAAGGCGTCCAATAATCTCAAAGATTGGACCCCAATCTCATTTAGCGTAGTGGTGTATGTGATAGCCCATGTTTGATTGGTTTAGCTATCCACCCAAACGACTGAGATTGGCTTATCATAAATGATGTTATGATTTTCCATGCTGGATTATTTAATTTTCTTATGATTCATTTATTTGTTATATGTATGTGGTATTGTTGGGAATTATTTAATTGTGCGTAGTGATAGAGTTATGGAAGTAACAAGCTAAGAATGATAAGAAGAGAATAATGGATTTGAATAATGAGAATGAATAAGAGAGAGAGGTAAGTTATGATGAGATTGAATTGAGAGAAAAGTAGATGACGACTGGAAATCGGGAAAGAATGAGAGGAGTTGCTGATGCTGAGACCGAATTGGCGAGAAAGGACACTAGTGATGTTGCTGAGTCACAATTGACAAAGAGGATCGTGATGGCGTGCTGAGTGACAGTTGACTTGAAAGAGTGATGCTCATGTTGATGAGAGCAATGTTGCTGTGATTTGAGAAAGATAAAGATGATGCAATGATGTTGTGATGATTCAAGTGATTGGTATATGAGTTTTAGGGGGATTAGATGCGAACGATTAGCGATCGGGTCTCATTGAAGGGATGCACCAAGGATGAGCCGATCATTAGGATTAAGCCGTAATTAAAACTCTTTAAAAGATTTTAAAAGACATAAACAATTGCGGTGAGGTATGAGTCTCGTATCGAAGTAGTGGAGATGAAGGAACCATAGGTATCTACGGATACTTAGGAGGAGATTGCATTAGGGGAGGACAATGACGGTGATACGTCAAGAAGTCTAGAGTACTTTTCTAGGCGGAACAATTCCACAAGTGGCGCACTAACGTGGTGGGGACTGGGTCCAATGCCGTGGCAAGTTCTGCTTTCGAAACTAGAATAAGTACTGTCGCCCCCTAGATTGCAAATCGAGAACAGTGAGAGGGACTGGAACGGGGCATTGTGTTTTGCCACTGCGAGGACAGTGAGCCTTGTTATTATTGAAATGATTTGAGGACGAGATCCTCCTGGTTTGGGACCATTTATGTGTTGTGACAGCTGTCGTGCCCGCGTGGTAAAGGTCCTGTACTCCTGTTTGCTTCCGACTAGGTTGGGTGGTTGACCGAGGAGATGTAGACGTGTGTGAGCTCAATGATATTTCCCCCTCATCATTGATGCTAATCGAAATGATAAGACTTAAATAACCACGATGTTCCGAAGATAAGTGTGATAATGATAATTATAATAATGATAATAGTGATGAAAATACCAAGTGATGAATAAGACGGATGAGGTATTTGTGATATGGAGTTTTGAGGCATACGTTGAGTGTGCGAATGAGGAATGAAAAGAAGTACTAAGATTGAGAAGGGGTATTGAGGAAATTGTGGAAGCATTATTGTTTATTGATGGTTAAATGTGTGTTTATGTTTATATCTCGTTAATGATTATGTGTTGTTTGATTTGTTTTATTTGTTGATTGAACTTAAGATGTTATATTTATTTGTCTTAATACTTACCTGATGTAATCCCACATAGTCGACATTGCCGTTTTGGGTTGCTCACTCTCTCTACTCTATCATTTCTATTTTGTCTTGCATAAAATTGTACGGATCTTAGATGGCCAATATGGTACGGTATCAGCTTATGCGGGAGATAGGAGCGACTCCCCGAAGAGGCGCCAACAGCATTATGTCTGTCTTTGAGATGTTCTTCATAGAGATTCCGCGTAGAAGGGCTGAGTTACAGTTAGAAGAAGAGGATGCTGCTGCGGAGGAAGGGACGGATTGTGAGGCTGATGATGCTGAGGTGGAGCTTCCTGAAGAGGCCGAGGAGGAGGATCCTGACCTCTGGTCTGACGAGGATGCAGAGGAGTATTCTAGTGACGAGAGCTGGATCATTAGTCCTGAGGAGCTGCTGGCGGATGATGACGAGTGGTATAGTAGATTTAGAAAGCAAGATTAGGGAAGAATTATGAATATGACTAGGGAGTAGGTAATTTTCCTCTTGAGTATGTAATCCACTATGAGTTCTTAGCAACCTGGTGACGTCCTGCTGTACCCCAACAAGTTAATCTTTGTATTGATATTTTGACATGAAATCAAATGGGCTATTCTATTTAACTAATGTTTTGGAAAATGAGTTTCGAAGCGTGGTGTCTTGTGACATCCCGGTTTGAAACTTGAAAGAGTTGGTGCAACTTGAGGACACGGGTTTTATATGAAACTATATTTTGCTAATATAAGTGTTCTCATCTTGCGCATTATTCACTTTAAAAAAAAATGGCCCCAAATTTTCACTTAAAATGTTTATGGTTTCAAGTTGCCAAATCGGGTTAAATAGAAACAGAAGGAGTAAAAAAGAAGATGAGTTAGAACAAAGAACAAGAGGTTGGAAACTAAAATGTATACTTCGTGTTATAAGTTAAAAAATCTACACCTTAAACAAATTGTTCAATCTTCTATTTCCTTTTCCACCTGACATATTGGCACTTTGACAGAACATAAACTATAAATTTCCAAAGCCAAATACAAATAAAAACAGGTTCAAAATGTATGGTAAAGTTATGTGCCTATTGAATTAGGATATTGAAGAGGCACTAGAATTATGAAGAAAACGAGAATCCAAGATGTTAAGTTGTTAACCACTAAAGATATGGGTGACATGAACAAATCATGACAATCAAATAGCTATCAAGGGAAAGAAAGGAAGAATGGGTTAAGTTAAGATCATCAGGCAGTGTTCTATTTTTGTTGTTCTTTAGTGAATTTAGCTGGAAAAGAATGCTAGAAATTTCAAGGACTCTATACTTCAGTTGAGATAGGGCTACTATGTTGGCTTCACTTTGGGGTTATGCTCACAGTCTCTTAAAAAGATTATTCTTTCTCTCATCCTTAGACTTCAATTGAGATTGGGATGCTTTGTTGCATGAGACTATGTTTCTTAGGTTTTAGATGTTTTAAAGTTTTGCTTACATGTTTTAAGAGATATCTAAAACAATTGCTCAAAGGTAAAGTTTTCTAAATTCTATACCCAACATTGTTCAACTTGAAAATTAACATAATTACTTGCTGTGTTTGGATAAGGGATTTCGAATGCTTATTGATTTAAAATCCTTTATCTAAACATACACTACTGAAAATGTGGACCATCCAAATTTTTGTATGTGAGAATACAGCATATCAAAACAAAAAGGTATTCAGAAACCAGATAGTACCACTATGTACTCATTGTCGGATCCATTTGATCTCTGGCTTCTTGTGATCTACCTCTTGATGTTGTTGAAGTTAATCATCGAGTCTTCGTCACATTCACCACGCTCTTCGATCGATAGTTGATTGAAGCATTCTTCCCAATTAACTTGACCAGCTAGGTAGCTACATACTGATATTAAAGTTGATCATAGTTGTGGGAGGAAAAATATGTTATGTAACAACATTAAGCCAGTATGGTCTCAAAAATAAAAAAGACACACAAAGATTTAATAGCATTGAATTGGAAGCTCTTTAGCCACTTCAATGCACTCTCTTTTAAACTAAGTAACAGTCTAGCATAAATCTGCAATCTAGTATGTCCTAAGACCTCATTTATTGCAAACAAATTCGATATGGTTCCACGCATTAACGCCAACAATCAACATAAAGTATCAGGATTGATAGAAAGATCTGTTAAGCTGTATACATTAATGAAAAGAAATCAACAAAAGCTATTGGAGATGAAAATCACTTGCAAATGAACGTCGAAGCAATAATGCTAGTGTTGTCTCTATAGAAGAAAGCCAGATAGAAAAGTAGATTAGAATAGAAAATCATAGAGCCA
This sequence comes from Crotalaria pallida, assembly GCA_037953625.1. Classification (NCBI taxonomy): domain Eukaryota; kingdom Viridiplantae; phylum Streptophyta; class Magnoliopsida; order Fabales; family Fabaceae; genus Crotalaria; species Crotalaria pallida. The sequence continues at coordinate 90,211,044 of CM075653.1, forward strand.
TCTTAGTACTTTAAGCAACATTATATAATAATCACAACTGTCTTAGTGCTTAGTGTAACATCCCCAAATTTACTAAGTGTTTAGTGTTGGTTTTGGCCTCAAAATCTCGAGAGGGGGGGTTAATCGAGTTTTATTATGTATTGAAAAATTCGTACCAAATTAAAAATTGTTTTGAGACGGAGAGATTAAGCGTTGTTATGGATCGCGAAAATGTTAGAAAAATATAATCGAGTAGCGCGGAAACGTAAATAAAGTAAATATGCGGAAAGTAAAAGATAAGGGTTAGAAAAGCTTGCACCGGTGATTTTATACTGGTTCAGCCTTCCCGTCGAAAGGCCTAGTCCAGTCCCCAAGCGACCCGCCTGAGAGTTCTTATAACCAAGCAATAGAGCCGCACCCTATTACAACCAAGAGCACCCCGCACACTACTAGGAACCTCCGTTCGCTAGGGGCCTCAATCACACAGCAGGGTTCCTCGCCCTACGACGTATCACAACGTCAACTAAGGGATACTCTCCCTAATCACTAAGGTTTAGAATGAATGCGATTGCGATTACAATAGCTTTGTGTGTTCTCAAAACACAGATACAACAATAAGCTCTATGATAGTGAAGTAGTGGTTCTCTAGATGTTACTCAGCCAATAAGAGTTTGTTCTTCAAAAAGTATGAACGATGAAAAGCACAAGTCTAGAGAAGAAGATGAAGAAGAAACGTGCAACGTGAATGAAAAAAAATGTTCTGATCAAAAAATTCTTCTTTAACGTGTTGGAGTGAACCTTTTTAAAAGGAAAAGGAATTTTGAATTAAGTAAAACAAATCAAATCAGAATAATAAAAGATTTGTAATAAGTTTTAAAATCAAAATAAAATCAAAACGATTTTCGAAATAATAAAAAGATTTGATTCTTAAAACCAAAAAGGAAATAATTCAAATTTAAATTCATTTTCGAAATAAAATAAAATATATCAAAATCTTTTATATAAAAACAAATCAGGAAATAATAAAAATGATTCTGACACGTTTTTCAATAAATCAAGAAATAATCGATTACATAGAAGCAATAATCGATTACTTCTACAAAAATAGAAATTCTTAAAACATTTGAAAAACATGTAATCGATTAGGCTAAGAATAGTTAATCGATTACATCACTCCTGTTCATTATGTGATGCAACTATAATAATCGATTACACTGAGGAGTTAATCGATTACTAAGCCTCTGGTTTGCATATGATGCAACATCATGTAATCGATTATTACAAACCTTGTAATCGATTACAAAGCCTCTGAAAAATATATGATGCAACAATTATAATCGATTACGTGACCAATGTAATCGATTACTTCCATAAGAAAGTAACTGATTAACACAAATCACTTAATCGATAACAACCTCTCTGATTTTTCTATGATGCAACAAAGTTAATCGATTACTTTAGCAAATAATCGATTATTCCCTCTTGCACACATATAAATATACAGAGTTTTGTAACATCAATTATTTTACTAAGGTTAAATGCAGAAAATACATTTTTCATGCAAAAACACGTTTTTCTTCTTCTCTCTAAAATGAAAAACTTATTGGCTTTGTAACTACTTAAAGAAACAGAACTTCATTACCTTACATTTGATCTAAATATAAGGCGTCTATTCTATGCTTGCTTGAGTCTTCAATCTTCTAGGCTTGCACTTGTGAGCTTGAACTTGAGTTGGTTTGTTATCATCAAAACATATAATTGTATTCCTTTGAAGTCCATAGAGAGTTTGAAACATGCCTTCCAACCAGCTTGACTTCCAACATTTAGATGCCTTAGCAAATAGAATTGCCCTAAGTGTCGTAGCATTCTTAGGTTTCGATTTTCAGTCGAAAATGTTAATTGGTATTAGGATTAGTGTGTGCTTAAGTGTTTAGAGTGTGGTATTTAGCTTAGAGTGGGTTTATATGAAATAGAAGTAAATTCGAATAGGTTTAGAGTGAAGAGAAAGGAATGTGTTAGGTTAAGATTGTGGTTTAGAAATGTTATTTAAGATTTAAGAGCATAGGACTTTAGGAAATTAAGAATAAAAGATCCATAGCTCTAAACCCAAATTCCACCGTTGGATGTTAAGATAAGTGTGTTAGGAAGCTTGCCTCAAAATTTGAGCAAGATCCGACAGTTAACGAAAAAGTTATGGCACTTTGAAGTTCAAGGATTAAGTGGGCTGAACAGGTTAATCGATTAACACTTGAGTTAATCAAGTAAGGCCGAAAGATGCTCAAGAATTAATCGATTAACAGCATCTGTTAATTGAGTAAGGCCGAATGATGCTTAAAAATTAATCGATTAACAGCCCTGTTAATCGATTAACAAGCCCTGTTAATCGATTAACAAGCCCTGTTAATCGATTAACCTCTGCAGTCCAGCCATAAAACACGACTTTTTGGGTGCTGAACTCATTTTCCTCTTCCTCTTCTTCGAAGTTCTTCTCCTCCTCTCCTCTTAGGCTTTTCAATTCATCAAATTAACATCAAAACTCAAGACATTAACACCCCACATCATCTCCCTATCAATCCTCTATCATATTCCCTCTCTCAATCTCACTTAAATTCCTCTCTCTCAAAAACCCCCAAATCAAAACCCCAAAACCCTAACTTTCCTAATCCATCAAATTGAGCCTCCCAATCATTCAATTGGTCTTAGGAGATGCTAAAGGGGCAAGGGATAGGAGTCATGGAGCATGGATTGGAGCTTGGTGTGGAGCTCCAACAAAATCCCCAATTCTCTTTCTCTCTCCTCAAGGTAAGGGGTGTACTTTGGTCTAGTATTAGAGGAAGGGTTTATTAATAGTAATAGAGTTATAATTGGGTATATTATTGATTGGTTAGGTTGATGGGTAGGAGGGTAGAGTATAGTTAGAAAATCTAAGTGTTAGGGATATGTTATTTATGTATATATGTTATATTAATTGATTTTTATAAATTGTTAAGTAGGAAGTGAAAAACCCTAGGAAGATGATTTAAATTATAGTCCCTGAGACATACCTGAGTATGTCAACTGATTGTTGATTGATATTGTTTGTATTAATATTATTAAAGTGTATATAAGTAAATTGTAAATGACATTCATATAGTTATGTATTAAATAGGGCCAAGTATTTCTCAATTGAATTTAAACCAATTAAATGACACTTTCTAAAGAACAAAGAGGGCCTTAAATTCAATTGAGAAACACTTGAGATATTGGATCATGCATGGTGTAAAGGTGGACGTTAGGAGTAGGGGAAAAACACACGTCGCTTCGCGATTGATGAGGACAAGAGTAAATGTTAGGAATTATTATGGAGAACTTTGATCCTGCAAAGGATACGGGTTTGCTTCCCGTATTGGGGGTTGGTTCTATGCAAACCATAATAATTCTATTTACTTTGGTTTCTTTGGGCCAGTCGAGGGTGATTTCTGCTAAAGCCCGATTTGGACAAATCAACCCAAATCGCATGAGGAACCTTCCTAAGTGGAGGTGAAGTGTTGTGCAAGCGGGTGAGCGAGGGACCTTCCTAAGTGGAGGTGAAGCACCCAACTAGAGGTTGAGAAATGCTTACTCCTGGTCGGTTTTTCCCCAGAGTGGAGGGAGGGTTGTGAGGTGGTTGTGTTATTATTGATATGGAAAAGGGAAAGTGTATAGGTACATTGTGTGAGGAACCCTCCTGCGGGGAGAATGTGAAGCACAATGTACCCAATAGTGTAAAAGTGTTAAAAGTTAAAGTGTTAAAAGTGTATAGGTACATTGTGTGAGGAACCCTCCTGCGGGGAGAATGTGAAGCACAATGTACCCAATCGTTAAAAGTGTAAAAGTGTTAAAAGTAAAGTGAAAAGTGTGCAAGTGAAAGGGAAAGTGTGAATGCATTATGAAGGTGTTTTAATTCGTCGAATCCAATACAAAAGTGTAAAAGTGTTTGAAAGGAAATAAAGTGTTCAATGTTGGATTCGAGAATTAATCCACCTAAGTGTGACGATAGCAAGGCATAACCATGTGATTGTGCATTGCAGTATTATATAAAAGTATTATACCCTTATATGTAGAGGTCATAAACTGAATAGTGTTATTGTGCCTTACTTGCTAATTGAATGGTGAATCGTATAATTGTTATTGTTTGTGTTTGAATATACCTCTTTATGATTTATTACTGTTTTTAAGCGTTTTCTTTGATCTAGATTTCAAAGTAATCACCCTTACAGTGGACATATTAGGTACACCAAGGAGACAGGCACGAAAGGATCAAGGCCGAGAACGGTATACTCATAGTAGAGAGTATATTGGTATAAGTGACCCAAGGGTCACGAGGTTGAGCAACCATTCATAGGTTATATTGTAATAAGTAGAGTTTGTAAATATAATTGTAATTTAATGATTTTATTTTGTTTAAGCGCTTTGTATATTGAACAGTTATATGTACATGTTTATTTTGAATTGAAAGTTTTATTTTATTCGATTTGCAAACTGTTCTAGACTGACAGGTTTAACTCTATTCGGGGAAAGTCCAATTTTTAAGGGAAACTCTGTCAAAATTTTTATAAACCCCGAATATTTTCATAATTTAATATTAAATTAAAGTATTTTCTTAAAGTATAAAAATGTAGGATGTTACAGTTGGTATCAGAGCAGTGGTTGCAATCCTCGGCCCGGAGTATGGATTTTCTTACTCCCAATGAGTTACTCCACATGAGAGTAACTAATAGGTAGTTGATTAAGTAGTGCACTATAGTATTCATGCATGCATCATTAGTGGGAACGCGTATAGTTTATTAGGGTGAGTCATAGTTTAGTACTCATAGGGGTATAACTTCAATTTAAAGTGGGCTAACCAAATTTTTCAAAGTATAACTTTGTTGTATTTAGAAATGGACAGAGAGTAGAGACTAAGGGAAAGGAAAACTCCCAACGGGACAGAGCATGAAATTGCTACCCCAACGGGAAGGACTGACTCTTAGTTTTGAATCAATTGTGTCTATTTTAAATATGACAAGGAATTGAGATTTCGCTTTAAGACGAAATTTCAAAGCCTCCTTTCGAATCGAAGACGAGTCATTCTTTATTTGATTGGAACTCAAGTAGCACGAAAACAATTTTGTCTCCAATGCAATATAGAATCGAGACGGATCCCTCGCATTTTGTATTCATCGGAAGATGACATTGTTAAAGTCCTTGAACCCAACCAAATAATTGTTGGATTTATTTTCTAAGTTTAAGAATAGGATCGAGCATTCTTTATCAGAGTGCGCAGCGGAAGTGAATAGGTGTTAACCCATTGTAGTTGCCTTTAACTGTGATTACTAAGTGTCGTCTTAGTAGAACCTATTTGCCTTCTACATTTCCACATTATGTTTTGGTGATAAATGTACTCTGAATTTTTAAGGTATGAAATGCTTTTGTAACATAATTTTCCAAGACTATATTTTTGAAAAGTATTAATACTATGATTTGAAACGAATGTCAAGTGCAGTAATGTTTTCATATTTTTCAAAGTATGGAATTGATTCAAACTCTGATAATTGATTGAATGTCGCAACACTAATTCTCAAGAAAGTTTTACTTACAATATGAATTCTTAACCAATTGAATGATAGTGTAATTTACCCTTAAGTTACACCAATTATCGATTGATAGGGATTCAGTTAAGGCGACATAAGTCAATTTGAACTTTCAAACTAAAATGAGAGGAAAGGCATTCACTAGAATTTAAAGAGAGTGAATGACATTGAAACTTTTTAACCATAAATCCGTTCCTTTTATTTGAGTTTGGTGACTATAGAGGGTTCTTATTTTATTTGCCAAAGGAATCCTCAAGCTTCAGAATCAATTTCAAATGGATGTAAAATGATTTTGAAAACTTATAGGAATGATTTGAACTTGCAAGTGCTTGACATGTTTTTCCTAAACAATAATTTTGTTTAAGTTTTAAATGAAAAGAATTTACAAAAGAATAAAGTGTTTTTCCTCGTTTTTGAGAAAATACAAACTCTCGAGAATTCTTTTATCACCAAGTGCCAAATCTTTTTACCGAAGAAGGCACTCCATTGTTTTACTTTAATGTGGAATTGCGAAATGTGAAGTGAAGGTAGTAAGTTGGGTTAAAGGCAATGCGTCAGTATTAGAATTAGAGTCTAGTTTAGAACCTACACCATAGTAATGGATGTTATTTTTCTTCCTTCAAGTTCAAATAGAACTCCAAGGAATTTGTTATTCTCAGTGAACAAACTGTATTCCGGAAGTGCAAACCATTTTCAAACCATTATTAACTCTTTCATGGAATATAGTTTGTGAATGTTAAAGTTCCAGTCTCAACATCCATTGTAAGAGTCGTAGCACCAAAGTCTAGTGAGTAATAGGGAAGTCTCAACTAGGATTTAAGTGCAAGTCTTAGTTGTGCAATCTTTAAGAAACCAATCAGGAACCCTCGAACCATAGGAAGAACAGTAAGTGTAGGGTAGTTGAAGCCTGGTATCATAGAGTTTCTTTTAGGTTGAGTGTAAGACCCCAATAGTTTTCATTCATATACTGGATGATAGAAGCTAGGTTCGATCTTAGTGAGTCATAGAGTTCGGACATAGTTGTGTAGGCATATAGATGTGCATATAGGAAGCGGTTTTCAAATGTTTTCGAACACCGGAATTGTATATATATGAGTATTTACGATTTTCAAACCTATTAGGACTGTATGTTAAGTCCAAATGTTTTCATGAACCTTTTCTTATGATTTTGGGTAATTCCCAACTTTCAAATTCCTTCAAACACTATATATATGCTATTTTAAATCAATTTTCAACTAAGATTTTCTACCACTATTGAAAGGGAATTTTTAAAAGAGTACTATATTAGTCTTTATTAACTAATTATTAAAACAAAATTTTTAAAGTTAAATTGCCTTGTGTTTCCTCACATGGTAATTTAGAATTTCTAGTATATATATATTTTTCAAAGTAATCTTTTTAGAGAAAACCTTACAAGTGACAACTTGTAATGGAAAAAAAAAACTACTTATTTTCTATACCTATGATTAAAATGTGTTTCTCCATCACATGTCCTAAACATATTTCCAATTCTACTATGGATACATGTATATAGTATCCAACCATTTAAGTTCTCAACGAACATTTACAATTGTTTTGGAAAGTCAATGCATTTCATTGTTTCTTTTCGAAACTTTATTTTCATCCATACGCCGATCATAATTCCCTGTGATCCTAAGGGAGTCTCACTATTTGCAAAACTTTTCAGACCCTTTTCTCCTCCTCAATGCAAAACTCCTTTTGGGGGCGTATGGATTGTTTTACTTGATCTTGTGTTGAATCCATGTTTTGCTTTTCTTTTAAGAAATGAACTCTTTGATGAAATTCAAATGATGTTTCTTTTACTTAAATTGTATTTGATTTTAAAAATGAAAATCTTTATGTACATGTACATATACATATATATATATATATATCATAATACTTTAATGTTTGTTTTGTGTTTTGATTATCTTTATCTGGAGTGTATGTGAATATGTGTTGTGAAAGTTTGAATGCCTAGATTTTATAGAATGGTGTTAGGTAGTGTTGGATATAGGACTAAGTAGGTCTGTATTGTCAAGTATTGCCCATAGGCTTCGAACTTCATGTTTTGAACCTTAAGGAACTAAGTGGGACTTTATGGTAAAAGTCTCAATAGCAATCAAGTAGATATAGTAATAGAAACCCAACCGGAGTCGTATCCTAAGTGGGGGAGTGGATTCCCCAAAGTTGTGTCTATCCTGAACTAGGTTAAGATCTCTCCTTCAACCGAGCATATAGCTCCATATCTTCTCTTCCCTTGAAGTGAGCCGAATTTCGGGGACGAAATTCATATAAGTGGGGGAGAATTGTAACACCCCCAAATTTACTAAGTGTTTAGATGCCTTAGCAAATAGAATTGCCCTAATAAGTGTCGTAGCATTCTTAGGTTTCGATTTTCAGTCGAAAATGTTAATTGGTATTAGGATTAGTGTGTGCTTAAGTGTTTAGAGTGTGGTATTTAGCTTAGAGTGGGTTTATATGAAATAGAAGTAAATTCGAATAGGTTTAGAGTGAAGAGAAAAGAATGTGTTAGGTTAAGATTGTGGTTTAGAAATGTTATTTAAGATTTAAGAGCATAGGACTTTAGGAAATTAAGAATAAAATATCCATAGCTCTAAACCCAAATTCCACCGTTGGATGTTAAGATAAGTGTGTTAGGAAACTTGCCTCAAAATTTGAGCAAGATCCGACGGTTAACGAAAAAGTTATGGCACTTTGAAGTTCAAGGATTAAGTGGGCTGAACAGGTTAATCGATTAACACTTGAGTTAATCGAGTAAGGCCGAAAGATGCTCAAGAATTAATCGATTAACAGCATCTGTTAATCGAGTAAGGCCGAATGATGCTTAAAAATTAATCGATTAACAGCCCTGTTAATCGATTAACAAGCCCTGTTAATCGATTAACCTTTGCAGTCCAGCCATAAAACACGACTTTTTGGGTGCTGAACTCATTTTCCTCTTCCTCTTCTTCAAAGTTCTTCTCCTCCTCTCCTCTTAGGCTTTTCAATTCATCAAATTAACATCAAAACTCAAGACATTAACACCCCACATCATCTCCCTATCAATCCTCTATCATATTCCCTCTCTCAATCTCACTTAAATTCCTCTCTCTCAAAAACCCCCAAATCAAAACCCCAAAACCCTAACTTTCCTAATCCATCAAATTGAGCCTCCCAATCATTCAATTGGTCTTAGGAGATGCTAAAGGGGCAAGGGATAGGAGTCATGGAGCATGGATTGGAGCTTTGTGTGGAGCTCCAACAAAATCCCCAATTCTCTTTCTCTCTCCTCAAGGTAAGGGGTGTACTTTGGTCTAGTATTAGAGGAAGGGTTTATTAATAGTAATAGAGTTATAATTGGGTATATTATTGATTGGTTAGGTTGATGGGTAGGAGGGTAGAGTATAGTTAGAAACTCTAAGTGTTAGGGATATGTTATTTATGTATATATGTTATATTAATTGATTTTTATAAATTGTTAAGTAGGAAGTGAAAAACCCTAGGAAGATGATTTAAATTATAGTCCCTGAGACATACCTGAGTATGTCGACTGATTGTTGATTGATATTGTTTGTATTAATATTATTAAAGTGTATATAAGTAAATTGTAAATGACATTCATATAGTTATGCATTAAATAGGGCCAAGTATTTCTCAATTGAATTTAAACCAATTAAATGACACTTTCTAAAGAACAAAGAGGGCCTTAAATTCAATTGAGAAACACTTGAGATATTGGATCATGCATGGTGTAAAGGTGGACGTTAGGAGTAGGGGAAAAACACACGTCGCTTCGCGATTGATGAGTACAAGAGTAAATGTTAGGAATTATTATGGAGAACTTTGATCCTGCAAAGGATACGGGTTTGCTTCCCGTATTGGGGGTTGGTTCTATGCAAACCATAATAATTCTATTTACTTTGGTTTCTTTGGGCCAGTCGAGGGTGATTTCTGCTAAAGCCCGATTTGGACAAATCAACCCAAATCGCATGAGGAACCTTCCTAAGTGGAGGTGAAGTGTTGTGCAAGCGGGTGAGCGAGGGACCTTCCTAAGTGGAGGTGAAGCACCCAACTAGAGGTTGAGAAATGCTTACTCCTGGTCGGTTTTTCCCCAGAGTGGAGGGAGGGTTGTGAGGTGGTTGTGTTATTATTGATATGGAAAAGGGAAAGTGTATAGGTACATTGTGTGAGGAACCCTCCTGCGGGGAGAATGTGAAGCACAATGTACCCAATAGTGTAAAAGTGTTAAAAGTTAAAGTGTTAAAAGTGTATAGGTACATTGTGTGAGGAACCCTCCTGCGGGGAGAATGTGAAGCACAATGTACCCAATCGTTAAAAGTGTAAAAGTGTTAAAAGTAAAGTGAAAAGTGTGCAAGTGAAAGGGAAAGTGTGAATGCATTATGAAGGTGTTTTAATTCGTCGAATCCAATACAAAAGTGTAAAAGTGTTTGAAAGGAAATAAAGTGTTCAATGTTGGATTCGAGAATTAATCCACCTAAGTGTGACAATAGCAAGGCATAACCATGTGATTGTGCATTGCAGTATTATATAAAAGTATTATACCCTTATATGTAGAGGTCATAAACTGAATAGTGTTATTGTGCCTTACTTGCTAATTGAATGGTGAATCGTATAATTGTTATTGTTTGTGTTTGAATATACCTCTTTATGATTTATTATTGTTTTTAAGCGTTTTCTTTGATCTAGATTTCAAAGTACTCACCCTTACAGTGGACATATTAGGTACACCAAGTAGACAGGCACGAAAGGATCAAGGCCGAGAACGGTATACTCATAGTAGAGAGTATATTGGTATAAGTGACCCAAGGATCACGAGGTTGAGCAACCATTCATAGGTTATATTGTAATAAGTAGAGTTTGTAAATATAATTGTAATTTAATGATTTTATTTTGTTTAAGCGTTTTGTATATTGAACAGTTATATGTACATGTTTATTTTGAATTGAAAGTTTTATTTTATTCGATTTGCAAACTGTTCTGGACTGACAGGTTTAACTCTATTCGGGGAAAGTCCAATTTTTAAGGGAAACTCTGTCAAAATTTTTATAAACCCCGAATATTTTCATAATTTAATATTAAATTAAAGTATTTTCTTAAAGTATAAAAATGTAGGATGTTACACTTAGAATAAATATTTCCCTTTAAGATCGGATTCAAATTTTCCATATAAAATCAGGTCGGCATCAAGTGGTACCAACATGTGAGTTTAATTGTGCTGCCTAGTCATGCACCTCATTATATTCAATAGGATTTTCTTTTCTTTTGATTCTGAAAGTGAAAGGTAATGGTGGAAGAGATGTCCTCCAACAGAACCTCTTCATCAAGGTAATGTCCATAATTTGAAGGTTGAAACCCTAAGATAACTACCATTGCAAAACACTAACTTTCTCTTAAATATGCCATCATCATTAGTTGGTTTCAATCATTTTTGGTTTTTCTATGAAATTGGTCCCTGTAAATATTGGTCGTTCTGAAATGAGTCCCTAAACTTTATTTTTTTTCGTTTTGGTCCCTAAACAGTTTTTACGTTATCGATTTGGGGACCAAAACGAAAAAAACAAAAAATGTTTAGGGACTCATTTCAGAATAAACAATATTTACAGGGACCAACTTCGAAACGTAAATAGTGTTTGGGGACCAAAACGGAAAAAAATAAAGTTTAGAGACTTATTTCAGAACAACCAATATTTATAGGGACTAATTTCATAAAAAAGCTATCATTTTTAGTATAGAAACAATACACACAAAATACTAATCATTTTCTGTAAACCTTACACTACAAAAAGAAAATCATAATCCCCGTTAATAAAACAGATAATAAACAAGAGACAAGAATAACTGCATAGGGTAAACCTTCGCAAAACAACTTATCAACATTCTCTGCAATTTTATTCTGATCTTTTTGAGTTGAGCAACCTATCCCTGACAACCCAACCTAAAAAAAACATAGAAAATATAAATGTTTAAAAAAAAAAACTCATAATAACACCTCAATAGAAAAGAAATTACCAAACACATTTAAGCCATAATCTAACAGTAGTGATTGTGTTATGTTATGCAATGCAGCAATATAATGATTGTGATTTGGAAATCACATTTGGCAAAAACGGTTTATGTTAAGGCCAAAACTCAGGTATAGTTCTTCAAGTGCTTGTGATACTACTACTCTAGTACTCTCAAATAAAAGAGTAACATCTTTGACAATTTATCAATGTAAATATGTTGCTTGTTTCATATGTTATGTATTGGTTTAATCCCTAAAAGTTATTTTGATCAAAATTAGTCTTTGAATTTTTTTTAAAAAAAAACTTCAAACCATTCAAAATAACATAAACCGGGTCATGCTCACCCCTATGTGGTTTGAACTTTGAAGTTTTTTTTTAATGTTATTCATCCATGTCCCGGGTGAATCCGGACGCGTTCCTATGAGGATCCGTCCTATTTTGGATAACGTCCTTACCTTATCCCTCTCTAATTAGAGATGAGTTCGGGTTGAAAAATTGACCCGAACAACATTTCGAGACGGGTGAGGGACAAACAAAACCCCCCAACCCGTCCCATGCTCACCCATGGCGTGCGAAGAGGACATATATTCCTTCCGTCCCATAATGATGGTAAAAATCATTAAATTTTTTGTCCCAAATTATTGTTAAAATAATTAATGAAAAGTTTACAAATAGTAAACTATGAATTGTGATTGATTGATCCAAGCAAAATACATTTAATTGGTTATTTGATAATTGATTGACGTGTTAAACAAATCATTAAATGCATGTCTAATTAATTTTTTTTTTACTTTTGAATTTTTTTAAATATCCTTGTGGTACCCAGGGAGTATAATCAAACCCGTCCAAGGATCCAGGACTGAATACTGAACACGGCATCTTCTTAGTTCTTTTCATCACAGCTTCGTAGAATCAAAGCTATCAACGAAGGAGTGAAGGTCTCTCAGCATCACAAACACGACACAGCACAATGCATTGCAATTACAACTAAGCCCTTCATCCTCGCCAAAAATCCAAAATAAATACCCTTCTCTAACCGAAAACAAACACAGATAATTCAAAACCTTTGCCCTCTTCTCTTCTCTTCTGAAGATGAGGCTGTTGAAGGTAGCTACTTGCAATCTGAACCAATGGGCCATGGACTTCGATTTCAACACCAACCTAATCAAAGATTCCATATCCAAAGCTAAACAAGCCGGCGCCATCATCCGCCTCGGACCCGAACTCGAGATCACTGGTTATGGCTGCGAAGACCACTTCTTAGAACTCGACACTGTTAACCACGCGTAAGATACCTGAAACTGCCCAGAATAATTTTAGTGTAAAAATCGAAACTTTTTGGTGTTAATTTTACATAGGAAGAAGATATCTGAATTGCCAAGAATAATTTTAATTAAAAATGGAGACTTTTTAGTATTAATTTTACATAGGAAGAAGATATCTGAAGTGTCACGAATAATTTTAATTTAACAATGGAGACTTTTTGGTGTTAATTTTACATAGGAAGAAGATATCTGACGTGCCAAGAATAATTTTAATTTAAAAATGGAGACTTTTTAGTGTTAATTTTACAAAGGAAGAAGATATCTGAAGTGCCAAGAATAATTTTAATTTAAAAATGGAGACATCTTAGTGTTAATTTTACAAAGGAAGAAGATATTTGAAGTGGCAATAATAATTTTAATTTAAAAATGGAGACTTCTCGTTATTTGATTGCAGATGGGAATGTTTAAAGGATATATTGGTTGGTGATTGGACTGATGGAATAGTGTGTAGCATTGGGATGCCTGTTATCAAGGATTCGGAGCGGTATAATTGTCAGGTTCTGTGTTTGAATCATAAGATTATTATGATTCGGCCAAAAATGTGGCTTGCGAATGATGGCAATTATAGAGAGCTTAGATGGTTTACTGCATGGAAGAAAAGAGATGAGCTTGTGGACTTTCAGCTTCCTGCTGAAATATCTGAGGCTTTAGGGCAAAGTTCGGTTCCCTTTGGCTATGGTTTTGTTAAGTTTCGGGACATGTAAGTTACAAAATCAGAAGCTATACATGTTTCTGAAATTTCTGTTCATTTTGGTTATTATTGTTTTCATAGAATTATACAATTACAAAACTTAAGTAAACTACTTTGGATGCTTGTGGTGATGTTTTCTAATAAAAGTATAATGTGTAGTAGTTCATCAATGAAAACATAAGCTGTTACACATGTAATGTTTTTATTGATAATCAACCCTACATGCAAACAAGGAATTGTACCTAAGTTTGGTCCATTACAAAAATGTACTTGGCTCTCCTTTTTCTGTTTTGTTTTCTTTTCCCATCTAGAAATTATGTCATTTCCATGTCCAGTAGAATCACACATGATTTTGAAGTTAAGGTGAATCATCGGCTAGCGCTGAATTCTATAGGTTGTTTCGTCTATTCTTTTTTGTGAGTACTTACCTTACAATTGCTAGATATGGTTTATCTTCTTCACTTTTAAACATATCCCTCATCAGCATTGCATACTTGAAGCAAGCATGTGATTGATGTACCTGCTCATTCTTTCATACTCCTCTAGCTTTTAGATCCATGTTAAGAACTAGCATGTTCTACATAGCCAGAAAAAGTTTGATAGATCAGCCATGACTTGCATAGATTCAACAATGGTTGTTGGATTAGTCAAAGTGGTAGGGACTACTCATCTATGCAATAGTTCAAAATATAAATAAATTTTATGGGTACACTTAAATTCATACATTTACCCCGGACACCTACTACTTTTGAAAAGAAAATATATTTGAAGTCAACCTTTTTCCCTTCACTCTCTCTCTCTCTCTCTCTCTCTCTCTCTCTCTCTCTCTCCAAATTGGTCGCCTAAGAGTTGTGGGAGTAGATATAACGTTATTGTAAAAACAATGCCAACCCATTCTGGCAAAAGAATGTCTGTCTTTCATTTTCCATGTTCAACTGTTGTGTGTGTGCGGTTCAATTTATTTTTTTGGGTCCTTCCAACTTCTCGTAAGATGTTTACCAAGTGCTAAATATAAAGCATTTTTTCCTTCTTAGAGCCATTGCTGTTGAAGTTTGTGAAGAGCTTTTTACTCCAATTCCTCCTCATTCTGAGCTTGCATTGAATGGGGTTGAAGTGTTTATGAATGCAAGTGGAAGTCATCATCAACTTAGAAAGCTTGATGTTCGTCTTCGTGCTTTTATAGATGCCACACATACTCGTGGAGGGGTTTACATGTATAGCAATCACCAAGGATGCGATGGTGGTCGCCTTTACTATGGTAGGAGATATTTCTCTTCATAGAAAAATATTTGTGATTATGCAGAGTGAAATGCCTTAATGTTCTGGAAGTTGGTATATGGACATTTTAACTTCCATTTAGCATGTTTGTTCCGTATGAAAATTACAATCATGTATTTTTATTTTTTTTCATTTATCTGAAATTTTGCCTTGACTTATATTTATTTTTAACAGATGGCTGCGCTAGTGTTGTGGTAAACGGAGATGTTGTTGCTCAGGGTTCACAATTTTCTTTAAAGGATGTTGAGGTTGTGGTTGCTCAGATAGATTTGGATGTGGTATGTTTTCCATGAGTTTCCATACATCAATGCTTGTAAGGGCATTTTAAATATCAATTATAAACATTGAATTTGGTTCCTTCACTCACTTTTTTTTTGGCAGGTTGCAAGTCTTAGAGGATCTGTAAGTAGCTTTCAGGAGCAAGCAAGTTGTAAAACCAAGGTTCCTTCTGTGGAAGTACCATATAGTCTTTGTCAGCCTTTTAACCTTAAAACTCGCCTTTCCATTCCACTTAAGGTTAGTTTGTTGTCATTTTGAGTTTCAACTTTCTGATTGCTAAGGATAATTTGCTTCATGGGTGCTCATAAACTGATGACATCTTGAGTTCTGCTTTCATTTAAAGAGTGCTTGGCACCTAGTTATTTTTTCATGCCTAATTTTAGATCCTTCGATGACAATGTTAACAACTTTTACTGCTGCAATCACTCAGGTAGATAAGTTGCTAAATTGAACTTATTTATACATTCTAGATCAAGTATCATTCTCCTGAGGAGGAAATAGCATTTGGACCTGGTTGCTGGTTATGGGATTACCTAAGAAGAAGTGGAGCATCTGGTTTTCTACTCCCTCTTTCTGGTGGAGCTGACAGTTCGTCTGTTGCTGCGATTGTCGGGTGCATGTGCCAGCTGGTGTTGAAAGGTGAGTTTGAATGCAGTGTCAAGTGCTGTTTGAATCTGGTATACTTTTATTTTTTATTTTATGAATGAAAATTCCGGTTCACGGTGGTTGCCCCACAAAGGCTTGGTTGTTGTTGTATTCAACTTCTTGCAAAGAAACTAAACTGTCGAATCATGGTCAATAGTGGCATGGAGATGGGTTTTTTTTCCCGCTTAATTTCTTTTTATGTGGCAGATATGGAATAAGGAACTATATTTTACCTTACAAATCCGAACCTTTTAGTCCATATATAATTGGTTAGTGATTCATATTTGCCTGCAGAAATTGCAAATGGTGATGAACAAGTTAAAGCTGATGCAATACGAATAGGAAACTATAAAGGTGGACAGTATCCTACAGACAGCAGAGAATTTGCTAAACGTATATTCTATACTGTGTTTATGGGATCTGAAAACAGGTAAATGAAAATTTCATGTTTCAGTGTTTTCCAATCTTTTTCTGTCTGTTTCTATCTGCAATTTTTAATCGATACTCTTCAACATTTGTTTAAATGGCGTTCTCCCATGGTTAAGGTTTTTATTTCTTTTGACATTATATATGGGTTTGATGTTATTTTCTTCTATTCCATTTTGTTTTGAACACCCCCAAACAAAGGTATGCAATGGTTACACTGAAAGTTGCTGATTGTTTTTGCGTTGAAACGGTTTAATGGTAATGCAGAACTTAGCTCAGTAAGCTTATAGATATTCGTTTCCTAAACTAGTATCTCAAAATGGTTTTGGTTATGGTGATCCTAGATACCTGTCCTAGTGCCAATAATTATTAAATTTTATGTGACCTTATAAGGTTGATAGGGTGTTTACGGATCTTCTAGCAATCGGAATAATTATACTACTTTGCAGAGTAAAGCATAGATACTGGAAGGTCCAAGTCATTGAAAGACCTCATTCTTGAATGCTAGGATTTGTTTCTTAATTTATGTTTTGTGAAATCCTTTCATTGTGACAAACTGTAAATCAGTTTATGTTCAAGTAGAACAACACCTTCAATGTACTGCTTGAATTCAACCAAAAGTACTCTTATCAGTTGTCATGGTGCATTTAATTTTCTCCTTGCAGTTCAGATTTGACACGATCAAGGGCCAAGGTGCTGGCTGATGAAATTGGTTCATGGCACCTTGATGTTTCCATCGACACGGTTGTATCTGCTTTTTTGTCGTTGTTCCAAACGCTTACGGGAAAGAGACCACGCTATAAGGTAAATGAATGAACCCGTGAATTCTTTCAACCATAAACGACAAGCACTGGAACCTCGTAATCTGTATTTTCATGCACCTGGGTTTCTCCACTGGAATATGTTGATATTGAATTAAAGAATAGTGTTTCGGTTCTTAAATAAGTCATACATAGATCTCCATACCAGGACCTAGCTAGGTCAGACTAATAAAATAACTTATAGTTTCTTTCTTTATGGGGAGTGTTAGTTTTTTTGCCTGGCTGAAGATTTTAAGCATGCTATCTATTTTATGTTTCTATTAAAGTATAGGCCTCAAATATTTTACATGGTTTTGTTTCTACAGGTAGATGGGGGATCTAATGTTGAGAATCTAAGTTTACAGAACATCCAAGCTCGAATCAGAATGGTGCTAGCTTTCATGTTAGCGTCACTATTGCCTTGGGTTCACAGCAAACCTGGGTTTTATCTTGTCCTGGGGAGCTCCAATGTGGATGAGGGGCTACGTGGTTACTTGACGAAGGTATCTCTACACAGCTTTGGATTATGTCTTTCTTAGTTTCTCTAATATTTTCTCTAGTTTCTTATGTTTGTGGTCCATTACACTTTAGTTATCGAAGTTTATCTCTTACAGTACGATTGCAGCTCAGCAGATATAAATCCTATTGGTAGTATAAGTAAACAGGACCTTCGGGCATTCCTGCGATGGGCAGCTATCCATCTTGGTTACTCATCTTTGGCAGATGTTGAAGCAGCTCCGCCCACAGCTGAACTGGAACCTATACGATCTGACTACAGTCAGGTAATATTCTGTTCTGATACTATTGGTCTTGACTCTTGTGATGAATCCTTTCACTTGCATTTTTTTATTGCAAACGCATATGATGTATTTGGTGTATGTGCTGGCACATGTGGGTTTTTGCGTAAATGGAGACGGTGGTACTTGGGGCAGTATTTCTTGGCAATAACAATACAGAATTTAAATCATTATTTATTTTTATGTACCCAAATGGAAGATAATTATCAACACTAACCTAGATGGAGGATAAGACACAATTTAACAGGAGCAAGACCTCAATTTGCAGCTTGTAATGTCCTTACGGAAATTTCTGGGCTTTTCTGGAGATGTTGGTTGCAAAGTGATTGTTTTTCACACAAAATGTATGATGTATATCTCTCGAATCTCATAATACAGTAGAAACAACAGAAAAATCCAGTGACTAACTCTGAATCCAATAATAATTATCCTTGGTAAACGAGGGAAAATAATACAAGGTGAAAATAAAGAAGGAAGTGCTCTTTTGGACATGTAATCATGTTGAGGCTTAAGAAACACCCTTAAAAAGTTCATGACAGAAAAAGCGTTGCAAGGCATAGGACTGGAAAAAAAGAAGAGAGGTAGCATCCATAGGAGAAGGCTGCTTCACTGGTTGTGCACATGACTTTTCTGGATTTCCCTTTTCCTGCCTTTTCTCTCGTTTTTTGGAAGAAAGAATGTAGGAAACTTTTCTTAAAGCCTGTTACTAGGGTAGGGGGAGTTATGCTCTCAGGGCCCTTGCATCTTAGAATTGTGTTGAAGCAGGGAAAGAGAGGTCTCAGATAAATAAATCGCAGTGACATATTCTTCACAGAAAACCATGAAGCATATATGTTTAGAAAATCTACTTTTGTTCATTCATTATGATCTTTGACAATTAAAACAACTTGTGTCTAAAGTCTTGCAATGAGCTCAGTCCTATGAAAATGTTAGACCTGGAAGGCAATGATTTTTCCTGTCAGGGTTAAAATAGATATATTATGAACTTCATGGAGCGCGAGCTTCGGCTCAACGGTTAAGTTGCTTTCCTTGTGATCTGGAGGTCATGGGTTCAAATTCTGGAAACAACCTCTCTGCTTGCGGGGTAGTCTACGTACATCTTCCCTCCCCAGACCTGGATCCCAGACCCATCCAGGTGTGGGAGCCTTGTTCACCGGGATGCCCTTATTTTTTTTTTTTAAATATTATATATAGAGAAAGGTGAGCTGGATAGATTCTGTTGAAGCCTTAACTGCCCATTGGTCGCATAACAACTATATTTACTTGCTCCTAGCTGGATGGAATTGGGCAGGTTAAGTTACCAAACTAATGCCTTTTTCTCTTGCTACTGAACTTCTATCTATCCAAATACATGCAGGCAATGTGTGATCCGTGGTGGTGCATGATTAAATAATATTATGTGTTTGTGTAATCTGATGATCTAGGTGAAGTCGTAGAACTAGTATTATTCATTCATTATTGCTTCAGCAATTTTGCTTGTTAGTTATTTGATGCTTGTGCTTTTTTTCTTCTGCACTAGGTTTTATGTGTATGCATTAGTAGTTGTTCGTAGTCAAGCTTTAACAATATGTAATTAAGTACCTCACTCTTTGTTCAATAGCTTGATGAAGTTGATATGGGAATGACTTACGAGGAACTATCGGTCTATGGAAGACTACGGAAGATTTTCCGATGTGGCCCAGTTTCTATGTTCCAGGTATATCTTGTGCTTCTCCATCCTGTCTTATTAATGTCTTCTTCACCATTTTAGTTGTTTTTCATTTTTAGTTTTTCACTGTATAATGTTTAAAGGGGATGGGTTAAATGGGTGGTTATCTGACCCATGACCATTCCGCAAGGTAAATATCAGTTGGGCCAAAAATAATGAGGAATTACCAAAAGCCTGGCAAATTTAAACCTCCATAGGCTATGGCTATTTTACTTGCAAGATATTTGGCCGGTCTCTGGAAATGGTTTAGTTATTCTGCAAGAACCAAGAAGAGTCATTATTTTGCTATCAGAAACTTCTTCACTTGGATAATTTTTGTTAGAAAAGGGAAACTAGCTTTTTGATGTCCTACCCCAAAAACCTGTACTTGCTTCAAAGCACAACACCTGATCTTGTCTTTACTTAATAGCTTTTACATATTAGACATACAGCTGCAAACTGCAAAGCCTTATTTTCTTTTATTAAGATCTTAAAGGACTAAAGGAGTTAATGAAGCGGGTTTTTTCTTGTCTGCTAAAGCTTTCATGAAAGAATAAAGGTAAAGCAGTCAACCTAATCCAGTGGACTCTTTCAAGCAGACAATTTGTTTCTCCTAACGTCAGTTCAGTTGACACCAGCTTTTGATGTCTTCGGCAGCTTTTTTTTTTGAAATTATAACCAGCCTTTTTTTTTTAATTTGCTGTACACTTCTAATAAAGACTGTCTATAACAAACAAGATATCATGGTTTTCTTTAGAAGAAATATGGAAGTTTAGCATCTCCAGAAGAAATTGGCACGATGAACTCAAAACAAAAGCAACTTTTGGCACTGATTTAGTTGTCGGTTAAGTTTCAACTTGAGTATACGAGTAAGAGAACCAGTTATAATGATTTGGGCAACCCTCCCCTCATGATCTGACTTTTGGGATGGAGTTTGGTTCGGTTATTCAACTAGTTTGACTGGAATATTGTAATTTAATGTTGTCCATTTTGTTGTTCAGCCATAACATATCCACTTTGTTATTTACTGTTGAAGAATCTATGCTACAGATGGGGTGCAAGATTGACTCCATCACAGGTTGCTGAAAAAGTAAAACACTTCTTCAAGTATTATTCCATCAATCGACACAAAATGACCGTCTTGACACCCTCCTATCACGCCGAGGTATGCAGTAGTTATGATCTGAAGTCAGAGCTGTATCTAGTATTTTTGCTGGATAGCTTTTCAAAGAAATTTTCATACATCTCGGTTTCTTCATACCCCGAGGAGGCGTATTCTTATAATTTGTGTTATCTAATGGAAGTATACAATCTTTGACTCTACTTGCAGAGTTATTCACCAGAGGATAATCGGTTTGATCTTCGCCAGTTTCTGTACAATGCAAGATGGCCGTATCAATTTCGGAAAATCGATGAACTTGTAAGTGAATTGGATGTTAAAGATGTTGTTCAAGAACCAGGGGACCATGAGGCAGTGGCAGCTGTATCAGATGTTGTTGGCGGGATGGGAGTTGCTGCAGCAGGTTCAGGCAATCCCAATGTTGGATTGTAATTTAAAATTTAACATTTTTTCCCAAATAAAACAAGAAATAATTTAAAGATTTGCATATGCAAGACGGCAAATCTCGTTCAGATAGATATAGATTTTATTTATCATTTTATAGGTATACCACTTATGTGAATAATGATATTCATTCAACATTTCCCAGCTTTTATTGCTTATGTCATGTTTTTTAAATGAGACGTTTACTTCCGTTGGATTGGTGAATTGTGAGCTATTTCAGAATTTTTATCTCATAAGTTATTAGAATCATGTTATTAATAAGAGGTATTAGTTATTTAGATTGGTTCAAATTTTATTAAACCATGACACATAAAAACAAGGATCTTGCTAACAAATGTCTTTAGGGCATTTGTTAAGGATACTAACAATGGAAAAACAATTATACGTGTACATTCTTCAATGTCTCGAGGATACAAAAAATTATATTTTTCTGAGTTTTTATTATGTTAGCTTCTTAACAAGTGCATCAAGGATACTTGTTAGTGGGTACTTGTTAGTATTTTTCCTAAAAACAAAAAGGAATTGTCGGTTTGACAATGTGTAAATTAGATATTTCTAAATGAGTTTCACATTCCTATTTAATTATCTCAAATTTAATAAATTAAATCCGGGCAAATCTGCAATTCCTTTATGTAAATTTAATTAGATATTTTTAAATGAGTTTCATAGGCCTACTTTTTATAAAGTATCACGGCAACTTCTTATTTAATATGTTATACATGTCTCAGCCAAAAATCGATAAATTTTTTATGGATTTATTTTTATGTGTCCTAGAACAAATTTGACATTTTCGTGAGCAATCTTCCAAGTAAGGTCTATTATATTCAGGGGCTGAAGTTTGAATTCCTAAAACATTTATCTAAGTAGCACGCAGGCCCGGCCCTGGGGGTGGGCAATGAGGGCCACCGCCCAGGCCCAAAAATTTTAGGGGTCCCATAAATTTTTTTAACAGTACTTATACTTAAAAAAAAATTAATAGTTGCATATTTTTTATTTTTCAATTATTAATAGTTTAGCATAATATTTTAATTTATTTTTTTTATTTGCTCACTTGACTTATGAATAGGTTAACTTATGAACTTTATTTTTAAAACTTACTCCCTTTGTCCCTAAATATAACATCATTTTGAGAATTTTATTTTGTTCTTATTTATAAGACCTAATACAAATTTTCAATGACAATTAAGTACTTTTTTCCACAAACATCCATATTTACTCAACAATTTTTAGATTCTCAATAATACTTATAAGTATAGTTTTGGAAAAAAAAACATATCAAATGTTCACATTTTCAATACAATTAACTAAATTAACCAACTTTAGTAATGAATGTGAATTCAACCAAAATGATATTATATACAAAGACGGAAGAAGTAACATGAAAACAATTTTAATTACCTATTTAATTAATAAATTTTTTTATTTTATTTCAACTCTATTTTATATAATACCTATTTTTATTATTGATTGTTATCATTGTTTTAATTAATTAAATATATAAATATATTGTGTTTTAATTGATTTATTTTTAATAAATTTTTTTAGTAGGACCCCAAAAAAAATTTCGCCCTAGGGCCCAAAATAGGTTAGGACCAGGCCTGGTAGCACGTGTCTGCGTTAGTCTCTTCTATTCAATGTTAGCTTCGTAGAACACGTGTTAAGGTACTTTTAGAGAGTAAATTTTCATGAAAACCGTATTCTCATGCAAATTTTTTTTGGTATCCTTACCAGCAAATATTAAAAACATAGAAACTGATTTACTATTCGTTATCACGTGTTCTCTATTATTTCCAACGATATATCAGAGTATTAGACCATTGGGTTTTACATGCATTTCTGTTTTCTATTATTACCACTTCTTTAAAGCTCATTTTTAGTTAGACTTTTTCTTTTTGAATCTCACCTTTTACTCTTTGGCCCCTATTTGTTTTTAAAAAGACGAAGTTACCCTTATTTTACCGACTGAAACAAGGCGGAAATTACTTTCCGATTTAACAAGGCGGAAACAAATAGTAAAATTTTTCTGATTTCAAAAAGGCGGAATACTTCCGCTTGCATAAAGTCGGAAGCTAAATTTGAATTTCCGCCTGTTTGTTAGTGGAAGAAGTTAAAAAGATTGCAAATTCCCAAACTGCCCGTCCGTGAACCATCCCCTTCCCTTTTGAAATACGAAACGCCTCCCTCCCTCCATTAACTCCCTCTGTCAAACTCCCCCTCAATCTCTCAAACTCACTCTCTCTCTCTCTCTCCAACTCCCTCTCATTCCCCTCACTCAAACTCACTCCCTCAAATCCATTTTCGTTCTCCCTCCCGTATTGAGTCCCCTCCATTCTCACTCGGTTTCCATTCTCGATTTCCATTCTCGGTTGGTTTCTCACTAGGTTTCTATATCAAGTAAGTAATTTCTCTTTTCCTTCTCTCACATGCTTAGCATTGATAGTTGGTACAGATTTGCTTTCATTGTCTCTTTTCATTCCCTCCCTTATTTGCTTAGCATTGCTGCATGTTGATGTTGTTGTATATTTGTTGTTGTGTTGTCACTGTATAGAAATCGCCGATTTGGTAAAGGCAGATCTACTTCCGATTTGTTAAAAGCGGAAAATTTTCGCCACTTACAAGGCGGAAGGATTCCCAAATTTGTAAAGGCAGAAGGATTGCCGACTTTGTAAAGGCGGAAGTAGTATTAGGCAGTCATTAATATTAATGTTGTTATTATTATTATTATTATTATTATTATTATATTCTTGTAATTTATAAATAACTTAATGATCTATTAAATAGGTTTACCATAAATAATTTATTTATATTACTCCCTCCGTCCCTAAATATAAGACCCTTTTGACCCTTTTATTTTGTCCCTATTTATGAGACCCTTTGCCAATTTTCAATGATCATTAATTACTTTTTTTTCACATACACCCCTATTTATTTAACACTTTTTAGATTCCCAATAATATTAATAGGGGTAATTTTGAAATTACATATCAAAAGTTCACATTTCCAATACAATCAACTAAATTATTCCACTTTCATAGTGGACGTGAAATCCCCCAAAGGGACCTTATATTTAGGGACGAAGGGAGTAGTAGTATTTGTATTGTTATTATTAGTAATCAGTATTTTATTTTTAGTAATATTAATATTTTTAGTTGTTATTATTTTTTTATTCTATTATGGTAATTATTAGATTAGTATTAAATGAATTGATTAGATTAGTATTATGCCTAATATAGTTTTGTATTAGTGGTTTAATAGAATATTTTTGTGGTTAATTTGTATTTTAATTGTTTAATTTGTATTAGTAATTATTTAATGATCTATTTAATAGGATTATTAAAAACAATTCATTTATATTAGTAGTATTCGTATTGGTTTTATTCTTAATTAGTATTTAAATTTGAAGTATTATTATTATTATTATTGTATTATGGTAATTATTAGATTAGTATTCAATGAATTGATTTAATTAGAATGTTTTTTTATAGTAATTATATTTTTTAATATTTAATTTGATTACTTTGTATATTTTAATCATTTATATTTACATTATTTTGATAAATTATTTTGTAATTGTTTTTCAGGTATGGTGAGGATGAAGAACGCCACTAGGAGTGCACCACCGCATACAGTTCATCCCACTCACGTTGGGATAAAGCCACCGGATGCTACTCGCGGGGGGAGAGAGGTACCGATCGCTTCGCGTAGGAAGTGCAAGGCAGAGGTGCTTGAGGCGACGTCGTCCCAGCTAGCAATAAATCCACACCCAGTGCCACCATCGCCACCAGCACCGGCGGGTCAGTCTCCTCCACCAGCACTTGCACTTGCACCTGCATCGGCATCAGCACCGGCGCCAGCACACCAGTCTCCTTTGCCTCCACCACCACCGCCACCACAGTACATTGGTGTGTAATCCACCACCACCATCAGTAGACGAGCCTACAACACCACAACCACCACCATCATTAGCAGACCAGTCTGCACCACAACCATCATCATCAACAGAGCAGTCTACACCACTGCCACCACCACCAGTAGACCAGTCCACACCACCACCGCCGCCACCACCATCAACAGACGAGCCTACACCACCACCACCGCCACCACCATCAGCAGACCAATCTTCACCACAACCACCACCATCAGCAGACCAGTCTACACCACTGCCACCATCACCAGTAGACCAATCCACACCACCACCACCGCCACTACCTGAAGGCTTGATGGTGGTTCAAGTGTGTTCAATTGTGTTTTGATGAAGACAAAGTTATAGTCAACCTACAACAACAACAACAAGATGAAGACTAGTTTACTTGCATTCATATTTGTATAATAGTGTTTTATTATTCTTTTATTATATGAGTGTTGGGTGGTAGACTAGGTTAGTTAATCTCAATTTGATTTATAAGAATTTAATATGTTTAGGAATTGAGATTACCTTGATAGAGAACTTTAGCTCAAAGATTTTTTTTAAAATTTACAAGTGAAAATTGCAAATTAAAGAGGCTTAATTATGTAAGGAGTCCTTGTAGTTTCAGGTGATTTTGTGACATACCCTTATCTTTTTATTTTCAATGTTCATGCCCTCGTACTTTACTCCGATTTGGAATACGCCCCTCAGCCCAATTCTGGCCAAAATCTACACAGTAAGACCGCCACGTGGCAGTGACTTAATTTTAAAAAAAATAAAAAAAATAAAATCCCTATCTCCTCCTTCTTCTTCCACTCACCTCCTTTGCTCCTTCTCCTTTCCATCTTCTTCTTCTTCTCGTGTTCCCCTCTTCCATCACCGACCTCCACGGCAAAGCATAAAGAATAAACATTTCCAGAACCAAATTTAAGGGAAACTTGGGTGATGACATGGTAGCCTCCATCGAAGAGCTGCACTAACACCTTGGCCAAATGGGCCTTCCATACGTTGTCGCCCATTGATGATGATGGTGATACTGCTACTATTGATACTGAAACTATTGCTACCATTGCAATCCATTGTTATGCTCTAAAAATCTCGCACACACAAATTAAAGTCACAGAAACATAGAGAAAGAAAGGGGAAAATGGGGTGGGGTAGAAATGATGGGTTCGTTGAAACAATGATGGGAAGAGAACTAAGGAGCACCAAATCTGATGCCTTGTTTGAAATGCAGAGATGATTGCCAATGGAAAGGTGAGAAAGTTTTGAGCTTTGGGTTCAGCTGTGTTTGATTTTGATTTTCCAACACTGAACTAATGCCGCAGTCACTGGAATCTCACTTGAGAGTTGAGAGTTAATGATGATTCGACTCATTCAGGTACTTCAGTCCGGTTTGATTGAACCCCATAATTTTACCAGTGAACAAGTTATCCTGCAAGTAAAGGACATACAGTCGTCGGAGTTTCCGCAGCGACGCCGGGATATCGTTGTGGAGGTCAATGGAGGAAGGAAACACGAGAAGAAGAAGATGGGAAGGAGAAGGATGTGAGTGGAAGAAGGAGGAGGAGAGAGGGATTTTTTTTTTCAATTTTTATTTTTTTTTTAAAATTAAGTAACTGCCACGTGGCGGTCTTAGTGGGAAGATTTTGGCCGGAATCGGGCTGAGGGGCATATTGCAAATCGGAGTAAAGTATGGGGGCATGAACATTGAAAAAAAAAGGATAAGGGTATGTCACAAAATCACCTGAAACTACAAGGACCCCTTACATAATTAAGCCAATTAAAGAAATGGATTTTTACAGTGGTTAATCGATTAAACCACATGTTAATCGATTAACGATTAAGGTACTGTTTAATCGATTAAGTACTGTTACATTTGATTAAATAAAAGCTTTTCTAATGCATTTGGAAAAAGGTTACGAACCACAAACTTTCAAGAGCATATTTTCACTATCTTTCAAACTTTGATGAGCTAATATTCTGTGACAAAATCATTCTCTATCACATTCTTTTGAAATCTCAATTCTTATACACATTTCGTTCTTATTGTGTCATCATTGAGATTCTAAGTGCTTTTACTATTCTTAGTTGGATTAATTGGTAACATAGAGGTTACATTGAAGATTCAACAAAGGTGTTTGCAATTGAGCAAATTGGAAAGGAGCAAGGTTGGGCAATATCTTGAGCTTTGAAGGTGTCAAGGCTAAAAGCTAAAGAGGATTGGAAGCGACTTTCAATCAAGAAGAACAAGAATTAAGAGATTGGGTAGATTCTCGATGATTTGGTACATCGTGAGAAAAAGGGTTAGGATTGTGAGTTGTGAGGAATTCTAACTAATTGTATACTAATCTTCTTATTTCTTAGTGAAGAAAATCTCCCAAATCAGAGAGGGAGGACTGGATGTAGCTCACGGTGGTTGTGAATGAACCAGGATAAAATCTTTGCGTGTTCTTCTTACTTTTGCTCTTTACGTTTTGCAATTAAATTCAATCTTGTGAGAGTTATTGGTTTAAGATTAGATTTGGGAATTTAATTACGTATTCTATATTTCTGTTTAATTAATTCGTAATTAATTACCTTAGAGTTAATTCATCGTATCTAGAGTTTCTTGTAATTCTTGAATTGAACTGAACTTTGATTTTCTGCAATTTATCAGTGCTTAATCGATTAGAGCACAGCATAATCGATTAAGGAAAATAGACTTTTCTGACGTTAATCGATTAGAGTTCAGCTTAATCGATTAAGAGCTTTAGTTTGGCTTAAAATTCAATTGTTTTCTGAACCGATTTTGATTACTTTTTAAATTTGGGTATCGACGCTTAACACTTCTATTCACCCCCCTCCCCCTCTAGAAGGTTATTTTAGCCGCTTGTTGGTTTCCAACAAGTGGTATCAGAGCTCGATCGAATAAACCGAGCTTAAAAGCTTTTTCGAAAAGATCCTTTGGAAACCATGGGCTCGAATCAAAATCCTTTTGGAGGTGAAGGTGTTGCAATAAACCGTCCCCCACTATTTAACGGTGAGGGATACGCTTATTGGAAAGTAAGAATGAAAATTTTTATCCAAGCGATCGATATTGAAATTTGGAAAGCGATTGAAAAAGGTCCTCACATTCCCTCTAGCGTAGTTGAAGGAGCTGCACAATTAACCCCTGAGGATAGGTGGACGGATGACGATAAAAAGAAAGTTCAATTTGATTTTAAAGCAAAAAATATCATCACCTCCGCTTTATCTTATGACGAATTCTTTAGAGTTTCACAATGTGCTAGTGCTAAGGAAATGTGGGACACTCTTCAAGTGACTCATGAAGGAACTAGTGAGGTTAGGCGTGCTAGGTTGAATGTTTTGATGCGTGAGTATGAATTGTTTCAAATGCTTACTAATGAATCTATTAATGATATGCAAAAACGCTTTACTCACATTATCAATCATTTGCTTGCTCTTGGTAAGACTTTCTTACAAGGTGAACTTACTAACAAAGTGTTGAGATGTTTGGATAGGAATTGGCAACCAAAAGTAACCGCCATTGTGGAATCTAAAAATTTGGATGCTATGGATCTCGCAACACTATTTGGCAAATTACAAGAGCATGAAATGGAGCTTGGGTGTCTAACAATGAATGAAGAATCAGACAAAAAGAAAAAGGGTATTGCATTAAAAGCATCATCAAAAGTAGTGGATACTCAAAATGATTCTTCTCAAGATGACGATTCCGATTCGGAATTGGATGATGAGTCACTAGCTCTTATGGTGAAGAATTTCAGAAAATTTATCAAGCGGAAAGGAAATTCTAGAAGATTCAATTCAAGGGAAACTAAGGAGACTCCACAAAAATCAAAAACTCCAAGAGACAAAATTATATGTCATACGTGTGGGAAAGCTGGGCACATCAAATACCAATGTCCTCAAAAGCCAAAGATATCCGAAAGTGATAAGAAGAGACCTAACAATCATAAAGCTAAGAAGGCCTATATTGTTTGGGACGAACCCGAAGATGAAACAAATTCTACCACTTCGGATGATGATGAATCGGCGAATCTTTGTTTGATGGCTAAGGACGATATAGAAGCTTCCACAAGTGATGCGTCTCTTGAGCAATCAAGCTCAAAAGAGGTACTTTCTAATCGCAACTCTGATTTGGATTCCGATAGTGAATCATGCTCTTCCCCTTCATATGATGCACTTTATAATGCTTATGTTGATATGCATAGTGAACTTAAGAAATTAGCTAAAATCAACATAGAAGCTAAGAAAGCCATTTTGAAGCATCAAGAAAAGATTATTGAAATGCAAAAACATATTGATGAACTTGTGCTTCAAAATGAAACTTTAGAACTCATATATTCGAATGCATCATGTGATTGTTGTATTACTTCTACTGTGATTTCCGATTGTGAGAAGTGCAAGGTTTATGAAATTGAACTTAGTGATTTGAAAGAAAAGCTTGCAACTTTCACAAAAGGAAAAAGGAATTTAAATGATTTACTTTCTAGACAAAGAGATAATACAAATAGGACCGGTTTGGGATACACTATTCCAAAGAAGAAATCCTATAGAAAGGTTGGAAATTTTTCAAAGGTCAATTTTACTAGAAAACCAACTTGTTTCTATTGTGGTATCTTTGGACATACCTCAAATGTTTGTAAAATCAAAAACTATGGTGTACCCAAAAAGGAATATATTTGGATTATCAAAGGAGAGAAACCGGAACTTAACCCCCAAGGACCCAAAATTGTTTGAGTACCTAAGTCTTCCAAATGATTTTGTTTTGTAGGTGTGCCTTCGAACGAGAGAGGATCGTTGGTATTTGGACAGCGGTTGTTCAAGGCACATGACAGGAGACAAGAGACATTTCATTGAATTTTCTCCAAGAGATAAGGGTCACGTCACTTACGGTGACAACAATCGTGGAAAAATTCTTGGTGTAGGTAAAATCGGAAACGCTTCAAATGTTATTATTGATAATGTTTTGTATGTTGATGGTCTTGAGCACAACTTACTAGTATTAGTCAATTGTGCGATATCGGTAGTAGCATTGTTTTTACCTCCAACCATTGCATTATTAAGAGTGATAGTGATCAATCCATCAAATTTGTAGGAAATCGGTGCAATAACACTTATTTGATTGACTTAAATGACATTACTTCTTTATTTTCAAAATGTTTTATTAACAAAGAAAGTGATGTTTGGCTTTGGCATCGGAGAGTTGCTCATGTCCATTATAAACTTTTATCCAAGGACTTAGTAGTTGGTCTTGCAAAGCTTGATTTTAAAATTGAAGGAGTTTGCAATCCTTGTAAAAAGTGCAAACAAACTAAAAATAATTTTCCACCTAAAAAGGTGATTTCTACTACAAGGGTTTTGGAACTCATTCATATGGACTTATTTGGACCTTCTCAAACTATGAGTTTTGGAGGCAACTATTATGGACTTGTTATTGTAGATGATTATTCACGTTTTACTTGGACTTATTTTTTACCTTCTAAAGATCAAACTTTTCAACGCTTTAAAACCTTTTCCAAGCTTGTTCAAAATAAAGTCAATCAAAATATAGTGGCTATTCGGACCGATCATGGTGGTGAGTTCGAAAATCATCTTTTTGATAAGTTTTGTGATAAGTTTGGTGTAGAGCATCAATTTTATGCTCCTAGAACTCCTCAACAAAACAGAGTTGTTGAGCGGAAAAATAGAGTTTTAGAAGAGTTAGCTAGAACCATGTTGAGTGATAGTAAAGTTCCTAAGTATTTTTGGGCCGATGCGGTTAATACCGCTTGCCATGTATTGAATAGAGTTATGATTAGGCCCTCTCTTAAGAAAACCCCCTATGAGCTTTTCAAAGGCCGAAAGCCCAATATATCTTATTTTCATGTTTTTGGATGTAAATGTTTTATTTTGAATAATGAAAAACATGTTTTGGGAAAATTTGATCCAAAAGCGGATGATGGGATATTTTTGGGTTATTCTAGTCATAGTAAAGCTTTTAGAGTTTTTAATAAACGAACTTTGACTATTGAAGAATCAATAAATGTTGTGTTTGATGAATCTCCGGAAGGAGAGAAAGGTATTTCTAGTGTTTCAGGTATTGATATATATGAAGAAGTACCACAAGATGCAAATGAGAAAGAGAAGGAGATGGAAAATCAAATTAATAGAGATGATGATAATTCAAGAGGCAATGAGCTAGCACATCATGAAGATAATGGACTACCTCCGGCTTGGAAAACCAACCGCAATCATCCGTTGACAAATGTATTAGGTGACATTGCTAACTGAGTGGTAACCCGAAGCACTTTACGTAATATTTGTCATTTTGTTGCTTTTGTTTCCCAAGTAGAACCTAAAAACATTCATGAGGCAATCCAAGATGAGCATTGGGTTATGGAAATGCAAGAGGAATTGATCCAATTCGAGAGGAATAAGGTTTGGGAACTTGTGCCTAAACCCGATGATCGTCCTGTGATTGGTACTAGATGGGTTTATAGAAATAAGCTTGATGAATCGGGTTTTATTGTTAGAAACAAAGCTAGGTTGGTAGCCCAAGGGTATAGCCAAGAAGAGGGTATTGACTATGATGAAACCTATGCCCCCGTAGCTAGATTAGAGGCCATTAGAGTTTTACTCGCTTATGCATCTATTATTAACTTTAAATTGTATCAAATGGATGTCAAAAGTGCGTTTCTTAACGGATACATTCAAGAGGAAGTGTATGTTTCACAACCACCCGTTTTTGAAAATTTTGAATATCCAAATTATGTTTTCAAATTGAAAAAGGCTTTATATGGTCTTAAACAAGCTCCTAGAGCTTGGTATGATCGTTTAAGCACATTTTTAATTGAAAAGGGTTTTAAAAGAGGTGCTGTGGATAATACACTTTTCATTGAAAGATCCGGTAAGGACATACTTTTGGTACAAATCTATGTTGATGATATCATTTTTGGTGCTACTAATGAAAAACTTTGTAAGAAATTTTCAGATCTAATGCAAAGTGAGTTCGAAATGTCTATGATGGGGGAGTTAACCTTCTTCCTTGGATTACAAATCAAGCAACTTGACACCGGGATTTACATTCACCAAAGCAAATATTGCAAGGAGCTACTTAAGCGCTTTGGTATGGATTCTTGCAAAGAGGCCTCAACACCAATGAGTGCTACATGCTACATGGATAAGGACGAAAGTGGAAAATCCATAGAGGTAACAAAATATCGTGGTATGATAGGTAGCTTGTTGTATTTAACTACTTCCCGCCCCGATATTATGTTTAGTGTATGCATGTGTGCAAGATTTCAATCAAATCCCAAAGAGTCACATTTAACCGCCGTTAAGAGAATCATGAAATATTTGAAAGGTACTACTAATACCGGATTATGGTATCCTAGAGATGCATTTTTAAACTTAGTAGGATATTCGGATTCCGATTTTGCGGGTTGTAAAGTTGAAAGAAAGAGTACAAGTGGTACTTGCCATTTAATTGGTAGTTCACTTGTATCGTGGTTTTCTAAAAAGCAAAATTGTGTCGCTT
This sequence comes from Crotalaria pallida, assembly GCA_037953625.1. NCBI lineage: Eukaryota > Viridiplantae > Streptophyta > Magnoliopsida > Fabales > Fabaceae > Crotalaria > Crotalaria pallida. The sequence continues at coordinate 90,243,564 of CM075653.1, forward strand.
TATCAACCGCGGAAGCCGAATACATTGCGGCCGGTAGTTGTTGTGCACAAATCCTTTTGATGAAGCAACAACTCTCGAATTTTGGTTTGTTTTTGACAAAAATTCCAATTAGATGTGATAATACCTCCTCAATTAATCTTACTAAAAACCCGGTATTACACTCACGAACAAAGCATATTGAAATACGACATCATTTTTTAAGAGATCATGTTCAAAAAGGAGATTGCATAATTGAACTTGTAACTACCTCAAATCAACTTGCCGACATTTTTACAAAACCCTTACCTAGAGATACTTTCTATTTCATTAGAAGAGAACTAGGTATTTTAGGTGAATCAACTATTGGCTAAGTTGTATTTTGATCTTTTGTTTTAAAGTCAATCTCTTTGTATATGCCTATTTCTATATGATTTGTTTTGAGTAGTTTTTGTGTTTAAAATCTAATTCGTGTTTCTCTAATGTCTTGGTTATTTGTGTTCTCAATTGTGTCTTGATTGGTTTTTGTGATTAATTTGCTAATGTGCTGGTTAATATGTGTTTATGTGTTTATGTGTTTTTGGATAGGTTTTAAATGAGTTGTGCATAAAAGTTTTTGTTAAAACTGAGTATTTTTATATGTTAATCGATTAAGACTCTGTCTAATCGATTAAGAAAAATTCATCTTTCTGACCTTAATCGATTATCTGCATTTTAATCGATTAAACCTATAAAAATTAATAGGCCTTAATCGATTAAGACTCAGCTTAATCGATTAAGCTCTGTCAGTTCTGAAAAATAAAACCTTATCTTTGAAACACACGGTTCACACACTCATTCACTCTCATACGCGTTTTTCTCTTCTCCTCCACACGAATTCAACTCCCTTCTCACAACATCAACACGTTTTCTTCTCAAATTCATTTATTCTTCACTCCACTCACTATTTTACTCTTCAATTTCACTGTTTTTATACTCTAATCCTTATTTTCACAAAAAAAAACCCTTTCAAAACCCTAAGAGCATCAAATGGCTGCTTCCTCCTTTGCCGGTATGCGCAAGAAGCAAAGGGCTAACATGGATTTGGATTCCGTTTACTATTCGAGGGATGCAAGAAAGGAAAGGGAGGACGAGTTTGAGGATCGAGAGTTCGGGATTATTCAGTATCTAAATATGAAGTGGCTTCAATCACAAAGGTTTGAATTTGTTAATCTTTTTCAAGAGCAAGGACTTATAAAATTTCTTAATTTTAGGTCTAATTATCATCCTAGACTAGTTAGGAAGTTCTATGCAAATTTGAAGGTGATTGATGGGAAATACAAATCTGTGGTTAATGGAAAATTGATTGTTATTAAGCCATCACATTTGAAATAACTTTTTGACTTGAGTATTACTGGGACATTTTTGAATGATGATGAGGATGATACTCTAATTGATGTTGATCCCGCTATGGTATTTAAACAAACTTTGCGGGAGGGTCAAAATTGGACCAAAGGTACAAAGAGTGTTGGTCTTATGACAGTGGATAATAGATTGCTGCTCTATGTGATTTCGTATTGCTTGATGCCAAAGTCATCTCAAAACTTTGGACAAGCAAATGCGGATGAGATGCGTATGTTTTATGGAATTAAGAATCACATTTCGATAAACTGGGCTAGAGTAGTTATTGACAGGATGCATATAGCTGCTGGTTCCACTGGTTCTGCAACATTACCATATCCCATGATGGTTACAAGATTTCTAGTGTACTATGGTGTTCCTATTTCTGAAGATGAGCAAGAAGTTGAGGTCAACGAACAGAATTGTATTAGTGCTTCTATCTTAAGGTCACAGGGTCTACAGGAATATCCGGAGCCGAATAATTGGATGTGGAAGTCGGAGGTGCAAGCATTAAAGGCGCAGCAACGTGCCGAAAAAGAATTGGCTAGGCACATGGCTCAAATGGAACAACAGGACGCTGGCACTTCTACTCCTCCACCTTCCGATGGTATAGATGTGGATGATTTTATGAATATTCCTGATGATGAGCAACAAGAGCAACCTCCTAGAGCTGATTCTGGATTTGATTACCGTGCGCTGCATGATAGCCTTTCAGCACAGATTGATGAGAGATTTCAGGGTATGGAGACTCGTCAACAACAGCTACTTGAGCGTGGTTTTGCTGATATGGCGCTTCGCCAACAGGCGATGGAGGATCGGTTCTTCGGTGCTCTTGGGCGACTTTTTCCACACCCACCTTCCTAGATTTCTGCTGCTTTGATATTATGTTTTTCACTTATCTTGGACATGTTTAGTAGTTGTGTTTCTGTTTTCTGGATTATGGTTTTATTCTCTCCGGTTTAGACTTGTTTTATGGTTATGTTGTTTCAGACTTAGAAATTCTGGTTTTGTACTGGTTTATTATCATGTTTTGGCTATGTTATCTTGCTGGATTATGCACATTTTCTACTATGTTTTGATGTTAAATTATGTGTGGTTTATGTGCATTGATTACTTATGATTCCTATAGTCTGGACTTGGTTATTTGTTGATATTCTCACTTTTGGCAAGATCTTCTTGTTATATCTTTTTGATAATGCCAAAAGGGGGAGAAAGGTTTGGTTTTGATTTGTTTTGTAGGTTGTTCTTCCTAAGTGTGCTAACATTTAGGGGGACTATTCTAATCAAAGGTGATAGTTTGTCATTCATCAAAAAGGGGGAGATTGAAGGCTTGATGGTGGTTCAAGTGTGTTCAATTGTGTTTTGATAAAGACGTCAACCTACAACAACAACAACAAGATGAAGACTAGTTTACTTGCATTCATATTTGTATAATAGTGTTTTATTATTCTTTTATTATATGAGTGTTGGGTGGTAGACTAGGTTAGTTAATCTCAATTTGATTTATAAGAATTTAATATGTTTAGGAATTGAGATTACCTTGATAGAGAACTTTAGCTCAAAGATTTTTTTTTAAAATTTACAAGTGAAAATTGCAAATTAAAGAAAAGGATTTTTACAGTGGTTAATCGATTAAACCACATGTTAATCGATTAACGTTAATCGATTAAGGTACTGTTTAATCGATTAAGTACTGTTACATTTGATTAAATAAAAGCTTTTCTAATGCATTTGGAAAAAGGTTACGAACCACAAACTTTCAAGAGCATATTTTCACTATCTTTCAAACTTTGATGAGCTAATATTTTGTAACAAAATCATTCTCTATCACATTCTTTTGAAATCTCAATTCTTATACACATTTCGTTCTTATTGTGTCATCATTGAGATTCTAAGTGCTTTTACTATTCTTAGTTGGATTAATTGGTAACATAGAGGTTACATTGAAGATTCAACAAAGGTGTTTGCAATTGAGCAAATTGGAAAGGAGCAAGGTTGGGCAATATCTTGAGCTTTGAAGGTGTCAAGGCTAAAAGCTAAAGAGGATTGGAAGCGACTTTCAATCAAAAAGAACAAGAATTAAGAGATTGGGTAGATTCTCGACGATTTGGTACATCGTGAGAAAAAGGGTTAGGATTGTGAGTTGTGAGGAATTCTAACTAATTGTATACTAATCTTCTTATTTCTTAGTGAAGCAAATCTCCCAAATCAGAGAGGGAGGACTGGATGTAGCTCACGGTGGTTGTGAGTGAACCAGGATAAAATCTTTGCGTGTTCTTCTTACTTTTGCTCTTTATGTTTTGCAATTAAATTCAATCTTGTGAGAGTTATTGGTTTAGGATTAGATTTGGGAATTTAATTACGTATTCTATATTTCTGTTTAATTAATTCGTAATTAATTACCTTAGAGTTAATTCATCATATCTAGAGTTTCTTGTAATTCTTGAATTGAACTGAACTTTGATTTTCTGCAATTTATCAGTGCTTAATCGATTAGAGCACAACATAATCGATTAAGGAAAATAGACTTTTCTGACGTTAATCGATTAGAGTTCAGCTTAATCGATTAAGAGCTTTAGTTTGGCTTAAAATTCAATTGTTTTCTGAATCGATTTTGATTACTTTTTAAATTTAGGTATCGACACTTAACACTTCTATTCACCCCCCCCCTCTAGAAGGTTATTTTAACCGCTTGTTGGTTTCCAACACTACCACCAGTAGACCAGGCCACCGCACCAGCTGCAGAGCAGTGTACAACATCGCCACCACCACCATCACCACCGGCAAACCAGGCATCTGATTCTTCTACAGACGATGCATCTGATTCTTCTTCCGAAAAATAGTCGGAAGAAATAGTTGTTGAGCCAGTTACTGTGGCACCACCATCCGATTCTTCCTTTGATTTATCAGCGGAGTCAAAATCCGAGGAGTATGAGCAGGAGCAGGAGGCCCACGATCAGGAGTACGGCTAGGAGCAGCGTGTAGCCCGTGAGATTTAACAGGGCAGAGTAAGTATTTAATATTAAAAACAATATATATATTTATTAATTATTTAATATTATTATAATTATGTTTTTATATTTCCTGATTTCCTAATTATTTATTATGTTTGATTGTTGTTTTATTTTTCAGGAGCGTGGTGTTTTGGGCAGATGTACGTCACGACGATGGGTCATGGCTCTGCTTGCTGATCTGCCCCAGCAGGTTAGCGATATAGTGCAGCAGTCCGGACTAGCCTCGCTGGTGGGAGTTTCATATGAGCAGGTGGACAAGCGCCTGCTGTCCTCATTTGCCGAGAGATGGTTCCCCGAGACTCACTCCTTTCAGTTGTCGGTCGGAGAGATGACAGTCACGTTAGATGATGTGTCATCGTTGTTGCACATACCAGTGAACGGGAGCTTCATTCGTTGGACCAAGCCTAGGAAGTAGGAAGGTGTCATTTTGATGAGGGATTTGCTAGGTGTTCCAGAGGCAGTGGCAGTGGCGGAGGCGCAGAAGAATCATGGTGGAGGAGTACAATTAATCACGCTTTCGGATTGGTATGAGGACCACGCAGCAGCGCAAAGATGGGAGTTCGCTTCTCGATGTTATCTGCTATACCTGATCGGCAGTACGCTCTTATTAGATAAGAGCATGACCATCATCAGATGCCAATACATCTTGTCGCTGGAGCATCTGGATACCATTCACGAGTATGTGTGGGGTGTGTGTGCTTTGGCCCACCTTTACGATTAGCTGGATGATACATGCAAGAGCAGAGGGAGGCAACTTGGTGGGTGATTATGTTCCAGATATATTTAAATATTATTGTTTAATTGTTGTTTGATTTTCTTAATTTAATTTATGTATGAAAATTGTAATGTAACCCTTTGTACTTAATTTTTAAATGCAGGCTTGGATAAAGGAGTATTTTTCTTACATTGGATCTGCCATCCCACGAGAAGAGTACGACGAGCAGCTTCCCAGGATTCTGAAGTGGGAGTATGGAGTGGCATCGGGTAGCATGGATTTTCAGTACCGGTCGCACCTGGAGTCGCTTAGCATTGATCAAGTGAGGTGACGACCATACGATCCTCATTACTGCGCGACCTGCCTGTTTGCAGAGGTCAGCTTATTCTCGAGATTTCTGAGATTGGGAGAGACGGAGGTGGCTTACCTCCTAGAGCGTGTCCTACGCCAGTTCGGATACATACAGACCATTCCCCCGACACCACATGATGCTCCTGGTATGGAGGATGTCGAGATAGAGTTTTCCAAGTGGACATTGCATGTGTTGGGGGATGAGCTCAGAGACCATAGGGTGAGGTTTGCCGGGGAGCACTCAGCTGACTACCTTGGTTGGGTTCAGCGATTCTGTCACCCGTACTTGTTACCTACATCTGTGAGGGTGGAGGACCCCTTCAGTCGTATCCGGGATTTATTAAGACCAATGCAGCAGACCAGAGTTGTCGATCAACATGCTTTCCAGCAGATCATGGATATATGCGATAGGCATTAGGACGTTCATGCATCGCGAGGAGGGGTTGTACCACATAGAGGAGCTGGATGTAGGGGTGGTAGGGCGGAGCACATGGGTAGGGGCTAGGGCTAAGGGCAGGCAGTAGTGATTATGTTTTGTATAGATCAGATTTGTATTACGATGTTTTGTATCTGGATTATTATTGTTTTGTATCCAGCAGATTATGAATTTATGATTTTATGCTTTCGTCATATTTTTATGATTACTGTAACTATGCTATTAATTTTATGATTTTATAATATTTTTATTAACTAATAAATCGTGAGTCGACGTGATAAATTATGATTTTATAAGACAAGTAATAATAAAAATTTGAATAATATGAATGCTAATAAATCGTGAGCCGACGTGATAAATTATGATATTATAAGACAAGTAATAAAAAAAATTTCCATTCTAATTCATGGTCTTGCTGCATTTTCAACCTGTTATGGCTTATATGCAAATCCTGAGAAGTCTTAGATCTTCATGGCAGGATTAGATCAGCAGAAGCAAGAGGAGTTACTGGAGATTACAGGTTTTCAAAGAGGAAGTTTTCCATTCAAATATCTTGGCCTTCCTTTATCAGCAAGGAAGTGGTCTATTTCAACTTGTCAGATTCTTATTGACAAAGTCACTAGAAGAATTGCTAGCTGGAAGACAAGGAGTCTTTCTTATCAAGGCAGGATGTGTTTGATCAATCCAGTCTTGCTAAATCTTCACACATATTGGGCTTCTGTCTTTATGATTCCAAAGGCAGTCATTACAAGTATAGAGAATATCTGCAGGCAGTTTTTATGGGGGACTAATGATGCAGGTATCTCAACTCCTAGTGTTGCTTAGTCTAAGTTGTGCAAAAGCAAGAAGAAGGGTGGCTTGAATTTTAAGGACTGTAGGATTTGGAATAGAGCTGCTATAGGGAAGCATATCTGGAATCTAGCTGCAAAGAAAGATTATTTATGGGTAAATGGATAAACAACATTTATTTAAAGGATGTTGATATCGGGACTGCAGGTTTTAATCAAGCTAGTAGCTGGTAGTGGAAACAAATTATAAAAACCAGGGACTGTTTTGCAGCAGGCTATAACAATGACAGATGGATTCTGGATTCAAATGGAGTTTACTCAATTAGAAGTGGTTACAAATTTCTCATTGGCCACCAAGATGCATTTCCTCACTATCATCTGGTTTGGAATTCACTTAAAGTTCCAAAACATTCCTTTGTCCTTTGGCTTGTTGTGCATGGCAAATTGAAGACAAGGGATCGTTTAGCAAGCTTCATGACTGTCCGAACAGTCTGCATCCTATGTAACAGTCATGATGAATCAAGAGATCACTTATTGTTTGAGTGTGATTGGAGCAAAGATTTGCTTCCCTTATGCTGTCAGTGGATTGGCATTGATTCATGGCCATACAAATTCAACAATTAGAGTAGATGGATTCATTTCAACTTCAAGGACAAAATCAGGAGGAAATATCTATATGCAGTGTTTGCAGCAACTTGTTATCGGATATGGGCTGAGAAGAATAGGCGCATCTTCACCAACACCATGAAGCATGTTTCTTATAGTTTTAGGCTTGTTAGACGTGATGTTGCTTGGAGGATTAATTTTTGTATTCCTAATTTTAGGAATTGGAGTAATAATGTCTTAGTTCATAGAATTTGCATTGAATTATGATGTAATTTATTATTAATTTTGATCCTTTAGGCTTCTTGAACCCTTCATAGAAGGTGGCAAGATCCTATTAGGATTTAGGTATTATCCTTCCTTAAACCCTTCCTAGAAGGTGGCAATTTAGGATAATAGCCTTTTGGATTGTGAGACATTTTGCATTGTGGTAATGAATTTTCATTTTACCAAAAAAAAACATTGAATAATATGGACGCTAATAAATCGTGAGTCGACATGATAAATTACGATATTATAAGACAAGTAATAATAAAATTTTAAATAATATGGACGCTAATAAATCGTGAGTCGACGTGATAAATTACGATATTATAAGACACTAATATAATTATTATATTATTATATTAGTTATAATTTTTATATTATTATATTAGTTATAATATTTTTTATTTTATATTATTTCCCCCTACCCTAAGGCGAAAGTATTTCCGCCTGACCAAAGGCGAAATTGTTTCCGCTGTCCCTAAGGGGGCGGATGTAACACCCCGCAAATTCCTCGTATTAATTTAAAATACTAAAGAGATTTAATTTTTGAGGAAAATGTTTTTGAACGAATATTTTCTTAAATAAATTTCCTAATTAACGTTTTCAAGGTAAAGAGTGACTTTAAAGAAATGATTTCCTGAAATAATGTCAAAAGTTTAAAAATTGAGTTTCTGGAAAGAGTCTATGTGTTTGATATTTTTATAAAATATTTGTGATTTTCGTATGAGTCATTTTATGATGAAAATGATTTATTTTCTATTTATGTGTGTACATGAGTGTTTCGTGTGTATGTATGTGCGGTGTTATTATGTGTATATGTGTTTGAGATCATATGGGGTTAAATTAATAAAAGAAGATGATAATGCATGAATGTATGTATGTATGTGTATGTGTGAATTACGTGTGTATGTGTACATGGGGCAAACCTAGAATTTTTATTTGTTAAGCAAGAAACCAAATAGGACTAAGTTAGAACCATGGAGTAACTAAGTTAGTAACTAAATCCTAACTATTAGCCAAAATGTAACTAAACCTAAAGAAACCTAGTCCCTTAAATCACTCCTTATTGTCCCCTTAGAATTGATAAAATCCACCATGCAACTTATTGAGTTGCCAAAATTGCCCTTCCATTTGCACACTATGGCCGAATGTCCTTGAGGACAAAAGAGGAAAAATCTCATGTCTTGCCTTGGCCTATATATATGGTCGAATGGGTGAAGTGTTGGCCACTTCATTCCTTCATTTCCACACTTCATTTCTTTCATTTCCTTTCACCTTCTAAACACACACTTGTTGAGAGCAAAAATCAAGCTCTCAATACCCAAAGAAAAGAGAGTGGCCGTGAGTGAGAAGAGAAGAAGAAGAGGAGATCAAAACCAAAACCTAGAGTTTTCCTTGAAGATCCAAGCCTATAGGAGTTAGAAGACCTTGATTTGGTGGGTACTTCGAATGAGCATGAAGAAAATTGTAATAGTTTAGATTTTTCTTTTTGATCTTGTAATTTTCCTTTCTTTTCTTCCTTTGCATGTTCTATTTATGTTTGATCATGAACTCCTAAAACTCAAAGAAACTTGTAAACGTCTAACTACCGGACTTCATAACTCGTTTAAGGTCTTCCTTAAAGATCTTAAAGTTTTTCAACCTAAATCTTAAAGACCTAAAAGCTTTTCAAGTCAAATCTTCTAGATCTAAAGATTTGTTGAGATTTTGTGAATCTAAATCAAAGCTCCCTTGCATGTTTAATTTTCTTACTTAAAACCATGATTTGTAACGTGTTTATGAGTTTAATTGATGAGTAAATGGATGATCTAAACTTTCTTAACAATAATGTTGAGATAATGATGTTGCATGTTAGCTAATGATGATCTTGATGATTTGAGTACATGCATGTCTTGTTTATGCCTTAATCCTAAATTTTTATAAATGAACTCATGGAACCCTAAATCAAGAGCTCTTCAATTCGGCCATAACCAAAAGTGTAGGCTTAGATGCTTTTTGATTTGATTTAAGTGGTTGCATGTTAATTTCATGTTTAGAAAAATTTATTTGAGTGGTTGAAAGTGTTTGATTTTAACTTGATCTTTAACTTATTCATGAAAAGACTTGGGTTTTGAACTTTGCATGTAATTTATAAATAAACGTTTCGATCTTGTGTTGGTATGCATACTGTTTTGAATAAAAGACTTGATTTTCTTTAAATATTCATCACTGTTTTGGTCTTTTATTACTCAAAGTGATTTTTATCTTTCATTTGTGCTACAATACTTGATTTCATGAGTTGATCTACGAGATCTAGGTTCATGCATGTGATTTTTGAATAAAGGTATTTTATTTTCCTAATAAACCTCACGGTTTTACATAAAAACTAAGGTGATAAGTTTTTGGAAAAATGCTTTTAACTTGATTCATGTTTTGTGATCTTACATGTGAAAGGTTTAAAGTCAAGTTTTAATTTTTGGTAATAACGTTTTGGTTTTAAGCTTGGAAAAGGAAATGATATTCTAAGTTGTTGAATAAGAAAGTGTATGACTTGAATTATGAACCTTGTGTTTTTGCATGTTGAAAAATGAACCTAAAACCATTGCCTTGTTATGATGAGATTCGGCCTAGGTTGATAAGTAGACTAGGATTCTTTTTCTTATGAATTGACTTGGAGTAATGAGTATGTCTTAAAGAATATGGTTAAATTAAATTGTTTGAAATTGTGTGTGAATACTTAAATCCTATTCGGTTTTTAATTAAAGAAAAGGGAATAAATGAACTAAATGATTTTGGGAAAAGTATTGTGTTTAAATGAATATATGTGTGTGCATGTGTATTCGGTTTAGAGGGAAAGGAAGAGTGGATGAGATTATTGCATGAGAAAGAAAATAGAATTTAAGTGCTTGAAATAAACTAAGTTGATTTATGTGTTTTAAATTTGTGATCTTCAAATTGTTTCCTTAGGTGTCATTCGGCCATGTAGAGAAAATAAATTTAGGGAGCTTAGTTGCATGAAATAAAATGTACATGTTTGATTTGTATCTTGTGAGTGGGTGAATGCCTAAGTGTTTTGTGAATAAGTGTTTGATTTATGATTAAGTTAAATGATCCATTTTGTGTTGCTTGTTGTTGTGTGTTAAGTGATATTGGAAAGTGATTGAGTGTGTAATGGATTTCGAAACTAATTGATTTTAAAACAATTTGATTTGATTTATTTGGGATTTCTGGGATTGCGTTTATGGATGACCAAAGTTTGTTTTATGGTAAAAATTTGAGTTTTAAAGTGTTAATTTTAAGTTAAAGAATTGTTTGAGATAAAAGCATTCTTAAGATAATTTTGGGAGTTTTATTAAAATTATTTTGTAATATAACCCTTTTGTTGTCCAGGGTCATTTAAAATTGTTTCTTAACTTTAAAGATGTGTTTATATAATTTAAAGAGTGGTTTTCAAGTGATAATTGACTTAAGTAAAAGCCGGATTGAAAACGGTTATGTTTTAAGTCTTTCGACGAAAAACGAAAAGTGTTTTGAAACTAAGAAAGATTTTCTTAATACAAAATAATAACGCGAGCATATTTTATTTAGTACGAGGAATTTGAAAGACGAGGGATTGGGGCAGCCGGCAGCACAAAGGATCCGAGGCGACGGTACGCATTAAATTGCTGGACCTCAGGTGAGCGAGAAGCTTTCCTAAGACACCGTGGTAGTTAGGTGATTTATTAGGGCGTTCCGTATCATCTCAAAGATCGGAACTAAGTGGTTCGGAGTCGGTAGTATAGTGGCAATTGTTTGTTTTGTGTGGCCACTTATACGAAGGTGACAATAACCACATTGTTGTTGTGTGATGTTTGTATGATTGATAGCATGTTTATGTTTATTGCTTTTATTCTGCCTAATGATATTTATTGCTGTTGAATAATATGTTGATGGACGTCTGTTACGTCCTGAATAAGAAAATGAAAATGAGATAAGTAAGTTAAGGAAAGTAAAGATATAGGAGAAAGGAATAATGATGAAAGATATAAGATGGAATAGAAAGAGATGAAGAATTGAGATTGGGGAAAGAATGAATGATAATGTTGAGAACGAGCCAGAGTTGGGGGAGAATGATGTGATTTGAGCGAAGCTGGGCTCCTTTGTTTTTGGTTTAGACTGGGACTAGTGTTGAGTTGAGCTTGCTCCTCCATTAGCGCTCAGCAAAAGGTGATTTTTGAAAAGAAATTTTTTGAAAAGGGTTTTTGAAAAAGAAGTTTTGAGGAGAATTGTAAACAAAATGTTTTCAGAAAAGTTTTGAAATAAATTTTGTGAAAAGTTTTCTTAAAAGGAGATTTTTAGAAAAGTTGTGAAAAGAGATTTTTAAGAAAGTTTTTGAAATATGGTTTTAAGGAAGTTTTGAAATGATATTTGAGAAAGTCTTTTTGAAATAATATTTTTGGGAAAATTCAATTTAATGACATTTTTAGAAAAGGTTTATGAAAACAATATTTTTGCGAACGTTTGAGAAAAGAGACTTTGTGAAAAGTTTTTGAAATGACATTTTGAAAAGATTTGTGAAGGGATAATTTGAAAAAGTTTTGTGAAAAGTTGTTTTCGAAAAAGCTTTGAGAAAAGATATTTTGCAAAAATCGTTTTGAGAAAAGGTTATGAAATAAGATCTTGAAAGAAAGATTGAGAAATGAGATGTGAGTCTGTTGACGTGATCCCAGCTCTATGCTACATGAGAATGATGAGAGAATGATTGTGCAAAGTTAGTGGTCGGGACTCATTGAAGGGTTGCATGAAGGATGGGCCGACCTTAGGTTAACTAAAAATAAGATAAAAGACTTTAAAAGACATATGCGGTGAGGTATGAGAGTGCGAAGTAGTGGAGAGGAAGGAACCATAAGTATCTGCGGATACTTAGGAGGAGATTGCATTAGGGGAGGACGATGACAGTGAAACGTCAAGAAGTCTAGAGTATGTTTCTAGGCAGAATGAACTCCACATGTGGCGTATGAACGTGGTAGGGACTGGGTCCAATGCCGTGGTGAGTTCTGCGGGCCCACTAGAAAGATACTGTCGCCCCCTAGATTGCAAATCTAGAACAGTGAGAGAGACTGGAGTGGGGCATCTTGATTGCCACTGTGAGACATTGTGCCATGAATATTTATGAATTGATATGATTTGATTTGAGGCTGTAGTCCTCCTGGTCTGGGACCATTTGATGTGTGACAGCTGTCGTGCCCGCACGGTAAAGGTCTTGTACTCCTGTTTGCTTTCGACTAGGTTGGGTGGATGATCGAGGAGATGTAGACGTGAGTGATAGCCAAGAACGAGATGAAAATTTTAATGAGATCTTAAAGTTTCCCGATCCTAAAATATTGTGAATTGATAAGGTGGAATAAAAAGAAAAGTATGGTTATAAAAAAAGGAGGTGAATGAGAGAAAGAAAGAATGTTTATGAGAAGGGAAATCAAGTTGGAAAGAAAATGAAGGATAATAATAATGATGTTAAGACTGATAATAATGATAATGATGTCGATGATATGCTTGAGTGTTGTGTGTTTGTATTTTGTATTGTATGATTGTATGATCCTATTACCTTGCCTATAGTAATTCCACACCGTCGACGATGCGTCGTCCGAATCGCTTACTCTCTCCTGTTCGTTGGCATATCGGTGCTGCTGGTATCTCAACGGGCAGATGGAGTATTGTATGGATATTACTATGTGGAATAAGTACGGAAGAGGTTGGAAGTACACCCCATGCGGCTAGGCATGGACCGGCTACACGAAGTTCGTGATCCAAGATCCGGAGCATCAACTGAGTGGAGCTAATCTAGAGCAGCACTTGGGACAAGTCACAGTACGAGGATTCAGCAGCTACGAGGAGAAGGCACGGTATGAGCAGCGGAGGAACATTACTACATCAGATGGAGGGATGCTGGAATCCAATAACAATGAGGGGACAACCACACGGGCGGCATCATCTTCGAGAACGAGGAGAGGACGCAAGAAGGAAAAGGAGCTACGTCCACTTGCTTTCAATAGGAAAGTTTAAGAATCGTGTAGTTAACTTAGGTTGTTGTGAGTGTTTAGAGTTAAGGATTATCTAAGTGATGAATCATCCATGTAACTTAACTTGTTTTGAAACATGCCCTACTTTTATACCATCTTGTGAAGAATGTTCAAGGGCCTTTTTCATGAAATACAAAGAACTACTTTAAATTGGAACTAAACCTTTTTCTTGAAAAAAGTTTTTGTAAACTCAAGTGGATAAGTTTTGGTTTTAGTAACCACTCGGTTTCCATTGAAGGGGTGTTGTGAATGTAACACCCCGCATTTTTCCCGTACGTGCCTGAACGAATTTGATTAAACAAAACCCTAAAATTCTGTTTTGCAAAATATTTTTTCAGAAAAAGAGTTTTGAGGACAGGAAATAAAGTATTGGTTTTCTGGATTTCTACAAACCAAATGTTTTTATAAATAAAAAGTGAATGATTTTGTTAATGCTTGGCTAAATGGCGGTTTTAATAAAGATGATTTTTGAAAACGATTTTTCTTTTGGGATTGAAAAATATGAATCTTGAGTTGTGTCTTGAAGAAAATAAATTTATTAATTTGGCTTGAAAATTTTATGAGTGCTTGATTTAATATGTGTGTATGTGTGTTTAACGTGTGATGCATGAAGATGGCCATGAAATGTGATTTCTTAGAGTTGATTTCATTGTGTATGAATTGGACATTATAGTAGAAAATAAAATGTGAATTATGTGCATGTGAGTGTTATATATGTAGGTGTATGAATATGTATGTATGAATGTGTGTAGTTGTATGTGCATATGTGTGTTTGACCGTATAAGGCATGGAAAAAGAATAAGGAAATGTGATTGGAAAATAAAATAAAGGACATGTGTGTGTGTGTGAGAAGGTGCCACGGTTGTGCATGCAAGTGTGAGTGTGAGTGTGCTATATGTGTGTGCTACGTGTGAGCATGCATGTGTGTGTGGGTGTCAACCTAAGATTCTAGGAGCTTAAGGAGTAAGGCAACCAAGCCAACTAAATATAACCAAGGACCAAACCAAATGACAAATCCTAACCAAAAGCCAACTACTAGTTAAACCTAAGATGACCCCTAAAGCCTAGTCTATTCCATTTGGTCCCCTTGACTTTACAAACCTCACCCATGTAAAATTGAGAGGACTAAATCGCCCTTCTTGGTTGCACTTGGCCGAACAACTCTTAAGGCCAAATTAGGAAATTGTGAGCTTGCCTTTATATAGGGTTGGTCATAGTTCATTCACCCATTTCATCTCCCATTCTCACACACCAACACAAACGTACCTCTAAGGGATTCATCAACCCCTTAGAGAAAGAAAAGAAAAGAAATAGAGAGAAAGAGAAAGAGATAGGGTCGTAGACATGAAGAGGAAGAAGGAGGCATTCAAGTCCAAACCTATGAGCTTTCCCTTGTAGATCCAAGTGATTAGAAGACTAGAGACCAACTTTGTCATGGTAGGAACCAAAGATCAAGAAGGAATTTGTAATAGTTTAGATTTTTCTTTCTAAGTTATAGATCCTTCATTTTCTTCTTTGCATGTTATTTTCATGAGTTGATCTCTTTGATCTTGGACTCTATGGACTTGAGGATAATTTGTAACATGTTAAATTATGCTTGATGTTTCGGTTGAGGTTTTTCTTTGATAGATCTAAATGTTTTCCTAATTAAATCTTAAAGATCTAAAGAAAAACTAAGATTTTGTAAAAAGCTAAAATAAATCTCCTTGCATGATTAATTTTCTTGTGGAAACCGTGACCCATGAGTGTGTTTATTTATGATCTTGAAGTTTGAATGGCTTGCATGTTAATTTTATGTATTGATCTTGAATGTTGTGCTTGAAAAGCTTTGATCTTCAATTTGTATATTTTCTTCCTTACGGTTTTATGTAAGAATTGTGTGTAAGCCTATGTAATTGCTTCGATTTCCCTTACATGTCTAATTTCTTTTCTAAACCGTGATCAATGATATGTCTCCATGCTTATTTGATGAAAATTGTATAATCTAAACTAAACTTGTAAAAGATGTGAGTTTCTAGCCTTGCATGTAATTTTTGTGTTGATCTTAGTTGATCCAAATGTGTGTATGTGATTATCCTTATCGGATGAATAAAGAAGTTAAAATCCTTGAGTTGCATGTTAATTTTTAAGAAAAGAATTAAAGTAACAAGTTTTGAAATGATTTTCAAGAATAAGCATGATTTGATCAAAAGTTGGCTTATGTGCATATTTTATTTTAAGGACCATTCGGTCATGTTTGTGAAATAAGCCCTATGTTTTCATTTTGTTTATGCATGTTGTTTTAAAGATTAGATCTAATAATCCTAAGAACATGCAAGTTAATTTCATGAAGATAAAATTGAATCTTTATTTTGTTTTGAGAAAAACGATAATCTTGAATTTATTTGTGTATGTGAGGTGGTGTGTTGAAATCCTACATGATTTGCTTTGACTTTTGTGATTCATGAATGTTGAAAATGAATGAGAACTATGTCTTCCTTGCATCATGAGATTCGGTCATCCTAGGAGAACTAGGTAGCTACATTTGTTTCTCAATTAGGATGCATGCATCATAAGACTAATTCAATATAAGAGTTTTAAAAAGAGTTTGCATGTCATGAATAGGTGTTGCAAAGAAAATGTGTTGTGGATCTTCGAAATGCTTGGTGATTTAACTTGTGGGCTTAATTTAGGTTTTCTTAAAAGGAATTAGAATTGATAATTTCTCCAATTATGTGCTCACGGTTTCTAGGTCAAAAGAGAGAAAATGATTTCATTTGTGCAAAACCTTACCTGTATGATTCGGCCAAGCTTGTGCATGTAATTGGAAAATGGTTTTCATGAAACAACTTATGATTATAGCTATGTGTGTGATACTGCATGGTGTGTGTCTAACCATGGTAATTCAGTCCTTGGTGAATTAATCTCAATGCTTAATCTAAATTGTTTTCTTAAGAGTAATCTAATTTAATTAAATTAATTAAGGTTAAGATTTAATTAATAATTGGTGAATGATATGAAATGTGATTTGCATGAATGGTAATTGTGAATGTGTAATCGTTCTTTATACTAGCTAAATGTATTGAACTAATGTTGTTTTGAAATACCGTTTGTGGATTTGTATGTGAATGCTCCTTGTACTGATTGTGTGTGTGTGTGTGGCTGTTATGGGTGCTAATTGAATGTGTTGAGTCCTGAATCTGTTTGTGAGTTTTGTTTGTATTCTGAAGAAATTGGAATTGTTTGATTTAAAAATATGATTTAACATAACTCAAACTAATTTGGAAAATTTGTCTCTTTTGAGTTGTATCTTAAAAGATTTTCAAAGTACGCTTTTGAGATTTTGTTTTCTTGAATTTTGGTATTCTGTTTTTTTAAAACATAAAAACACAGATTTTTATAACCAGAGTGTTTTCAAATTAAGAGAATGGATTTGTTTTAATAAAATAATTATTTTAATTATTTTAAAGTGTCCTTGAAAAATCTTTTCAAATTAAATGGGATTTGAAACCTTCGGATATTGGCGACGTGTTTTCAAGACTAGAATTATTTCAAAGAATTTCAAAACGAAATTTATAATTTATCGAAACGTTCTAACGCACGGGAAAAATGTCTAGTTCGGGTGTCGGACGCGAAGGGAAAGACGCAAAGCTAGCAACGGAAAATCTTGGAAAGCTTTCGGATGTGTCGTCATCCAGGTGAGAGAGAAGCTCCCCTTAAGACGCCGTGGTCTTAGGCAACATATTAAGGCGTCCAATCATCTCAAAGGTTGGACCCGGTCTCGTTAAGGCGAGGAAGAGGGATAGTGAGTGTTTGTTTGTTTGTAGTTAAGTGTGGGCTATCCCTACAAGTCGCTGAGACCGAAGTGTTGTCTATAGTTAATATGTTTGTTGAAATGATATGATGTTTACTATGCATGAGTTGTTGGCTAGTTTAGTATGCGAAGTAATTTAAGAAAGTTGTTATAAGATGTTTGATTTTACCCTGAGACCCGAAATAATCATAATAACGAGGAAATGAGACTGAAAGAGAAAAGAGATGCGAATAAGAGATATGAGAAGGAGTTGAGAAAGAAATAGTCGGTGCATTAAGATTGATGAGAAAGTTATAAGAAACGAATGAGAAAGATGATGTGAGTGAAGGAAAAGATAAAGGGCTGAAATTGGAAAGAGAGTGTGATTATGGAAGTGAGAAGTGGTGGAGAAAAGATGTGATCCCTCATGCATGTTTTTGGGAAGAAGCTTAGTATTGAGTTGAGCTTGCTCCTCCACTAACACTGACCCAAAAATATGATTTTTGAAAACAGTTTTGAAAAGAAACTTTTGAAAAGAATTTTCATGGAGTCATCTTTTTGAAAAGGTTTTGCGAAAAGAGTTTTTGAGAAAGAAGAGGGAATGAGTCTTGAGGAAGTTGAAGAGAATTATGGTGAGCATGAGCTGATGAGAATGTTGATATTGAGATAAGATTGATGTGTGGCTTGAGGCCATTGTGATTTTAGGGGGAACGAATTTACGTTTAGTGGCCGGGCTTCGTTGAAGGGATGCACCAAGGACGAGCCGACTGTTAGGATTCAGCCGTTAATTAAAATGTTAAAACTATAAAAGATTTAAAAGATATTTACAATTGCGGTGAGGTATGAGTGACGATCCGAAGTAGTGGAGAGGAAGGAACGATAAGTATCTGCGGATACTTAGGACGAGATTGCATGAGGGGAGGACGATGACGGTGAAACGTCAAGAAGTCTAGAGTATATTTCTAGGCGGAACAAATCCCACATGTGGTGCACTAACGTGGTGGGGACTGGGTCTAATACCGTGGTAAGTTCCGCATCGCGAACTAGAAATTATACTGTCGCCCCCTTGATTGCAAATCGAAAACAGTGAGAGGGACTGGAACGGGGCATTTGTGTTGCCGCCGAGGGCGTGCATTGATTAAATGATATGATTATGATTTGAGGCAGGGCCTCCTGGTCTGGGACCATTTATGTGTGGACAGCTGTCGTGCCCGCGTGGTAAAGGTCCTGTACTCCTGTTTGCTTCCGACTAGGTTGGGTGGATGACCGAGGAGATGTAGACGTGTGTGACTCCTTCAATGATGATGTTCCCCCCATCATTGGAGCGAACCGATACGCTAAAACTTAAAAGAACAAAGATGTTTCAAAGAAATGTATAATAAAATATCAAGTATTGGAAATGATTTGTAAGACATGTATAAGAAAGGATTCTCGGAATGTGTGATGAGTTCGGAAAAGTATGATGAAAGAAAGAAGGGATATGAGTGGTGAAAGTGTATAAGAAAGATTGTAAGAGTGTGATTATGAAGGGATGAGCATAAAGATTGTGTTTAACTATAGGTGTATATGATTATGTTGTGTTACTGTTTGTCGTTATTGTCTTTCCTTAGTATTTTGTCTATTGTAATTCCACACAGTCGACATAACTGTTTGGGTAGCTTACTCTCTCCTCTTCTTCTGTACTTCTGCTTCTCTTTCTTTTCTGGAAAATATCGTACGATCATTAGAAGCAAAGGAGATTGAGGTTCTAGATCCAGCTTAATCAGGAGGTCAGGATATCACCGTTGAAAGAAGACGACTCGGTGGAGACCTCTGGGGCAGCATATAAGGACAACTCTACTGGCGGGCTGAGAAGCGGGACCTACCAGAATTCAGAATTAGATGAGTGGTCTTAGGGAGTATGACTAGAAGCTAGGTATTTCCCTCAGAGTGTTGCACTCCACTGTAAGTTCTTGGTTACCTAGCTCTACTAAACTGTACCCCGGCCAATGATTTATCTAACACTGATGTTTGGACTTAGGAAACGGGCAATGTTTTAAATGATGTCTTTGAAAACGAGTTTCAAGGTGCGGTGTCTTGTGACACCTCGGTTTGGAACTTGAAAGGTCCATGAATATGAGAACATGTGATTTTGATTGTACCCATCGTTTGAAAAGTTAAATGTTCTCGTATTCATACCTTACATGTTTTAAAAAAAAATATGGCCCTAATTTTCACTATATTTGATTTAAGTTTTCAAGTTGCCAAATCGGGGTGTTACAGAAATGGTATCAGAGCTATGTTGAACTAAGTAACCTTACACATGGACTTGCATACTCTACTGTATGTCTTTGTGTGTGAGTTAGTATTAGGATTGTGATAGACGAGAGTAGGAACATTAAGAGTGCGTGAATGTTCTCATGGAGCATGTTAGATTCGTCTATAGCAAGACTTGAAGCAGAGATCAGTGACGCTATGAGCCGTTGATGCGTGATTCGAATATTCTTTTGTGGACCCTTCTCTGATGTGAACCCCTTTTTGTGTGTGATGACCCTAAACTATGAGATCTTATCTTGTGACTAGAACCTAACTTTTATTGTTGAAGTCTTTCTTGTGTAAACCCTATGCATTGCCAAATTGCTTTGGAATGGCATTTGAAAGAACCTTTTCTGAAACTCCTGACCATGATTTTTGATGAAACTTTGATTTTGATGAACCTGAAATTCCTTTAGACCAGACATTTGTTCCTTCCTGAAGTCTTAATAAAGGAGTTTTGAACCCTGATCTTTGTATCCAGTCGAGTAGATATTCCTAAACCGGGGAGTAAGTGATGGATTGTAGATTGGGTAGAGGATGTAAGGATTAAGGAGAAGGAAGATGAGTTAGTAGGAATGAAGGAAGTATGAGTCCTAGATGAGTGGTGAGTCATGAAAAGTGGTTAAGACTAAGAATTTTGGTGACAAATTAATCAAGATGATGGTTTAGATGGTGATAAGATGAGGAAGAAATTAAGGTGATGTTCAAGATTTAGAGTCGTAAGTGTCTGGATTTGGGTCGTAAAATGGATAGATATAGGTGGATAAGTGATGATATGGTAGAGTCGAAGTGATAAGGTGATGAAATCTTTAAGCGATTGACTCACGATTAAGTAACAAGTTGGGATTGAATGTGATAATGGATAATAGGTCTTGGAGTTGAGGAAATTTTGATAGTTTAGAATAGGAGGGGAACTGTAGAAAATAGAAAGAGGTTTAGAGTGTTTAAGTTATATGATCCCGCATTGGAGATAAGGAGTGAGATAATACATGTTTCTTGAGGTTTAGTGGTGGATTAGAGTGAAGGGAAGATTTAATGGTAACTCTAGGAGTTTGATTAAGAAAAGCATGTGGTGAGAAGTACAACAATTAGAGGATAGAATGAAGTTAGGTGCTGGGAAATTTTGTAGGAATGGATCAAAGAGTGGCGAAGGATAGGAGTATTTCGAAGCTAAGTTTGTAATTCTGAAAGTGGTCTTTAGAGATACGTGTCATCTAAGTTGGGGAGTAGTTGAAGATGTGAAGTTTTGAGGAATAAACCGTCTAGGCTTGAATTGATGATAAGAGTTTCTCGACCCCAATTGTCCGTGACCCTGTTGTCCTTGCACACTGTTTTGATACCTTTGAACCCCCATTCTTTTGTCACCAGTGGAACCATATTGTTTGAAACCCATCAAGTTAGTTGTTGAAAATACCCCGAGGGACTACTTTTGCCAGTAATCCGTCCGATTCATTTGAAAAAGGCGACGAATAGATGGTATGTGTTCGAAGATACGACAATTGCTGTAGTCAAGGCAGGAAGGAATTTCTTCACGGAGTTATGCGTCCACAGATTTGACAGATTCTACACGGCATTTCTCGGGGACGAGAAATCTTTAAGTTGGGGAGAATGTAACACCCCGCATTTTTCCCGTACGTGCCTGAACGAATTTGATTAAACAAAACCCTAAAATTCTGTTTTGTAAAAGATTTTTTTAGAAAAGAGTTTTGAGGATAGGAAATAAAGTATTGGTTTTCTGGATTTCTACAAACCAAATGTTTTTATAAATAAAAAGTGAATGATTTTGTTAATGCTTGGCTAAATGGCGGTTTTAATAAAGATGATTTTTGAAAACGATTTTTCTTTTGGGATTGAAAAATATGAATCTTGAGTTGTGTCTTGAAGAAAATAAATTTATTAATTTGGCTTGAAAATTTTATGAGTGCTTGATTTAATATGTGTGTATGTGTGTTTAACGTGTGATGCATGAAGATGGCCATGAAATGTGATTTCTTAGAGTTGATTTCATTGTGTATGAATTGGACATTATAGTAGAAAATAAAATGTGAATTATGTGCATGTGAGTGTTATATATGTAGGTGTATGAATATGTATGTATGAATGTGTGTAGTTGTATGTGCATATGTGTGTTTGACCGTATAAGGCATGGAAAAAGAATAAGGAAATGTGATTGGAAAATAAAATAAAGGACATGTGTGTGTGTGAGAAGGTGCCACGGTTGTGCATGCATGTGTGAGTGTGAGTGTGCTATATGTGTGTGCTACGTGTGAGCATGCATGTGTGTGTGGGTGTCAACCTAAGATTCTAGGAGCTTAAGGAGTAAGGCAACCAAGCCAACTAAATATAACCAAGGACCAAACCAAATGACAAATCCTAACCAAAAGCCAACTACTAGTTAAACCTAAGATGACCCCTAAAGCCTAGTCTATTCCATTTGGTCCCCTTGACTTTACAAA
Source organism: Crotalaria pallida (assembly GCA_037953625.1). Classification (NCBI taxonomy): domain Eukaryota; kingdom Viridiplantae; phylum Streptophyta; class Magnoliopsida; order Fabales; family Fabaceae; genus Crotalaria; species Crotalaria pallida. The sequence goes on from CM075653.1 coordinate 90,265,655, forward strand.
CCTCACCCATGTAAAATTGAGAGGACTAAATCGCCCTTCTTGGTTGCACTTGGCCGAACAACTCTTAAGGCCAAATTAGGAAATTGTGAGCTTGCCTTTATATAGGGTTGGTCATATTTCATTCACCCATTTCATCTCCCATTCTCACACACCAACACAAACGTACCTCTAAGGGATTCATCAACCCCTTAGAGAAAGAAAAGAAAAGAAATAGAGAGAAAGAGAAAGAGATAGGGCCGTAGACATGAAGAGGAAGAAGGAGGCATTCAAGTCCAAACCTAGGAGCTTTCCCTTGTAGATCCAAGTGATTAGAAGACTAGAGACCAACTTTGTCATGGTAGGAACCAAAGATCAAGGAGGAATTTGTAATAGTTTAGATTTTTCTTTCTAAGTTATAGATCCTTCATTTTCTTCTTTGCATGTTATTTTCATGAGTTGATCTCTTTGATCTTGGACTCTATGGACTTGAGGATAATTTGTAACATGTTAAATTATGCTTGATGTTTCGGTTGAGGTTTTTCTTTGATAGATCTAAATGTTTTCCTAATTAAATCTTAAAGATCTAAAGAAAAACTAAGATTTTGTAAAAAGCTAAAATAAATCTCCTTGCATGATTAATTTTCTTGTGGAAACCGTGACCCATGAGTGTGTTTATTTATGATCTTGAAGTTTGAATGGCTTGCATGTTAATTTTATGTATTGATCTTGAATGTTGTGCTTGAAAAGCTTTGATCTTAAATTTGTATATTTTCTTCCTTACGGTTTTATGTAAGAATTGTGTGTAAGCCTATTTAATTGCTTCGATTTCCCTTACATGACTAATTTCTTTTCTAAACCGTGATCAATGATATGTCTCCATGCTTATTTGATGAAAATTGTATAAGCTAAACTAAACTTGTAAAAGATGTAAGTTTCTAGCCTTGCATGTAATTTTTGTGTTGATCTTAGTTGATCCAAATGTGTGTATGTGATTATCCTTATCGGATGAATAAAGAAGTTAAAATCCTTGAGTTGCATGTTAATTTTTAAGAAAAGAATTAAAGTAACAAGTTTTGAAATGATTTTCAAGAATAAGCATGATTTGATCAAAAGTTGGCTTATGTGCATATTTTATTTTAAGGACCATTCGGTCATGTTTGTGAAATAAGCCCTATGTTTTCATTTTGTTTATGCATGTTGTTTTAAAGATTAGATCTAATAATCCTAAGAACATGCAAGTTAATTTCATGAAGATAAAATTGAATCTTTATTTTGTTTTGAGAAAAACGATAATCTTGAATTTATTTGTGTATGTGAGGTGGTGTGTTGAAATCCTACATGATTTGCTTTGACTTTTGTGATTCATGAATGTTGAAAATGAATGAGAACTATGTCTTCCTTGCATCATGAGATTCGGTCATCCTAGGAGAACTAGGTAGCTACATTTGTTTCTCAATTAGGATGCATGCATCATAAGACTAATTGAATATAAGAGTTTTAAAAAGAGTTTGCATGTCATGAATAGGTGTTGCAAAGAAAATGTGTTGTGGATCTTCGAAATGCTTGGTGATTTAACTTGTGGGCTTAATTTAGGTTTTCTTAAAAGGAATTAGAATTGATAATTTCTCCAATTATGTGCTCACGGTTTCTAGGTCAAAAGAGAGAAAATGATTTCATTTGTGCAAAACCTTACCTGTATGATTCGGCCAAGCTTGTGCATGTAATTGGAAAATGGTTTTCATGAAACAACTTATGATTATAGTTATGTGTGTGATACTGCATGGTGTGTGTCTTTCTTTTATCTTTTTGGTTTTAAGAAATAAAAATAAGCGAATTGATTTGAGTATATGATCAAAGAAATTTTGTAATGATAATTCTATAATTTCAAGTTGTTAAAACTTATTAGAGATTAGGAATTAGTAACCATGGTAATTCAGTCCTTGGTGAATTAATCTCAATGCTTAATCTAAATTGTTTTCTTAAGAGTAATCTAATTTAATTAAATTAATTAAGGTTAATATTTAATTAATAATTGGTGAATGATATGAAATGTGATTTGCATGAATGGTGATTGTGAATGTGTAATCGTTCTTTATACTAGCTAAATGTATTGAACTAATGTTGTTTTGAAATACCGTTTGTGGATTTGTATGTGAATGCTCCTTGTACTGATTGTGTGTGTGTGTGGCTGTTATGGGTGCTAATTGAATGTGTTGAGTCCTGAATCTGTTTGTGAGTTTTGTTTGTATTCTGAAGAAATTGGAATTGTTTGATTTAAAAATATGATTTAACATAACTAAAACTAATTTGGAAAATTTGTCTCTTTTGAGTTGTATCTTAAAAGATTTTCAAAGTACGCTTTTGAGATTTTGTTTTCTTGAATTTTGGTATTCTGTTTTTTTAAAACATAAAAACACAGATTTTTATAACCAGAGTGTTTTCAAATTAAGAGAATGGATTTGTTTTAATAAAAGAATTATTTTAATTATTTTAAAGTGTCCTTGAAAAATCTTTTCAAATTAAATGGGATTTGAAACCTTCGGATATTGGCGACGTGTTTTCAAGACTAGAATTATTTCAAAGAATTTCAAAACGAAATTTATAATTTATCGAAACGTTCTAACGCACGGGAAAAATGTCTAGTTCGGGTGTCGGACGCGAAGGGAAAGACGCAAAGCTAGCAACGGAAAATCTTGGAAAGCTTTCGGATGTGTCGTCATCCAGGTGAGAGAGAAGCTCCCCTTAAGACGCCGTGGTCTTAGGCAACATATTAATGTAGTGGAGTTGTAGTAAACCAAGCGTTGACCGACCGTAACCTAATTGCTACGAGTGGTATGAAACTACAACAGGGTAAACGGTCGGACACTTACACCGAGCAAACTGGGTTGATACGTGTAGGTTACGTACTGATGAGGTTACCACCGAGCACAGGACTCTCAATCTGATCCTTAACGTTTACAGCCTCATCTAATCATAACTACTCCTAGATTCCCATGACTCTTGGTTAGATAAAACAGCATTGGATAGAGTTTATCATTTACAGGATTTATGGATATTATCTTATCACATCCTATACAAATCCTAGTTGAATTCTTCCTCTTTAGAAGCCTTATCAAGACGGCCCACAGTACACAGGTAATCCCCTATAAGAACCACCATGCTATAGGGGCTAAGGTACGTCTTCTCATCCCTAAGTGGACACTAGCACACACATTGTTGACTAGGGAGAACCTGATTATCCTAACTGGATATTCAGAAATCCTAAAGAGTCCTACATTAACATCTTGGCTGAGATCATTCTTCAAGGCTCTTCCATAGCTTTAAGGTTGATCTTAGTTAAGGACACGACATTGGCGCCGTCTGTGGGGAACTGAATAACATATCATTCCCACCACCACCATGGTCACTACCAGAAGTCAGGTCGGTGATCTCCGGGAGCGCATCGCCCTCACCCGTGGCAGGCCCAGGAATGCTAATAATAATGACCCACAGCCTCACTCTGCGGGCGATCTGCGTGACGTTCTCAATCATAATCGTGGGAATAATGGGCAACCACCACGAAGATCTCATTCTGGGCCAGGGAATAACCCCCAACCACGAAACCATTCGCAAGGCCAACCACCGCCAAACCAAAGCCAAAATCGTAGTGGAGTTCATGTTGTACACCCCCAAACACCACAATCTTCCCATCCTAGGGCTGGGAGCAATCCCCAACCCCTTCAGGTTTTACGTACCATATAGCCTCCACCACCACCACCACCCCCTCCAACACCACCTCCCTCTACCCATGGTGATTCAAGTAGCACAGCTCCTACCACACGAAACACTTCTAGAACCACTGGAACCCGAGCACACCATGGGCGAAACACCCAATGTACTCCTCCTATCCCACATAACCCTGATCATATAAGTACAACACCTAGAACCAGACTGAATCCAAGTAGATCTGCTCCGAGAAACTCTCGTCATAGCCACTCCATCAGCAGATCATATGCAACTACTGCCTCCGCTCGGGCTCGGGAGCAAGAGATGATCAATATTTTAAATAGGCAGACCACTTTAATCGAACAACAAGGACGTGCTATTGCCGACCTTCAACAACAAGCTATGGCAAGGATTGCTCAAAATCAATCAACCTCTGTTCCACCACAGAACCAACCAACTATGGACCCACAACCAGCCCCGATAATGCAGCTTCCCCCACCAAATTTTCATGTTAACCCCTCCACAAATCAAGATCAGGCCGGTTTCCACCCTGGTCATCCTTTCACTCCATATATAATGGCATTTGAAACCCCTCAAGGATACTTGGGCCCCTCTAATGTGCCACATTATAATGGTCTAACTGACCCAGTGGACCATATTGTGTCTTATGAAGGGGCCATGAATTATTATGGGGGTGGTGAACAAATGAAATGCCGAGCATTTTCTATGACACTTGAACCCTCGGTTCTAAGGTGGTATTCTTCCCTCCCTCCTAACTCCATTAATTCCTGGGAAGAGATGAAGCGTGTATTTCTTAACAGATATACTGCTAGCTGCATTCAACCCAAATCCGACCATACTTTGGCATCTGTTACACAAAGGCCGGATGAACCACTGAAAGATTACTTATCACGCTTCCACGCGGAAGCAAGTTCCGTTCCACGGTTAGAGCCAGGAGTAGTAGTGCTACTATTCACACAAGGTTTGCAGTTTGGGGATTTCAAAAAATCTCTGATTGGTAAACCCCCAAAGGATATGGCCGAGTTGAGACAACGGTCAAATAAGTTCATCAACTTGGAAGAATTTCACAAGGGACAGAAGTTCAGAGAAGATAGACAACGAGCCGATCCTCAAGGACCGAACAAACAAAAACGTGACGAACGTTTTGGTGGGAGACAAGACAGAGATAAGAATGATCGGGACCGAAGGGTTCCCCCATGAAATAAGTTGCAAGAGTACACTCCTCTAACAGTTCCGAGGAGTCAGATTTTAACAGAAACTATGCAGACTGACTTGCGCTCTGCCCAAAGACCACCGTCTTTACGAAAGGGCGCACAGTGTGATAGGTCGAAGTACTGTGACTTCCACAGGGGCTATGGCCATACCACTGACGAATGCTTCTGGCTGCGAGATCTGATTGAAGAGATGATCAGAGATGGCAAGTTACAGCAATACATCAGAGACGCAGCTGGCCGAAGAAGCAGAAACAGATCTCAATCCCCAGTAAAATCTAAACGCCAAAGAAGTAGGTCACCAAATGATAGAAACGCAGGAAGACAGAAAACCGAATCCGTTCCAGTACCTGACGCAAACGCTAGCAAAAATGAATTCTTGGTCAACACTATTGCAGGAGGTTTTGCTGGAGGAGGGGAGAAAAAAGCTGACAGGAAGAAGTACATCAACCAAATCTTGGCAGTTAGCCAGAAACCGATTGCCAAAAGATCAACAAAAAACATTCCCATCATTTTTGACGACGAAGATTTAGATGGAATCCTTCCGGGCCATAACGACCCCGTGGTGATAACTGCTCTGATTGGCAATTACGAGGTAAAACGAGTTTTTATTGATCAAGGTAGTTCGGCGGATATAATGTTCTTCCCATTATTCAAAGCTTTAAAACTCAGGGAGTGTAATCTCACCCCCTTTGAAGGAGAACTAATTGGTTTTACTGGAGACACCGTTGAGCCAAAGGGCTACATCCAACTTCCTGTAACTCTCGGACAACAACCTTCAGCTAGAACCGAGACAGTCAAGTTTTTGGTGGTTGATTGTCCAACAGCATATAATGCCATACTTGGGAGAACCTCTTTGCAAGCATTTGGGGCAGTTGTATCAACAGTTCATTTGGCTATGAAGTTCGTCGGAACTGATGACAGAGTGGTAACGGTCAAAGCCGAACAGGATGCAGCAAGGAAATGTTACAATGCCAGCCTGGGGAAGGTGAAAAGCAAGGATCCGAGCACTCTGGAGAGAGTTTCTTTGGGTAAGGGAAATGTTAATCTGGCAGACCTGGATATGCGAGACCAATCCGACAGAAATAGACCGACCCCAAAGGGACAAAGGGAGTTTTTGACACTATCTGACAACCCTATCAGGCAAGTGAAAATAGGTTCTGACTTGCCTGCATGCGTTAAAAAAGAATTGGCCGCACTATTAATAGCAAATAAAGATTTGTTCGCTTGGACATCAGCTGATATGCCAGGAATTGATGTTAATCTGGCAGACCTGGATATGCGAGACCAATCCGACAGAAATAGACCGACCCCAAAGGGACAATGGGAGTTTTTGACACTATCTGACAACCCTCTCAGGCAAGTGAAAATAGGTTCTGACTTGCCTGCATGCGTTAAAAAAGAATTGGCCGCACTATTAATCGCGAATAAAGATTTGTTCGCTTGGACATCAGCTGATATGCCAGGAATTGACCCCAATTTTATTTGTCACAAGTTAAGCATCATTCCGGGGTCGAAACCAGTGGCACAGCGTAAAAGGAAAGTTAGTGCGGAAAAGGCCGTAGCAATTGAGGAAAAAGTCGCTGAACTACTCCGAGCGGGTTTCATTAGGGAGATTGACTATACAGACTGGTTAGCTAACACCGTCTTGGTCAAAAAGCCTAATGGAAAATGGAGAATGTGCGTTGACTACACAGACTTGAACAAGGTCTGCCCTAAAGATCAATACCCACTCCCTGTTATTGACAAACTCGTCGATAGTTCGGCTGGTTACAAACTCTTATCATTTATGGATGCTTACTCTGGTTACAACCAGATTCCAATGTTCCCTGCCGACCAGGATAAAACTGCATTTATCACCGATAGGGCAACTTACTGTTATAACGTTATGCCCTTTGGGTTGAAAAATGCGGGAGCTACTTATCAGAGGATGATGAACAAGATTTTTCAAGGTATGATCGGCTCAAACATGGAGGTGTACATAGATGACATCATCGCAAAAAGTAGACAGCAAGAAAATCATGCCAAGGACCTCACAATAATACTTGACCGAGTAAGAAAATACTCCATGAGGTTAAATCCGGAGAAGTGCGTATTCGGAGTCCCGGTCGGTTCTTTCCTCGGTTTTATGCTAACCGAGAGAGGAATTGAGGCCAATCCTGATAAATGCCAAGCAATCCTTGACATGAGGAGCCCAGCTAGTCTTAAAGAAGTTCAACAACTTACGGGCCGAGTGGCGGCACTCTCCAGGTTCTTGTCCCAAGCCGCTCGGAAAGCCTTGCCGTGGTACCAGCTCCTTAGGAAAAACAAGGATTTCCTTTGGGACGAGCAATGTGAGCAAGCTTTTATCCAGTTAAAAGAGTACCTTTCCTGCCCGCCGGTCCTCCACAGTCCTGTTCCTGGTGAGAAACTCATTCTATACATGTCAGTGGCCGAGGCGGCGGTCAGTTCAGTTTTGGTACGTGATAATTCAGGTACTGAAGCCCCAATATATTTCGTTAGCCGAGCACTTCAAGGATCGGAATTGAGATACCAGAAGCTGGAGAAACTTGCATATTGTTTGGTCACATCAGCTCGGAGATTGAGACAGTATTTTCAGGCACATAGAATATTGGTAAGAACCGCTCAACCTCTCAGACAGGTTCTTCACAAACCCGACCTAGCTGGTAGAATGGTCTCATGGTCTGTTGAACTTTCTGAATTCGACATTACCTACGAACCAAGGAAAGCAATGAAATCTCAAGCGCTTGCTGACTTTGTTACTGAGTTCACAGATATCCCTTCGGACAACTCTCAAAATCTTTGGTCAGTTTATGTTGACGGATCAAGTAATAGAAAAGGCGCAGGGGCTGGAGTCATCATTGAGAACCCTGAGGGATTATGCATGGAGTACTCATTGAAATTTGAATTTCAAACATCGAACAATCAAGCAGAATACGAGGCAGTTCTTGCAGGCCTCAAGATGGTTCACGAGTTCGGAACAGAGCAAGTGTCAGTTTTCAGCGATTCACAACTGGTAGTTTCTCAGATCAAAGGTCAGTACTCGGCAAAGGAACCCATTTTACAAAAATATCTTGAAGAGGTAAAGCGAATCATCTCAAACTTTTCTAAATTTAACATTTCACATGTGCCGAGAGATTCGAATTCTAGAGCCGACATTCTATCCAAATTGGCAAGTACAAAAGGGTCGGAAAATAACAAAACACTGATACAAGAAACCATTCCCCGACCCAGTGTCATTCTGACAGTCTCATTATCTCAGTCATGGATGGACCCAATTCTTACTTATTTGCAAGATGGGTTCATCCCCCAAGATCAGTCAGAGGCTCGGAAATTAGTTAAAAAGGCCGCTCAGTACACAGTTCTAAATGGAGTCCTGTACAAGAGAGGCTTTGGATCCCCCATGCTCAGATGCGTCAACCCATCCCAAGCTGAGGAAATATTGGAAGAGATTCACGGTGGAATTTGCAGTCACCATATGGGAGGAAAGTCCTTGGCAAGAAAAGTAATCCGAGCGGGCTATTTTTAGCCTACACTGCAGAAAGATGCTATGGAACATGTCAAGAAATGTACTCAGTGCCAATTTCATAGTGACATCTATCAAAAACTTGCTGAAGAGTTGCACTCCCTCGGTGCACCTTGGCCCTTTTACCAATGGGGCATGGACATCATCGAAAAATTCCCCACCGCACCAGGACAGTTTAAGTTTGCAGTAGTGGCTATTGATTACTTCACCAAGTGGATCGAAGCAATGCCGTTAGCAACAATCTCAACAGCTCGGATTCAGTCTTTCTTCGTCAAGGAGGTGATTTCTCGATTTGGAGTTCCACATGCCATAGTCACAGACAATGGATCACAGTTCGCAACATCTCACTTCCAACAATTAGCAGCCGACCTAAACATCATTCACTATTTTAGCTCTGTTGAACATCCACAGACAAATGGTTTAGCCGAGGCAGCCAACAGAGCCATCTTGGATGGGATCAAAAAGAAGCTCGGAGATGCTGCTGGCACTTGGGCAGATAAACTTCCGAGTGTCCTATGGTCACACAGGACAACAATACACTCGTCCACAGGTGAAACTCTTTTTCGTTTGACATACGGCTGTGACGCAGTCATTCCAATCGAAAAGCGAATTCCTACCTTCAGGACACTTGAACGTCCTTCGGAGACAAATGACCATTTGGTCAGTGAGGAGCTTGTTTTATTGGAAGAAGTTCGAAAAAATGCTGCAGCCCATGAAAGCAAAATGAAGGAGCGGCAGGCTCGAGAATACAACAAGAGGGTTCGTCCAAGAAGCTTTGAAGTTGGTGACTTAGTCCTTCGTCGAGCTGACATTGGCAAAGGAAATGCTGGAGTCGGAAAACTCCAACCAAAATGGGAAGGACCATATCGAGTGAAGGCTAAATCTGGATCTGGGGCATACAAACTGGAGTCTCTCTCGGGCATGGAAATCGGTAACACATGGAACGTTGCCAAACTCAGAGCTTATTACAGTTAAGCTCATACTTTGTTTTTTCACTTTTTATAGTTAGGTAAATTTATTGTTCAGTAGTGATTAGGTCGAATAAACGAAGGGTAACATCCTTCTTAGATTAGTGACAATTGTTAGGAACTAGATTGATAGGAATTTGTTAACAGATGAGCAACTTCATTTTTGTTTTTTTATCAATAAATGCACCAATTTATTCGTAATCCTCGTTTGAACATTGTGAAGTAACATGCGACTCATTTGCTTCGGCTAGCCACCGAGCCAAATCGAATTACAACTCCCAACAAGAGTTCAGCAACGTACTCATAGAACACCCGAATCCAGGAAACTACTTTCCTTATTTCGCGGTCCGAGGATCCCACTTCGGCTAAAGTTGGCGATCCAAGTTCTACTCACAATGAATTGTATATTTATAAAACTTGTTTTACTACTCGTTAATGAGCAGCGTGACGAACGAAACCAAAAGCAATGATAACACGTCAAATAAAGAGGTTATTATCATAAATCGCAAGATGATTTAAACTGTTCCAAATGACATAGCAAATTGTTCAGCGTAACAAAAGGTTAAAGACAAGTTGTTGCAACGTTAGCAAGTTAAAAACGCTCAGAAAACAACGAGCAAAAGGAAAATCAACAAAACAGCAAAGATTAAAAAAGTTCAACATCACTCCTCAATGTCAGATAAAACTACGTTTGAATCATCAAAGTTTGGCACCTCAATCAACTCCTCAAGGGGATTGGAAAGATCTTCCGCCTGCAGATCTACCTCGGCCCTGGTCTCAAGGTCGATCAACTTCCCATTCTGAACAGCATGAAATGAATGAGCCCCGACCACCCTGAACTCTAATTCAGGGTTCAAAAATTGAACCTGCTTGATGGCCAAAACAAAGGAGTCATCCACTGCTTTTCCCCAATTGTAAAAGTTAGTTGCTGCCTTCTTCTTGTGGGAAAGTGCTTTTTCCCTCAACTTTCGAGCAATTGCTGCAGACTTTTCAACCTCAGATTTTAGTTCATTCAACTTCTGCTGATGCACCTGGAGTTCCTTCTTCAGAGTGTCCTCGGCTTCCTTCCTCTTAACTTCAGCTGCTTTTTGAGAAACCTTTAAGGAATCTCTCTCCTTAATCAATTCCCCCTTGTCGGCCTTCAGGTTCTCCAGTTCATTCTTCACTCGAATCAACTCATCCGAGAGACTAGCCTCTTGAGCAGCTGCTACCTCACGAGCTTCCTTTTGATCAACATTGTAACCAGAAAAGAGTCCCTCCGGGTGCTTAGCCAAAAAATAGGCGAGATTGGCACCTCGAAGAAAGTATTTTGCAAAGGTCATATTGCAACGAGACCACTCATCAACACTCAAATTTCCAAACTTGGAACAGTCAGCCTCAGATAAGATATATTTCCCAAACCTCTCATCAAACTGCTGATCCCATATAGATGTTTCCCGAGAGATCGCAGCAGAAGTTGGAGCAACATCAGTAGGAGTAGCAGTAGTTCGAACACTTGGTCCTTCAGCTCTTGGGTTGGCACCCTCCGGAACTTTCTCTTTTCCCTTATCCAGTCGTCGGCGACGGAGTAAAGGTTGGATAGGAGAAGTAGCTTGAACTTGACCACTAGGGGCCACTGAAACAGTTGAAGCAACAGCAACCACGTTTGTGGCTTGGTGAGGAGAAGCCTCGGGAGCTGAGGCAGAAGGAGTAGGGGGGAAACACTCAGGCTTGGAGTGCTCAGGCTCGAAGATCCTGAAGTAGCAGATGTCTTCCTCTTCTTGCCACCTTGAACAAGAGCTGCCATACGATCAGCCATTTTTTCTGCAAAGGAAAAAAAGAAACATTAGAGCCATTCAAATCACAGATATAAAAGCAAAAAATAAAGCACTATACCAAGCTCGGTTTTAACGTCCGAAGACGGGATGTTCACGATATCCCTCGTCTCTATCATGCCAACTTTCTGCAAATACCTTTCAACCTCCCGACACACATCCTTTTCATACTCAGCAAGTTCTTTCCACTCTGATGAGTATGAAGCAATTGATCGGTTGAAGAAGTTGGCACTCCATTGGAGAGGAAATCGGGGATGCGGTCGTCTTTCCCCCGGCCGAGTAAACCAGCAGACGCCATTACCAGTAAAATTATACTTAAAGAAAAAAGGTTTAAAGCCCTTCCATGATTCAGAGTATTTTGTGAAAAGAGCGTATCCCCTACGAGATTTCAGCGAAACCCAGGGTTTCTTTGCCGAACCTCTCTCAAAGGAATTACACTGAGGAGCAAAAATGTGAAAAAAGATATTAAGGTTGCAACTCCAATTCATAGCTGAGCAGACTTGTTCAAAGGCTTTTACAAACGCCCAAGCATTCGGATGTAATTGAGAAGGAGCCACTCTTAAGAAATTCAAAACGCCCATCTCAAAATCGGTAAAAGGCATTCTTATCCCAAGCCGAGTAATCACTTCTTCGTAAAAATAGAAAGCAGTACTACCGTCCGTAATTTTGGTACAAACTCTCTCGTTTTCACCCACTGGAGTAATGGAATACAAACTACCAGTATTGTTTCCCGGACACGGCAAAATTTTTGCTCGAGTTTGATCTAGTGATTGTTGTGTTGTAAGCTCGGATTGTGTACCAAGGACCTCTCGGTCCACCCATTCATATTCTGCCCAATCCGTCGGAAGTGGGTAGAGATCAGGATTAGTAACGCACTTCCTCTTCATACCTGAGGAAAAGGGGGCACACTTGGAGTCAGAACCACAAAAACTTGATTACGTCTGATCAAATACTTACGGTCGGTTGGGAAACACCTCCCTTTCTGGGAAGAATTTCCCCAAACCAATTGAAATGTCTAATACCTCTATGCTGCCTCCTTAACTTCCGTTGTTCTACTCTCTCGGCGATCCTATAGTGAATCACACCCTGTCTGAACTCTCTCAAAGTCCGAGGGAAATGCATGGATATTGGTTCAACACAAATTTCTGGGTTCCCTTCTTTATATGTTCTTAGCGCATCAGAGTTTACGGATTCCTCACTCATGGTAAATGACGATCCAATACCAACCCTAAGAAGTTAGGTGCAGAAAAGTATAAAGCAAACCTAAGAAATACTACAACGATCACTCAATAGGTGGTAAAGCGGATAAAGAATTGCGAAGGGCAAGTGGGGGATCACAGCAACACCAACAACAGCAACGATTTGGGGTTTTCACTAAACCCAGAAAGCAAACCCCAGAAAAACAAACAGCACCCATAAAACCCAGAAAAGTAGACGAACTCAATAAACCTAGAAAAATAAATAAACCCAAAAATGGAGAACCCAAGAACGATCTTTTCAAAAAAAAAAATCAGAGGAGAAGGGCCAATAAAAATACTTGAAAAATAAAATCCTACATAAACAAAGTAAGAAAGCAAAAGCAATCGCACGCAAGACATCATAGAAAGAAGAACATGCAAGATAGTATTCAGAGAAGAAATTTGATCAGAAAAAGAAAGAGTACGGTACCTGCAAGCCAAGAAGTATCAAGCGACAAGAAAAATACGAAATCAACACTGAGAAGTGCACTCGGAATATGGTGAAGAGAATCGAAGCAACAAGAACGTCCTTGGAAGTTTCTGGCTTTGTTGGACAAAGATTTCAGAGAAATGAGGAAACAAGAACAAAGAGAGTTCGAAAAATGCTTGAAGAAATGAGTAAGTGGAAAAACCGCCCTTTGATATTCTTCCTAAAACTTCCCTCCACTATCTCAAAAGGTTTGGGCCTAAGGCGGAAAAAGCCCATTTAGCGTTGAAAATGGAGTACGTGGCACCTCTGATTTGAAATCGTAACGTTACATTTTCCAATAAAGTTAAGGACATGTGTAAGCACAGGGAGAAGCGGAAGGTCACTCTGGGGTCAATCAAACGACAGCCTTGGTCAAAGTGCAAAAATGCTCGAACCTTTCTTTCAATCATCAAAAGTTCAGTCGGAAAAAGATCCTTTCGTCTCAAAAGCTCGGCAGGGCTCAAATCACCCAACCGAGCTTGGGGGGCTTATGTAGTGGACTTGTAGTAAACCAAGCGTTGACCGACCGTAACCTAATTGCTAAGAGTGGTATGAAACTACAACAGGGTAAACGGTCGGACACTTACACCGAGCAAACTGGGTTGATACGTGTAGGTTACGTACTGATGAGGTTACCACCGAGCGCAGGACTCTCAATCTGATCCTTAACGTTTACAGCCTCATCTAATCGTAACTACTCCTAGATTCCCATGACTCTTGGTTAGATAAAACAACATTGGATAGAGTTTATCATTTACAGGATTTATGGATATTATCTTATCACATCCTATACAAATCCTAGTTGAATTCTTCCTCTTTAGAAGCCTTATCAAGACGGCCCACAGTACACAGGTAATCCCCTATAAGAACCACCATGCTATAGGGGCTAAGGTACGTCTTCTCATCCCTAAGTGCACACTAGCACACACATTGTTGACTAGGGAGAACCTGATTATCCCAACTGGATATTCAGAAATCCTAAAGAGTCCTACATTAACATCTTGGCTGAGATCATTCTTCAAGGCTCTTCCATAGCTTTAAGGTTGATCTTAGTTAAGGACACGACAATTAAGGCGTCCAATCATCTCAAAGGTTGGACCCGGTCTCGTTAAGGCGAGGAAGAGGGATAATGAGTGTTTGTTTGTTTGTTTATAGTTAAGTGTGGGCTATCCCTACAAGTCGCTGAGACCGAAGTGTTGTCTATAGTTAATATGTTTGTTGAAATGATATGATGTTTACTATGCATGAGTTGTTGGCTAGTTTAGTATGCGAAGTAATTTAAGAAAGTTGTTATAAGATGTTTGATTTTACCCTGAGACCCGGAATAATCATAATAACGAGGAAATGAGACTGAAAGAGAAAAGAGATGCGAATAAGAGATATGAGAAGGAGTTGAGAAAGAAATAGTCGGTGCATTAAGATTGATGAGAAAGTTATAAGATATGATTTTTGAAAACAGTTTTGAAAAGAAACTTTTGAAAAGAATTTTCATGGAGTCATCTTTTTGAAAAGGTTTTGCGAAAAGAGTTTTTGAGAAAGAAGAGGGAATGAGTCTTGAGGAAGTTGAAGAGAATTATGGTGAGCATGAGCTGATGAGAATGTTGATATTGAGATAAGATTGATGTGTGGCTTGAGGCCATTGTGATTTTAGGGGGAACGGATTTACGTTTAGTGGTCGGGCTTCGTTGAAGGGATGCACCAAGGACGAGCCGACTGTTAGGATTCAGCCGTTACTTAAAACGTTAAAACTATAAAAGATTTAAAAGACATTTACAATTGCGGTGAGGTATGAGTGACGATCCGAAGTAGTGGAGAGGAAGGAACGATAAGTATCTGCGGATACTTAGGACGAGATTGCATGAGGGGAGGACGATGACGGTGAAACGTCAAGAAGTCTAGAGTATATTTCTAGGCGGAACAAATCCCACATGTGGTGCACTAACGTGGTGGGGACTGGGTCTAATACCGTGGTAAGTTCCGCATCGCGAACTAGAAATTATACTGTCGCCCCCTTGATTGCAAATCGAGAACAATGAGAGGGACTGGAACGGGGCATTTGTGTTGCCGCCGAGGGCGTGCATTGATTAAATGATATGATTATGATTTGAGGTAGGGCCTCCTGGTCTGGGACCATTTATGTGTGGACAGCTGTCGTGCCCGCGTGGTAAAGGTCTTGTACTCCTGTTTGCTTCCGACTAGGTTGGGTGGATGACCGAGGAGATGTAGACGTGTGTGACTCCTTCAATGATGATGTTCCCCCCATCATTGGAGCGAACCGATACGCTAAAACTTAAAAGAACAAAGATGTTTCAAAGAAATGTATAATAAAATATCAAGTATTGGAAATGATTTGTAAGACATGTATAAGAAAGGATTCTCGGAATGTGTGATGAGTTCGGAAAAGTATGATGAAAGAAAGAAGGGATATGAGTGGTGAAAGTGTATAAGAAAGATTGTAAGAGTGTGATTATGAAGGGATGAGCATAAAGATTGTGTTTAACTATAGGTGTATATGATTATGTTGTGTTACTGTTTGTCATTATTGTCTTTCCTTAGTATTTTGTCTATTGTAATTCCACACAGTCGACATAACTGTTTGGGTAGCTTACTCTCTCCTCTTCTTCTGTACTTCTGCTTCTCTTTCTTTTCTGGAAAATATCGTACGATCATTAGAAGCAAAGGAGATTGAGGTTCCAGATCCAGCTTAATCAGGAGGTCAGGATATCACCGTTGAAAGAAGACGACTCGGTGGAGACCTCTGGGGCAGCATATAAGGACAACTCTACTGGCGGGCTGAGAAGCGGGACCTACCAGAATTCAAAGTTAGATGAGTGGTCTTAGGGAGTATGACTAGAAGCTAGGTATTTCCCTCAGAGTGTTGCATTCCACTGTAAGTTCTTGGTTACCTAGCTCTACTAAACTGTACCCCGGCCAATGATTTATCTAACACTGATCTTTGGACTTAGGAAACGGGCAATGTTTTAAATGATGTCTTTGAAAACGAGTTTCAAGGTGCGGTGTCTTGTGACACCTCGGTTTGGAACTTGAAAGGTCCATGAATATGAGAACATGTGATTTTGATTGTACCCATCGTTTGAAAAGTTAAATGTTCTCGTATTCATACCTTACTTGTTTTAAAAAAAAATGGCCCTAATTTTCACTATATTTGATTTAAGTTTTCAAGTTGCCAAATCGGGGTGTTACAGAAATGGTATCAGAGCTATGTTGAACTAAGTAACCTTACACATGGACTTGCATACTCTGCTGTATGTCTTTGTGTGTGAGTTAGTATTAGGATTGTGATAGACGAGAGTAGGAACATTAAGAGTGCGTGAATGTTCTCATGGAGCATGTTAGATTCGTCTATAGCAAGACTTGAAGCAGAGATCAGTGACGCTATGAGCCGTAGATGCGTGATTCGAATCTTCTTTTGTGGACCCTTCTCTGATGTGAACCCCTTTTTGTGTGTGATGACCCTAAACTATGAGATCTTGTCTTGTGACTAGAACCTAACTTTTATTGTTGAAGTCTTTCTTGTGTGAACCCTATGCATTGCCAAATTGCTTTGGCATGGCATTTGAAAGAACCTTTTCTGAAACTCCTGACCATGATTTTTGATGAATCTTTGATTTTGATGAACCTGAAATTCCTTTAGACCAGACATTTGTTCCTTCCTGAAGTCTTAATAAAGGAGTTTTGAACCTTGATCTTTGTATCCAGTCGAGTAGATATTCCTAAACCGGGGAGTAAGTGATGGATTGTAGATTGGGTAGAGGATGTAAGGATTAAGGAGAAGGAAGATGAGTTAGTAGGATGAAGGAAGTATGAGTCCTAGATGAGTGGTGAGTCATGAAAAGTGGTTAAGACTAAGAATTTTGGTGACGAATTAATCAACATGATGGTTTAGATGGTGATAAGATGAGGAAGAAATTAAGGTGATGTTCAAGATTTAGAGTCGTAAGTGTCTGGATTTGGGTCGTAAAATGGATAGATATAGGTGGATAAGTGATGATATGGTAGAGTCTAAGTGATAAGGTGATGAAATCTTTAAGCGATTGACTCACGATTAAGTAACAAGTTGGGATTGAATGTGATAATGGATAATAGGTCTTGGAGTTGAGGAAATTTTGATAGTTTAGAATAGGAGGGGAACTGTAGAAAATAGAAAGAGGTTTAGAGTGTTTAAGTTATATGATCCCGCATTGGAGATAAGGAGTGAGATAATACATGTTTCTTGAGGTTTAGTGGTGGATTAGAGTGAAGGGAAGATTTAATGGTAACTCTAGGAGTTTGATTAAGAAAAGCATGTGGTGAGAAGTACAACAATTAGAGGATAGAATGAAGTTAGGTGCTGGGAAATTTTGTAGGAATGGATCAAAGAGTGGTGAAGGATAGGAGTATTTCGAAGCTAAGTTTGTAATTCTGAAAGTGGTCTTTAGAGATACGTGTCATCTATGTTGGGGAGTAATTGAAGATGTGAAGTTTTGAGGAATAAACCGTCTAGGCTTGAATTGATGATAGGAGTTTAGCCCTGAGTGTGATGGCGTCTCGACCCCAATTGTCCGTGACCCTGTTGTCCTTGCACACTGTTTTGATACCTTTGAACCCTCATTCTTTTGTCACCAGTGGAACCATATTGTTTGAAACCCATCAAGTTAGTTGTTGAAAATACCCCGAGGGACTACTTTTTCCAGTAATCCGTCCGATTCATTTGAAAAAGGCGACGAATAGATGGTATGTGTTCGAAGATACGACAATTGCTGTAGTCAAGGCAGGAAGGAATTTCTTCACGGAGTTATGCGTCCACATATTTGACAGATTCTACACGGCATTTCTCGGGGACGAGAAATCTTTAAGTTGGGGAGAATGTAACACCCCGCATTTTTCCCGTACGTGCCTAAACGAATTTGATTAAACAAAACCCTAAAATTCTGTTTTGTAAAAGATTTTTTCAGAAAAGAGTTTTGCGGACAGGAAATAAAGTATTGGTTTTTTGGATTTCTACAAACCAAATGTTTTTATAAATAAAAAGTGAATGATTTTGTTAATGCTTGGCTAAATGGCGGTTTTAATAAAGATGATTTTTGAAAACGATTTTTCTTTTGGGATTGAAAAATATGAATCTTGAGTTGTGTCTTGAAGAAAATAAATTTATTAATTTGGCTTGAAAATTTTATGAGTGCTTGATTTAATATGTGTGTATGTGTGTTTAACGTGTGATGCATGAAGATGGCCATGAAATGTGATTTCTTAGAGTTGATTTCATTGGGTATGAATTGGACATTATAGTAGAAAATAAAATGTGAATTATGTGCATGTGAGTGTTATATATGTAGGTGTATGAATATGTATGTATGAATGTGTGTAGTTGTATGTGCATATGTGTGTTTGACCGTATAAGGCATGGAAAAAGAATAAGGAAATGTGATTGGAAAATAAAATAAAGGACATGTGTGTGTGTGAGAAGGTGCCACGGTTGTGCATGCAAGTGTGAGTGTGAGTGTGCTATATGTGTGTGCTATGTGTGAGCATGCATGTGTGTGTGGGTGTCAACCTAAGATTCTAGGAGCTTAAGGAGTAAGGCAACCAAGCCAACTAAATATAACCAAGGACCAAACCAAATGACAAATCCTAACCAAAAGCCAACTACTAGTTAAACCTAAGATGACCCCTAAAGCCTAGTCTATTCCATTTGGTCCCCTTGACTTTACAAACCTCACCCATGTAAAATTGAGAGGACTAAATCGCCCTTCTTGGTTGCACTTGGCCGAACAACTCTTAAGGCCAAATTAGGAAATTGTGAGCTTGCCTTTATATAGGGTTGGTCATAGTTCATTCACCCATTTCATCTCCCATTCTCACACACCAACACAAACGTACCTCTAAGGGATTCATCAACCCCTTAGAGAAATAAAAGAAAAGAAATAGAGAGAAAGAGAAAGAGATAGGGCCGTAGACATGAAGAGGAAGAAGGAGGCATTCAAGTCCAAACCTAGGAGCTTTCCCTTGTAGATCCAAGTGATTAGAAGACTAGAGACCAACTTTGTCATGGTAGGAACCAAAGATCAAGGAGGAATTTGTAATAGTTTAGATTTTTCTTTCTAAGTTATAGATCCTTCATTTTCTTCTTTGCATGTTATTTTCATGAGTTGATCTCTTTGATCTTGGACTCTATGGACTTGAGGATAATTTTTAACATGTTAAATTATGCTTGATGTTTCGGTTGAGGTTTTTCTTTGATAGATCTAAATGTTTTCCTAATTAAATCTTAAAGATCTAAAGAAAAACTAAGATTTTGTAAAAAGCTAAAATAAATCTCCTTGCATGATTAATTTTCTTGTGGAAACCGTGACCCATGAGTGTGTTTATTTATGATCTTGAAGTTTGAATGGCTTGCATGTTAATTTTATGTATTGATCTTGAATGTTGTGCTTGAAAAGCTTTGATCTTCAATTTGTATATTTTCTTCCTTACGGTTTTATGTAAGAATTGTGTGTAAGCCTATGTAATTGCTTCGATTTCCCTTACATGTCTAATTTATTTTCTAAACCGTGATCAATGATATGTCTCCATGCTTATTTGATGAAAATTGTATAATCTAAACTAAACTTGTAAAAGATGTAAGTTTCTAGCCTTGCATGTAATTTTTGTGTTGATCTTAGTTGATCCAAATGTGTGTATGTGATTATCCTTATCGGATGAATAAAGAAGTTAAAATCCTTGAGTTGCATGTTAATTTTTAAGAAAAGAATTAAAGTAACAAGTTTTGAAATGATTTTCAAGAATAAGCATGATTTGATCAAAAGTTGGCTTATGTGCATATTTTATTTTAAGGACCATTCGGTCATGTTTGTGAAATAAGCCCTATGTTTTCATTTTGTTTATGCATGTTGTTTTAAAGATTAGATCTAATAATCCTAAGAACATGCAAGTTAATTTCATGAAGATAAAATTGAATCTTTATTTTGTTTTGAGAAAAACGATAATCTTGAATTTATTTGTGTATGTGAGGTGGTGTGTTGAAATCCTACATGATTTGCTTTGACTTTTGTGATTCATGAATGTTGAAAATGAATGAGAACTATGTCTTCCTTGCATCATGAGATTCGGTCATCCTAGGAGAACTAGGTAGCTACATTTGTTTCTCAATTAGGATGCATGCATCATAAGACTAATTGAATATAAGAGTTTTAAAAAGAGTTTGCATGTCATGAATAGGTGTTGCAAAGAAAATGTGTTGTGGATCTTTGAAATGCTTGGTGATTTAACTTGTGGGCTTAATTTAGGTTTTCTTAAAAGGAATTAGAATTGATAATTTCTCCAATTATGTGCTCACGGTTTCTAGGTCAAAAGAGAGAAAATGATTTCATTTGTGCAAAACCTTACCTGTATGATTTGGCCAAGCTTGTGCATGTAATTGGAAAATGGTTTTCATGAAACAACTTATGATTATAGCTATGTGTGTGATACTGCATGGTGTGTGTCTTTCTTTTATCTTTTCGGTTTTAAGAAATAAAAATAAGCGAATTGATTTGAGTATATGATCAAAGAAATTTTGTAATGATAATTCTATAATTTCAAGTTGTTAAAACTTATTAGAGATTAGGAATTAGTAACCATGGTAATTCAGTCCTTGGTGAATTAATCTCAATGCTTAATCTAAATTGTTTTCTTAAGAGTAATCTAATTTAATTAAATTAATTAAGGTTAAGATTTAATTAATAATTGGTGAATGATATGAAATGTGATTTGCATGAATGGTAATTGTGAATGTGTAATCGTTCTTTATACTAGCTAAATGTATTGAACTAATGTTGTTTTGAAATACCGTTTGTGGATTTGTATGTGAATGCTCCTTGTACTGATTGTGTGTGTGTGTGGCTGTTATGGGTGCTAATTGAATGTGTTGAGCCCTGAATCTGTTTGTGAGTTTTGTTTGTATTCTGAAGAAATTGGAATTGTTTGATTTAAAAATATGATTTAACATAACTCAAACTAATTTGGAAAATTTGTCTCTTTTGAGTTGTATCTTAAAAGATTTTCAAAGTACGCTTTTGAGATTTTGTTTTCTTGAATTTTGGTATTCTGTTTTTTTAAAACATAAAAACACTGATTTTTATAACCAGAGTGTTTTCAAATTAAGAGAATGGATTTGTTTTAATAAAAGAATTATTTTAATTATTTTAAAGTGTCCTTGAAAAATCTTTTCAAATTAAATGGGATTTGAAACCTTCGGATATTGGCGACGTGTTTTCAAGACTAGAATTATTTCAAAGAATTTCAAAACGAAATTTATAATTTATCGAAACGTTCTAACGCACGGGAAAAATGTCTAGTTCGGGTGTCGGACGCGAAGGGAAAGACGCAAAGCTAGCAACGGAAAATCTTGGAAAGCTTTCGGATGTGTCGTCATCCAGGTGAGAGAGAAGCTCCCCTTAAGACGCCGTGGTCTTAGGCAACATATTAAGACGTCCAATCATCTCAAAGGTTGGACCCGGTCTCGTTAAGGCGAGGAAGAAGGATAGTGAGTGTTTGTTTGTTTGTTTGTAGTTAAGTGTGGGCTATCCCTACAAGTCGCTGAGACCGAAGTGTTGTCTATAGTTAATATGTTTGTTGAAATGATATGATGTTTACTATGCATGAGTTGTTGGCTAGTTTAGTATGCGAAGTAATTTAAGAAAGTTGTTATAAGATGTTTGATTTTACCCTGAGACCCGAAATAATCATAATAACGAGGAAATGAGACTGAAAGAGAAAAGAGATGCGAATAAGAGATATGAGAAGGAGTTGAGAAAGAAATAGTCGGTGCATTAAGATTGATGAGAAAGTTATAAGAAACGAATGAGAAAGATGATGTGAGTGAAGGAAAAGATAAAGAGCTGAAATTGGAAAGAGAGTGTGATTATGGAAGTGAGAAGTGGTGGAGAAAAGATGTGATCCCTCATGCATGTTTTTGGGAAGAAGCTTAGTATTGAATTGAGCTTGCTCCTCCACTAACACTCACCCAAAAATATGATTTTTGAAAACAGTTTTGAAAAGAAACTTTTGAAAAGAATTTTCATGGAGTCATCTTTTTGAAAAGGTTTTGCGAAAAGAGTTTTTGAGAAAGAAGAGGGAATGAGTCTTGAGGAAGTTGAAGAGAATTATGGTGAGCATGAGCTGATGAGAATGTTGATATTGAGATAAGATTGATGTGTGGCTTGAGGCCATTGTGATTTTAGGGGGAACGGATTTACGTTTAGTGGTCGGGCTTCGTTGAAGGGATGCACCAAGGACGAGCCGACTGTTAGGATTCAGCCGTTAATTAAAACGTTAAAACTATAAAAGATTTAAAAGACATTTACAATTGCGGTGAGGTATGAGTGACGATCCGAAGTAGTGGAGAGGAAGGAACGATAAGTATCTGCGGATACTTAGGACGAGATTGCATGAGGGGAGGACGATGACGGTGAAACGTCAAGAAGTCTAGAGTATATTTCTAGGCGGAACAAATCCCACATGTGGTGCACTAACATGGTGGGGACTGGGTCTAATACCGTGGTAAGTTCCGCATCGCGAACTAGAAATTATATTGTCGCCCCCTTGATTGCAAATCGAGAACAATGAGAGGGACTGGAACGGGGCATTTGTGTTGCCGCCGAGGGCGTGCATTGATTAAATGATATGATTATGATTTGAGGCAGGGCCTCCTGGTCTGGGACCATTTATGTGTGGACAGCTGTCGTGCCCGCGTGGTAAAGGTCTTGTACTCCTGTTTGCTTCCGACTAGGTTGGGTGGATGACCGAGGAGATGTAGACGTGTGTGACTCCTTCAATGATGATGTTCCCCCCGTCATTGGAGCGAACCGATACGCTAAAACTTAAAAGAACAAAGATGTTTCAAAGAAATGTATAATAAAATATCAAGTATTGGAAATGATTTGTAAGACATGTATAAGAAAGGATTCTCGGAATGTGTGATGAGTTCGGAAAAGTATGATGAAAGAAAGAAGGGATATGAGTGGTGAAAGTGTATAAGAAAGATTGTAAGAGTGTGATTATGAAGGGATGAGCATAAAGATTGTGTTTAACTATAGGTGTATATGATTATGTTGTGTTTGTCGTTATTGTCTTTCCTTAGTATTTTGTCTATTGTAATTCCACACAGTCGACATAACTGTTTGGGTAGCTTACTCTCTCCTCTTCTTCTGTACTTCTGCTTCTCTTTCTTTTCTGGAAAATATCGTACGATCATTAGAAGCAAAGGAGATTGAGGTTCCAGATCCAGCTTAATCAGGAGGTCAGGATATCACCGTTGAAAGAAGACGACTCGGTGGAGACCTCTGGGGCAGCATATAAGGACAACTCTACTGGCGGGCTGAGAAGCGGGACCTACCAGAATTCAGAGTTAGATGAGTGGTCTTAGGGAGTATGACTAGAAGCTAGGTATTTCCCTCAGAGTGTTGCACTCCACTGTAAGTTCTTGGTTACCTAGCTCTACTAAACTGTACCCCGGCCAATGACTTATCTAACACTGATCTTTGGACTTAGGAAACGGGCAATGTTTTAAATGATGTCTTTGAAAACGAGTTTCAAGGTGCGGTGTCTTGTGACACCTCGGTTTGGAACTTGAAAGGTCCATGAATATGAGAACATGTGATTTTGATTGTACCCATCGTTTGAAAAGTTAAATGTTCTCGTATTCATACCTTACTTGTTTTAAAAAAAATGGCCCTAATTTTCACTATATTTGATTTAAGTTTTCAAGTTGCCAAATCGGGGTGTTACAGTGAACACCAAGACTTTTCCATGACGTTTTCAAATACTTCAACAATGTTTTACAAAAAAAAAATTTGGCCTCATTTTTGCAATATTAATGAATAAAAGTCAATTATTTTGGTTTACGAAAACCGGGCTGTTACAGCGGAAATGTTTCCGCCTGCCCTAAGTCGGAACTTATATATATCAGATATCAATAGCTCAGAAAAACCTGCAAAAAACCAACCTGCAATCTACACTACACACCAGTGACAACAACCAGCACATATGTAATTACAACAAATGTAATATTACTAAATAATGATAACAACAAATGGATTATTAATATATAATAATTAAATTCAAAAATATTATATATAATTACATAACCAATTACACATATAACAACTCATGGAGTAGTAAGATCAACCGCACCATCAAAATATGTTTTACAAAGTAATAATTTGAAAGAATTCAATCGATCTCCGAGCTTATTCGCCTATTCACATGCAGTAGAAGAGGTTGTGACTTATTTTGAAACAATGTAGAAGAGGATATTTGTATATCCTTCACCCCCTTTGATACACTTGGTAAAAGAAAGGTTCTCACAAAGTCCTTTTACAAAATAAAAACATTCTTAACTTACAATAAATGAACACTTATAATAAGTTTAATTAATAAAACATTTTACAGTTAAATATCTTAGAATGGTTGCAGCTACATAAAGTGACCAAGGAGGTCACTGTACTGATATACTCTCCTTAAGTGAGAGTATACCTTCTCGGTTCGTGAGCCATGAATGTCTTTCTTCGATGGTACCTAAAATGGTCAACTTAAGGGGTGAGTAATTTGAATAATAATTGAGGAAAACACTCAACAACAGTAATAAAGCATAACTAGACATACCCACACACATAAATACATATTCATTTATCCTAATCAATTCTACCATTTATATACCTTAACATTTACTGTTTGTTTACCCCAAGAATTCACCTTTCATTCACCCCAAGAACAATGTATATAACAATGCGTTTATGCTCAATCATATGAATGACATACACTGTATTCCCTTATGGTTTAATTCCTGAATCCGATGTACACTGCACTATTTACACTTTATTCACTTTAACACTTTGATACTATCATCGGATTCAGTGAATTAAACCCATCACAATAATGAGTGCAATTCTCCGTTTCCAATAGCCATAACACTAACAACATAACCACCTCACATACCCTCCCTCCACTCTGGGAAAAACCGGCCAGGAGTAAGCATTTCTCAACCTATAATTGGGTGCTTCACCTCCACTTAGGAAGGTCCCTCGCTCACCCACTTGCACAACACTTCACCTCCACTTAGGAAGGTCCCTCATGCGATTCAGATTGATTTGCCCGAATCAGGCTTTAGCAGAAATCACCCTCACTGGCCAAAACGAGCCAAAGTGATGGAATTACCCCGGTTTGCGTGGAACCAACCCCCAACACGGGAAGCGATCCCGTGTCCTTTGTAGGATCAAAGTTCCCCAAGATAATCCCATAATTCACTCTTGCCCTCATCAATCGTAAACGACGTGTGTTTTTCCCCGTACACCTAAGGTCCACCTTACTCCGAAATGCACGTGTTTCTAGTTCATTTTATGTGGCTTTTGATTAGTCGAACCTTTAGTACTTTATATTCATTTGGTTGGGTTCTCTAACTTAAGAGTTTCGGCCATACTATATATACATATACCATCCAACAATCCAACAATAATTTCCATAACCAAATCATTCATTCGATCATTAGATTCCATAACAATAACATTAATTCATTTCTAGCCTAATCCCTAAGTTCATAGCATATATACTCACAGTTAACATATACGACATAACAATTATATCACCACAATAATCATAATTCTATCATTCATTTTATCATTTAATGCTATAACAATCTAATAATCAATTACTAAACACCCTAAGTTCATTATACACATTCTTACTTTCAAACACACAATATCATCATACAAATCAAACAAACACATATACAATATATCTAATTATACTTTTATGACTATCACTGAGTCCCTTCCCCAATTAGAACCAAAGTACTCCCCCTTACCTCTTGGAGAGAAGAGGAGACAATGGGGTTGAGTTGGTGCTCCACCACCAAGCTCCAAGCTAGCTTCTAGACTCTCATTCCATGCTCCTTAACAATTCCTTAAGCTCCCTTGAAGATTGCTTCACCCAAAGAGAAGGATTGGAGAAGTTAGGGTTTGAGTGGGGATTTGGGGATTTTATGAAAGGAAGAGGACATTAAGAATTGAAAGAGGGAAATTGATTGGGAGAAGATATGTGGATGATTTGGGGAATTAATTTGATGTTATTTAGTGTGGATTTGGGGAAAATTGAAGAACCCTAGGAGAGGAGGAAGAGAGAGTCGTGAGAAGAAGAGAGAGGAAAAAATGAAACAAATGACTCAACTCACGTGATTTTTGGCTGATATAACAGGGGTTAATCGATTAATTCGACCCCTTAATCGATTAACAAGACCATTAATCGATTAAGGCCGAAAGAGCAATAAAATTTAATCGATTAATCTGCTCTCTACTCGAGTAGATCCAAAAGGTGCTTACATTCTAATCGATTAAGGCCCTTATTAATCGATTAACTCAGTGCAAAATAGCTTTCTTTCACACTTCAAAGACTCTTAGGCTTTCACAACTCTTTCTAGCTTAACTTAACACCAAAATCTACACTCTAAACACAATCTGACCTATTCTTAACTCAATCCAACTTACACTTAGTTAGATTTCTAATTCTAAACAATCCTAATAATTTTAAACACTTACAATTACTAATACCAATACTAATTAACACTTCTAACCGAATTCGACACTTAAGGACGCTCTAACACTTATGGAAATCCTACTAGCTAATACTCCTAATGCCTTTATAAAATTGGGGATGTTACACTTGTCCTTTGAAACTCCACCAACATTGTTTACATGCAAATTGTCCAGGCACTCGTTGTATTGTTTGATGCCCAATAACTCTATGTAAAGGTCCTTATACTCCACCATCTCATTGATCAAATCATGGCGCACTTCATGATTTTTGAGAGTTACTCATTGCTTGTGATATTCAGAAAGTTTGGATATTTCAATCTCAGGAAATGGTTAGTTTCTATTTTCTTTATGTATTTTTCACAAACCCTAATCTGAAATGGTTGCATTTTTTTTAAGAAACTGAAGATGATGTGCCTCAGGAATAGAATAAAAAATAACACTTTTAGAATGGATGATAATATAAACTGAAGCTACATATTAGTCGGTTAGTTTTTGTTGCTGAAAAAAAACAGCTTATTAGTTAGATTATGTTGATGAGAACTTATTAGTTACCTTTGCTTTTTTTTTTACTTTATGCACTCAAGGTGTTTGATAAATGACCAAAGTGAAATTTTTTAGGAGTTCAATTAAGTTCCAACATGTTTTGCTTGCTGCTTTGTACATCAAAGTTTAATTATAACTATAAACAAGGAATTTGTGCATCACTTGGATATTATTAAGCTCTTATGAAGGAAATAAGGAAGCACATGGTAGTTATTAATCTGAAACGACATATCACTTGTGATAATTTTATTTTTATTTTTTAATTTTTTTTAGCAGTGACACATGACATGTCCCATAAGCTTTGAATCTTCCAACTTTCATTGTGAGAGTTTCATTTCGTGAGGAGCTCTCTAATTGCAAGGATTGGGCTCTAAAATATAATATAGGAGTTGATGAAAAAAAAACTAAAAACCTTAAACACAAAACTCAAAATGCAAGAGATCTGAGTAAATTCATTTGAAGCAATTACCCTATTTGAGAAATAAACTTTTTATACTTTGCTTTTGGTATATTTAATCTTGGATTATATTTAATACTTCCAAACTTTTAACTCTATGACCTACTTATGTGTATTTATTTGATAATTAAATTTTATGGTAGGTATTTTCATGAATTGAAAATAAACAAATAGATAAAATGTGTATTAGTATTTTAATTTAATATAAATAAATACATAAGAATATGTGTGTTGTATAGTTGGGGGATGAAACCCTAAGCCCATTTGTTTCAGCCGCCCCTAAAGCCCTATTCCTTCTTCTTCTTCTTCATTGGGTTTCTTTTTCTCTCTTCTGCGCTCTCTCCCCTTGCCTCCGGCTCTCTCTCTGCCACCCATGACCAGCGCTCATCGTCCCTCTCTCTTTCTCTCTATCCTCTTCACGGTCGTGCGAATCAACCGGGACCATTGAGAAGATAGCCGCGACGTCACCTCCTCCATGTATCATGTGCCCTTGTGGTGGATTCGAACCTCACGGGTCGTCACGCTGCCGTCGTCGAAGGTTCGCGGTTTTGGTCTCTGCGGGCTGCAAATCGAACCAAGCAGCCGTCACCCAAGACCGAACAACCACCAACGAAGCCACCATCGCTTGTGCCGCCGTTCGTCACGATCTCCACCTTGAAGCTTGTGGCGTCCAGCCTCACCATCGCTACTGGTGAGTCATGCGAACCACGAACCGATCCGCAGTCGTAGGTCGTGAACTCCGAATCGCCGATCGCAGTCGTGAACGGCTGAACGCCGTCGCAGACGGACGCAGAGGACTGTTTCCTCTCCTATTTCTCTCTCTTGGTTCAAGCTTGAGTTCAAGAGGTAATTTTTTTTAAATGAGGTACTGATTATTTAGTAATTATTATTATTATTATGGATGATTTTTTTAGTATTATTGAATGTGCTTAAATCTTGTGATGATTCCTACTTAAATCTTGTGGACTGATCTTCACAGAATGTGCTTGCTGTGGGTTTGGGTACTTGTTTTTATCTCTGGAGTGTTTCAAATAGTAAAGTAAGTCTGAGTAATATTATTGCTAACATTACCAATTTCATGACGTTGTGAATTTTTTATTTTTTGATGAATTGATTGACATTTGGTTAATGTGGTTTTCAGGTGACCAGGTTATGTGACTTGGGACCTCATGATGGTGTGTGTTCTATCCAGTGGACCAAGGAGGGTTCTTATATATCTATTGGTACTTGTCTTGGTCAAGTTCAGGTACCTTGTTAAGCTAATACTTAGATAAAATATGCTTGATTTTTATTCATCTAAGTATTTGGAGATGCTTTTCAATTGAGATTAAGAGAGCATTTAATTACTTATGCTATAGATTTGGGATGGCACTCACTGCAAGAACTGGTGTCTTGGCGTGGAATTCGTGCATTTTGACTTCAAGAAGCAGGGACATGAATATACTACAACATGACATGAGGTTTTCAAGTGACTACATTAGCCAGCTTGTTGGCCACAAGTCTGAGGTAGCACAAGGTTTTGAAGAAATATATATATATATATATATATATATATATATATATATATATATTTATATTTAGCACTTACGATTTTTTGTTCCACAAGCCTGAACTTGTTTATCCATGAATGTGACAGGTATGCGGGTTGAAATGGTCCACTAATGAAAGGGAACTTGCATCTGTTGGAAATGAAAATCAGGTTGGCGGAGAGCCTTAATATCAGTAGAGATGTCTCCGGTGAAGGTGTTCAACAGGCATTATTGAAGATGCTCGAGGGAACGGTTAGTTCTTTGTGTAGTTTGAACAACACTTAATGCAAGTAAATTCATTGTTTTGTGGAACTGCTAACACGATGTTGAAACTGCAAAGTCAAATACAGACTTACTTGCCTGTTTTTTTCCCACTTGTATACTTTTAGTAATTATTAGTATTTTGATATGTAGTATTCTTTGATTTCTTTCCAATAGGTTGTCAATGTTCCTGAGAAGGGAGCTCGTTAACATCCTAGAGGTGACAATATTCAGGTATGTGTACATTAATCTTAGTGTCTTACAATTTCAGGTGTTTATATGTTCTGGATTGTTTGAATTTTGTTTTTGGTTTCCTTTTATATTGCAAAGAGCCATCTGCAGTTTCCTATTGAATTTTGTTTGAATTAGGGATTTAAATAGCATATTAGTATGATTTGTCACACTAATTTTGGGATAACTTAATTATCTATAGTTTGGTCCTGATGTATATTATACAAATTTCAGGGCATGGATGACGAAGAACTTGAATCTCAACATAGGGGTGTTCATGGATCGGTTCGGTTCGGTTTTTGTGAAAAAAATCATCCGATCCAAAGATAAAAATTAACATCGGTTCGGTTCGGTTCGGTTGATTTAGCTTAAGACATCCGATCCGATCCGATCCAAAAAAAATACATTCGGTTTCGGTTCAGCTCGGTTCGATTGATTCCTTTTCTTTTCAATATAAAAAATATCCAGTATTCACCTGAGATGAAAAAATATTCCCCACAAAAATTATTCAAAATAAACCTGCTGTAACACTTGTTCAAGTATTCATGTTATGATCATAATTAAACTAAGGTTGTACCGTTGTAGCACTTGTTCAAATATGAACCTCCATCACTCCACAATTCAACCACGACTTTTAATTTAAAATTAAAATAAAAAAATCCTGTTTAAAACAAATAATCCAATAAATACTGAGTAGTAGGCTAGTAGCCAAGAATAAGATTACACCAAGGTAAAATAAAATTAACAAGTCTGCCCATAATTACATGATATGATTCAACATTCAGAATTAGGAAAATAAAAAAGCAAAATGGAGTAATGGACAACACCAACAAAGAAATCTAAGATCCATTTGATACAAGCCTTTAAGTCCAAATCCAAATAGTAAAGAACAACAATACCTATGATTTAAACAATAAGACAATATTAACCAACAACATTAATAATGTAACAGCATAAAAATTAAAAACACCAAAGATATGAAGCAAAGTACCTTAGTGGAGCGTGACAGAGCGGAGGAACAGAGGAGCGTGACGGAGCGGAGGAACAGAGGAGCGTGACGGAGTGACGGTGCATGACGGAGTGACGATGTGTGACGGAGCGGAGGAACAGAGGAGCGGCGGGTCTGAGGAAAAGGAGAGAGAGAACGGAGCGGCGAGGAGAGTGAGTGATGCTGCGGTTGCTGTTTGGTGAGAGAGAAGGAGCGGCGGGTCTAACTGTCTAAAGGAAGAGGAACTAAGGAAGTAGACGTGAGGAGCAGAGGAAGTAGTCTAGGGTTGGAAAGAAGTGGGCTTGGGCCATACAGAAGGACAACGCTAAGACACATTAAGGGTCGGTTCGGTCTGGTTATGAAACTAAGAACCGAAAACCGAACCGAACCGATCGGTTTTACACTCATCTCATCCAAATTGGTCCATTTTTTTTGGTTTTTTTTTTGGATTTCGGTTTTTTGGATCGGTTTTTAGGTTATCCAATGGATCGGTTCAGTTCTGAAGACCCGTATGACTCAACAAACCAAAGATTTGTTGGTAGATACTATAACTGCTGCACAAAGCAACTGGAAAATTCATTTGTCCATCAAATTGTAATAGGATCTTGACTTTAGATTGTTTTATTGTTGCGTCAACTTACATGCTTTCCATTTTTCATAGTAGATTTTGACAAGTATAGTATGTATCAACTTTGTATAGTGAAGAATGTTTAACATTTTGTTATTTTGTTTTAGTTCTCATATTGCATTAGATTTTTAATTCTTATGTATGAACGTTTGTCTATATGCTAATAATATAATTTGAAAAAACATAGCTAATAATATAATTTGAGAAAACATAGCAAGAAAGACAGATATAGGGGTAGAAGGACGTTTTGCAGCAATTTTTTTTTAAATTCATTCTCTGGCTTAGTGGCAGTTTTAACTGTCGCAAACCTTTTTACCAAAATATTAGCGATGCAGAAAACCTCCAAAAACCGTCACAAAATGCCTGATTTTTCGTAGTAAGTGAGGACCTCTTTGTCACCAATTAGCGAGGGATGAAAATGTGCAAGAGATTTGCGAGGGATTAAGCCCTCGCAAATAGAATTCACCAGCGACAAATTTGCGAGGAACTGTTGGTCGCTAATTAGCGACAGCTTGATGACAAAATTGAACCAAATTTCTAAACAATCAATTGTGAGGGATTTGCGAGAGATTATGTAACGTCCATCGTTTGGTAAAAAGAATTACAATTATTTCGGACTATGTTGGAAAATAATCTGAATATGAAAATTTCTTTTTTGTGTGGTACTTCAAGTTTAAGTCGTGTATTTGCAACTGAATTCGGTGGAAGGAATAATCATTCGCTAAACATTTCAAAAATTATTTTGAGATAACTTTAGTAGCCCAAAATAGTTTTCGAGAATAACTTAAATATAAGGTTATCTCAGGAAATCAATTTTAACAATAACTTTTCATACCGAACTCAGCTGATAAAATCAGAGTCAGTGGAATATATTAAAGTAGTTCATTTAAATTCTTGGAATTTATAAAACAAGAGTTAAGACACCGATTTATAAATCCAGGTATAATCATTCCATGAGTACCACATTTATAATCAAATTATGAAAACTAAGTTTTACTCTGATACATCTCTCAAATCATGAAGATATGGTTTTTATCAAAATTTAGAGACGTCTAGAGCTAGTCAATGGTCCTTCGTCCAATCATCCTTTTGGTCGGATCTTCAAGAGTTGCACAAGGAGTTCCTATCCCATGATGATTATGTACTTCATGAACCTAAGGGTTATCCATGTTCACTGATCTCTAGAAAATCTAGGTACCTGGCCAACACCTAACAAGGGCAGGGAGGTAAGCTATACTCATTCGCATAATCAAATGAGAATAAAGTTCTAACATCCACAAGTAAGTGATTCATCATGATCGAAATGCATTTACACATGTACCAAATAGTCAAGTAGTATACACCACAAATGAGCAAGCCAATTTAGTTAATAATCAATCTCATTAATGATATGTCATGATGCTTGCACACTATCTCTCAAGTCCTGAGATTCTCCAACTAATGCTCTCATGCATGACCATCCAAACAACCCGTATACGTGCTTCGAACGTATAGTGAACCTTCTCGGAATATAATCCATAACGACACTACCAAAGGGTACGTCGCGTCACCAAGACGTAACAACATCCCACCATGCTGCCCACATTACCAAAATGTGTCATCGAGCAAGCCACACGACTATGCCTAGAACGTGGTCCATAATATCAATATCGATGTGCACATCTCGTCACCAAGACGAATACCCAACGTTCGCAGCAACCAATGCTGACCACATTACCAAAATGTGACTACAGGTAAGTCGTAACCAAATTGGTACTCCCAGAGTACCCTCCTCATGTTCCTCGAACATGACCAAATGATATGCTATCACCACATCACCATGCATGAATGCACACAAACATTCCATTTAAGGTTATTCATTAATCTCATTATGTGCAACATGCAATTAATTCAACAATGCAATTACCAATGTAATTGAACCCATCATATCTTCTTTTGGAACATGATTTATCCCTCATAAGTGTCATTAAGTTTTAATTAAACTTGCTACAATTGAAAATGGTATTTTTCAGTATTCTGACCAGAAATACTCGAGTCTTTTTCAAAATACTCGAGTAATTCATCATTCTGTCCAGAATACTCGAGTGGTTTATCTGAGACTCGAGTGGATCATAAGATTTCTGAAAAGTTCAAGTTTCAAATTTGCCAAAAATACTCGAGTAGCTTATAAGATACTCGAGTCGTGCATCAACCCAGAATACTTGAGTAGTTCATGCAGGACTCGAGTAGTTCATCAACACGGTTCATTTGCTGCATCAGTCAATACTCGAGTCTTGGTTCAGATACTCGAGTATGGTGCTATTAGATGCACCGATGCATCATGAAATACTCGAGTCTCGAGCTAAATACTCGAGTCTTGGCTGACAGTAAACACTGAAAGTTGGGTTTTACATACCATTTTCATTTCTAGCCAAATTTATTCAAAACCAATGATCAACAGAGTTATATTCATGCATCATAAACATGTTCCAACACTGAAATTTCATCAAATTACAGTGAATCAAAATTGAGCATCAATTATGCATAAAATCACATTTTGAGCAACTTAACATACCAAATTCAATTCTAATCACTTTTGGCATGAAAACAACTTGCATACAGTACACATGCAACATAACAAACTTGATCAAATCAAATTTAATGCTCAGAAAGGCCTCCAAGCCTTAAACCTATTTCAAGCTATGCCCTTAGAGTCTCATGGTGACTCTCCCTACTTTCTAATGCATTTCATTCTCATTCTAGCAAATGGTTAGCTTCCCCCATACCTATCGGATGTTATTCAACAAGGATTTCATAGGGACTTAGCTTTCCAGCTTGATTTCCCCAAAAGCTCTTGGACAGCAACACAGTTGGACAGGGTCATAAAACCAGCAATTTTGACCACCCAATCATGCAAAACAAAGTGAGCTCCAAGACTCTGTTTTCTGGTTTGACAGCAAAAAGACTCGAACTTTCGAGCTTCGATTCTTTTCACACACATACACTCAGCTCACGGTTTTGGTCTCTTTGTGAAGCCCTGAACGTGAGCTTCACAATGATGTATAATTTGTATAACAATTCTTATGAACCAAGGAGAATCGAAGGCACAAAGTCATGAACCCTAAACTCAGAAATTCTTCACGAATTGGCAAAAATGAGTGGTTGATTCGTCAGCCACGACAATTAATAACTAAATCATGGCTCATTCACGTCGACACGAAGCCATGGACGTGTTGCTGAGTTGCTAACGTGTCAACTCGGGAGGTATTCGAGTGAGTGACTCACCAAACGCACTAACTCGTGCAACACTGTGCAGAATACTCGAGTCTTTTCAGAAAGACTCGAGTCTTTCAGCCAAGATCTGAAAAATAAAGATTTTTATTTCCTTTCCCTCCAAAATATTTCTATTATTATTTTTAAGTCCTAAAACAGGGACTGATACGTAAAAACATTATTTTCACCTATTAATGATTTCAAATCATTTTCATGCATTTTCACTTACATAAATAATCAAAATTAAAATAAAAGAAATTAATTATAAACAAACTTCATAATTAAATTTTTATTAATCAGGGATTAAAAATTTGGGGTGTTAGAGATTAAGCCCTCTCAAATAAAAGTAACCAGCGACGAATTTGCGAGGGAACTGTTGGTCGCAAATTAGTGACGGACAGATGATAAATTTGATCAATTTCTTTAACGACTCTTAGCGAGAGATTTGCGAGGGATATGCAAAAGCATGACTTTTGCGAGGAATTTGCGAGGGAAGTATTTGCTCGCTAATTAGCGATAAATGTAGTGCGACAGATGCATCAGTCGCAAATCCGTCACAACTCCGTCGCAAATTCGGTTTTGCGAGGGATTTTTTCGTCGCTATTTTGGTTTTTTCTTGTAGTGATTGTTTTTTCGACTAGGAAATATTGGGAAAATATTTTAAAATGTACCTTTTGGAAAATTACAAAGATAATTTTGGATTTCAAAAAATAAATGAGATTTTTAAATAAAAAGTGGGATTCAAAATTCAACACTCATTTCTCATTAGCTAATCAGGCTGGTCTAGAAGCAAGACAATAAAATCAATCATCTAGGGCTCGTAATTTTTAAAGACCCACAATAATAAAAATTAATTTCGCTTCAGCATATACTCCTTTCGTTTTGTATTATGTTTCCTTCAGTTTTGTATTATCTGTTTTTTTAAGAAATCTTTTGTTTCTATATTTTTTTTAATATCAACGGGGCTAACCAGCCCAAAGAAACAACATTAGACTAGTCTCGGGAAAGCAATCCCGTAAACATCCTCACAGACAAGAGGAAATAAACTACTAGGACAAGAACCTACATTAGTAACCGTTTGGTTTCTATTTATATGTCCTTTCGAGGATTTTAAGAATATAATAAATATTATTTTCTATATTTATCTCTATTTAATAGGTTTTGATTTACGTAAGTAGTAAAAAAATTAAAAATTATAGAGAAAGAGAAAGAATATGGTAGAGAAAAACATAATTAATGTATTAAAAATGCAAATAATTATTACATTTTTTAGATGATGTGTTTCGTTTGAAATAAAACAGATAAATAAAAAAAAGTATATAGCAAAATTTAGCAAAATTTTAATTTTAATAAATTTCTCCCATTTTCCCATAGTTATAAAAAACCCAAGCATAACGACAACTTCTTAGTAATTAAAGGTGGCAATTCAAGTTATTTGATTGGGTAAGACTAAAAAAATCTTGGATGAAATTTGGGTTGAAAAAATGAGTTTTAGATTCCAAATCCCATAAAGTATTCTCAAACCTCAATTCTAATATTGAAATTACCAAAATGTCCCTATATCATTTTAAAACAAAAATTTCCTTTTCTCCTCTCTCTTCCCTTCTCTCATACGCATGCTCTACTCTTCAACTTCCTTCTTCACTTCATTTCTTACCTTTCTTCCTCTATATTCTTCCTCTTCCTTTTCTCGCCACCCCTGCAACAACCCACCTTCCCGCCGACGCGATCCACCTTCCCCGCCACCCCCTGCAACAATCTGACTTTGTTAGTAGCGATGATGAAAAAGACGTCAAGGTTTTCTCTATTCTTGTCAGAGCGTTCTTCTTTTCTATGAGGTGTGTTGTCGTTTCTTCTTCAATTTTGTGGTTTCTTATATTTGTTAAACTTATTTGAATTGAATTTGAATAATTTAGTGCTTGAAACTTCGAATTTTAAGCCTTATTTTCTGAATTTGTTGATTCATTCATCATGTGATTGGGAAAAATAATTCATGATTTTTCATAATCGATGCTATGAACTTAGATATCTTGTTGTTTCATTTATGCGTGTATATATTAATTTATATATATTCTCACTTTCTTTTCTATGGATGTAGTGTTGATTCGAAAAGCTTGGTGGAACATAACAGACCAAACTTTGTCACACCATCCTCACGAATGGCTAATTATGTAGTTCTCAGGTTTGGCAATCTTTCTGATTCGGGTGAGAGTGAGTTGCAGAATCGAGAATGAAAGGTTTTGGAGGATGGGGTTCATGAATACTTTTAGGGGTTTGTATTCTAAATTTTTTTTAATTAAGACATTTTGGTAATTTCCATATCAAAATTGAGGTTTGGGAATATTTTATGGTTTTCGGAATATAAAACTCATCAATTAAATAAAGTAAAGGAGTTCATATACAATATACTTTAAAAAAAACGACTATTGTTTAATTTCACGGAAATCATATTTCATCGAGAATAGAAGGCCACATATTTGGTGCTGTGGAGAGTTGATAAGAACAATCTATTGTAGGGACATTATTGTAATTTTGTAATTAGCTAAACTTGTAATGCTCAATTGTATTGGAAAAGTAGTTAGTAACTACTTTTCCCGCCAAAACTGCTCAACCATAAATAGCTTATGGTGAGTTAGTTAGTTAGTTTTTGATCATTTTTCTCTCTCATTTCTGCCTTGTAAGAAACTCTTCTCTCTCAATAAAATACTCAAAACTATTTCAATTCAATAGAGTTTTATGTTCTTGATTGAATTCTTCGAATTTCAGTGTAAGTTCCTAGTGTTCTCATTGATTCTATTAAGGATCATATCAACTGGTATCAGATACATTCGATCCTGTGGCACGACTTTTTTCATCATGGCTGAAGCTACACGCACACAAGCTGCAATCCGTGAGGCTGAAGAACGATTGGAGACACGCATTACAGAGAAATTGGAAGCTAGGTTGATGGAGGTAGCAGAATCGATTAAGCGTTCTCTGGGGGATTCTTTGAAGCAATCCGTGGACGAAATTATGCAGCACGAAAGATCTCATCATCATTCAGATGATCGTGTTCGACGTGAAAGATCGCATTCAGGTGATCGTATTTCTTCTCCCTATTCTTGTGCAACGAGACTGCCAAAAATCGATTTCCCTAGATTCAGTGGTGACAATGTACATCAATGGTTGTATCAATGTGAAACTTAATTTGCATTAGATAAAACACCCGATGATGTGAAAGTTAAGTTAGCTGTTGTTCATTTTGAGGGTATAGCTTTACAATGGCATCATGCTTTTTTGAGAACTAAGTGGGATCATGTCTGGCCACCTTGGGAAGAATATGTACAGTTGTTAGTGGATAGATTTGGGGAAGTTTGTGATGATCCAATGAGTGAATTGATGAAGTTGAGACAAGTTGGTTCTGTAGTTGAATATCATGAAGCTTTTGATGCTAAAATATCTAGACTTAATTTGTCTGCTGATTACACACTTAGCTGTTTCTTGGGGGGATTGAAATAAGAAACTCAGATGATGGTTAGAATGTTCCAACCACATTTTGTTATGAAGGCTTTTAAATTGGCTAAGTTGTATGAATCCTCTAGTCTGATAGGAAGAGGATCAAAATCAGCAATGAACTCCAAATCAGTGTTGGGGCCCAAACCACGTCAGAAACTATCTGCAGCATATATAAACGAGCGCAGAGCTAAGAACTTGTTCTATTTTTGTGATGAAAAATACTCACCTGAGCATAGCCTCACTCATAAGAAGGTGTGATTACATGTAATTGAAGTGGAAGATGATGACTCAGAAGAACCAGCAGAGGAGTTATCTGGAGGATCAGGGAGGGATGAGAGTACTCCTCAGATTTCAGTCAATGCATTGACTGGTGTTGCTAATTTCAGAACTATGAGGGTTACTGGGAGTCATAAGAAGAGACCTTTGCATATTCTGATTGATAGTGGTAGCACCCAAAACTTTGTAGATGTCCAAGTTGCAAAGAAGTTGGGATGCAAGTTTGAAGAAGTGGAACCCTTACTAGTTACAGTGGCTGATGGTAACAAGTTGCACATCAACTCTGTGATTAAAATTTTCACTTGGAAGTTGCAGCACAGTACTTTTTCATCTGATATGCTATTACTGCCCTTAGGGTGTTGTGATATGGTACTAGGAGCGGAATGGATGATTACATTAGGAGACATTACTTGGAACTTTGACAAGTTAACCATGGAGTTTATGGTTAGAGGCAAGAGACACGTTTTAAGGGGTTCTACAGCTGTAGGTTTCAAAACAGTGAGGAGTCAACGGGTGGAAAAAGCACTGTTAAATGGAGTGCACATTTCAATGATTCAAGCTAGCTTGCCAACAAGAAGGAGTCTTACTGCAGAATTTAACCACTCATGCCACTCAATTGAATGTGCCAGACTCTATCCAAACTGTCTTGAATTCTTTTGTAGATGTGTTTGAAGAGCCTAAAGAATTGCCACCTATGAGAGAGGGACATAATCACAAGATACCATTGATGCAAGGAGTTGATCCTGTCAATAAGAGACCTTACAGTTATGCTGGAAATCAAAAGGATGTGATAGATAAGTTGGTGCAAGAAATGCTAGATTCTGGGTTGATACAGAATAGCAGTAGTCCTTATGCTAGCCTTGTGGTTTTAGTTGGCAAGAAAGATGGATCCTGGAGATTGTGTGTGGATTACAGGGAGCTGAATCACAGAACAGTGAAGGATAAATTTCCTATTCCTTTGGTAGATGATCTTGTGGATGAATTGCATGGAGCCAGCATTTTTTCCAAGATTGATTTGAGAGCTGGATACCATCAAGTCAGAATGGATCCTAGGGACATTCCCAAAATTGCATTCAAGACTCACAGTGGGAATTTTGAGTATATTGTGATGCCATTTGGTCTCACCAATGCACCAGCAACGTTCCAAGGCCTTATGAATTCAGTTTTCAAAGAATTCCTAAGGAAATTTCTTTTGGTTTTCTTTGATGACACACTGATATACAGTAAGAACCTACCTAACCATATTAAGCATCTCTTAGAAGTTTTGTTGATTATGAGAATGCACAAGTTGTATGTCAAAAGATCCAAATGTTACTTTAGAGTGGATAAGGTGGAGTATTTGGGCCATTTCATTTCAGGAGAGGGTATTGCTACTGATCCTCTCAAGATCAAAGCAATTACTGATTGGCCACTTCCACAAAATGTGAAGCAGTTGAGGGGGTTCTTAGGCCTTACTGGATACTACCGAAGATTTGTGAAGAATTATGGGAGCATTGCTAAACCACTAACTGAAATGCTAAAGAAAGATAACTTCAGTTGGACTATTCAAGCCAAAGAAGCCTTCCAATTCCTCAAGAATGCCATGTCACAAGCACCAGTTATAGCTTTGCCTAGTTTTGACAAGACATTTGTAGTAGAGGTGGATGCTTCTGGATATGGTATTGGTGTTGTTCTGATGCAAGACCATCATCCACTTGCTTTTATAAGCAAAATTCTGAACCAACAAGAACAATCTCTGTCCACTTATGAGAAGGAATTAATGGCTGTGGTGTTTGCAGTACAGAAATGGAGGCACTACTTGTTAAACAGACACTTCATCATAAGAACTGATCATAGAAGCTTGAAGTATATACTGGATCATAGGTTATTACCTGCTTTCCAACAAAAGTGGTTAGTGAAACTCATGGAATTTGATTTTTTCATTGAATATAAAGAGGGCAAAGACAATGTTGTAGCTGATGCACTTTCAAGAGTTGATAGTGGAGAGTGTCACACTCTCATAACTCACACACTAGAATCTGATTTACTTGGCAGAATTAGACACTCTTGTTCTCAAGATAATGAAGTTCAGAAGCTGGTTCAGCTATGGCAGATTGATCCTAATTCTCATAAGCACCATCACTGGGATGGCACTGATCTCAAGAGAAAAGGAAAGCTAGTGGTGGGCAGAGATACACAACTGAGGAATGAACTAATTCAGTGGATGCACATCACTGCATTGGGAGGGCACTCAGGCAGAAAAGCTACACTAAAAAGAATCAAAGCTGTGGTTTATTGGAACGGAATGAACAGGGAGGTGCATGATTTTATTAGAGAATGTGTCACATGTCAAAGGTGCAAATATGAAACAACACCTTCCCCTGGATTGTTGCAGCCCCTTCCAATTCCTGAACAGGTATGGCAACACATATCCATGGATTTTATTGAAGGCCTACCAAATTCCAAAGGAAAGCAAGTTATTTTTGTTGTGGTTGACAGATTAAGCAAAGCTGGACACTTCATGGCCATGTCTCATCCCTATATAGCACAAACAGTAGCTCAAACATTCCTAGATCATGTCTTTAAACTACATGGATATCCTGAGTCCATAACAAGTGACAGAGATCCAATCTTTGTCAGTAATTTTTGGCAAGAACTCATGTCTTTCCAAGGAGTACAACTGCAATTATCAATAGCCTATCATCCTCAGACTGATGGGCAAACTAAAGTGGTGAATAGATGCCTTGAGACTTATTTGAGATGTATGTGCAGTGACAATTCTACTTCATGGGCTCAGTGGCTGCCTCTAGCTGAATGGTGGTATAACACCACATTTCACACTGCAACAAATGCTACTCCTTATGAGATTGTATATGGGCAGCCAGCACCTATATATCTTCCCTATCTACCTGGAGAATCTAAAGTAGACTTAGTGGACAGGAGTCTCACTAAGAGAGAAGAGATGCTTAAGTTACTGAAATTCCACTTAAGAAGAGCCTAAGACAGAATGAAACAGATGGCAGATAGGCACAGAAAGGATAGGGAATTTGCAATTGGATATTTGGTGTATCTCAAGCTGCATTCCAATAGACAGGTGTCAGTAGCAGACAGAAGCAATGAGAAGTTGGCACCAAAGTATTTTGGTCCTTTTCCAGTTCTGGACAGAATAGGAGCAATGGCTTATAGATTAAGGCTTCCTGTAGGAACAAAAATACATCATGTTTTTCATGTTTCTCAGCTGAAGAAATATGTTGGACCACCAGTGGTTTTACCAACACTACCTGCAGAAAGTACTGCTTTCAAAGACAGAATTCTTGAAGCTATTTTAGACCGCACCTTTGTCAAAAGGAAAGGTCAAGCAGCTACTAAAGTGTTAGTGAAATGGAAGGACCAACCTGTGGAAGACTCAACCTGGGAATTCTATTATGAGTTGATGAAGAAGTATTCATCTTTCCATCCTTGAGGACAAGGATGTTTTGAAGGAGGAGGAATTGATAAGAACAATCTATTGTAGGGACATTATTGTAATTTTGTAATTAGCTAAACTTGTAATGCTCAATTGTATTGGAAAAGTAGTTAGTAACTACTTTTCCCGCCAAAACTGCTCAACCATAAATAGCTTATGGTGAGTTAGTTAGTTAGTTTTTGATAATTTTTCTCTCTCATTTATGCCTTGTAAGAAACTCTTCTCTCTCAATAAAATACTCAGAACTCTTTCAATTCAATAGAGTTCTCTGTTCTTGATTGAATTCTTCGAATTTTAGTGTAAGTTCCTAGTGTTCTCATTGATTCTATTAAGGATCATATCGAGTGTTGAAACACAAAACCAGATTCAGTGAGTCACTACTCAGTACTCACTAGTGCGAGCTATGGCTATAAGTGGATCTGATCTATCCGAAGATTATGAATTTGAATTTGATTTTTCTCCTTCTTTTGTTTTTTTTTAAATTTATAAATTTGTATGATGAATGCAGGTAAGAATGTGGATAGAGGTATCAGCGCCAAGTCCGGTGAGATATTTATGGGAGCGGCAGTGATGATGATTGGAGTTGTGTTACCCGTCGGTTACATGATGTTCCGTAACAAACGCGTCCCTGCCAAACAGACGTAGGTACTCTCCTCATTTTTTTATAAAAAAAATATTATTAAATTATTGCTTACTTTAGATCTTGAATTATGAATCGCTTAAGTTCAAATGCAGCTAGATGAGTTGAAATTATTTTTTTTATTTATTATTATTAAGTGATTATGTCCCATAGTTTTTAAATTCCTTAGTGTGGTGTCCTCGATCAAGACCTCCCTTGAAGCTATGGAAGAACTTTAGGAATGATCTCAACCAAGATTTTGATATAGGACTCTGTAGGATTTCTGAATATCCAGTTGGGATAAAGAGGGTCTCCCTAGTCAACAAGGTGTGCGCTAGTGTCAACTAAGGGATGGAGAGAACGTACGTTAGCCCCTATAGCATGGTGGTTCTTATAGAGGGTTTACCTGATACGTGTGCTGTGGGCGTTCTGATCAGGCCCGTGGGAAAATAGTGTTTGAATAGGATTAGTGAAGGTCCTGATAAGGTAATCTTCGTCAATCCTGTTATGGATAAACACTGATTATATCCCGTAGTTTATCAAGCCGTGCGGGAATATAGGAATAGTTTTTAGGCTGTTGGGACCGTAATGGATAAGGATAAGGATGGGAATCCTGTATTTGGTCTTGATCTCGTAAGCCTTTAAACCTTTGTATCCCAAGTTCGGTGTGTTACGTGTCAACCACTCGGTATTCCTTGTTCCAGCGTTCAACTGGTCGGTCCAAGGTGGTATCGGTCTAGGGATGGCAACGGGGCGGGGAATGCTCGGGGTGGTCTTTCCCATTCCCCATCTTTGTGTCTCATTTTTCCCCCATCCCCATCCTCAAACACCATGTCGGGGGTGGATTAATCCCCATCCCCATTCCCCACTGTAAGATCCATTGAGAATGTTTTGATAAATGACAAAAGGTTTTGAACAAGCTACAAATGTGTTGATCAAGTTCAAGCTCATCAAGCAACAACAAACATCAAGTGATGAAGAGAGAGCAAGCTCATGAAGACTTAGTTTGGTAGTTTATGTTTTATTGTAATATCTTTCGCCTCTCAAGTCTTTTAGTTTATAAGTTTGGGTAGAGTTAATAGAGGGTAGTGAATCTCTATCAAGGTCATGATTATATCATAATTTGAGTTTTCACTTAACCTAAAATCAATAGGTGGCTTAAAGGTTTGAAAGAAAAGGTTTAGTTTTTGAGAAAACAAGTTTTAATTGATTTTTCACTAAACTAATCGATTAAGGCTTATGTTAATCGATTAGAATTTTCAAAGCTTGTGTACTTAATCGATTAAGCAAGGTGTTAATCGATTAAGAAATGTATTAATCGATTAACACGTACAAATCTGGTTTTTTAAATACGTTTTACACTTCTCAAAAGCATTTTTGAAGTGTTTCTAACTTTTGGGTATTCTATATAAACCTTTTCCCAATTATTGTGATCATTTAGAATAATTTTGATATTCATTTTACAAAGAATCAATCCACTCTATTCTCTCTCACTTTCATAGATCAAAGCTTTTAACTTTTACATTCTTTGATCAAGAATCTTTGAATCTCTTATGTTGATATTTTCATAGCTTTTGAAAGAGATTCATAGGATTGTTATTTTGTTTTTCATTTGAGTTGTAATCATTGCAAAGAAGGCAAGCTATCTACAAAAAAGGAAGTCTTGGTTGTTCATCAAGCAAACAAGCATTTGGAAG
Source organism: Crotalaria pallida (assembly GCA_037953625.1). NCBI lineage: Eukaryota > Viridiplantae > Streptophyta > Magnoliopsida > Fabales > Fabaceae > Crotalaria > Crotalaria pallida. The sequence goes on from CM075653.1 coordinate 90,309,575, forward strand.
TCTTGGTTGTGAATCAAGCAATTGGAAGTCTTGGTGTGAGGCATCATCAAGCAAGTGAAAGTCTTTGAAGAATCTCAAAGCAATTGGAAATCTTGTTGAGGGGAATTAACAAGCAAGGTTAGAGGTTAGATTAGAGCATCAATAGGATTGCAAGGCAAGGGTGTGGTATCTCTTGTAGGCTATCAAGAAGGGAGTCTTAAGAGGCATTTACTTGTAATTTGAGAACTCTAATTCCTCATAGTGAAGAATCTCTCTTGGTTGAAGAGGGGACTGGATGTAGCTTTCAAGTGGATGAAAGTGAACCAGGATAAATCACTGTGTCGTATCTCTAAACCCTTAATCTTTACATTCAAGTCTTTCATTGTGTTCTTGGTTGAAAACCTAGAAAAGATTGATTTTCATAATTGATTGAATTGAATCTTAATTGTGCAAATTGATTTGGGAAAATCATTTTCATAACCTAGGTAATCAATAAGAATATTGGTGTTAATCAATTCCGCTTTATCTCTGATCATATGTGTTAATTGATTGATTTTCGTATTTGATTGAAAAGTGATTTTTAAGTTTTAACAGTGATTAATCGAGTAACTGTTATCATTAATCGATTAATTTTTAAGTTGCTTTCGGCATTAGTCGATTAGTACCTTTGTTAATCGATTAGTTTGAAAGTAAGCTTCGGCATTAATCGATTAGTACTGAAGTTAATCGATTAATCAGTACATTTTTTGTAAAAATCATTTTGTTTTAATCATTTCGATTTGTTTCTTTCGAAAATCTTTCAAGGTTTCTCTAACACCTATTCAACCCCCCTTCTAGGTGTTCTCCTAGTGTCTCCTAGTTATTTCTACCACCGATTGTAGGTTCTCACAATTGGTATCAGAGCTCGGTCGAAAGACACGAGCATAGAGCTTTTTCGTTAAGATCCTTGAGGAAACTACAATGGGTTCTACGAATCCCTTTGGTGGTGAAGGTGCTTCAATAAATCACCCTCCTATGTTTGGTGGAGAGGGTTATGCTTATTGGAAAATTAGGATGAGAATCTTTATAGAAGCCATAGATGTGAACATTTGGGAAGCCATTGAAAATGGTCCTTATATTCCCTAAAAAGAAGTAGAAGGTGTACTTACACTAACTCCCAAAGATAAGTGGACCGATGATGATAAAAGGAAAATTCAATATGATTTAAAAGCTAAGAATATCATCACCTCCGCTCTATCTTATGATGAGTTCTTTAGAGTCTCCCAATGTCGTAATGCCAAAGAAATGTGGGACACCTTGTAAGTCACACATGAAGGCACTAGTGAAGTTAGGCATGCTAGATTAAATTCTTTGATGCATGAATGTGAATTGTTTTGTATGTTGCCTAATGAATCTATATGTTTTATGCAAAAGCGTTTTACTCATATTGTTAATCATCTCAATGCTCTTGGTAAAACTTTCTTGAATTGTGAACTTGTTAACAAAGTTTTAAGATGTCTAAGTAGGGAATGGCAACCTAAGGTTACCGCAATTGTTGAATCAAAGGACTTGGACACCATGGACTTAGCAACACTTTTCGAAAAGCTTCAAGAACATGAAATGGAGCTTGGACGCTTACATATGCATGAAGAATCGGACAAGAACAAAGAAAGAAAAGGAATCGCTCTTAAAGCTCAAAGATCATATCAAAAGGAAGAGAGTTCTGATAATGATGATAATGAAGATTCCGATTCGGACATTGATGAAGAGGAGATGGAGCTTCTACTAAGAAAGTTCAATAAGATTCTAAGGAGAAAAGGAAGGTTGAACAAGAACAAAAGTAAAGAGAAGGATCCCCCACACTACAAGACCAAGACATCAAAAGAAGGTATAGTTTGCCATGAATGTGGAAAGCCCGGTCATCTCAAGTACTCATGCTCTAAGTATCTCAAGAAGAAGGAGAAAGAAAAGAAAAATTCAAAATCTAAAAGAGCATACATAGTTTGGAATAGTGATGATGAAGATGACAAGAAAAGCACATCGAATAGTTCTTCGGATGATGAAAATGTCGCTTGTCTCAACTTGATAGCTCTAGTAGATGAAGAGGAAAGTTCAAATGATGAATCAAGTGAGCAAAGCTACGAAAGCGATGTAAGTGAAACTAAATCCGAAATTTCTTCTAAATATGATATTCTATATAATGCTTATGAAGAAATGCATGAACATCTCAAGAAAATAGCTTCGAAAAATATTGAAAGGAAGAAGCTCATTTTGAAACATCAACAAAAAATTTTAGAACTTCAAAAACAAGTTGATGAGCTTAATCTTCAAAATGAAACTCTTGATCTTATATATGCTAGTTCTTCTTGTGATTGTGCTAGTAGATTGAATAATGTGGTTGATTGTGAGAATTGCAAGTTACTTAAAGATGAAAATGCTATTTTGAAAAATAAGCTTGCAAGTTTCACAAATGGTGATATTAGATTGCGCACATTGTTAAATTTTCAAAGAGAAAATTCAAACAAGTTTGGTTTGGGTTATACTAATGCTAAGAGTAAGTCTCATAGAAATGTTGTTGATTTTTTTAAAGTTGATTTTTCAAATGCACCAACATGTTTCTATTGAGGAAACCGCAATTGGTGGTTGAAACAACTAAGGAACCCTAGGAGAACACCTAGAAGGGGGGGTTGAATAGGTGTAAAAGAAACCTTGAAAGATTTTCGAAAGAAATGAATCGAAACAATTAAAACGAATGATTTTTGCAAAATCTACAGCATTTAATCGATTAACCTGCAATTTACTCGAGTATTAATCGATTAAATATATGCTTAATCGATTAAATCTGACAGAAAACAGAAAAATCAATTTTTCATTCGAATACGAAAATCAATCAATCAACACTTAAGATCAGAGATTCAGCGAAAACAATTAACACCTATATTCTTATTGATTACCTAGGTTATGAAAATGATTTTCCCAAACTTAAGTTTAACAATAAAGATTCAATTCAATCAATTATGAAAATCACTCTTTTCTAGGTTTTCAACCAAGAACACAATGAATAACAAGAATGTAAAGAGTTAAGGGTTTAGAGATACGACACAGCGATTTATCCTGGTTCACTTTCATCCGCTTGAAAGCTACATCCAGTCCCCTCTTCAACCAAGAGAGATTCTTCACTATGAGGAATTAAAGTTCTCAAATTACAAGTAAGTGCCTCACAAGACTCCCTTCTTGCTAGCCTACAAGAGATACTCCACACTCTTGCCTTGTAATCCTATTGATCTTCTCTCTAATCTAACCTCTACCCCTTGTTGATAATCCACACAACAAGTCTTCACTTGCTTGATGATAATCCACACACCAAGGCTTCACTTTCTTGATTCACAACCAAGACCTTCTTCTTCAATTGCTTGAATAAACTTGCTTGATGATAAACGACACACCAAGTCTTCTTTGTTGTTGTAGTTGGCTTGCCTTCTTGCAAAGATTACAACACAATTGAAAACACAAATGACAATCCTATGAATCTCAATCAATAGCTATGACAATTCACAATAAGAGATTCAAAGGTTCTTGATTTTTTTTTGGTAAAATAAATAATTCATTAAAACAAACAGCACAAAATCATACATCAAATCCAAAGATGTTTAGATATTATCCCCACCTACTATGTAGGGTTGGACAATAACCAAACAATTAAAAGAGCAAAGAGAGCTATAGTTCTGCTAGGACTCTATGAGTGATTACATTATTGCAATACTTACTAATTGAATCTAAATAAACATAAAATCTAGTGGCAAGTTCCTTCTTCATAATGATAAACGTCTGCATGGGTGATCTGCTCATGCCAACAACCCACCTTCGGTTTCGTTCCATCCAAATATGATAAACACAAGCTGCCATTACTGCGTACACAATTTGCTTCCTCTTCTTATGAGTGAAACCATGAGCCAACCATCTCAACCAACTATTGAAAATGGTGCGACAATTATCCACTCCAATCCAGTCAGCTGCAAGCATAAGCAAGGTCTTACTCCAAGTGCAATCAAAAAACAAATGGTCTCTATCTTCATAATTGTCATTGCATAAGATACAAGTTGGGTCTGAATCATCAAAATTAAGGTTCTTGATCAAAAGAATGTAAAATATGAAAGCTTTGATCTTTGAAATTGAGAGAGAATAGAGTGACTTGATTCTTGTAAAATTGATTATGAAAGGGTTCTAATTAATCACAAAGGTTAGGAAAAGGTTTATATAGAATACCCAAAAGTTGTAGCACTTGAAAACTGATTTTGAGAAGTGAAAATCGTATTTTAAAAAACCAGATCTGCAGTATTTAATCGATTAAATTTCAGCTTAATCGAGTATTAATCGATTAAATTATGACTTAATCGATTAAATCCACACTGCACATGTTAAAAACTTGTTTTCTCAAAACTAAACCTTTCCTTTCAAACCTTTAAGCCACCTATTGATTTTAGGTTAAGTGAAAACTCAAATTATGATTTAATCATGACTATGAAAGAGATTCACTACCCTCTAAATAATCTACCCAAATAAAAGACCTAAGAAGCTTGAGAGGCAAAAGATAAAACAATTACAATTACACTCAAACTAAGTCTTCATGAGCTTGCTTTCTCTCTTCTTCATTTGATGTTTGTTGTTGCTTGTTGAACTTGAAACTTGATCAACATCTTTGTAGCTTGTTCAAAACACTTTGTCATTATCAAAACATTCATCATGGAACTTACAATCTCCCCCTTTTTGAAAATGACAAACCATGTTTTGAATTTGATTGAAGTTGTTGATGCTTTAACAATTTGATCACTTGGTGAGAAACTTGCTCCCCCTTGCTCAATGCATTTGATATTTGAAATCCAATTGATAGAAGCTTGATTCTCCCCCTATCTTCAACAACTTAGCTCAACCTACATAAAAACAACAAAACAACCTTTCTCCACAAAAACATATCATTTCTCTCATTTTTCAAAACATACCATTTCTCCCCCTTTGGCATTATCAAAAAGTAATATATATACCAATTGAAATATAAAATACTAAGCCAAAATAGAGAAATTCACATTTATTTCTTCAAAGTAATATATACCATTATCAATTGAAATATAACAAGTACTATACTTTGAAATGTGATACCAATTGGCAAGAAAATATAACAATGAATTATGAACCAATAAAAATACCAAGAAGTCATAATACCAATTGAGATATCATCAATGTAAAGAAATATCACAACAATAATAGCATGATAATCATCTAATCATCACTCAATGATACCAATTGAACTTTAGAAAAGTAATACTAATTGAGAACAATTCAATTATACCAATTGAGAAGACTAAACAATTGTAAATATTCAACAATATCATTTTACCACTTTGTAGGACATTCACTTGAGATGCAAATGTAATACCAATTGAAGATGCAAATGTAAGAATAACACTTGTAAGCCCTTTGCTCTTCAATCATACCTACAAAACAATCATGCTTTGCTTTTTGGTATCCAAATGGTTTTGGATCCATTTTTGTTAGTGTAGGGACTCTCACCCTTTTTCATCCAAACAAAATCTCCTTTAGGTATACCATGCACTTTAATATAACACACATTTGAAGTATGTCCATGAGTACCACAATAGAAACATGTTGGTGCATTTGAAAAATCAACTTTAGAAAAATCAACAACATTTCTATGAGAATTACTCTTAGCATTAGTATAACCCAAACCAAACTTGTTTGAATTTTCTCTTTGAAAATTTAACAATGTGCGCAATCTAATATCACCATTTGAGAAACTTGCAAGCTTATTTTTCAAAATAGCATTTTCATCTTTGAGCAACTTGTAATTCTCACAATCAACCACAATATTCACTCTACTAGCACAATCACAAGAAGAACTAGCATATATAAGATCAAGAGTTTCATTTTCAAGATTAAGCTCATCAACTTGTTTTTGAAGTTCTAAAATCTCTTGTTGATGTTTCAAAATGAGCTTCTTCCTTTCAATGTTTTTCAAAGCTAGTTTTTCAAGTTGTTCATGCATTTCTTCATAAGCATTATATAACAATTCATATTTAGAAGAAATTTCGGATTTAGTATGACTTACATCACTTTCCTCGCTTTGTTCACTTGATTCATCATTTGAACTTTGTTCTTCATCATCTACTAGAGTTATCAAGTTGAGACAAGCGGCTTCTTCATTATCCGATGAACTACTCGATGTGCTTTTCTTCTCTTCTACATCACTATCCCAAACTATGTATGCTCTTTTAGATTTAGAATTTTTCTTGTCTTTCTCCTTCTTCTTGAGATACCTAGAGCACGAATACTTGAGATGTCCGGATTTTCCGCATTCATGGCAAACTACACCTTCTTTTGATGTCTTGGTCTTGTAGTGTGGGGAACCCTTCTCTTTACCTTTGTCTTTGTTCAACCTTCCTTTTCTCCTTAGAAATTTGTCAAACTTCCTTAGTAAAAGTTTCATGTCTTTTTCATCAACATCCGAATCGGAATCTTCACTATCATCATCATCGGAACTCTCTTTCTTTTTATATGATCTATTGACTTTAAGAGCAAGTCCCTTTCTTCCATTTTTCTTATCCGACTCTTCATTGATACTTAATCGTCCAAGCTCCATTTCATGTTCTTGAAGCTTTCCAAAGAGTGTTGCTAGATCCATAGCATCCAAATTCTTAGATTCAACAATAGCCGTTACTTTTGGTTGCCAATTCCTGTCTAAACATCTCAACACTTTGTTAGAAAGTTCACCTTGTAAGAAAGTCTTACCAAGAGCAAGTAAATGGTTAATAATACGAGTAAAACGCTTTTGCATATCATTAATAGATTCATTTGGAAGCATTTGAAACAATTCATAATCACGCATTAAAGCATTCAATCTAGCTCTCCTAACCTCACTAGTTCCTTCATGAGTCACTTGTAAAGTGTCTCACATTTCCTTAGCACTAGTACATTGAGAAACTCTAAAGAACTCATCATAGGATAAAGCGGATGTGATGATATTCTTTGCTTTATAATCATATTGAACTTTCTTTCTATCATCATCCTTTCACTTATCCTCGGGGATTAAATGTACTACGCCTTCAACTAAACTAGAGGGGATATGAGGACCTTTTTCAACTACTTTCCAAATTTCACTATCTATGGCTTGGATAAAGATTTTCATTCTAACTTTCCAATAAGCATATCCTTCTCCGGCAAACAATGGAGGACGATTTATTTAATAACCTTCACCACCAAAGGGATTCGTAGAACCCATTGCGATTTTCTTAAAGGATCTTTACGAAAAAGCTCTTATGCTCGTGTCTTTCGACCGAGCTCTGATACCAATTGAGGAAACCGCAATTGGTGGTTGAAACAACTAAGGAACCCTAGGAGAACACCTAGAAGGGGGGGGTTGAATAGGTGTAAAAGAAACCTTGAAAGATTTTCGAAAGAAATGAATCGAAACAATTAAAACGAATGATTTTTGCAAAATCTACAGCATTTAATCGATTAACCTGCAATTTACTCGAGTATTAATCGATTAAATATATGCTTAATCGATTAAATCTGACAGAAAACAGAAAAATCAATTTTTCATTCGAATACGAAAATCAATCAATCAACACTTAAGATCAGAGATTCAGCGAAAACAATTAACACCTATATTCTTATTGATTACCTAGGTTATGAAAATGATTTTCCCAAACTTAATTTGAACAATAAAGATTCAATTCAATCAATTATGAAAATCACTCTTTTCTAGGTTTTCAACCAAGAACACAATGAATAACAAGAATGTAAAGAGTTAAGGGTTTAGAGATACGACACAGCGATTTATCCTGGTTCACTTTCATCCGCTTGAAAGCTACATCCAGTCCCCTCTTCAACCAAGAGAGATTCTTCACTATGAGGAATTAGAGTTCTCAAATTACAAGTAAGTGCCTCACAAGACTCCCTTCTTGCTAGCCTACAAGAGATACTCCACACTCTTTCCTTTTAATCCTATTGATCTTCTCTCTAATCTAACCTCTACCCCTTGTTGATAATCCACACAACAAGTCTTCACTTGCTTGATGATAATCCACACACCAAGGCTTCACTTTCTTGATTCACAACCAAGACCTTCTTCTTCAATTGCTTGAATGAACTTGCTTGATGATAAACGACACACCAAGTCTTCTTTGTTGTTGTAGTTGGCTTGCCTTCTTGCAAAGATTACAACACAATTGAAAACACAAATGACAATCCTATGAATCTCAATCAATAGCTATGACAATTCACAATAAGAGATTCAAAGGTTCTTGATTTTTTTTTTGATAAAATAAATAATTCATTAAACCAAACAGCACAAAATCATACATCAAATCCAAAGATGTTTAGATATTATCCCCACCTACTATGTAGGGTTGGACAATAACCAAACAATTAAAAGAGCAAAGAGAGCTATAGTTCTGCTAGGACTCTATGAGTGATTACATTATTGCAATACTTACTAATTGAATCTAAATAAACATAAAATCTAGTGGCAAGTTCCTTCTTCATAATGATAAACGTCTGCATGGGTGATCTGCTCATGCCAACAACCCACCTTCGGTTTCGTTCCATCCAAATATGATAAACACAAGCTGCCATTACTGCGTACACAATTTGCTTCCTCTTCTTATGAGTGAAACCATGAGCCAACCATCTCAACCAACTATTGAAAATGGTGCGACAATTATCCACTCCAATGCAGTCAGCTGCAAGCATAAGCAAGGTCTTACTCCAAGTGCAATCAAAAAACAAATGGTCTCTATCTTCATAATTGTCATTGCATAAGATACAAGTTGGGTCTGAATCATCAAAATTAAGGTTCTTGATCAAAAGAATGTAAAATATGAAAGATTTGATCTTTGAAATTGAGAGAGAATAGAGTGACTTGATTCTTGCAAAATTGATTATGAAAGTGTTCTAATTAATCACAAAGGTTAGGAAAAGGTTTATATAGAATACCCAAAAGTTGTAGCACTTGAAAACTAATTTTGAGAAGTGAAAATCGTATTTTAAAAAACCAGATCTGCAGTATTTAATCGATTAAATTTCAGCTTAATCGAGTATTAATCGATTAAATTATGACTTAATCGATTAAATCCACACTGCACATGTTAAAAACTTGTTTTCTCAAAACTAAACCTTTCCTTTCAAACCTTTAAGCCACCTATTGATTTTAGGTTAAGTGAAAACTCAAATTATGATTTAATCATGACTATGAAAGAGATTCACTACCCTCTAAATAATCTACCCAAATAAAAGACCTAAGAAGCTTGAGAGGCAAAAGATAAAACAATTACAATTACACTCAAACTAAGTCTTCATGAGCTTGCTTTCTCTCTTCTTCATTTGATGTTTGTTGTTGCTTGTTGAACTTGAAACTTGATCAACATCTTTGTAGCTTGTTCAAAACACTTTGTCATTATCAAAACATTCATCATGGAACTTACATCTATTGTGGTACTCATGGACATACTTCAAATGTATGTTATATTAAAGTGCATGGTATACCTAAAGGAAAGTTTGTTTGGGTGAAAAAGGGTGAGAGTCCCTACACTAACAAAAATGGATCCAAAACCATTTGGATACCAAAAAGCAAAGCATGATTGTTTTTGTAGGTATGATTGAAGAGCAAAAGGATTTTCATGTGTTATTCATTCATTTGCATCTTCAATTGGTATCAAGAGAAAATCCTACAAATTGGTAACATTTGATATTGTTAGATATTGATCATATTTCTCTCAATTGATATTATTTCTTTAATAAGTTACAATTGGTTTCAATTGATAATGTGATACTGTTTTTACAATTGGTATTACTTCTTTATAATCTCAATTGGTATCATTATGTGATCATTATTTGATTATCATGCTATTGTTGCTTTTATGATATTTCTTTACCATTGATATCTTACTTTGTTAAGTGATGTGATGACTTTCTATTTTCAATTAGTTTGTTACCATTGGTATTATATTTCATTGTCATATTTTCTTACCAATTGGTATCACATTTCAAAGTATAGTTCTTACATTTGTTTATACAACTGGTATAGTTCTTGTGATTGTACATTTGGTATCAATATTGTGAAGAAATAAATGAATATGATTTCTCTACTTTGGCTTAGCTTTTTATATTTCAATTGGTATATGTTACTTTTTGATAATGCCAAAAGGGGGAGAAAATGGGTGTTTTGAAATTGTTGTTTTGTGGAGAAAGGTTTGTGTTTTGTTCTTTTTATATAGGTTGAGCAAAGTTGTTGAAGATAGGGGGAGAATCAAGCTTCTATCAATTGGAATTCAAATGTCAAAGCATTATTTGAGGGGGAGCAAGAGTCTCACCAAGTGATAAAATAGTTCAAGCATCAACAACTTCAAACAACTTCAAAACGTGTTTGTCATTTTCAAAAAGGGGGAGATTGTAAGATCCATTGAGAATGTTTTGATAAATGACAAAAGGTTTTGAACAAGCTACAGATGTGTTGATCAAGTTCAAGCTCATCAAGCAACAACAAACATCAAGTGATGAAGAGAGAGCAAGCTCATGAAGACTTAGTTTGGTAGTTTATGTTTTATTGTAATATCTTTCGCCTCTCAAGTCTTTTAGTTTATGAGTTTGGGTAGAGTTAATAGAGGGTAGTGAATCTCTATCAAGGTCATGATTATATCATAATTTGAGTTTTCACTTAACCTAAAATCAATAGGTGGCTTAAAGGTTTGAAAGAAAAGGTTTAGTTTTTGAGAAAACAAGTTTTAATTGATTTTTCACTAAACTAATCGATTAAGGCTTATGTTAATCGATTAGAATTTTCAAAGCTTGCGTACTTAATCGATTAAGCAAGGTGTTAATCGATTAAGAAATGTATTAATCGATTAACACGTACAGATCTGGTTTTTTTAAATACGTTTTTCACTTCTCAAAAGCATTTTTGAAGTGTTTCTAACTTTTGGGTATTCTATATAAACCTTTTCCCAATTATTGTGATCATCTAGAATAATTTTGATATTCATTTTACAAAGAATCAAGCCACTCTATTCTCTCTCACTTTCATAGATCAAAGCTTTTAACTTTTACATTCTTTGATCAAGAATCTTTGAATCTCTTATGTTGATATTTTCATAGCTTTTGAAAGAGATTCATAGGATTGTTATTTTGTTTTTCATTTGAGTTGTAATCATTGCAAAGAAGGCAAGCTATCTACAACAAAGGAAGTCTTGGTTGTTCATCAAGCAAACAAGCATTTGGAAGTCTTGGTTGTGAATCAAGCAATTGGAAGTCTTGGTGTGAGGCATCATCAAGCAAGTGAAAGTCTTTGAAGAATCTCAAAGCAATTGGAAGTCTTGTTGAGGGGAATTAACAAGCAAGGTTAGAGGTTAGATTAGAGCATCAATAGGATTGCAAGGCAAGGGTGTGGTATCTCTTGTAGGCTATCAAGAAGGGAGTCTTGAGAGGCATTTACTTGTAATTTGAGAACTCTAATTCCTCATAGTGAAGAATCTCTCTTGGTTGAAGAGGGGACTGGATGTAGCTTTCAAGTGGATGAAAGTGAACCAGGATAAATCACTGTGTCGTATCTCTAAACCCTTAATCTTTACATTCAAGTCTTTCATTGTGTTCTTGGTTGAAAACCTAGAAAAGATTGATTTTCATAATTGATTGAATTGAATCTTAATTGTGCAAATTAATTTGGGAAAATCATTTTCATAACCTAGGTAATCAATAAGAATATTGGTGTTAATCAATTACGCTTTATCTCTGATCATATGTGTTAATTGATTGATTTTCGTATTTGATTGAAAAGTTATTTTTCAGTTTTAACAGAGATTAATCGAGTAACTGTTATCATTAATCGATTAATTTTTAAGTTGCTTTCGGCATTAATCGATTAGTACCTTTGTTAATCGATTAGTTTGATAGTAAGCTTCGGCATTAATCGATTAGTACTGAAGTTAATCGATTAATCAGTACATTTTTTGTAAAAATCATTTTGTTTTAATCATTTCGATTTGTTTCTTTCGAAAATCTTTCAAGGTTTCTCTAACACCTATTCAACCCCCCTTCTAGGTGTTCTCCTAGTGTCTCCTAGTTATTTCTTGTCGTGTTCCTAACTGAGATCAACCTTAAAGCTATGGAAAAGCCTTGAAGAACGATCACAGTCAAGATATTAATGTAGGACTCTTTAGGATTTCTGAAGATCCAGTTGGGATAATCAGGTTCTCCCTAGTCAACAATGTGTGTGCTTGTGTCAACTTAGGGATGAGAAGACGTACCTTAGCCCCTATAGCATGGTGATTCTTATAGGAGATTACCTGTGTTCTTTGGGCCGTTCCGATAAGCCTTCTGTGGAGGTGGAACTCAAGTAGGATTTGTATAGGATATGATAAGATCATATCCTTAAACCCTGTAAGTGATAAACTTTATCCAATGTTGTTATACCTAACCAGGAGTTGTGGGGAATCCAGTGATAGTTACGGTTTGATAAGGCTGTAAACGATAAGGATTAGATTGGAAGTCCTGTGCTAGCTGAAAACCTTATCAGTACGTAACCGGTGGAAACCCAGTTCGCTCGGTATAAATATCCGACCGACGCCCCTGTATCAGTATCGAAGTAGTGGGAATAATGAGCCCTTTGGTCGGTCGTAGCTCGGTCTACTATAGGTCCACTACATAAGCCCCCCAAGATCGGTTAGGTGATTTAAGCCCTGCCGAGCTTATGAGACGAACGAACCATATTCCGACCGTATTTTCAGTGATCAAAGTAGAAATCCAAGTCTCTTTTTGCTTCGAACGGAGCTGTCGTTTGATTGACCCCGGAATGACCTTCCGTTACTCCCTGAATCTACACGTGTCTTTAACCTTATCGGGAGGCGTACCATTATGATTTCAAACCTATCAGAGGTGCCACATAGTCTTTTTTCCACGCGGAATGGGCTTTTTGCACCTAAGGCCCAAACTTTTTGAGATAGTGGAGGGAAGTTAAAAGAAAACCAAAAGGCGGTTTCTCATTTCCACAGATTCTCTTTCTTCTTCGTACGTTCTCCTGAGAAATTGGAACTCAGAAGCGAAACTGCATAAAGGCCTCCTTGCAACAGCTTCTTGCCAGGGCCTTGATTGACGCTTCCTCTGCATTTCTTATTGCCTTGCGTACCTCAGTCTTCTTTGCTTTTCTTGATCATTCGCTACTAGCAGGTAACTGAACTTTCTCCTTCAGAGCATTTCTATTTTTGCTATTTTGATGTCCTCTTCGTTCTTGCATGTGGTTGTTGCTATTTGTTTACTGCATTTCCAAGTGTTGGATTTTGCTTCTAATGCTTTATTGCTGTTCGTGCTCCACTACTGTTTCTTTGTCCCCGATTTTTGAAGAAATCGCTTTATTCGTACTTTTTTGGGTTTGCTCACTTTTCTGGTTTTGAAAAACTTTACACATTTCTGGGTTTTTGGGTTTTCTGGGTTTTGCGAGTGTTATTTTTGGCTTTTCTGGATTGAGGGGTTTATTTTCTGGGTTCAGGAAAAACCCCAAATCGTTTTGTTGTTGTTGCTGTGATACCTCGCTTGCCCCTCAAACTTCTTTATCCGCTTTACCGCCTATTGAGCGACCGCTGTAGAATTTCTTAGGTTTGCTTTACGTTTTTCTGCACTTAAATTCTTAGGGTTGGTACTGGAGCGTCGTTTATCATGAGTGAGGAATCTGTAAACTCTGATGTGCCAAGAACACATAAAGGAGGAAACCCAGAGGTTTATGTTAAACCGATTGCCATGCATTTCCCTCGGACTTTAAGAGAGTTCAGGCAGGGTGTGATTCAGTATAGGATCGCCGAAAGGGTAGAACAAAGGAGGTTAAGGAGGCTTCATAGAGGTATTAGACGTTTCAATCAGTTTTGGGAAACTCTACCCAGAAAGGGAGGTGTTCCCAAACCGACCGTAAGTATTTGATCAAGTTTTTGTGGTTCTGACTCCAAGTGTGCCCCCTTTTCCTCAGGTATGAAGAGGAAGTGTGTTACTAATCCCGAGTTGTACCCTCTTCCACCAGATTCAGATGAATATGACTGGGTGGACCGAGAGGTTCTTGGCACTCAATCCGAGCTTACAACACATCGATCATTAGACCAAACACGAGCCATAATTTTGCCATGTCCAGGAGACAACACAGGGAATTTGTACTCCATTACTCCAGTGGGTGAGAATGAGAGAGTATGCACCAAGATTCCTGAGGGTAGTACAGGCTTCTATTTTTACGAAGAGGTAATCACTCGGCTTGGGATAAGACTTCCTTTTACTGATTTTGAGATGGGGGTTCTGAACTTCCTAAGAGTGGCCCCTACTCAGCTGCATCCGAACGCATGGGCGTTTGTGAAGGTTTTTGAACAGGTTTGCTCAGCCATGAATTGGGCTTGTAATCTTCGTATCTTTTTTCATCTTTTTGCTCCACAGTGTAATTCATTTGAGAAAGGTTCGGCTAAGAAACCCTGGGTTTCATTGAAATCTCGTCGAGGATATGCTTTATTTACCAAATATTCTGAGTCCTGGAAGGGATTCAAACCTTTTTTCTTTAAGTACAACTTTAATGGTACGGGGGTCTGCTGCTTTACCCGACCTGGGGAAAGACGAGCTCTTCCGCGGTTTCCTCTTCAGTGGAGTGCCAGTTTCTTCAATCGACCAATCGCTTCATACTCCTCCGACTGGAAAGAGCTTGCTGAATTTGAGAAGGAGGTTTGTCGGTCGGTTGAAAGTTACTTTCAGAAAAATGGGATGATAGAGACGAGGGATATTGTGAATATCCCTTCTTCGGAAGTTAAAACGGAGCTTGGTATAGTGTATTTATTTCGCTTTTCAATTTTTGTGGTTTGATCGGCTCTGACGACTATTGGTTTTGTTTTTCTTTGAGTTTGTGGTTTGATCGGCTCTAACGTCTATAAGTTTTGTTTGCAGAAAACATGGCTGCTCGCTTGGCAGCTCTGGTTCAAGGTCAAGGTGGTAAGAAGAGAAAAACTCCTGCCACTTCTGGATCCTCAAATCTGAGTACTCCAAGCTTGAGTACTTCTAGCCCAACTCCCTCTGCCTCGGCTGCCGAGGCTTCTCCTCGGCCAGCCGCCAATATGGTTGCTATTGCTTCAACTGTTTCTGTGGCCCCTGGTGGTCAAGTTCAATCAACTTCTCCTCTTCAACCCCTTCGCCAACGCCGACGAGTGGACAAAGGAAAGGAAAAAGTAACCGAGGGTGTAAACCCAAGGACTGAGGGACCAAGTGCCCGACCTACTGCTGCTCCAACTTCTACTGAGAATCCTCCTGACACATCCATATGGGATGTGCAATTTGATGAAAGATTTGGGAAGTACATCTGCCCCGAATCGGATTGCACTCGTTTTGGGACGCTGAATACCGACGAGTGGTCACGCTGCAACATGACACTTGCTAAGTATCTCCTCAGGGGAGCCAACCTTGCCTATTTCTTGGCCAAACATCCTGATGGTCTTTTCACTGGCTATAACGCCGAACAAAGGGAAGCTCGGGATCTTTCTGCTGCTCAAGAAGCCAGTCTCTCGGATGAGTTGTTCCAAGTGAAAAATGAATTAGAGAACCTGAGGGCTGATAAGGGGGAATTGGTTAAGGAGAGAGATTCCTTAAAAGCTTCCCAAAAAGCAGCTGAAATCAAGAGGCAAGAGGCGGAAGAGACTCTGAAAAAGGAACTTCAAGTACATCAGTAGAGGGTGGATGAATTAAAAGCTGAGGTTGATAAGTCGGCGGTGGTTGCTCGGAAGCTGAGAGAGAAAGCACTGTTTCACAAGAAGAAGGCGGAGACCAACTTCTATAACTGGGGGAAGGCAGTTGATGATACCTTTGTCTCTACCATTCAGCAAGTTAAATTTCTGAACCCTGAGTTGGAATTCAGGGTGGTTGGGGCTCACCCATTTCATGTTGTTCAAGATGGGAAGTTGATTGATCTTTCATCTAGGGCTGAGGTAGATCTGCAGGCCGAGGATCTTTCTAATCCCCTTGAGGAGCTGACCGAGGCACCAGACTTTGATGACTCTCAAGTTGTTTTATCTGATATTGAAGAATGATATTTCACCCTTTGCTGTTTTGTCGTTTTGTCGTTTGCTCAATGTATTCTGAGCGTTTTAACTTGATGCTTATGTATTCTGCCTTGTTGAACAACTTACTTTATCTTGCTTTCGCTTTTGCTGAAGAATTTACTTTATCCTGCTTTTGCTCGTGTTGAGCATATTTTGGATAATTTATATTACTTTGCACCTTTTGGAAGTGATATCATGATATGACGTATTGTTATTTTTCACTTCGTTCGTCACGCTTTCATAGTTACTGATGTGAATTTAGACTGTATAATTCATTGTGGGTAGAACTCAGATCGCCGACCTTAGCCAAAGTGGGATCCTCGGACCGCGAAGTAAGGAAAGTAGTTTCCTGGGTTCGGGTGTTCTATAAGTACGTTGCTGAACTCTCGTAAAGAGTTCGGCCTCGATTTAGCTCGGTGGCTAGCCGAACCAAATGAGTCGCGTGTTACTTCACAATGTTCATACGATGATTTCAAATAAACCGATGTATTTATTGATAAACGAATACAAAAAATGAAGTTGTTCATTTGCTAACAAATTCCTAACATCTCAATTCCTAACAAATGTTTCTAAGCTGAGAAGGTTGTTGCCCTTTGTTTTTAAAAAAAATTTCTGAGTAATGAAAAGCTATCCTATAAAGAGCAAAAAGCAAAATAAGAGCTTAACTGTAATAAGCTCTGAGTTTGGCGACGTTCCATGTGTTGCCAATTTCCGTGCCCGAGAGAGACTCTAACTTGTATGCTCCAGATCCGGATTTGGCCTTTACTCGATATGGTCCTTCCCAGTTTGGTTGGAGTTTTCCAACTCCAGCATTTCCTTTGCCAATATCGGCTCGACGAAGGACTAAGTCGCCAATCTCAAAGCTTCTTGGACGAACCCTCTTGTTGTATTCCCGAGCCTGTCGCTCCTTCATTTTGCTTTCATGAACTGCCGCATTTTTTCGAATTTCTTCCAACAAGACCAACTCCTCAATAATCAAATGGTCATTTGCCTCTAAAGGACGTTCAAGTGTTCTGAAGGTGGGAATTTGCTTTTCGATTGGAATGACTGCGTCACAGCCGTATGTCAAACGAAAAGGAGTTTCTCCTGTGGACGAGTGTACTGTTGTTCTGTGTGACCATAAAACGCTCGGAAGTTTATCTGCCCAAGTGCCAGCAGCATTTCCGAGCTTCTTTTTAATCCCATCTAAAATGGTTCTGTTGGCTGCCTCAGCTAACCCATTTGTTTGTGGGTGTTCAACAGAGCTAAAATAGTGGGTGATGTTTAGGTCGGCTGCTAATTGATGGAAGTGTGATGCTGCGAACTGTGACCCATTGTCTGTGACTATGGAATGTGGAACTCCGAATCGAGAAATTACCTCCTTGACAAAGAAAGATTGAATCCGAGCTATTGAGATTGTTACTAACGGCATTGCTTCGATCCACTTAGTGAAGTAATCGATGGCCACTACTGCAAATTTGAGTTGGCCAGGTGCGGAGGGAAACTTTCCGATGATATCCATGCCCCATTGGTAAAAGGGCCAAGGAGCACCTAGAGAGTGTAACTCCTCAGCAGGTTTTTGATAGACATCACTATGAAATTGGCACTGGGTACATTTTTTGACATGTTCCATAGCGTCTTTCTGCAGTGTAGGCCAAAAATAGCCTGCTCGGATTACTTTTCTTGCCAAGGACTTTCCTCCCATATGGTGACTGCAAATTCCACCGTGAATCTCCTCCAATATTTCCTCAGCTTGGGACGAGTTGACACATCTGAGCATGGGGGAGCCAAAGCCTCTCTTGTATAGGACTCCATTTAGAATTGTGTATTGAGCGGCCTTTTTGACTAATTTCCGAGCCTCGGATTGATCTTGAGGGACAAACCCATGTTGCAAGTAAGTAAGAATTGGGTCCATCCATGACTGAGATAATGAGACCGCCAGAATAACACTAGGCCGGGGAATGGTTTCTTGTATCAAAGTTTTATTATTTTCCGAGCCTTTTGTACTTGCCAGTTTGGATAGAATGTCAGCTCTAGAATTCGAATCTCTCGGCACATGAGAGATGTTAAATTCAGAGAAGTTTGAGATGATTCACTTTACCTCTTCAAGATATTTCTGTAAAATGGGCTCCTTTGCCGAATACTGACCCTTGATCTGAGAAACTACCAGTTGTGAATCGCTGAACACTGACACTTGCTCGGCTCCGAACTCCTGAACCATCTTGAGGCCTGCGAGAAATGCCTCGTACTCTGCTTGATTGTTTGATGTTTGAAACTCAAATTTCAATGAGTATTCCATACACAAACCCTCGGGGTTTTCAATGATCACTCCAGCCCCAGCTCCTTTTCTATTACATGACCCATGCACATAAACTAACCAAAGACTTTGGGAGTTGTCAGAAGGGATGTCTGTGAACTCCGTAACAAAATCAGCAAGCGCCTAAGATTTCATTGCTTTCCTTGGTTCGTAGGCGATGTCGAACTCAGAAAGTTCGACAGACCATGAAACCATTCTGCCAGCTAGGTCGGGTTTGTGGAGAACTTGTCTGAGGGGTTGAGCTGTTCTTACCAATATTCTATGTGCCTGAGAATACTGTCTCAATCTCCGTGCCGATGTGACCAAACAATACGCAAGTTTCTCCAGCTTCTGATATCTCAACTCCGATCCTTGAAGTGCTCGGCTAACAAAATATACTGGAGCTTCAATACCTGAATCATCTCTTACCAAAACCGAACTGACCGCTGCTTTGGCCACTGACATGTACAGAATAAGGCTCTCACCAGGAAAAGGGCTGTGGAGGACCGGCGGGCTAGAGAGATACTCTTTTAACTGAATAAAGGTTTGCTCACATTGCTCATCCCAAATGAAATCCTTGTTTTTTCTGAGAAGCTGGTACCACGGCAAGGCTTTCCGAGCGGCTTGGGACAAAAATCTGGACAGTGCCGCCACTCGACCCGTAAGTTGTTGAACTTCTTTGAGATTAGCTGGGCTCCTCATACCAAGGATTGCCTCGCATTTATCAGGATTGGCCTCAATTCCTCTCTCGGTTAACATAAAACCGAGGAAAGAACCTGCTGGGACTCCAAATACACACTTCTCCGGATTCAACCTCATGGAGTATTTTCTCACTCGGTCGAGTATTGTGGTGAGATCCTTGGCATGACTTTCTTGTTGTCTACTTTTTGCAATGATGTCGTCTATGTACACCTCCATGTTCGAGTCGATCATACCTTGAAAAATTTTGTTCATCATCCTCTGATAAGTAGCTCCCGCATTTTTCAACCCAAAGGGCATAACGTTGTAACAGTAAGTCGCCCTATCGGTGATAAATGCAGTTTTATCTTGGTCGGCAGGAAACATTGGAATCTGGTTGTAACCAGAGTAAGCGTCCATAAATGATAAGAGTTTGTATCCTGCTGAACTGTCGACGAGTTTATCAATAACAGGGAGTGGGTATTGATCTTTAGGACAGACTTTGTTCAAGTCTGTGTAATCAACACACATTCTCCATTTTCCATTGGGCTTTTTGACCAAAACGGTGTTAGCTAACCAGTCTGTGTAGTCAATTTCCCTAATGAAACCAGCTCGGAGTAGTTCAGCAACCTTTTCCTCAATTGCAATTGCCTTTTCCGTACTAACTTTTCTTTTACGATGTGCCACTGGCTTCGATCCCGGAATGATGCTCAACTTGTGACTAATAAAATTGGGGTCGATTCCAGGCATGTCGACTGATGTCCAAGCGAATAAATCTTTATTCGCGATTAATAGTGCAGCCAATTCTTCTTTAATACATACGGGTAAATCTGAACCAATTTTCACTTGCTTGAGGGGGTCATCAGATAGTGTCAAGAACTCCCACTGTCCCTTTGGGGTCGGTCTATTTCTGTCGGACTGGTCTCGCATATCCGGGTCCGCCAGATTGACATTTCCCTTACCCAAAGAAACTCTTTCCAGATTGCTCGGATCTTTACTTTTCACCTTCCCCAAGCTAGCATTGTAACATTTTCTTGCTACATCCTGTTCGGCTTTGACCGTTACCACTCTGTCGTCAGTTCCAACAAACTTCATAGCCAAATGAACTGTTGATACAACTGCTCCAAAAGCCTGTAGAGAAGTTCTTCCTAGAATTGCATTGTAGGCCGCCGGGCAATCAACAACCAAAAATTTCACAATCTCAGTTCTAGCCGAAGGCTGTTGTCCAAGGGTCACAGGGAGCTGAATGTAACCCTTTGGCTCAACGGTGTCTCCAGTAAAACCAATCAGTTCCCCCTCGAAGGGAGTGAGATTACACTCCCTGAGTTTTAAAGCTTTGAATAGTGGGAAGAACATTATATCTGCCGAACTACCTTGATCAATAAAAACTCGTTTTACCTCATAGTTGCCGATCAAAGCAGTTATCACCATGGGGTCATTGTGGCCCGAAAGGATTCCATCTAAATCTTCATCATCAAAAACGATGGGAATGTTTTTTGTTGATCTCTTGGCAATTGGTTTATGGCTAACAGCCAAAATTTGGTTGATGTACTTTTTTCTGTCGGCTCTCTTCTCCCCACCTCCAGCAAAACCTCCCGCAATAGTGTTTACCAGAAAATCATTTTTATTGGTGTTTGACTCGGGAACCGGAGTAGGGTCAGTTCTCTGCTTCCCCGTGTTCCGATCATCTGGTGACCTACTTCTCTGGCGTTTAGGTTTTACTGGTGATTGAGATCTGTGTCAGCTCCTTCGGCCAGCCGCATCTCTGATGTACTACTGCAACTTCCCATCTCTGATCATCTCCTCAATCAGGTCTCGCAGCCAGATGCATTCGTCGGTTGTATGGCCATAACCCCTATGGAAATCACAGTATTTTGACCTATCACGCTGTGCGCCCTTTCTTAAAGACGGAGGTCTTTGGGCAGAGCGTAAGTCGGTCTGCATAGTTTCTCTTAAAATCTGACTCCTCGGAACAGTTAGAGGGGTGTAATCCTGAAACTTATTCCGGGGAGGAATTCGTCGATCTCGATCGTTCCTTTCCTGTCTGCCACCAAAACGTTCGTCACGTTTTTGTTTGTTTTGACTTGGTGGGTCGGCACGCTGTCTTTCCTCTCTTACTTTCTGCCCTTTGTGGAATTCCTCCAGATTGATAAATTTGTTTGATCTTTGCCTTAGCTCTGCCATATCTTTTGGAGGTTTGCCAATCAAGGATTTTCTAAAATCTCCAGATTGTAAACCTTGAGTGAACAATAATACTGCTACCCCCGGTGCTAGTTGAGGGACCGAGCTTGCTTCTGTATGGAAACACGAAAGGTAATCTTTCAAGGACTCATCTTGCTTTTGGGTTACAGCTGCTAAGGTGTGGTCGGACCTGGGTTGGATACAACTAGCCGTGTATCTATTTAAAAATACTCTTTTCATCTCTTCCCAAGAATTAACAGAATTCCGAGGGAGAGATGAGTACCAACACAATACTGAAGGTTCGAGGGTCATGGAAAAGGCTCGGCATTTCATTTCTTCTCCTCCGCCGTAATAGTTCATTGCCCCCTCGAAAGAGACAATATGGTCCACTGGGTTGGTTAGACCGTTATAATGTGGGACATTAGAAGGGCCCAAGTAGCCTTGAGGGGTTTGAAACGCCATGATATGTGGGGTGAAAGGATGACCAGGATGAAAATCACCCTGATCCTGGTTAATGGAGGGGTTAACATGGAAAGTTGGTGGTGGAAGCTGCATTATTGGTGTTGGTTGGGGGTCCATAGTTGGTTGGTTTTGTGGTGGAATAAAGGTTGATTGATTTTGAGCAATCCTTGCCATAGCCTGTTGTTGAAGGTCGGCAATAGCACGTCCCTGCTGTTCAATTAACGTGGTTTGCCTATTAAGAATATTAATCATCTCTAGTTCTCGAGCTCGAGCGGAAGCCGTAGTTGCATAGGATCTGCTAATGGAATGGCTATGACGAGAGTTTCCAGGTTCAGATCTATTTGGATTCAGTCTGGTTCTAGGTGTTGTACTTACATGATCGGGGTTATGTGGGATAGGATGGGTGCGTTGGGTGTTTCGCCCATGGTGTGCTCGGGTTCCAGTGGTTCTAGAAGTATTTCATGTGGTAGGGCTGTGCTACTTGAATCACCATGGGTAGAGGGTGGTGATGTAGGTGGTGGTGGTGGTGGAGGGGGTGGAGGTTGCATGGTACGTAAGACCTGAAGGGGTTGGGGATTACTCCCAGCCCTTGGATGGGAAGGTTGTGGCGTTTGGGGGTGTACAGCGTGAACGCCACTATGATTTTGGCTTTGGTTGTGTGGTGGTTGGTTGTGTGAATGGTTTGGTGGATGGGGGTTATTCCATGGCCCAGATTGAGATCTTTGTGGTGGTTGTCCATTATTCCCACGATTGTGATTAAGGACGTCGCGCAGATCGCCTACAGAGTGAGGCTGTGGTTCATTATTATTTGCATTCCTGGGCCTGCCACGGGTGCGAGCGATGCGTTCACGGAGATCACCAACCTGACTTCTGGTAGTAACCATGGTGGTGGTGGGAATGATATGTTATTTTCTCCCCACAGACGGCGCCAATGTCGTGTTCCTAACTGAGATCAACCTTAAAGCTATGGAAAAGCCTTGAAGAACGATCACAGTCAAGATATTAATGTAGGACTCTTTAGGATTTCTGAAGATCCAGTTGGGATAATCAGGTTCTCCCTAGTCAACAATGTGTGTGCTTGTGTCAACTTAGGGATGAGAAGACGTACCTTAGCCCCTATAGCATGGTGATTCTTATAGGAGATTACCTGTGTTCTTTGGGCCATTCCGATAGGCCTTCTGTGGAGGTGGAACTCAAGTAGGATTTGTATAGGATATGATAAGATCATATCCTTAAACCCTGTAAGTGATAAACTTTATCCAATGTTGTTATACCTAACCAAGAGTTGTGGGGAATCCAGTGATAGTTACGGTTTGATAAGGCAGTAAACGATAAGGATTAGATTGGAAGTCCTGTGCTAGCTGAAAACCTTATCAGTACGTAACCGGTGGAAACCCAGTTCGCTCGGTATAAATATCCGACCGACGCCCCTGTATCAGTATCGAAGTAGTGGGAATAATGAGCCCTTTGGTCGGTCGTAGCTCGATCTACAATAGGTCCACTACATTTCTACCACCGATTGTAGGTTCTCATACCCACCACCCCATGGGTCCCCACGGGGAACCTAAACATATAATTTCAATTTGACCTATTATAAAATTAGTAATGTCGAATAATATTTTTAAACTTGTATACTACAGAATAATAATCATTAAAATTCAAGAGATTCAATCCAAAAACATATGATAAACTGATATTAATGCAAAATTATAAATTGAAATGTTCCAAAAAAAATTAAAAAAAGAAAATTACCCAATCTAACAGCATCAACAACATACTTGATTAGTGACAAGTGGTGGAGCCCGTGAGATGGTTAGAGAAAGGCGGAGCATAGAGTGGATACACATACACCTTTCTGGCCATGTCTGCTACTAAATTTATCACCAAGCTAAAGCAACAAACAAAGACCAAGAAGAGGTGAGAGAGAGCGGCGGATCACGGCGAGCAGCGCCACGGAAGGAGGAAGAAGAATCGCGCAGCGGAAGGAAGAGGAACAAGAAGGGCAGCACGGCAGCAAAGGAAGAAGAAGAAGAAGCGTCGCCCAGCGAAAGGAAGAAGAACAGAAGCACCAAGCAGCGAAGGAAGATGAAGAAGAAGCGCAACGCCGCACCGGAGGAAGAAGAAGAAGAAGCTTTCGTAGAAGGATTAGACAAGGTGTTGCGCTACTGAGTCCTAAACTAGGGTTGGGATAGGTTTTCAACTTTTTTTTATAATTTATATATGTGAAATTATGAAAAAACCAATTATTTAAGAGCATATAGGTAAAATAGGCGGGGACGAGGAACCCGCAGGGACGGGGGAACCAATCCCATTCCCCGCCCCAAAATCTGTTCGGGGGAAAAATCCCCCCCATTCCCGCCCCCGATGGGGATAATCGGTCGGATAGGCTTTCGGTCCACCACATAATCCCCCCAAGCTCGGTAGGGTGATTTGAGCCTTGTCGAATTGAAAGGTAAGCCGAGCAAACAACCGAGCGTTCTAAGTTTCTGACCCTTTGTCTGCACAGAAGTGACGCTTGAACGTTTCCTCTAACCTCCACGTGTCCACCCTTGTGTTGGGAATTGAAACGTAATGATTTCTCCGGAACTGAAAAGTTTTTTCCGTCTCACGCCGTTATACAGCTGTCCTTGTCATGGGCTTAATAATACACGGGCACAATCCATTTTCGTAGTGGAGGGAAAGTTTGGAAAGAGGAAACGGTTAGATTTTCGTTTGATTATCTTGACTTTACATTATGCCCATCTTCTCACATACGGTTTCCAAGAACTCTTAGACCTCAGACCTTTGCATTTCTTTTAATTTTCTTGTTTTTGCAACTTCGTTCATCAAGGCTTTGTCTCACTGTGTTGCTGAGTTCACTGCACTTCCAACACCTTCAACGCTTCTTCTCTATCGAAACCACAAGTATTACTCGATTCTCTATCCTTTCTGTGTTTGCATGCTTTTTCTGTATCTGGGTTTAAGTTAATTTATGCTTAAGTTAATTTCTGCTTCGTTCTGTGACCATTGTTTATACTCCGAATATTTCCCTGCTTCGATTAAAGAGCTATCATAAAAAAAATTGCTGAAAGCTGTTTCTTTTCCGATAAAGGCTTCAACTTTCTTCCTGCTGAGTGAGGATGACTCTATCTTTTTCCATTGCTGAGTGATTTCTGCGTTAGTGGTTTTTGAGGGACGCTTATTACCCAGGATCCCAATACATCAGGAGAGAGGTGAGATGAGTGAAGGTTCAACGAGTTCTGAATCGCCTTTGCCAGGCGTGGAAGATGATGAGAGTATCGGAGTTAAACCGATTGCCACGTAGTATCCTAGAGATTTGGTGGAATCACGGGAGGGAATCCTATATTAAAAAATCGCCGAGCGAATAGAAAAATCGAGGTTTAGGAGGAGGCA
The DNA here is from genome assembly GCA_037953625.1 of Crotalaria pallida. Lineage (NCBI taxonomy): Eukaryota > Viridiplantae > Streptophyta > Magnoliopsida > Fabales > Fabaceae > Crotalaria > Crotalaria pallida. The sequence continues at coordinate 90,334,643 of CM075653.1, forward strand.
GAGAGGTACCAACAGACTCGATTGGGGGATCCACTTAGGCTCTCCGAGGGAGGGTCCCCCAATTGATAGCGTAAATAGTTTAACTTTTGGATTTTGTGTTGATACCGATCTATGTATGCCTTGTAAGTTCCATGATGAATGTTTTGATAATGACAAAGTGTTTTGAACAAGCTATCATGTGATGATCAAGTTCAAGTTCAACAAGCAACAACAAACATCAAGTGAAGAAGAGAGAACAAGCTCATGAAGACTTAAGTTTGAGTGTAATTGTTTTTGTTTTATCTTTTGCCTCTCAAGCTTCATAGGTTTTTATTTGGGTAGTTTGTTTAGAGGGTAGTGAATCTCATTCATAAGTCATGGTTTAATCATAATTTGAGTTTTCACTTAACCTAGAATCAATAGGTGGCTTAAAGGTTTTAAAGGAAAGGTTGGTTTTTGAGAAAACAAGTTTTAAACAAGTGCAGTATAGTTTTACTCGAGTATGAGTTTGTTTAATCGAGTACTACTCGAGTATGCTGCAATTTACTCGAGTAAACACTGCTGAACTGATTTTTAAAATATGATTTTCACTTCTCAAAATCAGTTTTCAAGTGCCATAACTTTTGGGTATTCTATATAAACCTTTTCCTAACCTTTGTGATCATAACCCATCATTTTGATATTCATTTTACAAAGAATCAAGCCACTCTATTCTCTCTCAATTTCAAAGATCAAAGCTTTTCTATTTTCATATTCTTTGATCAAGAACCTTTGAATCTCTTGTGTGATTTGTCATAGCTATTGATTGAGATTCATTAGGATTGTTATGTGTATTCATTGAGTTGTAATCTTTGCAATAAGGCAAGCCACTACAACAAACAAGAAGCCTTGGTGTGTGGATTATCATCAAGCAACGTTCATTGAAGAAGAAGAAGTCTTGGTTGTGAATCAAGCAAGGAGAAGCCTTGATGTGTGGATTATCATCAAGCAATTGAAGACTTGTTGTGTCGATTATCAACAAGGGGTAGAGGTTAGATTAGAGAGAAGATCAATAGGATTACAAGGCAAGGGTGTCGGTTATCTCTTGTAGGCTAGCAAGAAGGAAGTCTTGTGAGGCAATCACTTGTAATTTGAGAACTCTAATTCCTCATAGTGAAGAATCTCTCTTGGTTGAAGAGGGGACTGGATGTAGCTTTCAAGCGGGTGAAAGTGAACCAGGATAAATCGCTGTGTCGTATCTCTAAACCCTTACTCTTTATATTCAAGTCATTTGATTGCGTTCTTGGTTGAAAACCTAGAAAGATTGATTTTCATAATTGATTGAATTGAATCTTTATTTGTTCAAATTGATAAAGGGAAAATCATTTTCATAACTAGGTTAATCAATAAGAATATAGGTGTTAATCATCTCCGTTAAATCTCTGATCTTTCATGTGAATTGATTGATTTTCGTATGCGAATGAAAACTTGATTTTTCTGGTTTCTGTCAGATATACTCGAGTAAACGAGTCTTTAATCGAGTACTACTCGAGTACTCTGAAATCTACTCGAGTAAACCTGAGAGTTTTTGGAAAAATATTTTGTTTTAATTGTTTCGATTTGTTTCGTTTGAAAATCTTTCAAGGTATCTTGTACACCTATTCAACCCCCCCCCCCCTTTAGGTGTATTCCTAGGGTTCCTTTGTCTCTCCAACCACCAATTGCGGTTTCATCAATTGGTATTAGAGCTCAGTCGAAAGACACGAGCATAAGAGCTTTTTCGTAAAGATCCTTTAAGAAAATCGCAATGGGATTCGTACCCTTTGGTGGTCAAGGTGCTTCAATAAGTCGTCCTCCATTGTTTACCGGAGAAGGCTATGCATATTGGAAAGTTAGAATGAAAATCTTTATCCAAGCCATAGATAGTGAAATTTGGAAAGTAGTTGAAAAAGGTCCTCATATCCCCTCTAGTTTAGTTGAAGGTGTAGAACAATTGATCCCCGAGGATAAGTGGAAGGATGATGATAGAAAGAAAGTTCAATATGATTATAAAGCAAAGAATATCATCACATCCGCTTTATCCTATGACGAGTTCTTTAGAGTTTCTCAATGTTCTAGTGCTAAGGAAATGTGGGACACTTTACAAGTGACTCATGAAGGAACTAGTGAGGTTAGGAGAGCTAGATTGAATGCTTTAATGCGTGATTATGAATTGTTTCAAATGCTTCCAAATGAATCTATTAATGATATGCAAAAGCGTTTTACTCACATTATAAATCATTTACTTGCTCTTGGTAAAACTTTTCTACAAGGTGAACTTTCTAACAAAGTGTTGAGATGTTTAGACAGGAATTGGCAACCAAAAGTAACGGCTATCGTTGAATCTAAAGATTTGGATGCTATGGATCTAGCAACACTTTTCGGAAAGCTTCAAGAACATGAAATGGAGCTTGGACGCTTGAATATCAATGAAGAGTCGGATAAAAACAAAGAAAGAAAGGGACTTGCTCTTAAAGTCAAGAGTAGATCTTACAAAAAGAAAGAGAGTTCCGATGATGATGATAGTGAAGATTCCGATTCCGATGTTGATGAAAAAGACATGAAACTTTTACTAAGGAAGTTTGACAAGTTTCTAAGGAGAAAAGGAAGGTTGAACAAGGATAAAAGTAAAGAGAAGGATTCCCCACACTACAAGACCAAGACATCAAAAGAAGGTGTAGTTTGCCATGAATGTGGAAAGCCCGGTCATCTCAAGTATTCGTGCTCTAAGTATCTCAAGAAAAAGGAGAAAGACAAGAAGAATTCCAAGCATAAAAGAGCATACATAGTTTGGGATAGTGATGAAAAGAAGAAAAGTACATCGAGTAGTTCATCGGATAATGAAGAAGCCGCTTGTCTCAACTTGTTAACTCTAGTAGATGATGAAGAACAAAGTTCAAATGATGAATCAAGTTATCAAAGCGAGGATAGCGATGTAAGTCATACTAAATCCGAAATTTCTTCTAAATATGAATTGTTATATAATGCTTATGAAGAAATGCATGAACAACTTGAAAAACTAGCTTTGAAAAACATTGAAAGAAAGAAGCTCATTTTGAAACATCAAAAAGAGATTTTAGAACTTCAAAAACAAGTTGATGAGCTTAATCTTGAAAATGAAACTCTTGATCTTATATATGCTAGTTCTTCTTGTGATTGTGCTAGTAGAGTGAATATTGTGGTTGATTGTGAGAATTGCAAGTTGCTTAAAGATGAAAATGCTATTTTGAAAAATAAGCTTGCAAGTTTCACAAGTGGTGATATTAAATTGCGCACATTGTTAAATTTTCAAAGAGAAAATTCAAACAAGTTTGGTTTGGGTTATACTAATGCTAAGAGTAAATCTCATAGAAATATTGTTGATTTTTCTAAATTTGATTTTTCAAATGCACCAACATGTTTCTATTGTGGTACTCATGGACATACTTCAAATGTGTGTTATATTAAAGTGCATGGTATACCTAAAGGAGATTTTGTTTGGATGAAAAAGGGTGAAAGTCCCTACACTAACAAAAATGGATCCAAAACTATTTGGATACCAAAAAGCAAAGCATGATTGTTTTGTAGGTATGATTGAAGAGCAAAGAGAGCTTACAAGTGTTATTCATATTTGCATCTTCAATTGGTATCAAAAGAAGTCCTACAATATGGTACAAATGTTATGGTTAGTTTGTGAACTTCATATGGTATCTTCTCAATTGGTATTACTTTTCTAAATGTTTAATTAAATCATTTGGTATCATTGAGTAGATTCATAGATGGTTATCATGATATAGTGACATGCTTTGGTTGTTATTAAAGAAATATCACAATTGGTATCAAATATTTGTTGATATATGTACTTCTTTACAATTGATATCTTCTTTGTTAAGTGATATTATGATCTTTTTAGTTCTCAATTGGTATCATATTTCATTGTTATATTCTCTTGCCAATTGGTATCACATTGCAAAGTATAGTTCTATTGTATTTGTTCAATTGGTATCAATGTTGTAAAGAAATGATCATTGATTTCTTACCTTGGCTTAGATGTTATATTTCAATTGGTATATATTACTTTTTGATAATGCCAAAGGGGGAGAAATATGATGTTTTTAATTGAATGGAATGTTTCTCAAAGGGGAGAAATGATTGTTGGATAAATATTATGATTTTTAGATGTTTGTTTGGAGAAAGGTTGTTTTTGTTGTTTTTATGTAGGTTGAGATAAGTTGTTGAAGATAGGGGGAGAATCAAGCTTCTATCAATTGGATTCAAATGTCAAAAGCATTTATTGAAGGGGAGCACGAGTCTCACCAAGTGATCAAATTGTTAAAGCATCAACAACTTCAAAGAACTTTTGGAGAATTTCAAAACATGGTTTGTCATTTTCAAAAAGGGGGAGATTGTAAGTTCCATGATGAATGTTTTGATAATGACAAAGTGTTTTGAACAAGCTATCATGTGATGATCAAGTTCAAGTTCAACAAGCAACAACAAACATCAAGTGAAGAAGAGAGAACAAGCTCATGAAGACTTAAGTTTGAGTGTAATTGTTTTTGTTTTATCTTTTGCCTCTCAAGCTTCATAGGTTTTCATTTGGGTAGTTTGTTTAGAGGGTAGTGAATCTCATTCATAAGTCATGATTTAATCATAATTTGAGTTTTCACTTAACCTAGAATCAATAGGTGGCTTAAAGGTTTTAAAGGAAAGGTTGGTTTTTGAATTGAATGGAATGTTTCTCAAAGGGGAGAAATGATTGTTGGATAAATATTATGATTTTTAGATGTTTGTTTGGAGAAAGGTTGTTTTTGTTGTTTTTATGTAGGTTGAGATAAGTTGTTGAAGATAGGGGGAGAATCAAGCTTCTATCAATTGGATTCAAATGTCAAAAGCATTTATTGAAGGGGAGCACGAGTCTCACCAAGTGATCAAATTGTTAAAGCATCAACAACTTCAAAGAACTTTTGGAGAACTTCAAAACATGGTTTGTCATTTTCAAAAAGGGGGAGATTGTAAGTTCCATGATGAATGTTTTGATAATGACAAAGTGTTTTGAACAAGCTATCATGTGATGATCAAGTTCAAGTTCAACAAGCAACAACAAACATCAAGTGAAGAAGAGAGAACAAGCTCATGAAGACTTAAGTTTGAGTGTAATTGTTTTTGTTTTATCTTTTGCCTCTCAAGCTTCATAGGTTTTCATTTGGGTAGTTTGTTTAGAGGGTAGTGAATCTCATTCATAAGTCATGATTTAATCATAATTTGAGTTTTCACTTAACCTAGAATCAATAGGTGGCTTAAAGGTTTTAAAGGAAAGGTTGGTTTTTGAGAAAACAAGTTTTAAACAAGTGCAGTATAGTTTTACTCGAGTATGAGTTTGTTTAATCGAGTACTACTCGAGTATGCTGCAATTTACTCGAGTAAACACTGCTGAACTGATTTTTAAAATATGATTTTCACTTCTCAAAATCAGTTTTCAAGTGCCATAACTTTTGGGTATTCTATATAAACCTTTTCCTAACCTTTGTGATCATAACCCATCATTTTGATATTCATTTTACAAAGAATCAAGCCACTCTATTCTCTCTCAATTTCAAAGATCAAAGCTTTTCTATTTTCATATTCTTTGATCAAGAACCTTTGAATCTCTTGTGTGATTTGTCATAGCTATTGATTGAGATTCATTAGGATTGTTATGTGTATTCATTGAGTTGTAATCTTTGCAATAAGGCAAGCCACTACAACAAACAAGAAGCCTTGGTGTGTGGATTATCATCAAGCAACGTTCATTGAAGAAGAAGAAGTCTTGGTTGTGAATCAAGCAAGGAGAAGCCTTGATGTGTGGATTATCATCAAGCAATTGAAGACTTGTTGTGTCGATTATCAACAAGGGGTAGAGGTTAGATTAGAGAGAAGATCAATAGGATTACAAGGCAAGGGTGTCGGTTATCTCTTGTAGGCTAGCAAGAAGGAAGTCTTGTGAGGCAATCACTTGTAATTTGAGAACTCTAATTCCTCATAGTGAAGAATCTCTCTTGGTTGAAGAGGGGACTGGATGTAGCTTTCAAGCGGGTGAAAGTGAACCAGGATAAATCGCTGTGTCGTATCTCTAAACCCTTACTCTTTATATTCAAGTCATTTGATTGCGTTCTTGGTTGAAAACCTAGAAAGATTGATTTTCATAATTGATTGAATTGAATCTTTATTTGTTCAAATTGATAAAGGGAAAATCATTTTCATAACTAGGTTAATCAATAAGAATATAGGTGTTAATCATCTCCGTTGAATCTCTGATCTTTCATGTGAATTGATTGATTTTCGTATGCGAATGAAAACTTGATTTTTCTGGTTTCTGTCAGATATACTCGAGTAAACGAGTCTTTAATCGAGTACTACTCGAGTACTCTGAAATCTACTCGAGTAAACCTGAGAGTTTTTGGAAAAATATTTTGTTTTAATTGTTTCGATTTGTTTCGTTTGAAAATCTTTCAAGGTATCTTGTACACCTATTCAACCCCCCCTTCTAGGTGTATTCCTAGGGTTCCTTTGTCTCTCCAACCACCAATTGCGGTTTCATCATGCCTCCTTTTCCTCAGGTATGGTTCACAAAGTCATAACAAACCCTGAGCTCTTTCCCCTGCCTCCTGACGCCGAGCATTATGAGTGGGTCGATCGAGAGGTCGTGGGCACCCGTTCTGAAATTTCAACCGTCAATTCAACCGAGCAAAGCAAGGCAATCCTGTTACCCTGCCTAGGAGATGAGAGTGGGAGTTCTTACATCATTTCCCCTGTAGGGTTAAATGAGAGAATCTGCACCCGGGTCCCACGCGAAAATCCGGGCTTCTATTTTTATGAAGAGGTCATTACACGACTCGGTGTGAGGATGTCATTCAGTGAGTTTGAAATGGGGGTCCTGAACACTTTAAGGGTTGCGCCTTCACAATTACACCCTAATGCCTGGGCGTTCGTCCGAGCCTTCAAGCAGGTATGCTCAGCTATGGGATGGGAATGCACCCTTCCAATTTTTTTCTATCTCTTTGCCCCTTATGTAACACCCCGATTTGGAAAACTCGAAATAAACACTCATCAAATACTAATTAATTTCTTTAGGAAAAATAGGGTGAATTTTTTTTTTAAAACAGGAACAAAACCCGACAGTCGAGCTTCCCAAAACAAGGTATTACTTTTAAAATCCTTTCTCTCAAAACGCTTGCAGAATTTTCTAAAAACAGTTTGATATGGATAACTTCACAAAACAAAGGCATTTTCGTTTAGGAAAATATTTGACTTACTTAAAATAGTTATCTGTCTGATTAAGGTAGTCATTCAGAAAACAGTTTTGAAAACAGACCTTAAGGGTTCTTACAAAAGTGGTCACCATAGGTCAGCGGTGCCATTCTTACATAAACATTTACTTAATCAAAACATTTCAAAAGATAAGGGGTACACTTGATACATATCAGCAAGGGTCCAGTCGGGAACCTATTTATGATCTACTAAGTAGCGTTCCTTCTCGATCCGCAACGCAAGTCCTCAAAAGCAATCCCCGTCATTCAGCAGCCGTCATCTCGTCAGCGCATCACGATCAGTAAGTCCTTCCTCCAGGTGTAGCATCTCCAGCTCCGCTATCTTTTAGAACCATAGGTTCATCGTCACATATGCACAAGAAGTTGAGAGAGTAAGTTATCCGAATGGAATTACTCCCATCGACTTCTTGGGATTACACTAGCGACGTATACCCGAACATAACAAACAACACAAATAATACGAACAGAAAATCATGTATATTGCAAGAAAATGCAATGCAATCGTCGCATTATCTAATTCTTTATCATTATCTTAGGGGAATCTCGTAATCAAACGTCTCGCAAAGTCTAAGCTTCTTAATCAGTTTGTCACGCCACGTTGAAGTCTCCTCGTCCGCATATCTCGAATCCATAACATCGGAAATTCAGGCTTTTCGATTTAGGGTTCAGGTCTACATCTCCTCGGAATCCATCCACCTAGTCGGAAGCAATCAGGAGTACAGGATCTCTAACCACACCGGCCTTTTACGGATGGCAAAATAAATAATGTCTCGAGAAGAATAGGCACATCCAACCGTGTTCGAGCATCCCTCTCACTGGTCAAGAATTAGTCAAGGGGGGTGTCAGTCATCCGTCTAGTGATCGTGTGGTACTTCGTCCACACGCTTGGGTGACCAGCTCCAACCGGTTCAGCCAGGGCCCCTATGGTTTTTCCCACCTAGACAAACTTCTCAAGGCTTCTTGACGAATCACCGTCATTGCCGCCCCCTATCTTAATCATCCAGCTGAATACCACAAGGGTAGTTCAGGTGTATCTTCCTCTCCACTACTTCGGGTTAGGGTTTTAAGGTCGTGAAGTTATACTCGTTGTCCTAACGTCGACCCATCCTAAGTCATCTCCGCCATACAGCTCCGACCATATGCGGAATGCTTCTATGGGACTCGACCACTAATTCCGACGGGCTCCGACCCATCTTGAATCATTTTCGGCATACGGCTCCGACCAGTATGCAGGATATCCACAATCTTTCTGACGGGCTACAACCCATTCAGAGTCAACCTCGCCATATAGCTACGACTATATGCGGAAATTCAAACATCATTCTGACGGGCTACGACCCACTCAGAATCACCATCGGCATATGGCTCCGACCACATGCGGGATATCCATCAATCATCAATAGATAGGCTCCGACCTATCCCATGTCACTCATACTCAACATGTGGCTACGACCATATGGAAGCTATCTCAACACATGGCTACAACCACGTGGAACTATCTCAACATATGGCTACGACCATATGGAAGATATCGGCAGTTATTGCATCCACATCCAAAGCGTCGTCATCATCATCATAGTCTCAGTTCGGTCCACGTACTCGGCGCATCAGCATCATCCGGTTCGTCGCGCGTTCTGTCCCTTAGAGTTTCGCTCTAATCGTTGGGGAATTCCTTATAGTTCTCTAATGTCTTTTCTAATCTTACTTATATCGCGGGATGATGCATTATGCTCATGCAATGACCATATAACAACAATACATCTCTTCATAAACAAATATATCAATCAATCAATACCATGTAATGGTATAGGTCTGAGTCTTCGTATACCGCGATACAAACAATCACACAATTTATCGGGTATACTACTAACTATGGTAGACCTTTACTCCGACTTTGAGAGAGTACGGAGTGTCCTAGCATACTCACTAGACACCAAAGCGTCTTAGGATAACTTCTCTCTCACCTGGATTCGCAGTTACCGAGCTTACTGCCTTGAAATGAAGAACCGAGCTTGCAAACTTGGATGAACTTTGGCCTTGATCATGGGCCGAGTCAAAGCCGAGCTTGAGCTACAAAAGCTGACTTGATGCAGTTAGCGAAGAACCCTAATTTTTCCGAGCTTCTGCCGAGCCTCTGCCTTTGGCGGAACGCATACGCAAAACAAAGATTCCGAGCCTCTGCAGAGCTTGTACCTTTAGCTGAACGCTTGTGCTGATAAGTCTGACTTGTCTAACGCTAAGCACAAGCCGAGTCTGTTTATTTTACATCATCAAAAGCTCTTTGATTCTGCATTGTGAGTCTACAATCTCCCCCTTTTTGATGATGACAAATATTCTTTAACAGTTTGTTGCCTTTTGTGTTCTCCCCCTAACTGTATGCTCGTAAGCTGATTGGACTTGGTACTGATTGGAATTTGCTCGAAAATACACCACATGTTGCACATGAAAATGCACTTATCAGACCTTTCTCCCTTTTCCACTTGTTGAAAGGATTTAAAAATGTGGAGCAGGAGCAGCTCGTCAAAAACTCCCCCTGAATTTATGCTCGCAAAATCTTGAAACATCAAAAACAAACAACAAACACACCTTTCTCCCCCTTTTGGCATGATCAAAAAGGAGCCAAAGATTAAGCACATTCGCCAAAAGAGAGAAATAAAAACTAAAGAAAAGATTAACACCTTTCTCCTCCTTTTTTTTTTGGGAAAAAAAGATTAACATTTTTCTGTACCACTTGGTAGTAATGTACCACTTGTTGATTTTTTTTAAAAAAACTGTTCTCCCCCTTAAGACTTTAAAATGATAACCAAGGAAGAAAATTTTCATGATCATCGTTCTCCCCCTTTAACAGTGAAAGTATGCTTCTCATCCGAGAAGTTAAAAGGTAAAGGTGAGAATGACGAATAACATAATATGAAAGTTCAAATATTAAAAACAGCACTCTTCTCCCTTTAGATAAAAAATTTAGAGGAAGGGAAGAAGTTTTGAAGGATGTGAAATTTCAAGAAATTTAAACAAATACACAATTGAACGTAAAGATCGAGACTATGAAGGTGATCAAAATTTATGATATACTGAAAACCAAGCTCATGCCAAGCACATGCTAAACTTATCCAGGATTCCGAGCTTGCGCTGAGCACACACTGGATTCGTCTAGAATGCCAAGCTCACGCCGAATTTTATAAAGAGTTTCCCTCGGCAAAGGTTTAGTAAACACATCGGTTAATTGATTTTCAGTACTTACAAATTCTATGACACAATCACCTTTTTGAACATGATCTCGAAGAAAATGATGCCTAATTTCAATGTGTTTTGTTCGAGAGTGATACACTGGATTCTTAGTGAGATTGATTGCACTTGTGTTGTCACATTTGATAGGAATGTGATCTAAAATTAAGCCAAAATCTGATAACTGTTGTTTCATCCAAAGAATTTGAGCACAACAATTACCAGCAGCAATGTATTCGGCCTCAGCTGTTGACAAAGCAACGCAAGCTTGCTTTTTAGAAAACCACGACACAAGGGAACTGCCGAGCAAATGACAAGTTCCACTTGTGCTTTTTCGGTCAAGCTTGCACCCAGCAAAATCTGAGTTCGAATACCCAATCAAACTAAGATTGGCATCCCTAGGATACCACAGACCAGTGTTCACAGTTCCTTTTAAATATTTAAAAATTCGCTTAACCGCCGAAAGATGAGATTCTTTGGGATTAGCTTGAAAACGAGCACATAAACAAACACTGAACATAATATCTGGCCGAGACGCAGTCAAATATAGAAGGCTTCCTATCATGCCTCTATATTTGCTCACATCCACGGCTTTACCTGACTCATCCTTGCCGAGATAGCTGGATGTGCTCATGGGAGTGGCAGCTTCTTTGCAATTTTCTAAGCCAAATTTCTTGAGGAGTGCCTTGCAGTATTTTTCTTGATGCACAAAGGTTCCTTCATCAACTTGCTTTATTTGCAGCCCAAGGAAGAATGTGAGTTCTCCCATCATCGACATCTCGACTTCACCTTGCATTGATTCAGAGAACTTCTTGCAAAGAGACATGTTAGTAGCACCGAAAATTATATCATCAACATAGACTTGTACTTACAATACGTCCTTTTTGGATTTATAAATGAATAGAGTTGTGTCAACCTTCCCTCTCTCAAACCCTTGTTCGAGTAAAAATGAGCTCAAACGATCATACCAAGCTCTCGGAGCTTGTTTCAAACCGTAAAGAGCCTTTTTGAGTTTAAATACATGGTTTGGATATTCAAAATTTTCAAAGCCAGGAGGTTGTTTCACGTATACTTCTTCATTTATAAAGCCATTTAAGAAAACACTCTTTACATCCATTTGATAAAGGGTGAAATTCATAATAGATGCAAAAGCAAGTAAAATTCGGATTGCTTCAAGCCTAGCAACTGGAGCGAAGGTTTCATCATAATCGATACCTTCCTCTTGGTTGTAGCCTTGAGCAACTAATCTTGCTTTGTTTCCTATAATTAAGCCTAATTCATCTGTTTTATTTCTGAAAATCCATTTTAAGCCAATTATCGTATGATCGTTGGGCCGAGGAACCAATTCCCAGACATCATTTCTGATGAATTGATTCAGTTCCTCTTGCATGGCAATCGCCCAATGTTCATCATCAATTGCTTGATCAATCGAATTAGGTTCAATTTGAGAAACAAAGGAAGCGAAATTGCAAAAGTTTTGAATAGAACAATGAGTTAAAACTCCCTTATTCAAGTCACCGAGCACATTCTCTATCGGATGGTCCTTGACTCTCTTCCAGGCTGGACTGAGCTCAAACTGCTCTGCTCGGCTTGGAATGAGTTCGGACTGACTATTTTGAATTTGGCTCGGACTGAGTTCGGTTTGTTCCTTATTTGTTTGGCTCGGAACAAGCTCGTCCTTCCGATCTTTGTCTTCAGCAGTTTCATCCTTTTGAGCTCTTCCAGTTGTTGTGCTAGGATCGAGTTCAGCCATATGATGATCCTCTTTATCTGCACCACTAACATTGTCTCTCCGAGGAGACTCATCAAATACCACATGCACGGACTCTTCCACAGTGGAGGTCCTTTTGTTAAAAACTCTAAATGCTTTACTATGAGTAGAATATCCCAAAAATATTCCTTCATCGGCTTTAGAATCAAATTTGCCGAGATGTTCTTTTCCATTGTTTAATATGAAGACTTTGCAGCCAAATGTATGGAAATGAGAAATCTTTGGTTTTCTACCCTTATAAAGTTCATATGGAGTTTTCTTTAAAATTGGTCTGATGAGGATGCGATTCATTACATAGCAAGCTGTGTTCACCGCATCGGCCCAGAAATAATGTGGTAAATTGTATTCATTCAGCATGGTTCGGGCTAGTTCTTCTAGAACTCGGTTTTTCCGTTCCACAACTCCGTTTTGTTCGGGAGTCCGAGGAGCAGAAAACTGATGTTATATTCCGAACTTAGAACAAAACTTGTCAAATTTGTAGTTCTCGAACTCACCGCCATGGTCTGTTCGGATTACAACTACTTTTTGATTAGCTCGGTTTTGGAGTTGCTTGACAAGCTCTTTAAAAGTTTCAAAAGTTTCACCTTTTGATTTTAAAAATAAAGTCCATGTAAACCTGGAAAAGTCATCTACAATTACTAGGGCATAGAGATTGCCACCAAAGCTTTTGACTTGTGATGGTCCGAACAAATCCATGTGTAACATTTCCAACGGATGCGTTGTCGAGACCATCAACTTAGATGGAAAATCGTTTTTCTTTTTGATCGGTTTGCACTTCTTGCATGAAGAGCAAACTCCCTCAATGTTAAAATTTAGCTTTGGTAAACCAATCACTAATTCTTTTGATTGTAGTTTCTTTAACTGGTTTACATTTATATGAGTTGTCCTTCTATGCCATAACCATGTGTCACTTTCTTTGCTAACCATGCAAGTGCTTACCAAAGAGGTGATTTCATTCAAATCAACCAAATAAGTATTGTTAAATCATTTTCCAACAAATTTGACAGAGTTGTCCTCGTCACTTTTAATAATGCAATGGGTAGAGGTAAAAACAACATGGTTACCAATATCACAAAGTTGGCTAATACTTAAAAGATTGTGTTCTAGCCCTTTTACAAGTAAAACATTATTGATAACCAAGTTGGCAGAGTTACTGACTTTACCTTCACCCAATATTTTACCTCGGTTGTTATCACCATAAGTGACGTAGCCCTTATCTGAATGTGAAAGTTCAATAAATAGATTTTTTTCCCCCGTCATGTGCTTCGAGCATCCACTGTCAAGGTACCATCTGCTCTCTTTTGCTCGGAAGCATACCTGCATCACAAAAATATTACTTCTTTGATTCGGGTACCCAAATTGTTTTGGGTCCCTAGGGGTTAGCAGTTGGATCTTTCTTTTTGACTACCCAAACAAAGTTGCCCTTGGTTACACTGTGACGTCGGATTTTACATTCATTGGGTGTATGACCATGAAGGCCACAGTAGGAGCAGCTCGGCCGTTTTGAGTTATTAAAGTTTGAGACATAGCCGAGTTTCCTTACTGCTTTCTTCTTGGTCTGAGTGTAGCCGAGGCCAGTTTTGTTTGAGTAGTTCCTATGTTCGGCTAAAAGCCGATCAAACAAGCCATCACTCTTGATGACAGTTGCACTTTTAAATTTTAGGTCAGAAATTTCCTTTTCATATTTAGTGCAGCAGTCAAGATTTTCATTTTTCAACTCAGTGATAGTGTTTTCTAATGACTCGTTTCTGCTTTTCAGAATTTCAATTGAATTTTCCAAATCAAGAACTTGCTCTTTGTATTTTGAAAGACTGAGTTTCAACTTAATGAAATTTTTAGCAAGCTTCTTGAATTCGGTTTGCATTTCAAGATAAGCAGAATACAATTCATCAGAGTCATTAAATTCAGATTCAGAGTCAGAATCAGATGTAGAGGTTACCTCAGTGTTTTTATGTTCGGACATTGTTCGGCTGGCTGAGGTTTCCTCGTTGTGTTTGCCCATTAAGCATTTGAAATTTGATCTTTGATTAATTGTGCCAAAAGTCGAGCTCGATGAGTCTTCTTGATCGGTATATCTGAGACTCGAACAAGCTTCCTCATCTTCACACTCCGAGCAAGAGTCATATACAGGGAGATCTTGTTCATCTATTCTGAGTGATGAGCTCGATACTTCCTTTTCACGGTTCGAGCACCATTCTTGCTCGGGGCTTGTTTGGCTCGGGCTTCTGAACACAGTTTCCCTTCCAATTAAGCACAGAATTGCTTTTTGTTCTTCATCGACTGAGCCGGAGCTTGAGTTGGTATTGTTGTTGGGTGCATCCCATACTATGTAAGCTCTCTTCTTCTTGTGGTCTTTGTTCTTCTTTATTTCTTCACCACTTTGCTTTTGTAATCTTGGACAGTAAGTTCTAATGTGACCTGCTTCACCACATTCGTGGCATCTAACTCGGTCTTTTGAACTTGAGCCTTTGTGGTAAGTGCTTCTGGTATCTCTTGCTCTGTTTGTGAAGTTCTTTTTGCCTTTAAAAAATTTGCTGAACTTCCTGACCATGAGACCAAAGTCTTCCTCATCCATGTCCGAGCTGGACTCATCTTCAGAGGATTCTTTGGTTGCCTTTATAGCAGCTTTGAGGGAAATTCCCTTCTTCTTCTTATCAGATTCTTCATGCATGGTCAGTCTGTCGAGCTCCATCTCATGCTCTTGCAGCTTGCCGAACAAAGTGGCTATACTCATTGTGTCCAAGTCTTTAGCTTCCATGATGGCAGTGACCTTCGGCTGCCATTCTCTGCTAAGACATCTAAGCACTTTGTTAGTTATCTCGGCATTTTGAAAAGTTTTGCCGAGAGCATTAAGATGGTTTATGATATGAGTAAACCGTTTCTGCAAATCATTTATATTTTCATTTGGCAGCATTCGGAATAACTCATATTCATGCATCAGAGTATTTAATCTTGCTCGTCTGACCTCACTTGTCCCTTCATGAGTAAGTTGTAGAATGTCCCACATTTCTTTAGCAGATTTGCAACTTGACACTCGAAAGAATTCATCGTAGGACAAAGCTGAGGTGATGATGTTTTTGGCTTTTAAATCGAAAGATACTTTTCTTTTGTCATCATCATCCCAACTTTCCCACGGGATTTCTACAACTTCATCATTAATTTTTCTTTTAGGGACAAATGGCCCATTTTCAATAGATTTCCAAATTTCCATATCTATGGCTTCAATGAAAATTTTCATTCGAGCTTTCCAATAAGCATAACCCTCACCATTGAATAGTGGTGGTCTGTTTATGGAAGAGCCTTCACCTCCGAAGGGATTGTTAGTAGCCATTCGGTTTCCTCAAGGATCTTTTCGAAAAAGTTTTTACACTCGATCTTTCGACCGAGCTCTGATACCACTTGTTGGAAACCAACAAGAGGCCTAACAATCGAGTAGAGGGGGGTGAATAGGAGATTGAAGCTAACATGGCAATTTTTCGATTTATTGAAAATTAAACTGATGTTGTTCGGTTTTAAAAGAAAACCCGAGCTTCTTTCCGAGCAAACAAGGTTAAATGATTAACCAATCAGATAAACAAAATGGTTAATCAGTTAACCGAGCTGCTTCAAGGTAGAGCTGGTTTTTTGACTTAAGTTCGAAGAACAACACTCAAAGGGCCGAGCTAAGAAAAATAACAGTTCGAACTTAGATAAATGAAGATTAGCGAAATTAACGATACGCTTGGCAGCAACAGATAAGCAGTAAAGAAAGAACACCAGAGATTTATCCTGGTTCACTCTCACCCTGAGAGCTAGTCCAGTCCCCTCTGAAAACCTTTTAGAGAGCTTTCACTAAAAATCGATTTTCTGGGTTACAAAGGATTTACAAGAGCCTACCCCTCTAGACCTATCCAGTCAAACGAGTGTACCAAACTCGTGACAAACTACCCACAACAAATCGACGACCAAAGAACCTCTTTGGAACCTTTACAAATCGAAGCTTTCTCGATCAGAGACCAGCTTCTCACAACAGCAAATACAACGAAGAAGATGATGAAAGTGTATGGCTCCAATTCGAAACACTCTTCGAATATGATGAAAGATTGAATAACAAGAGTGAGTCAATTCTAGAAGGATTTCACAGAGAAGAACTGATTTGAACTTAAAGTTAAGATTTGAAAGTTTTAACTCTCTAAGTTCATATGAAAATCGAATGTTCTTCTTCTCTGTGAGTTTTTGATTTCTTCTCTGTTTGAAGTAAAAAATGAAAGTTTAAGTTCTGATAAAAATGGTTGTAAAAGAATCAATAAATCATCATGTCTGCTAACGTTGAAAACCTCCTCTTTTATAGTCTCCTCTTTTCTGCAGAGAAAGAGAGAAAGAGAGCTGTACGGAGATGGGGTTTCCAACGGTAACATTTAGACAGCAGAGCAGTGATGGTGACAGTTCACAAACCTTGATTTAACTCATTTTGAATTTCAAACTTGTCAGAGCATAGGAGCTAAACCTAGGACTTCTACCCAGACTCAACGGTAATAAAAAGTACGGGACAGTTGAGCAGAGTCCGAAGGTTGAAGACGATGCATTGTTGAAGACGATGAACAGAGATTGCCGAGCTTTTGGCTTTGTTCGAGCTTGGTGTTTCTGAGCTTGATCTGAGCGTCGGCAAATAGTCAAGTTTAGAACGATCAACCCGAGCTTATTTACTCTATCAGATGTTGTGGCTGTTTCGAGCTTAATCCGAGCGAGTATCGAGCAAATCATCATCCAAGCTTACTGCCTTGAAATGAAGAACCGAGCTTGCAAACTTGGATGAACTTTGGCCTTGATCATGGGCCGAGTCAAAGCCGAGCTTGAGCTACAAAAGCTGACTTGATGCAGTTAGCGAAGAACCCTAGTTTTTCCGAGCTTCTGCCGAGCCTCTGCCTTTGGCGGAACGCATACGCAAAACAAAGATTCCGAGCCTCTGCAGAGCTTGTACCTTTAGCTGAACGCTTGCGCTGATAAGTCTGACTTGTCTAACGCTAAGCACAAGCCGAGTCTGTTTATTTGACATCATCAAAAGCTCTTTGATTCTGCATTGTGAGTCTACACTTTGAAAAATCCTTCATGAAAACTTAAAATCAAGTTCTTTTCAAAAACACTTTTAAGAAATCAAGGAAGAAAACTTTAAGGTCATGGAGGAAAACATTTTCTTAACAAAACTTCAAGATCAAGTTTAAAAATCAACATACATGGTAGTAAAACCTTTAGATCTAACATAAAAGCAAATATGCATCAACAAAATCAAAGTCTTTAGAAGGAAAGCATGAAAATGAAAAAGAATCAAAGAAAAGGGTTTTAAACTTTTAGATCATGAAACAAATTTCTTACTTAATCAAAAACTTTCAAAAATCAAGTCCAATTCCTTGGTTTCTCTCCTCTCTCCTCACGGTTCACCACTCCTCTTCCTAGTCCATGGTCTTTCTCCTTTTCTTTTCACTATCTTGGCTTGGTCTTGCTTAGGTTATGAAGAGTTTTGGGTGTTGGTTCTCCTTGTCTCTTGTTCGGCCACTCTCTCACTAAGAGCTTGAAATTGCTCTTAGTGTTGTGTGCTTGGTTTTGGAAATGAAATGATGGAAATGAAGAGAAGTGTGTGTTGATCACTCTCTCACGGTTTCATTCGTCAAGGTTTCAATGGTGTTGGTTGGTGTGTGTTGTTGTTGTTGGTGTTGATGAGGAAAGAAGAAAGGATGAAGATGAAGGAATGAAAATAAACTCTCTCCCCTCACACGGTTTTGCCCCTTTTCTTTTATCTTTCTCTACTTTCATTTATTTGCCATTAAGGGCTTGCATGGGGGGTTTGTTTGCAATTTCCTTGGTCTTGGTTTCCTTCCCACGACTCACCCTTCTTTTTCTCTTTCTTTCCTTCTTTTCCTCCCTTTGAGTCATGCTTAGGTCATGAGAGTGATGTCACTAATTTGACTTTGGAGCACAACAACTTGGTGACCAAGTTAAGGAACTTGGAGGCCAAGTAAAGCTCCTAGATATTCGGCCATAGGGTAATTAGGGTAGACTAGGTTAGTTTAATTAGGTTTAAGGCACCAATTAGGGTTCTAATCTTGATTAGGGTAGGATTAGGTTAATTAATCTAGGTTTAGTCCACTAATCCTTAGTGATTAGGGCTTAATCAAGGATTAAGGTGCTAATCAAAATCTTAATCATAGGTTTAAGGAAAACTAATTCCAGATTAGCTTCACTATCCAAAAAGGGTTTAGGGTTTAAGAGAGGGATTAAGCACTCAATCAAGGATTAAGAGCTCGATTAGGGTTTAATCAACGATTAGGGCATCAATTAGGGTTTCCAGAGGTGATTGGACTTTGATTCTTTGAAACTTAGAAAATAATTTTCCATGAAATCATATAAATCAATAAAACAAGGTCTCAATCAAAACCTTAAACACTCATGCACACAAAGTCACAACACAAGCAAATCAAATTTCAAAGCATAAGGGTTCATTATGAAATCGAAACTCTTTTAAATCGATTCTTTAATTAATTAGGTTAAAATAATTTCTTGATTAGGGACTTGTAGAAGTGAGTCAAATGGGAAGATGTTACACCTTAGGCCAACGCTTTTGAAAAGGGGTCAGAGAAACGGCCGTGGGTGTCGTTGAAGGCTCGGATCGGCTACAGCCTCTTTACCAAATACTCTGAATCTTGGAAAACCTTTAAACCATTTTACTTCAAGTATAGCTATGTCGGGGATGGGGTTTGCTGGTTCATGAAGCCTGGCGATAGTAAGCAAGTACCGCGCTTCCCTCTATCTTGGACGGAAGCTTTTTTCTAGCGAAGGATTAAGAGTTACAGCTCGGAACGGAAGCTTTTTTTCTAGCGAAGGATTAAGAGTTACCAACTTGGTCAGAACTTGCATGTGTCGACCCCATTCAGAAACAGACAGTCCCAAATACCTTGTGTGGTCCTGCTCGGGGCAAATGGAGTTAGGAAATTTCTCGTCCAACCGTCGGTCCCACACCGAGCCAGTTTCCTCGGATTCCTCCTCATCCGCAACGGCTCCAGTCCTAGAACCTTCGCCAATCACAGCCTTTCCCTTATCCAATCTCCGACGCCTGAATGGTTGGACCGGGGGAGATGTTGTTTCAGTATTCGAAGCTTCTGCAGAAACTACCCCCTCAATGCTCGGTGCTTGAATGTTAGTTACCAGAGCAGCAGTAAGGATGGTCATGGGCTGTGGGGAGCCATCAAGTGACGATCCAGAGATAGTTGGAGTTGGAGTGCTCGGTGCCGAGCTTTCCAAGGTAATTTTGGACGAGGGGTTCTTCCTCTTCTTACTTCCCTTTGCCAATCTCGCTATGCGGTCAGCCATAATCCCTGAAAATGAAATAAATATCTGTTAAAAAGGCATAAGCAGAATTACAACAAGGTCACAAGTCAATATAAACAGAAAGCACCAAGTCTCATACCAAGTTGGGTTCTAACATTGCTCGGTGGGAGAATAACTATCTCTTTCGTCTCTATCATTCCTTTTTTCGACAAATAATCCTCACACTCTCGGCACATGTCTTTTTCAAAGTCAAACATGTCCTTCCATTCCGAGCTGTAAAATGGTTTAAAGGTTCCTTCTTAATCCTTCGCTGGAAAAAAGCTTCCGTCCAAGATAGAGGGAAGCGCGGTACTGGCCGACTATCGTCAGGCTTCATGAACCAACAAAACCCATCCCCGACGTAGCTATACTTGAAGTAAAATGGTTTAAAGGTTTTCCAGGATTCAGAGTACTTGGTAAAGAGGCTGTAGCCGGTCCGAGCCTACAACGACACCCACGGCCGTTTCTCTGACCCCTTTTCAAAAGCGATGGCCTGAGGGGCAAAGAGATAGAAAAAATTGGAAGGGTGCATTCCCATCCCATAGCTGAGCATACCTCTTGAAGGCTCGGACGAACGCCCAGGCATTAGGGTGTAATTGTGAAGGCGCAACCCTTAAAGTGTTCAGGACCCCCATTTCAAACTCACTGAATGGCATCCTCACACCGAGTCGTGTAATGACCTCTTCATAAAAATAGAAGCCCGGATTTCCGCGCAGGACCCGGGTGCAGATTCTCTCATTAACCCCTACAGGGGAAATGGTGTAAGAACTCCCACTTTCATCTCTTGGGAAGGGTAACAGGATTGCCTTTCTTTGCTCGGTTGAATTGACGGTTGAAATTTCAGAACGGGTGCCCACGACCTCTCGATCGACCCACTCATATTGCTCGGCGTCAGGAGGCAGGGGAAAGAGCTTGGGGTTTGTTATGACTTTGCGAACCATACTTGAGGAAAAGGAGGCATGCGCAAATCAGTATCAACACAAAATCCAAAAGTTAAACTATTTACGCTATCAATTGGGGGACCCTCCCTCGGAGAGCCTCAGTGGGTCCCCCAATCGAGTCTATTGGTACCTCTCTGCCTCCTCCTAAACCTCGATTTTTCTATTCGCTCGGCGATTTTTTAATATAGGATTCCCTCCCGTGATTCCACCAAATCTCTAGGATACTACGTGGCAATCGGTTTAACTCCGATACTCTCATCATCTTCCACGCATGGCAAAGGCGATTCAGAACTCGTTGAACCTTCACTCATCTCACCTCTCTCCTAATGTATTGGGATCCTGGGTAATAAACGTCCCTCAAAAACCACTAACGCAGAAATCACTCAGCAATGGAAAAAGATAGAGTCATCCTCACTCAGCAGGAAGAAAGTTGAAGCCTTTATCGGAAAAGAAACAGCTTTCAGCAGTTTTTTTTATGATAGCTCTTTAATCGAAGCAGGGAAATATTCGGAGTATAAACAATGGTCACAGAACGAAGCAGAAATTAACTTAAACCCAGATACAGAAAAAGCATGCAAACACAGAAAGGATAGAGAATCGAGTAATACTTGTGGTTTCGATAGAGAAGAAGCGTTGAAGGTGTTGGAAGTGCAGTGAACTCAGCAACACAGTGAGACAAAGCCTTGATGAACGAAGTTGCAAAAACAAGAAAATTAAAAGAAATGCAAAGGTCTGAGGTCTAAGGGTTCTTGGAAACCGTATGTGAGAAGATGGGCATAATGTAAAGTCAAGATAATCAAACGAAAATCTAACCGTTTCCTCTTTCCAAACTTTCCCTCCACTACGAAAATGGAATGGGCCCGTGTATTATTAAGCCCATGACAAGGACAGTTGTATAATGGCGTGAGACGGAAAAAACTTTTCAGTTCCGGAGAAATCATTACGTTTCAATTCCCAACACAAGGGTGGACACGTGGAGGTTAGAGGAAACGTTCAAGCGTCACTTCCGTGCAGAAAAAGGGTCTGAAACTTAGACTGTGATCAACAGTTGGATCCCTCTTCCAGTTAAAGAAGGTAGAACGCTCGGTTGTTTGCTCGGCTCACCTTTCAACTCGGTAGGGCTCAAATCACCCTACCGAGCTTGGGGGCTTATGTGGTGAGCCGAAAGCCTATCCGACCGATACCACCTTGGACCGACCAGTTGAACGCTGGAACAAGGAATACCGACCATCATCTGGTCGGCACGTAACACACCGAGCTTGGGATACAGTGGTTTAAAGGCTTACGAGATCAAGACCAAATACAGGATTCTCATCCTTATCCTTATCCATTACGGTCCCAGCAGTCTAACAACTACTCCTATATTCCCGCACGGCTTGATAAACTACGGGATATAATCAATTTTTATCCATAACAGGATTGACGAAGGCTACCTTATCAGGACCTTCACTAATCCTATTCAAACACTACTTTCTCACGGGCCTGATCAGAAAGGCCACAACACACGTATCAAGTAAACCCCCTATAAGAACCACCATGCTATAGGGGCTAAGGTACGTTCTTTCCATCCCTAAGTTGACACTAGCACACACCTTGTTGACTAGGGAGACCCTGTTTATCCCAATTGGATATTCAGAAACCTATAGAGTCCTATATCAAAATCTTGGTTGAGACTTGAGATCATTCCTGAAGTTCTTCCATAGCTTCAAGGGAGGTCTTGATCGAGGACACCACATTGACACCACACTTAGTTAGATTCATGGTCTTAAATTGGTTACGGTTGTAGTTATGTTGTGTTTACTTCAATCGAGCAATTGCAATTCCATGCTGCAGTTTAAAACTAGGGTGAAGTACAAACTTAGTGCATGATACTTTTTCATTGTACCAACATTTATAAATAGACATATACTCAGATTTTCGGATATACCAATTTGGTTCCTCAAGCTTTTTGGATGTATCAATTTGGTTCTTAAAATATGAGGGGCCAAGTTGGTAGGTAAGAAAATCTTGATGGACTAAATTGGTATATCCAAAAATCTTGAGAGACTAAATGTGTATTTATAAATTTTCAGCGACCAAGTCCATGTAAAACAGCCCAGTTGGTGGCTGCAGGGACACTTAGGATTTCCCCTCCCCCATATCATGGGTTCTAGTCCTAGACCTCCCATGTTGTTATGGACCGATATCACGGACAAATAATAACCGGTATCACGGACCAACAAGCATCAATTCGGCATACCGGCAATTCAGCATCAATAGCCATCAATACGTAACCGTTATAACGGTTAGTCATTATTGCCGCCCATCATGACATTCATGTAGCCGTTACAAACCGCCACCTTAATGGCTCATCATGAGACATCATACCCTTCACCCTATAAATAGAGGTAATGGTCAAGGTATGAAAGAACTTCCTCATCTCTCATTACACACGGCACACACACCACCCTAAAATATCCCGACTCGGTAACGGTGTTCTTTAACCGGGAATCCGTTATCATCGTCGTACATCAACAAACCGGCTTGCCGGTACATGTGGGATAACACCCCACAACATTGGCGACCACAGTGGGAGCGAGAAACTTATTCCCACCACCTTTTGAAGAAGTCAATGGCAAAGCATGCAAAACGACTTAAATCGAAACAAGCACACAAAGAAATAGCATTTCACTATACTGCGAAAAAAAAAATAAAAAAAATACGATGCTCATGACCACGGTGTCACGACGGCAGCACGGCAACACGGTGGTGACGAACTCGGGAAGCCATAAAATCGGTACCAGCATGACCAGAAATCCAAAACCCAGAAGTTCATGGCAACAGGTCCACAAATACGACCACTATGACCATATCATCAATATGGAAAACTCTTGCACTCATGTTCATCTCGGTGTTCAAACCCATGGCGACAAAAGATTTGCATTTCTCAGTTCTGATTGTCGACACCACCCAAGGCAAGAGTTCAAATCCGTTATTCATGGCGCCACTATTTAAGCTTTCATGTCGGCCTTCTTCGCTTCTTGCACCGCCAGCGACACATCCAAGGTCACCATGCCCCTGCCACTCTAAAATTCCTCACGCCATCCTCCTATCTATCTCATGCGGTGTGGCTGCATATTCAGAAACGAAGGAAGAAGGGTGATGGAGGGAAGTGGCTCCAAGCCCCACCCGAAGCCAAAAAAAAATAAGATGGGCCAAAAGGCCCAAACCCAAAAAAAAAAGAAAAAGAAAGAAAGAGGGAGAGAATGGAAAACCGCATGGCACAAGGAAACAATAAAAACTAATAGCATCCGTTGCAAATCCTAAAATCAGGGAAGGAAATTTATTTCCCTTGAATGTCTTTGATATTGTTTAAATCCTCATTCATTATTGTTTTCATACTGCTGACTTACCGAAACAGGAAAAGAAAAGATATTGGGCCTTAGTACCATCATCATATATTATTATCATCTATTTTTATTGATATGAAAATAATTGTTATTTTTTATTGGAAGGTACAACATGATGCCTCAATTTTCTCAGGCTAGTCTAAAAAGGACTCCGGGATTCTCGTCAATGGGTAATAAACTTTTCAAGAGGAGAATAAAAAATATTCCCCATCACAATTATTCTAGCCCATGAGATTTCCTTCCTCTGATATTTTCTTCAATATTCAATATGCATCCAAAGATGAGGAACACGTTGCTATATTCCCTTATCCGGACTCATTTGTTGACGGCAAGAAACCTTGTGTCGAGTTTCCCTATTCGCTTTAGGGTTCAGAATGAGAAGAACTTCATGTTGAATTCCCCTTCCCGAACTCTTGCCAAGAGTGAGGAACCCTCAATTGGGCTTCCCCCTTAGGTCTTGTATCCGGCAAGCAAGGAATCTTCATGCTAGCTTTCTTCCTTCGAACTTATTAGACGACTCGAGAAACCTTGCACCGAGTTCCCCGCTTCAAACTCTGGTTCCGGACATTGAGAATATTGTATTGTTTTCCCTCCTTTGAAATCAATTGAAAGATTTGAAGAATTTATTCGGAGATAAGAATCCGTTTCACAGTCACAAAAAATTCAACGCTTATACCGGTCTTTCCTATTCATACCTCGACGCTCCTCCTTACGTCACAACATCGAGCTGGGGGGCTATTGTTATGGACCGATATCACGGACAAATAATAACCGGTATCACGGACCAACAAGCATCAATTCGGCATACCGGAAATTCAGCATCAATAGCCATCAATACGTAACCGTTATAATGGTTAGTCATTATTGCCGCCCATCATGACATTCATGGAGTCGTTACAAACCGCCACCTTAATGGCTCATCATGAGACATCATACCCTTCACCCTATAAATAGAGGTAATGGTCAAGGTATGAAAGAAATTCCTCATCTCATTACACACGGCACACACACCACCCTAAAATATCCCGACTCGGTAACGGTGTTCTTTAACCGGGAATCCGTTATCATCGTCGTACATCAACAAACCGGTTTGCCGGTACATGTGGGATAACACCCCACAACACATGTAAACCATAAATTTTCAGCGACCAAGTTGGTATCGTGAAAATACACGAAGGAATATGTTGATAATTCACCCTTAAAACTATTTAGATTAGATTATGTACTTTAGGTCTACCGATAAGTGTTGATCCAAGTGGGAAAGTACTTGGGTCCCTTAGCTTAACCGTGATCATCTCGGGATTATGTGTGTGGAAAATAAACTATTGGGAGATGTCATTGCTTAGGCGCCTGATAGGACCCAGGAGATTAGTCCCTCGCCTATCTTCTCACACATTCGGAAACAGAAAATTGTGGCTAGAGGAGTTCAAACTGTTACTTCATTTTAATTATTATTTTTTTGCATCAGTTATTATCAATTTTTAGTGATGCTCCTGTGTTACTATGTCAGGAACAAGGTTTTGATATAGAGAGGCATGTTGATGAAGATGGTGGTCATGATGATGAAATGAGAAGGTTCTGGTTTTGTGGATTTTGGATTTCTCGGTCTTTGTGTTTGATTAGAGGTTTTAACATTTAAGAAATCTACCATTAGTTCAGTTGTAAATGCATTGAGATCCTGATTGTCGCAAGTGATTGTTCATCAGATTCAGAACTCATATATATAAATACATGTTGTTTTCATTCCATTTTTATCCTTGAAATCAATTATTGGGTACCTTGTTCACGCTTTTTTCCTTAAAAGACTGAAGAACTCTGTGATTCTTGCTGGCCTTAACAATTGATTATTTGGTATTTTCACTGAGGACTGATACCCAAGTCCTGTGGATTTATTATTGTTCTGGAATAGGAACTTAACTTGGGGTTGAGCAATAATCTTTCAAATACTTGAAATGGGAATTCTAATTTGTTGTTTCTAATCCATTAGTGTCTAGTTATGACTTGATTTCATGTATGTATATATACGTTTCCTGTGTAAATTGTATGAAATGTTGGTAACCTTTCTGCTCTAACAAAGCTAGAAACTAGGCTTGGTTAATGTATTGTAGACTGCAGAAACTGTTTTTTGCAGTGTGTGGCATTGGCATATTTACTAGATCAGTTATTATGATTAATTTTAGTGGGAAATCGTTTTTAAGAGTGGATATTGCCCAACTGAATTGATCAAATCCTACCCTGTTAAACATGATTGCAAGCAATACTTGCAATACATCAAGGTGTTGTTGGACTATATTTGACATTAGGATTAGGCTTATTAGTAATTAGGATATAATAATATCAACATTTCATTTTTGCTTTTGAGCTTTTCTTGAGCACATCATATGAACATATTAGCTGCCCCTTTGGAGAACACACTGTTGTTCATACTTGAGCGACGAAGCATGAGTCCTCCAAAAATTATTTTACACATATTTCGCGTAAAGTTCAAACCCTTTAGTGGTTCATGTTCCCAACTCCCAAGCCTTCCCCTTCTCCCTCTAAAAACCAACTTGCCGATAGATCCTTTAGGTTCCTTCTACATTAAATTTAAAACTGCAATCAGACCAATTAGAAATATTAAGAGGGGTTCATCTATGAAAAAAATTAACTTTAACAATACTCGGTTACTCGCATCACTACCTTTGTTTGAAAGAGTCCATCAGAATCACTCTTGCTGCAGCATGATATTCAACCCTTTTGACAGCCCTACTCGTGCAGCTAGCCCCTCTTTTCTACAGTATTTAATAAAGGGGTAACCAAATATGGTTGAAAATATTTCGGACACCTTTGATCTGCTTACTTCTCGATCCATCGACAAGCAAGACGAACAACTTGTAAGGAAGAAAGCTTCTATTCTGCATATCTTTAGTTCTTTACTTGGTACCCCAAATTTAACAAGCGCTCCTTCAAAGGTCATTTACCTTGCAGCACCATCTTCCGCTTATGCTACTTTGCATGGTCTTGATTTATGTAATTATATTACTGTCGGCTTGCTAAAGCTTCAAGTATTTGGTATTATGAAGCAATTTTATGGTGGATTACATATCCTTTAGGGCATCCACGGGAGAGTTAAGACTCACTAGACTCTGCACATCAGCATTATATCATCATTCAGCTATCTGATTCAACTTCAGACTTTCATATTTACCACCACAGTAGAGTAGTAACATCAGTCTCACTAACATGCACCAACATTACATCATCATGTACTTTTATGCACAATTTTATTTCAATAATGGTTTTGTAATACAATTTCAATAATATTAATTACGTAGAATTTATAAAACTAATCCCAAATAATATTTACATATTAAAATTAAATTAAAGTTAACATTACAATAATTAATAGTACATACTAAAAATTATAAAGTACATAAAAAATACAATATAATTCAAATTCTTATAATTTAATTAATGTTTCCTTGTTGTCCTCCAAAATGTTGCCACAAATGATCCATTATTTATTTATTTACTATAAACATGTGCTATATAGCCACACAGTGGACCGTTGCATACTTGAAACAACGGTTATTTTTAATTTCAAATTATTTATTTATTTATTATTTATTTATTTAAATATAAAAATATGTACTTTTTCGGTCTTATTTTTAATCAAAAATAATTAATTTCACAAGTATTTAAAAAACTATTTGAATATATTTAATTTTCTCAAATTCATTAAAAAAATATACTATTTATTTTTTCATAACAAAATAATATATTTAAGAATAAAAGAGAAAAAATATATATTTGAAAATATTATTTTTATTTTTTTAAAAATATTATTATTATTATTTATTATTAATTTATTGTTATTATGCAATTGAACCGTGTGGTCCCACCAGTTTTCAGCTTCCCCATGAAGCATGTAAACTGCATAGGTCACCTTCTGTTCATCAGAACACTCTAGAGTTCGGAAGATCTTATTAATCTCGTACAACCACTTGTTCGCCTCATCAGGTTTATATCCTCCCTCAAACCTTGGCGGATTGCACTTCCTGAACTCCGACAGAGTCTTGGCATCATGATTCGCCATGTTGCCAGCGGATGGGTTACCAGCTCTCCCTTGAGATGATTGATCCCTCTGCTGCTGATGCATGTCTTCCAGCACGGTCGTGATTCGTTCTAACATCTCATTAGTAACATTTCTATTTCGGGTTGCCATAGAAAGACCTGCACTATGGGCTTTGGGTTACTAAAAAGGTCTTTAAAAACATAAATACTACCACTAACTTACTCAAAGCATATTCAATCAACATTGAATATCATACTTAGCTTCATCTTCGGGCCATGAGGAACAAGACCAATGCTCTGATACCACCAAAGGTGTGACGCTCTCTTTTCAATTTGAAAATAATTAATATTTCCAAATAGTTTACTACTTGCTATCAAAATTTAGGACTAGAAAATTTTTCCTTTTTAATATTATTACTTGCTCAATCAAAAACCTCTTTTTGACATAAACCATTTCATGAATTCGGCATGGTAATATCTTAGATTCAAAAAGACTCTCGAGAAAGCACTTCCTTAGTTATAGAAAACCTTAGTAGTTATCATTAAAGCATATAATTTGCCTCTCGAGTAAGATTTGAATATATAAAATATAAACCTATCGCCGAATCCCTTGTAAATTGAAATCAGAGTTCGCGGAAGTAAAAATAATACTTATGGGGCTCTGCTGAGGAAAATAAACGTCATATATATAGATCATAGCACAAAATACAACCCCATCAGTACAGTAGTAGCAAGTAACGTCAGTCGAGATAGCAAGAGTTTATAAAAACATATACAACCTAGCTGTATAAAATAAAACCTCACTCTAAGACCTCTCAAAATATATACACTATATCACATGGTCTCAAAATAGAAGTCTCAGAGCAGGTCTTCAGTGTCCTCAGCAGCTCCTCAGATCCTCCACAGCTCTATCCCTAGGATCTAGGATCCAAAACACCTATGCTATGCAGGCTCCTATGAACCAGCGGGTCCACCTCTAGCAGAAATAGTCGACTCAACATGCACCTCCTCCTCGCTCTCATCCTCCACGGGGTCCTCCTCGACCTCGCCCGACTGTGTAGAGACCCCATCACTGGGTCTAGGGTCTGCAGAAGCAGTCCTATCATAATCAGTCGGACCAGGAGAAGGAGTCTCCTCAGTGACAACTCTATGGGAGGAAGGATGGGAACGAGTGGCAGCTCTAAAACGGAAACTATGAAAACGACGCATAGGTCGAGCCGGGGGTGGTCCTCTATAAGTATAAAATGGTGGAACATGCATAGTATAGACTAATGGGATCCTAAATCGACGAGGTCGCACACGCACCAGAGGGTTAGGGTGGTAGAGAGTGATCTCAACCTCCCCCTCAAAAGTGGCACGGTGCTCCTCATACGTCCATATACCTCTAGGGATAGGGCGTATCTCGATGCAAGCTAGGTATCTGGCCATCATCTAAACAGGGCACAGGGAGTAAGTATACACATATACATGATTGATAAAGACTAAAATTAGAATCACAAGTATATCATGGACAGATCATAATGCAAATACATATGAGCACACCAATTTTTCAACATTATAACTCTTATAATGCAAGTGGCATGATGTATGATTTTCTATCCACAACTGAGGCCTCTAAAGTCCATCTTGGACGTCCATCCAATACACCCTTGTGTTCCCGGAACACCGACATTCGTTCCCAGAACGTAATGTCGAACCATACTTGGATAATAAGCATCACTCCCGGAGTGTGCACCACGTTCCCAGAACTCATACGTTCCCAGAACGCATAAAAACTAGGTCCCGGACACTGGCCACATATCTATAATGTGTCATCAAGTAGGTTATAATTTGGTACTCCCGGAGTACCCTCCTCATATTCCCAGAATATGATAAACGTTCCTACCAACCAGACTCCCAGTCTATATGTATGCACAAATATCAGGGTTGGTTTTATCTTTACATTAATTAATGTGATTTAGAAATATTCCAATTTCCATTTTGAATGATTAATTTGAGGCATAATATGTGGCATAAAATTCTCCTTTGAATTTTCTCAAAACATGCCTTTTAACTTAGATTGGATAAAACAAAGCCAATGGTATTCAAAAACTTAACTTTTTATTTTTCAGACTCAGGTACTAACCGGTTATAGTTTCAGGCTAACCGGTTAGAATTACAGACCTGAACTGTTTACCATTGCAATTCAGAAAAACCTTTTTTTCTTGAATTCTCTACCCAATCTATACACCACTTAAACCTTGCTTTATGCCTCAAAATCACAGTTTCCATCATTCAAAATTAAAATCACATTTGTTTCCAATCATACATAATTTTCTCTTGAAAATTACTTTATGAATTTAAGGTATAACTCTTTACTTCCAATCTGAATCATAACACTTTATATTCAGATTATTTATAATGGATTTACAGTATAGATTTGAGCAAAACTCCCAAACACTTAAGGACTGACTTAATAAACTAATTTTCTTTAAAATTCTGCAGTGTCTAACCGGTTACGAAAATCGAGTAACCGGTTAGATTATGCAGTCAGTCCTTCAAATTGAAGGTTTTGACACACCATTTCCTTTAATGTTCAAATCTAACCACAATCCATCATTTAATGAAGTTCATATACCTTAAACAAATATGTTTCACCACAGAAATCATATTCAAAGTGCATGCATCAAGTCTTTGCATCAAATTGCATAAAAATCCACATAAACACAATTTAACACAACAAAACTTAGATTAAGCATTCAAACTCAGAATTCAGCATCAAAATACTTTGCATGCATCAATCTAAACTTGCTCAAACAGAATTGAGCCAAGATTTTGGCCTCCAAGCCTTTGTGCTTAAAAACACATAATGCCCTTTTGAGTTTTGCCAACTCAAATCCTAATTCATTTGACATTTAGTCTAAATCTAGTATAGTGAAGACTTCTCCCATACCTCTAAGACGATTTTGATGAAGATTTGACACTGGTTTGAAGAAAACTCCACAACTTCCTCTCAGACCCAAAGTTCTGTTTTCAGATTCGGTTTCCAGCAACCAGGTCCAGAAACCACCAAATTTGACATAGGATTTGACCAAAGAAATTGGGGAAAATAGTTAGAATTCAAAGTAGGTAACATTCACTAGAGAATCAAAGAGGTTTGAGACTTAAAGGTTAACTATGCTTACCAAAATCGAATCTGGAATTCAGCTTCCAGAACCAGAACAACAGAGAACTCAAACTCAAACTCTTAGCTTCCAAGCTTGATTCCTCCACCCACACGAACACTCAACTTACAACGTGTATATCACTGGAAAGCTCTTGATTTAAGCTTTCCAGAAAGGTGTGTTTCACTCTCTAACTCTCAAAGAAGAAGACGAATTGCTCAGAACGAATTTGGAACCCTAATTACCCTTCTTCAACAAGAATTGCAGCAATCAACCCTTGATTCTTCAACAATTCCACTATTTATAGACAAATTAAGATAGCATGCAGGGCGACGCGTGGTTCTCCACTAATCCAAGGCTGTAATCGTGGCGAATTTTGGATTAATCAAGCGATTACTCATCAAAATCCACTAAACCAGTTCCTGAGTTCATCGTCTAACCGGTTACAGGGCATTACTAACCGGTTAGATTAGTACAAAATTTAAAAATTAATATTTTTAAATCTTTCCCTCCAAGAATCTTTTCAATATTACTTTTAAGCCCTCATTCAGGGACCAAAATGCAATATTCTTATATTTCGCATTTATTTGCCATATAAAAATATTTCAACTTATTTTTATATTTAAGGCGAATTAAATACAAAACATAATCTTGGAAAATTATATAAATTAATAATAAAACTTTTTATTATTAATTTCCTATTATTCGGGAGACGAAAATTAGGGGTGTTACACTACTCCCCCACTTAAAAGGAATTTCGTCCCCGAAATTCTAGATTACAAAAACAATTCCGGATACTCTTGACGCATCTTCTCCTCTAATTTCCATGTAGCTTCAGATACGTCAGCATTCTCCCAAATCACCTTGACCAAAGGTATTTCCTTTCCTCTGAGCCGCTTGACTTCACGATCTTCTATCCGAACCGGTCTGGTCTCAAAGGTCAGGTTTTCTTTCAGAGTTAGGTCATCAGGTTGGAGTTTCAGAATAACAAATGGATCATGAACATACTTTTTCAATTGCGAAACGTGAAAGACATTATGCAAGTTGGATAGAGAGGGTGGTAAAGCCAATTGATAAGCAACAGGACCAACTCTCTTAAGAATCTGATATGGACCTATACACTTAGGCGAAAGCTTTCGGGTTCTCAAAGCTCTACTAATTCCTTTCATCGGGACTACCCGAAGGAACACATGATCGCCCTCAGAAAACTCTAATGGTTTTCTCCTCTTATCCGCATAACTCTTCTGCCGACTCTGAGCCGTTTTCATCTTTGCCTGAACCATCTTGATCTTCTCAGATGTTTGCTGTATCATTTCTGGTCCAACCATCAAGTTCTCCCCCACTTGGAACCAACATAGCGGGGTTTGACACTTTCTTCCATACAACGCCTCGAACGGTGCCATTCCAATGCTCGCATGGTAGCTATTGTTGTATGTGAACTCTGCAAGAGGTAACACTTGATCCCAGCTTCCTTGTTCTTCAAGTGCACAAGCTCGCAACACATCTTCCAAAGATTGAATGGTTCTCTCCGTCTGGCCATCCGTCTGTGGATGATACGCGGAACTCAATTTCAACCTTGTCCCCATCGCTTCATGCAAACTCTTCCAGAATTGCGACGAAAATCTAGGGTCTCGATCTGACACAATGCTCGAAGGCATTCCGTGAAGACGAACTACCTCCTTGATATAGATCTGGGTAAGCTTGTTCAAAGGATAGCGCATATTTCTCGGAATAAAATGCGCAGACTTGGTTAACCTATCCACAACCACCCAGATTGCATCATGATTTGCTGCTGTCCTAGGCAAACCAGACACAAAGTCCATTGAGATGCTATCCCACTTCCATTGGGGAATCCTCAGAGGTTGCAACTGTCCTCCCGGTTTCTGATGTTCTACCTTCGCTTTCTGGCAAATTAAGCACGCCGCCACATATTCTGCCACATCCCTTTTCAATCCCGACCACCAAAATACCTTCTTCAAGTCCTGATACATTTTGGTTGATCCAGGATGCATACTCATCCGACTCTTATGGGCTTCATCAAGAATCATTCTTCTAACTTCTTGATCTCTTGGTACACAAATCCTTGTCCTGAAACGAAGGATTCCATCCTGCCTTAATTTGAAATCAGGTTCCTTTCCTTCCGAACCTAGTCTCATCTTTTCCATCAATTCTTCATCTGCTCGTTGCAACTCCTGAATTCTTTCCAAGAACTCGTTTGTGATCTGCAACGTCCCCAACTTGATACTTGATGGCTCCACTTGCGTCAACAAGCTCAAATCTCTGAATTCTTCAATCAACGCTGCCTCTTTAACCATCATCGCGCTTATGTGGATTGCTTTCCGACTCAACGCATCTGCAACCACATTCGCTTTACCCGGATGATAGTGGAGTTTAAAGTCATAATCTTTCAAAAACTCCATCCATCTCCTTTGCCTCATGTTCAACTCTTTCTGGTCGAACAGATATTTCAAACTCTTATGGTCACTAAATACTTGGAATGTAGTGCCATATAGATGATGTCTCCATATCTTTAAGGCAAACACGATCGCAGCCAATTCTAAATCGTGTGTCGGGTAATTCACTTCATGATTCTTCAATTGTCGCGATGCATAAGCCACTACTCTTCCTTCTTGCATCAATACACAACCCAGTCCTTGCTTAGATGCATCACAATACACTTCAAAACTCTTGTGAGGATCGGGTAAGATTAACACAGGAGACGATGTTAACCTTTCCTTCAACTCACGGAAACTAACTTTGCACCGATCGTCCCACACGAAGGGTTGATCCTTCCGAGTCAACTTAGTCAAAGGCAATGCAATCTTAGAAAATCCTTATATGAATCGACGATAGTATCCAGCCAACCTGTAACATTCCTTGTATATCATCTTACTTTATAAGAAAAGTAAGAAGTTTGTGAAAACATGGACTTGTTATCGTTGGAAAAAGATCTGAAAATAATAATTTTCCCTTCCCTTGAAAATTCTTTTTCACAAACACTTGATTTGTAATGAGGTTGACTAACAAAATCAGAGTTTGCGGAAACATAGTAAAGTTGTCATATTGTACCCCCAAAATTTATCAAGTGTAACAAGTCCATTAATACCAAATAAGTATAATTATCAAACTGAATTCCTCTTATGATACCTTTTTCCAAAATATGTATCATATAAGTTCTTATTAAAATAGAAATGTCATAGAGCTGGTCACTGGTCCTTTGTCCCAACATCCTTCTGGTCGGATCCTCGATATCTGCACAACAGGTTCCCAACCCACATTTTCTACACTCTGCAAGCATCTAAGGGACATCTCCCCTTATTGATTCTTGTGCAAGCTAGATGCACGATCAACACCTAATAAGGGCATGGGGGTTAGCTATACGTATTCGCATAATCAAATGAGAATAAGACAAACGTCCACAAGTTAACATATAGCAACTCATGATGCATAATCATATGAGCACACTCGGTTAATAATAATAATTCTTTCAATGCAGGTGGCATGATGCATGATTTCCTTCCACAACTGAGGCCTCTAAAAGTCCATCTTGGACGTCCATCCAATACACCGTTGTGTTCCCGGAACACTGACATTCGTTCCCAGAACGTAATGCCAAACCATACTTGGATGATAAGCATTCACTCCTAGAGTGTGCATCATGTTCCCAGAACGTGTAGCAAACCATACTTGGATAGATAAGCATCACTCCCAGAGTGTGCGTCACGTTCCTAGAACGCATACGTTCCCAGAACGTATAAAAACCAGGTCCCGGACACTGGCCACATATCTATAATGTGTCATCCAGTAGGTTGCTTATCAAAGTGTTCCCAGAACACCAACATACGTTCCCAGAACGTATAAAACCAGGTCCCAGATACTGGCCACATATCTATAATGTGTCATCAAGTAGGTTATAATTTGGTACTCCCGGAGTACCCTCCTCATATTCCCAGAATATGATAATCGTTCCTACCAACCAAACTTCCATTATATATGAATGCACAAT
This sequence comes from Crotalaria pallida, assembly GCA_037953625.1. Taxonomy (NCBI): domain Eukaryota; kingdom Viridiplantae; phylum Streptophyta; class Magnoliopsida; order Fabales; family Fabaceae; genus Crotalaria; species Crotalaria pallida. Next base: position 90,369,798 of record CM075653.1, read on the forward strand.
CATCAAGGTTGGTTTTATCTTTAATTCAATTATTATACCAGTGTGTTCCCAGAACACTAACATACGTTCCCCGAACGTATCGCAAACCATACTTGGAATAAAATCAAGCACCACTCCCAGAGTGTGCATCACGTTCCCAGAACGTATCAAAGAAACCATGTCCCAGACAATGGCCACATTCCCAGAATGTGTCATCAAGTATGTTGCATCAGTTTGGTACTCTTAGAGTACAGGGCCATGTTCCCAAAGCATGATAAACAATCCTTGCCAACCTATTATATTACCTTTCTCTATGCATGCCTTGCATACATAATCACTAAGGTTGGCCTTTCCATTAATTACTGTGATTTAGAAATATTCCAATTTCTCTTTTGAATGATTTCTTTGAGGTATAGCCTTTGACACAAAATTTTCCTTTGAATTATCCCAAAACATGTCATTAAACTTAGATTGGGTAAAACAAAGTCAATGGTATTCCAAAACTTAACTTTTTATTTTTCAGATTCAGGTACTAACCGGTTACAGTTCCAGGCTAACCGGTTAGATTTACAAACCTGAACTGTTTACCATTGTAATTCAGAAAACCCTTTTTCTTAAATTCCCTACCCAATCCATAAACCAGTTTAACAATGTTTATACCTCAAAATCAATGTTTATATCATTCAAAAGTCTAAATCACATTTCATTGGATGAACTTAAAGATAGGGTAATTTTCACCATCAGACTTAGTTAGATAGTCAGGTTCTAGAGACATTTCCGTTGGGGAGACAAAGATTTGTCCTATCCCGGTGGTTGTTAATCTCTCTAGTCATAACTGATCTTTCTATTTCTGTGGTGCCCATAGCGATTTATCACATCCAACTGTGATAAAGGTTTTGATCACAGAAAGATTGAAGTTGAACTTCCAACAGAATATTGATGCTTTCAAACGATTAGATTAACGTAGTCAAAAACATTTGATTACGTTAACTCAGATCAAAGGAAGAGATAGGCTTGGGTTGCCTACGCCAGGATGACACTCAACTCTCATCTCGGCCGGTGAATTCTTCTCGTGCTGGATTCGTCCATTCTTTTCTCACCTTTTCCTTCAAGACAGTTCGGTGAATAATACTCCAGCTTCCTACAATCGTAATTGACTATTCCCCTTAGGTACATCACAATTAAACTCAAAGTGATGTGCCTCCCAGTTTTTACCTTGAGATGGACAAATGTTCCCTTTCCTATGTCCTCCTTAGTCCCGTTTCTTCAATCGAGGATCCCTTAACCTTGATATTCCCGTGGTTGATATTCTCCCATTTACTTTTCCTCTTCCTCCAGTTGGGTCTTTATTTCATCAATCTTTCTCTTATTCTAAACTCAAACATTTCTCGCAAGAAATTCATGTACTTTCCCATAGTCCTCATACATGCTTACCAACATCGAGAAATTCCTTATTCCTTGATAGTTGATAGCTAACTTGAGTTCAAACATAACCTATTCTGGAAGTTCATGCCTTTGGATTTCTCATCTAGGTTGTCCTAGACAACACTTCCTAAATCCCTTACTTCCATAATATATTTTCTAACATCCCTAATCACCAACTTTAGCTCTAAAAATTAAATCTCATTCATCCCTTCCAGCTCCTCATCCTCTGGTTGTAATTCACGAATCCGATTCAAGACCTTGTTGGTGATTGGCGACATTCCCAATCTAATACTTAGAGGGTTCCTCCTGGGTTACCCGACTTAGGTCTCTGAATTCCTCGATCGGAATAACCTCCTTAACCACCATTGAGCTCACAAAAATAGCCTATCAACTCAAATCGTCTGCAACCATGTTTGCTATGCCACGATGGAGCATCACAGCCATAATCTTTAAGAGACTCCATCCATCGCCTTTATCTTACATTCAACTCTCCCTCTTCTTATTGTCATTCATACTTTTGAACTCCAAACTTGTTCATGAATCACAACCTTTTTATCTTAGTATCTATTAACTCCTTTGCATTATCCAGCTCAATTTTCTACCTTCTCCGATTGGAGTATTCCTTAATTTCAATTCTCGATTAATCCGTAAGTATTATGATTCAATCCCCTTAAATCAATTTCAATGATGAATCAAGGTATTAAGTTATTTTACCACACTAAATCCTTTCTTAAATTTTACTTAGGTAATTGACATTGAGTTTGAATTGGGGGAAGATGTTTATTGGTATCAAAAGTTCTTTCTTAAATTATTATTTTAAACTTTCAATTTCTAACCGGTTACAAGAAACTCTTAACCGGTTATGAAGTATAGTTTTAGAAACCAAAGAATTTCAAAACCATTTTCTTTACATCATCCAATCCAACTCAAAATAGGATTTATTCATAATCTAATACCTTGATTCCAACTGAATCCATCACTGAAATGATTAAATCATAATCTACTCGCATTTTCCATAATTCCTCTTGGACTAATCATATTATGTTGGGGTATAATTCCATCACCACCCCACCATAATTAAACAACACCCTATCATTTAATACCATCAGTTGATCTTTCCAAGTCAACTTTGGTCAAAGGCCATGTGATCTTAGAAAATCCCTCAACATTTCGGCGATAATATCCAGCCAGCCCTAAGAAACTTCTCACCTCAGTCACAGTCTTAGGTTGTTCCTATTTCCACCCTAAACTTACCTTTGCTGCATCCATCGCAATTTCTTCTTTAAAGATCACATGCCCGGCGAACGTAACTTCGCTCAACCAAAACTCATCTTTGGCGAGCTTAACACACCACTACTCTTCTTGCAGGACTCCCAATCACAATCCCGAGATGTTCCTCATGTCCCTCCGGATTCTTAGAAGAAACCACAAACGAATCCAAATATAATCTAAAGGTCCCGTTCTTATAATTCATAAAAGAACAGGTGCATTAGTCAATCCGAACGACATTATTTTCTACTCATAATGTCCGTATCGAGATCAAAAATGCAGTCTTAAGTGTATCCCTGTCCCGAATCCTGATTTGGGGTTAATCCAACCTCCAATCAATCTTAGAAAACACTTAGACTCCTTTAATCGGATCCAACCAAAATCTTTTCTACTTGTTTCTCCCATTTGACCATTCCCGATGGTACCATATTATAACGGTAGTAGAGATAGAATCAGCTTCAAGAATTAACTTGATTCCAAACTCTATCTCTTTACCCAAAGGTAAACCTGGCATCATTTCCTACAACCAGGATTCCTTTAACCCCCTTTTCCCTTTAATATTGCCTCCCAGAAGCAACATATGGGTTCATTGGATTCCCGATTCGAAACTTGAGAATCCCAATACAGGGTTGTTCTATCGTCATTAATCATGATGACTTGATCCTTCGGCTCCCAAACCGTGCTTAAGATCAAATGTAATCATGACACAGGTAGATAGACAAAGTCTAATACCTAGTAGAACGATCCAGACGTACCTTGGAAATGACTACAAGAAGGTTTGTAGGAGTCTCCACTTGAGATAACAGATTGGTAAGGCATTGAGCAACTTCGATCGCTACCCTTATCCGAAAGGAACAAAAGAAAGGATAGCTTTAAAGTTGAACAAACTCAGCAAGGTTGATCTTTAAGAAGATCACTGCCCTACACTCGGTCTAAAAAGTTGATTAACTTTAACACGAGTGAGGGTAAACACTCCGTCTCAGAGTCGAGGACTCAACCACAACTCCTTAAAATTTCCTCATCACTGGTTCTATGAAAACATAATAAACCAACACTGTGGTTTTGGGTTTACAACATGTCTAAAGAGAAGCATACGACTATCATACTTCTACTTAGACTTCCTAGAACACTTCTTAATAGCAGATTGAGCTATTTATCTAGAGCCATTACCCATAACCTTAGCTCTAGCTTGGAAGTATATGAAAGCATACTTCCCAGGAAACATTGCAGATATCGATGACCAGCGTATTGGACCACACACCCAAGGACCAAGAGTCAGGACCATTGCTCTGATACCATAAAAATGTAACATTCCTTGTATATCATCTTACTTTATAAGAAAAGTAAGAAGTTTGTGAAAACTTGGACTTGTTATCGTTGGAAAAAGATCTGAAAATAATAATTTTCCCTTCCCTTGAAAATTCTTTTTCACAAACACTTGATTTGTAATGAGGTTGACTAACAAAATCAGAGTTTGCGGAAACATAGTAAAGTTGTCATATTGTACCCCCAAAATTTATCAAGTGTAACAAGTCCATTAATACCAAATAAGTATAATTATGAAACTGAATTCCTCTTATGATACCTTTTTCCAAAATATGTATCATATAAGTTCTTATTAAAATAGAAATGTCATAGAGCTGGTCACTGGTCCTTTGTCCCAACATCCTTCTGGTCGGATCCTCGATATCTGCACAACGGGTTCCCAACCCACATTTTCTACACTCTGCAAGCATCTAAGGGACATCTCCCCTTACTGATTCTTGTGCAAGCTAGATGCACGATCAACACCTAATAAGGGCATGGGGGTTAGCTATACGTATTCGCATAATCAAATGAGAATAAGACTAACATCCACAAGTTAACATATAGCAACTCATGATGCGTAATCATATGAGCACACTCGGTTAATCATAATAATTCTTTCAATGCAGGTGGCATGATGCATGATTTCCTTCAACAACTGAGGCCTCTAAAAGTCCATCTTGCACGTCCATCCAATACACCGTTGTGTTCCCGGAACACTGACATTCGTTCCCAGAACGTAATGTCAAACCATACTTGGATGATAAGCATTCACTCCTAGAGTGTGCATCACGTTCCCAGAACGTGTAGCAAACCATACTTGGATAGATAAGCATCACTCCCAGAGTGTGCGTCACGTTCCCAGAACGCATACGTTCCCAGAACGTATAAAAACCAGGTCCCGGACACTGGCCACATATCTATAATGTGTCATCCAGTAGGTTGCTTATCAAAGTGTTCCCAGAACACCAACATACGTTCCCAGAACGTATAAAACCAGGTCCCAGATACTGGCCACATATCTATAATGTGTCATCAAGTAGGTTATAATTTGGTACTCCCGGAGTACCCTCCTCATATTCCCAGAATATGATAATCGTTCCTACCAACCAAACTTCCATTATATATGAATGCACAATCATCAAGGTTGGTTTTATCTTTAATTCAATTATTATACCAGTGTGTTCCCAGAACACTAACATACGTTCCCCGAACGTATCGCAAACCATACTTGGAATAAAATCAAGCACCACTCCCAGAGTGTGCATCACGTTCCCAGAACGTATCAAAGAAACCATGTCCCAGACAATGGCCACATTCCCAGAATGTGTCATCAAGTATGTTGCATCAGTTTGGTACTCTTAGAGTACAGGGCCATGTTCCCAAAGCATGATAAACAATCCTTGCCAACCTATTATATTACCTTTCTCTATGCATGCCTTGCATACATAATCACTAAGGTTGGCCTTTCCATTAATAACTGTGATTTAGAAATATTCCAATTTCTCTTTTGAATGATTTCTTTGAGGTATAGCCTTTGACACAAAATTTTCCTTTGAATTATCCCAAAACATGTCATTAAACTTAGATTGGGTAAAACAAAGTCAATGGTATTCAAAAACTTAACTTTTTATTTTTCAGATTCAGGTACTAACCGGTTACAGTTCCAGGCTAACCGGTTAGATTTACAAACCTGAACTGTTTACCATTGTAATTCAGAAAACCCTTTTTCTTAAATTCCCTACCCAATCCATAAACCAGTTTAACAATGTTTATACCTCAAAATCAATGTTTATATCATTCAAAAGTCTAAATCACATTTCATTGGATGAACTTAAAGATAGGGTAATTTTCACCATCAGACTTAGTTAGATAGTCAGGTTCTAGAGACATTTCCGTTGGGGAGACAAAGATTTGTCCTATCCCGGTGGTTGTTAATCTCTCTAGTCATAACTGATCTTTCTATTTCTGTGGTGCCCATAGCGATTTATCACATCCAACTGTGATAAAGGTTTTGATCACAGAAAGATTGAAGTTGAACTTCCAACAGAATATTGATGCTTTCAAACGATTAGATTAACGTAGTCAAAAACATTTGATTACGTTAACTCAGATCAAAGGAAGAGATAGGCTTGGGTTGCCTACGCCAGGATGACACTCAACTCTCATCTCGGCCGGTGAATTCTTCTCGTGCTGGATTCGTCCATTCTTTTCTCACCTTTTCCTTCAAGACAGTTCGGTGAATAATACTCCAGCTTCCTACAATCGGAATTGACTATTCCCCTTAGGTACATCACAATTAAACTCAAAGTGATGTGCCTCCCAGTTTTTACCTTGAGATGGACAAATGTTCCCTTTCCTATGTCCTCCTTAGTCCCCTTTCTTCAATCGAGGATCCCTTAACCTTGATATTCCCGTGGTTGATATTCTCCCATTTACTTTTCCTATTCCTCCAGTTGGGTCTTTATTTCATCAATCTTTCTCTTATTCTAAACTCAAACATTTCTCGCAAGAAATTCATGTACTTTCCCATAGTCCTCATACATGCTTACCAACATCGAGAAATTCCTTATTCCTTGATAGTTGATAGCTAACTTGAGTTCAAACATAACCTATTCTGGAAGTTCATGCCTTTGGATTTCTCATCTAGGTTGTCCTAGACAACACTTCCTAAATCCCTTACTTCCATAATATATTTTCTAACATCCCTAATCACCAACTTTAGCTCTAAAAATTAAATCTCATTCATCCCTTCCAGCTCCTCATCCTCTGGTTGTAATTCACGAATCCGATTCAAGACCTTGTTGGTGATTGGCGACATTCCCAATCTAATACTTAGAGGGTTCCTCCTGGGTTACCCGACTTAGGTCTCTGAATTCCTCGATCGGAATAACCTCCTTAACCACCATTGAGCTCACAAAAATAGCCTATCAACTCAAATCGTCTGCAACCATGTTTGCTATGCCACGATGGAGCATCACAGCCATAATCTTTAAGAGACTCCATCCATCGCCTTTATCTTACATTCAACTCTCCCTCTTCTTATTGTCATTCATACTTTTGAACTCCAAACTTGTTCATGAATCACAACCTTTTTATCTTAGTATCTATTAACTCCTTTGCATTATCCAGCTCAATTTTCTACCTTCTCCGATTGGAGTATTCCTTAATTTCAATTCTCGATTAATCCGTAAGTATTATGATTCAATCCCCTTAAATCAATTTCAATGATGAATCAAGGTATTAAGTTATTTTACCACACTAAATCCTTTCTTAAATTTTACTTAGGTAATTGACATTGAGTTTGAATTGGGGGAAGATGTTTATTGGTATCAAAAGTTCTTTCTTAAATTATTATTTTAAACTTTCAATTTCTAACCGGTTACAAGAAACTCTTAACCGGTTATGAAGTATAGTTTTAGAAACCAAAGAATTTCAAAACCATTTTCTTTACATCATCCAATCCAACTCAAAATAGGATTTATTCATAATCTAATACCTTGATTCCAACTGAATCCATCACTGAAATGATTAAATCATAATCTACTCGCATTTTCCATAATTCCTCTTGGACTAATCATATTATGTTGGGGTATAATTCCATCACCACCCCACCATAATTAAACAACACCCTATCATTTAATACCATCAGTTGATCTTTCCAAGTCAACTTTGGTCAAAGGCCATGTGATCTTAGAAAATCCCTCAACATTTCGGCGATAATATCCAGCCAGCCCTAAGAAACTTCTCACCTCAGTCACAGTCTTAGGTTGTTCCTATTTCCACCCTAAACTTACCTTTGCTGCATCCATCGCAATTTCTTCTTTAAAGATCACATGCCCGGCGAACGTAACTTCGCTCAACCAAAACTCATCTTTGGCGAGCTTAACACACCACTACTCTTCTTGCAGGACTCCCAATCACAATCCCGAGATGTTCCTCATGTCCCTCCGGATTCTTAGAAGAAACCACAAACGAATCCAAATATAATCTAAAGGTCCCGTTCTTATAATTCATAAAAGAACAGGTGCATTAGTCAATCCGAACGACATTATTTTCTACTCATAATGTCCGTATCGAGATCAAAAATGCAGTCTTAAGTGTATCCCTGTCCCGAATCCTGATTTGGGGTTAATCCAACCTCCAATCAATCTTAGAAAACACTTAGACTCCTTTAATCGGATCCAACCAAAATCTTTTCTACTTGTTTCTCCCATTTGACCATTCCCGATGGTACCATATTATAACGGTAGTAGAGATAGAATCAGCTTCAAGAATTAACTTGATTCCAAACTCTATCTCTTTACCCAAAGGTAAACCTGGCATCATTTCCTACAACCAGGATTCCTTTAACCCCCTTTTCCCTTTAATATTGCCTCCCAGAAGCAACATATGGGTTCATTGGATTCCCGATTCGAAACTTGAGAATCCCAATACAGGGTTGTTCTATCGTCATTAATCATGATGACTTGATCCTTCGGCTCCCAAACCGTGCTTAAGATCAAATGTAATCATGACACAGGTAGATAGACAAAGTCTAATACCTAGTAGAACGATCCAGACGTACCTTGGAAATGACTACAAGAAGGTTTGTAGGAGTCTCCACTTGAGATAACAGATTGGTAAGGCATTGAGCAACTTCGATCGCTACCCTTATCCGAAAGGAACAAAAGAAAGGATAGCTTTAAAGTTGAACAAACTCAGCAAGGTTGATCTTTAAGAAGATCACTGCCCTACACTCGGTCTAAAAAGTTGATTAACTTTAACACGAGTGAGGGTAAACACTCCGTCTCAGAGTCGAGGACTCAACCACAACTCCTTAAAATTTCCTCATCACTGGTTCTATGAAAACATAATAAACCAACACTGTGGTTTTGGGTTTACAACATGTCTAAAGAGAAGCATACGACTATCATACTTCTACTTAGACTTCCTAGAACACTTCTTAATAGCAGATTGAGCTATTTATCTAGAGCCATTACCCATAACCTTAGCTCTAGCTTGGAAGTATATGAAAGCATACTTCCCAGGAAACATTGCAGATATCGATGACGAGCGTATTGGACCACACACCCAAGGACCAAGAGTCAGGACCATTGCTCTGATACCATAAAAATGTAACATTCCTTGTATATCATCTTACTTTATAAGAAAAGTAAGAAGTTTGTGAAAACTTGGACTTGTTATCGTTGGAAAAAGATCTGAAAATAATAATTTTCCCTTCCCTTGAAAATTCTTTTTCACAAACACTTGATTTGTAATGAGGTTGACTAACAAAATCAGAGTTTGCGGAAACATAGTAAAGTTGTCATATTGTACCCCCCAAAATTTATCAAGTGTAACAAGTCCATTAATACCAAATAAGTATAATTATGAAACTGAATTCCTCTTATGATACCTTTTTCCAAAATATGTATCATATAAGTTCTTATTAAAATAGAAATGTCATAGAGCTGGTCACTGGTCCTTTGTCCCAACATCCTTCTGGTCGGATCCTCGATATCTGCACAACGGGTTCCCAACCCACATTTTCTACACTCTGCAAGCATCTAAGGGACATCTCCCCTTACTGATTCTTGTGCAAGCTAGATGCACGATCAACACCTAATAAGGGCATGGGGGTTAGCTATACGTATTCGCATAATCAAATGAGAATAAGACTAACATCCACAAGTTAACATATAGCAACTCATGATGCGTAATCATATGAGCACACTCGGTTAATCATAATAATTCTTTCAATGCAGGTGGCATGATGCATGATTTCCTTCCACAACTGAGGCCTCTAAAAGTCCATCTTGGACGTCCATCCAATACACCGTTGTGTTCCCGGAACACTGACATTCGTTCCCAGAACGTAATGCCAAACCATACTTGGATGATAAGCATTCACTCCTAGAGTGTGCATCACGTTCCCAGAACGTGTAGCAAACCATACTTGGAGAGATAAGCATCACTCCCAGAGTGTGCATCACGTTCCCAGAACGCATACGTTCCCAGAACGTATAAAAACCAGGTCTCGGACACTGGCCACATATCTATAATGTGTCATCCAGTAGGTTGCTTATCAAAGTGTTCCCAGAACACCAACATATGTTTCCAGAACGTATAAAACCAGGTCCCAGATACTGGCCACATATCTATAATGTGTCATCAAGTAGGTTATAATTTGGTACTCCCGGAGTACCCTCCTCATATTCCCAGAATATGATAATCGTTCCTACCAACCAAACTTCCATTCTATATGAATGCACAATCATCAAGGTTGGTTTTATCTTTAATTCAATTATTATACCAGTGTGTTCCCAGAACACTAACATACGTTCCCCGAACGTATCGCAAACCATACTTGGAATAAAATCAAGCACCACTCCCAGAGTGTGCATCACGTTCCCAGAACGTATCAAAGAAACCATGTCCCAGACAATGGCCACATTCCCAGAATGTGTCATCAAGTATGTTGCATCAGTTTGGTACTCTTAGAGTACAGGGCCATGTTCCCAGAGCATGATAAACAATCCTTGCCAACCTATTATATTACCTTTCTCTATGCATGCCTTGCATACATAATCACTAAGGTTGGCCTTTCCATTAATTACTGTGATTTAGAAATATTCCAATTTCTCTTTTGAATGATTTCTTTGAGGTATAGCCTTTGACACAAAATTTTCCTTTGAATTATCCCAAAACATGTCATTAAACTTAGATTGGGTAAAACAAAGTCAATGGTATTCAAAAACTTAACTTTTTATTTTTCAGATTCAGGTACTAACCGGTTACAGTTCCAGGCTAACCGGTTAGATTTACAAACCTGAACTGTTTACCATTGTAATTCAGAAAACCCTTTTTCTTAAATTCCCTACCCAATCCATAAACCAGTTTAACAATGTTTATACCTCAAAATCAATGTTTATATCATTCAAAAGTCTAAATCACATTTCATTGTCCAATGAGCATAATTTCTCTTGAAATTATTCCATCAACTTAAGGCATAATTTTGCTCCTTCAATTCAGAACTTTGACAGCTCAAGTTCATACCATGTATAATGAAATTTAAGCTTAAATTTGAGCAAAGGCCATGGAGATTTCAGACTGATTAATAAACCAATTTTCTTTGAAAATCTGCAGTGTCTAACCGGTTACGAAAATCGTGTAACCGGTTAGATTATGCAGTCAGATCATTAAAGCAAGAGTTTTAACAACTCATTTTCTTCCTTTCTCAAATCTAACCAAATTTCAGTATAAACAAAGTTCATATGCCTTAAAACAAACATGTTTACACTTAGAAACACATTCATATTGCATGCATCAAGTTTATTGTATCAAATTGCATGAAAATCCACATAAACACAATTTAACACAACCAAACTTAGATTAAGCACTCAAACACAGAATTCAGCATTTATATAGCTTGCTTGCATCAAATTAAAGTTGCTCAAAACAACAATTGAGCTCAAATTGGCCTCCAAGCCATCTATCCATTTCAACTTATGCCCTTTGAGTCTCTTGGTGACTCATCCTATATTCTACCACAATTTATTCTCATTCTAGCAAATAGTAAGCTTCCCCCTTACCTTAGGTTCGTGCTTGATGAATCTAATCACTGGAATTTCCCAAATCTCCCCAGAATCCACAATCTCCATTTTTCAGTCCCCAAACAGGTTTGACAGGGTCCAAAAGCCAGAAGATTTGACATAGCAATTGGCCAAAGAAATTGGGGAAAATAGTTAGAATTCAAAGTAGGTAACATGAACTAGAGAATCAAAGAGGTTTGAGACTTAAAGGTTAACTATGCTTACCAAAATCGAATCTGGAATTCAGCTTCTAGAACCAGAACAACAGAGAACTCAAACTCAAACTCTTAGCTTCCAAGCTCGATTCCTCCACCCATACGAACTCTCTACTTACAAGGTGTATATCACTGGAAAGCTCTTGATTTAAGCTTTCCAGAAAGGTGTGTTTCACTCTCTAACTCTCAAAGAAGAAGACGAATTGCTCAGAACGAATTTGGAACCCTAATTACCCTTCTTCAACAAGAATTGCAGCAATCAACCCTTGATTCTTCAGCAATTCCACTATTTATAGACAAATTAAGATAGCATGCAAGGCGACACGCGTCTCCCACCATGAATCGAGTGGGATTCGTGGCGAATTCTGGGTTAAAATGCGTGATTACTCATCAAACGCACTAACCCAGTTTTCTGAGTTCATTGTGTAACCGGTTACAGAGCCCTTCTAACCGGTTACATACTGATAAAATTCAAAAATTAATAATTTAATTACTCTTTCTTCAAAAACCTTTTTAATATTGCAATTAGGTCCCATCCCAAGGACTAAATTACAATATTCACATTTTTTGTACAAAATAACCATATAAAAATATATCTCATATTTTTATATATAAAAACGCATAATGTACAAAAACTAAAACCTTCGAAACCATTGTAAATCAATTATAAAATAATTGTTATAATTAATTTCTTGGTTATTTGGGAGACGAAAATTAGGGGTGTTACACAGCCCTAAGAAACTTCTCACCTCCGTCACCGTCTTGGGCTGTTCCCAACTTAGCACTGAACTTACTTTCGCTGGATCCAACGCAATTCCCTCTTTAGAGATCACATGCCCCAGAAACTTCACTTCGTTCAACCAAAACTCACACTTCGTAAGTTTGGCATATAGTTGCTTCTCCTTCGGGACCTTTAACACAATCCTGAGATGCTCTTCGTGCTCTTCCGGATTTTTAGAATAGACCAAAATATCGTCAATGAATACCACCACAAACAAATCCAAATATGGTCTAAAGATCCGGTTCATATAATCCATGAAAATAGCAGGTGCATTTGTCAATCCGAACGGCATCACAACATACTCATAATGACCGTATCGAGATCGAAATGCAGTCTTGGGTATATCCTCCTCCTTTATCCTGATCTGATGATAACCTGATCTCAGATCAATCTTGGAGAATACTGCAGCTCCCCTCACTTGATCCATAAGGTCATCAATCCTTGGCAAAGGATACTTATTCTTAATAGTGACCTTATTCAGCTGCCTGTAATCCACGCACATCCTCATACTTCCATCTTTCTTCTTTATGAACAATAATGGAGCTCCCCAAGGCGAAACGCTCGGCCTGATCATCTGTTTCTGCAACAGCTCCTCGATTTGCTTCTTCATCTCTGCCATTTCTGGTGGTGCCATCCTATAAGGAGCAATAGAGATGGGACCAGCTCCAGGAACTAAGTCAATCCCAAACTCTATCTCTTGCTTCGGAGGTAATCCTGGTATCTCTTCAGGAAATACTTCCGGAAATTCTCTCACCACCGGAATTTCCTCGATCGGCATCGACTCTTCTTCTCCCGAAGCCGAGAATAAACACGTATAACCTTCCGGTTCAAGGGTCCTATATTGAATTGTCTTTTCCTCACAATTGATGGTCACTTGGTTCTTCATCAACCAATCCATTCCCAAGATCACATCCAATTGTAAATTAGGAAGACAAACCAAATCTACCCGGGATGAACGACCCAGAATTTCTACATTACACCCTAAACAGACTTTAGCGGTGTAGATCGGTATTCCCGTAGGGGTATCTATACTAAGATAGCAGGGTGAATCAGAAACAATAAGATTCAGCCTACTCACACATTCAGGGGAAACAAAAGAATGTGTAGCTCCAGAATCAAACATGATTTTGCAAGGTTGATTATTAAGCAGAAAATTACCTTGCACGAGATTCGGGGTTTGGGTTGCTTCACTACCACCCAGGGTAAATACTCGTCCTTGTACCACAGGCTTTCCAGCAGATCCCTTTGCATCTCCCTTTGCTGATTCCTTGCATTCACGGGCAAAGTGACCTTGCTTCCCACACTTGAAACATCCTCCTGTGGACCAGCAAAACTGACCATGATGATAACGCTTGCACTTCTCGCAATAAGGAGCATTATCGCGAGGCTTGTTCCGGTTATCCATAACTGCCTTTCCCTTTCCCTTGTTCTTAGAATATGGACCATTATTCCGATGGTCAAACTTCTTGTTTCTCTGGGGTCCATAGTTCTGTCCAACCCCTTTTACTTGACTTCCTATCAGCTCCGCCTTCTTATCATCCTCATACATTATGCACATGTCCACAAGTGCAGGGAACTCTGAATCCGTTGATAACTGAAGATAGACTTCAGCTCTGGTCTTAATCCACCTTCAAACTTCACACACTTACTCCTTTCATCAGGGTTATTCAAATAATAGGGAGAGTACTTCATCAGCTCCTCGAATCTGGCCGCATACTCCCCTACACTCATATCCCCCTGCTTCAATTGCATGAATTCTACTTCCTTCTTCCTCCGCAAATCTTCTGGAAAGTAGTTATTAAGAAACTTCTCCATAAATACTCCCCAGTTGATTGCCCTCCTTTCAAAATTCAGCAATTGAACCGTGTGGTCCCACCAGTTTTCAGCTTCCCCATGAAGCATGTAAACTGCATAGGTCACCTTCTGTTCATCAGAACACTCCAGAGTTCAGAAGATCTTATTAATCTCGTACAACCACTTGTTCGCCTCATCAGGTTTATATCCTCCCTCAAACCTTGGTGGATTGCACTTCCTGAACTCCGACAGAGTCTTAGCATCATGATTCGCCATGTTGCCAGCAGATGGGTTACCAGCTCTCCCTTGAGATGATTGATGCCTCTGCTGCTGATGCATGCCTTCCAGCACGGTCGTGATTCGTTCTAACATCTCATTAGTAACATTTCTATTTCGGGTTGCCATAGAAAGACCTGCACTATGGGCTTTGGGTTACTAAAAAGGTCTTTAAAAACATAAATACTACCACTAACTTACTCAAAGCATATTCAATCAACATTGAATATCATACTTAGCTGCATCTTCGGGCCATGATGAACAGGACCAATGCTCTGATACCACCAAAGGTGTGACGCTCTCTTTTCAATTTGAAAATAATTAATATTTCTAAATAGTTTACTACTTGCTATCAAAATTTAGGACTAGAAAATTTTTCCTTTTTAATATTATTACTTGCTCAATCAAAAACCTCTTTTTGACATAAACCATTTCATGAATTCGGCATGGTAATATCTTAGATTCGAAAAGACTCTCGAGAAAGCACTTCCTTAATTATAGAAAACCTTAGTAGTTATCATTAAAGCATATAATTTGCCTCTCGAGTAAGATTTGAATATATAAAATATAAACCTATCGTCGAATCCCTTGTAAATTGAAATCAGAGTTCGTGGAAGTAAAAATAATACTTATGGGGCTCTGCTGAGAAAAATAAACGTCATATATATATAGATCATAGCACAAAATACAACCCCATCAGTACAGTAGTAGCAAGTAACGTCAATCGAGATAGCAAGAGTTTATAAAAACATATACAACCTAGCTGTATAAAATAAAACCTCACTCTAAGACCTCTCAAAATATATACACTATATCATATGGTCTCAAAATAGAAGTCTCAGAGCAGGTCTTCAGTGTCCTCAGTAGCTCCTCAGATCCTCCACAGCTCTATCCCTAGGATCTAGGATCCAAAACACCTATGCTATGCAGGCTCCTTGAACCAGCGGGTCCACCTCTAGCAGAAACAGTCGGCTCAACATGCACCTCATCCTCGCTCTCATCCTCCACGGGGTCCTCCTCGACCTCGCCCGACTGTGTAGAGACCCCACCACTGGGTCTAGGGTCTGCAGAAGCAGTCCTATCATAATCAGTCGGACCAGGAGAAGGAGTCTCCTCAGTGACAACTCTATGGGAGGAAGGATAGGAACGAGTGGCAGCTGTAAAACGGAAACTATGAAAACGACGCATAGGTCGAGCCGGGGGTGGTCCTCTATAAGTATAAAATGGTGGAACATGCATAGTATAGACTAATGGGATCCTAAATCGACGAGGTCGCACACGCACCAGAGGGTTAGGGTGGTAGAGAGTGATCTCAACCACCCCCTCAAAAGTGGCACGGTGCTCCTCATACGTCCATATACCGCTAGGGATAGGGCGTATTTCGATGCAGGCTAGGTATCTGGCCATCACCTAAACAGGGCACAGGGAGTAAGTATACACATATACATGATTGATAAAGACTAAAATTACAATCACAAGTATATCATGGACAGATCATAATGCAAATACATACGAGCACACCAATTTTTCAACATTATAACTCTTATAATGCAAGTGGCATGATGTATGATTTTCTATCCACAACTGAGGCCTCTAAAGTCCATCTTGGACGTCCATCCAATACACCCTTGTGTTCCCAGAACACCGACATTCGTTCCCAGAACGTAATGCCGAACCATACTTGGATAATAAGCATCACTCCCGGAGTGTGCACCACGTTCCCAGAACGCATAAAAACCAGGTCCCGGACACTGGCCACATATCTATAATGTGTCATCAAGTAGGTTATAATTTGGTACTCCCGGAGTACCCTCCTCATATTCCCATAATATGATAAACGTTCCTACCAACCAGACTCCCAGTCTATATGTATGCACAAATATCAGGGTTGGTTTTATCTTTACATTAATTAATGTGATTTAGAAATATTCCAATTTCCATTTTGAATGATTAATTTAAGGCATAATATGTGGCATAAAATTCTCCTTGAATTTTCTCAAAACATGCCTTTTAACTTATATTGGATAAAACAAAGCCAATGGTATTCAAAAACTTAACTTTTTATTTTTCAGACTCAGGTACTAACCGGTTACAGTTTCAGGCTAACCGGTTAGAATTACAGACCTGAACTGTTTACCATTGCAATTCAGAAAAACCCTTTTTTCTTGAATTCTCTACCCAATCTATACACCACTTAAACCTTGCTTTATGCCTCAAAATCACAGTTTCCATCATTCAAAATTAAAATCACATTTGCTTCCAATCATACATAATTTTCTCTTGAAAATTACTTTATGAATTTAAGGTATAACTCTTTACTTCCAATCTGAATCATAACACTTTATATTCAGATTATTTATAATGGATTTACAGTATAGATTTGAGCAAAACTCCCAAACACTTAAGGACTGACTTAATAAACTAATTTTCTTTAAAATTCTGCAGTGTCTAACCGGTTACGAAAATCGAGTAACCGGTTAGATTATGCAGTCAGTCCTTCAAATTGAAGGTTTTGACACACCATTTCCTTTAATGTTCAAATCTAACCACAATCCATCATTTAATGAAGTTCATATACCTTAAACAAATATGTTTCATCACAGAAATCATATTCAAAGTGCATGCATCAAGTCTTTGCATCAAATTGCATAAAAATCCACATAAACACAATTTAACACAACAAAACTTAGATTAAGCATTCAAACTCAGAATTCAGCATCAAAATACTTTGCATGCATCAATCTAAACTTGCTCAAACAGAATTGAGCCAAGATTTTGGCCTCCAAGCCTTTGTGCTTAAAAACACATAATGCCCTTTTGAGTTTTGCCAACTCAAATCCTAATTCATTTGACATTTAGTCTAAATCTAGTATAGTGAAGACTTCTCCCATACCTCTAAGATGATTTTGATGAAGATTTGACACTGGTTTGAAGAAAACTCCACAACTTCCTCTCAGACCCAAAGTTCTGTTTTCAGATTCGGTTTCCAGCAACCGGGTCCAGAAACCACCAAATTTGACATAGGATTTGACCAAAGAAATTGGGGAAAATAGTTAGAATTCAAAGTAGGTAACATGCACTAGAGAATCAAAGAGGTTTGAGACTTAAAGGTTAACTATGCTTACCAAAATCGAATCTGGAATTCAGCTTCCAGAACCAGAACAACAGAGAACTCAGACTCAAACTCTTAGCTTCCAAGCTTGATTCCTCCACCCACACGAACACTCAACTTACAACGTGTATATCACTGGAAAGCTCTTGATTTAAGCTTTCCAGAAAGGTGTGTTTCACTCTCTAACTCTCAAAGAAGAAGACGAATTGCTCAGAACGAATTTGGAACCCTAATTACCCTTCTTCAACAAGAATTGCAGCAATCAACCCTTGATTCTTCAGCAATTCCACTATTTATAGACAAATTAAGATAGCATGCAGGGAAACGCGTGGTTCTCCACTAATCCAAGGCTGTAATCGTGGCGAATTTTGGATTAATCAAGCGATTACTCATCAAAATCCACTAAACCAGTTCCTGAGTTCATCGTCTAACCGGTTACAGGGCATTACTAACCGGTTAGATTAGTACAAAATTTAAAAATTAATATTTTTAAATCTTTCCCTCCAAGAATCTTTTCAATATTACTTTTAAGCCCTCATTCAGGGACCAAAATGCAATATTCTTATATTTCGCATTTATTTGCCATATTAAAATATTTCAACTTATTTTTATATTTAAGGCGAATTAAATACAAAACATAATCTTGGAAAATTCTATAAATTAATAATAAAACTTTTTATTATTAATTTCCTATTATTCGGGAGACGAAAATTAGGGGTGTTACAAATGAGCCATGATATTGTCTTTAAAAATCAATGATCAAAATTGAACGTAATTACAAGCGGAGTCAGTTATTGCTCTGGATTCAGAACGCTTTGTTTGCTATGAATCCTTGGAAAGCTCCTGGCCCTGATGGCTTTCTTGCAGGTTTCTTCCAAGACGTGTGGGAGTTAGTTAATGAAAATATATGGGCGTACTCCAACTACATTTGGAATAATCCTAGAGAGATAGGTGGCATCAACCAAACAGATATCTGTCTTATCCCGAAAGTCCAGAAGCCCCTGATTTTTTTAATCAGTTCCGGCCTATTTCCTTATATAATGTGCTTTACAAGATTATGACGAAGGCTGTTGTTAATCGTTTAAAGTCCCTCATTCCTAGCATAGTATCTCCATTTCAATCAGGTTTCGTTCCTTCTCGTAGCATTCATGAAAATATTGTTAACAGTATGCATGTAATGAAATGAATTAATGCTTTTTTGCTATTAAGGTCGATTTGGCTAAAGCTTATGACAGGTTGCGGTGGTCTTTCATTCAGGAGGTCCTTATGGAGATTGGCA
Organism: Crotalaria pallida; assembly: GCA_037953625.1. Lineage (NCBI taxonomy): Eukaryota > Viridiplantae > Streptophyta > Magnoliopsida > Fabales > Fabaceae > Crotalaria > Crotalaria pallida. Next base: position 90,388,807 of record CM075653.1, read on the forward strand.
TTCCTCACTCCATGATAAACTTTAGGCAAAACTATTAGATTGGTCCTGTAAGTTTTTTTTTGTTGCGATTTCGTCCCTTAAATTTTTTTCGTTTCAAATAAATCCGGAAGTTTGTAACTTGTTTCAAATAAATCCTTCCGTCCAATTCTGTTTTAACACCGTTAATGGGAGCCTTCTATGTGGCAACCAATGGTTTTACAAGGCTAAAAATCAACGTTACACCCCAAAATTATGTCGTATGAGACCAAAGTAGAAGCTTATTGGACTATCCCTAACTGTTTTGGTTTTCTCTTTTGGCCTCATATGACATTATTTTGGGGGTGTAACGTTGAGTTTTAGCCACGTAAGACCAATGGTTGCTACATAGGAGGCTCCCATTAACGGTGTTAAGACAAAATTGGATGGAAGGATTTATTTGAAACAAGTTACAAACTTACGGATTTATTTTAAACGAAAAAAAGTTAAGGGACGAAATCGCAACCAAAAAATAACTTACAGGACCAATCTAGTAGTTTTGCCTAAAATTTATTATGGCTTGTGTTTCTTCCGTTCAAAGAAATTGTTATGTTGAACGAAGTCCGAAGTGATTTCTTTTTTCCGCATAGAGGTGCTCGTCAAGGAGACCCAATGTCTCCGTACATTTTTGTTTTATGCATGGATAAACTGTCTCATAATATTATTTCCCATTTGGTGGAGTTCAGGATATGGAAGCCTTTTCAGGTTGGCAGGGATGGTCCTTTGATATCACATATGATGTTTGCAGATTACTTATTACTGTTTGGCCAGGCTTCGGTTGAGCAATTACAGTGTCGATGGATGCTTTGAATCTGTTTTGTTCTATGTCTGGGCAAAGAGTCAATGTGGATAAAACTTCAATTATATTCTCCAGGAATACCAAGGATGATTTGAAGCAAGTTTTGATGGCAAGATCAGGATTCAAGGAAGCCAAGCAATTTGGGAAGTACTTGGGAGTACCGATTACGGGTAAGGCTCCTAAAGTTGAGGATTTTCAGTATTTAGTTGATGCTGTCAAAACTAAACTCTCGGGAACGGAAGGCTAAGCAATTATCCTTCACTGGTCGTGTCACTTTGGCTAAGTCTGTCTTTGAGGCGATTCCAACGTATGCTATGATGACAGTTTATGTCCCTAAAACCTGTCTTAATGAGATTCACTGTGCTCAACGAGCCTTTATTTGGAGATGATGATGATCGGAAGAGGCCTCATCTAATCAAGTGGGATACTGTTACTAAGCCTAAACGTCTTGGTGGTTTGGGATTACGTGACTTGCCTACTATGAATCAAGCTTGCATTATGAAGTTATCTTGGTCTTTGAGGAAGGGATGCAACTCAATGTGGCTAGAGTTCTTAGTTCAAAGCACAAGCAGCATGACTATTCTTCTTCTACCTGCGTGTTGGTTCCAGTTCTTCTAGTACTTGGCGTGCTATTGTTAAACCTTGGCCTCATATTATTGATGCTGAGTGTTGGGCCTTAGGTGATGGGCAATATGTTAACTTAGGGTCTGATAAGTGGTTACCTACTGGTCAGATTGAAGGATGTGGTTCCTACCATTGAGGATCACATGATTAATTGGAAGGTTAGAGACGTGGTTACTGAGTACGTGGAATTGGTCTATGTTACATAATATTGTTCCCATGAATATAGCTTCTTTAATTCGGGGTATGCTTCCTCCTTGCTCCTCCTCGGGTACTGATAAGCGCTTGTGGCCGGGTATGATAAGCGCTTGTGGCCAGGGAATAAACTTGGCTATTTTTCTATCTCATCTGCTTATGATCTCTTGCGTAATAACGATGCGATGGAGATCAATGATATTTGGAAACGTATTTGGAAAATCGAGTGTAATGAGAGGGTAAGATGCTTTGCTTGGCGTGTTGTTCATGGAGGGCTTTTAACAAATGAGCGGCGTGCAAAATGGGGAATTGGTAATGCTTTATTTCTGTCATCAGTGTCCTAATAACACTGAATCAGTGATGCATGTTTTGAGATATTGTACTCTTGCTAGTGGAGTGTGGAATGATTTGGTGGCTCCGACTCACAGAGCTATTTTCTTCATGGGAGATCTTCATACTTGGGTTCACATGAACCTTACTTTGAATTTGGGAATTTGGGAATGAATCAAGATTTGCAGTAGGCAGCTCTATGGGCCCAAGGTTGTGCCTTGCTGTGAAGATGGAGGAATGAGTATGTTTTTAATGAAAGGTTTATTCAGCCCAAATCCTTGGAATGTGGTTCTCTCTTTTGTGAAGCAATACCAACGAGTGTGCGTACTGACCATGTTGCGCCTCACTCCAAGGTGAGAACTGAGCGCTTAATCTATTGGTCACCTCGGCCCGAGCGCATGATGGAGGAGCGAGGTGTGGTGGTTTGATTAGAGGATATGAGGGTGAGTGGTTGGGTGGCTTTGCAAAGCATTTAGGGAATTGTTCAGCCTTTGTAGCAGAATTATGGGGTGTCCTTGAAGGGCTGAAGCTTGCTTGGAATAAAGGCTTTACCAACATTGAACTTCACGTGGACTCTAAGTCTGTGGCAAACAACTTGCTTGGTGTGTTGGATGGGAGTACGACTGGCTTTAACCTTGTTACACATATTCAAGTTCCTTCAATTACCGTGGAGGGTGAAAATCCAACATATTATAGAGAGGCGAATAAGTGTGCAGATGTTCTAGCAAACCTTAGGATGTAATCCTCATATGGATGATATGATTTTTGATAGTCCTCCTTCCCAAGTAATCCATATGCTTCTTTTTGATGTAATGAAGGGTGCAACTCCTCGTATGATTTCTGTGTAATCTCTTTTCCTTGGGGCTTGTCCCCCGTTGTTCAAAAAAAAAATTGAACGTAATTAATTCATTCAAACCTGGAAAGCAAATTGCATCGTCAACACCATTACCCATTTTGGATACATTTATCGAATTTAAAATCGTGTTATTATGTTTTTTGAACAGTTCGTATTTATAATATTATATATATGTGTGTGTGTGTGAGAGAGAGAGAGAGAGAGAGAGAGAGAGAATATCTCTATCATATAACTAAAATTTGGATTTTAACATAACAATTTACTAATAAACAAATAATTTGGTAACAAGTTATTCAATTTTGATCACTATAAGATGACGTAGCAATGATAATATGACCTCATTAAATGACATATCACTCAATCATTGATTTATTAATGGATTATTGGGTTATCATTCAAATTTTGATTGCAAGAAAGTAATGTATTTTTTTTGTTTGCACCCTGATATCCGGCCAAGTGGGTCGACTAACCCAGTTCGAGGGGGGTCCCGGGGTCAAGGTTTTATTCCTCTCCTAATGTTATTGCGGGGATCGAACCATGGTTCGCCCTACCTAAGTAATGTATTAAATACAATTGCGTAGAGTATTTGTTTTCTTTTAATATTTTTTATTTACCATTTAAAATTGTATTAACAAATTGGTTATTTTTTAAAAAAAAATTAATCAAGTAATATCTTCAAGGAAAAACTATATATATACATATATTTTACGAAATGTGTACAAGTCGAGTGTCCACCGCTACTTCCCACCTAATTTATTTTCATAATAAATTAACCACAGTTAGTTAAAAATATTTTGAAGAATAAATAGAATAAAATTAGAATAAGTAAAGATAATATCATCATTACCAACGGGCAACTGGGTTAGGTTTAATTGGTATAGAGCTTTACTTTTCAAACCCCGTTGATTTCTCATCATCCCCCAAACCTTCCGCCTCATGTGAGGCGGAAGTGCAAATTTTCACTCTTTCCGCATCTTGAGAGGCGGAAAAACACATAAATTTGCACTTCTTGAGGGATGATGAGAAATCAACGGGGTCTGAAAAGTAAATCTCTTGGTATAAGGCCCCAAATTGTTTGATGAACTTGATAAATATTTTCATCAGAATATGGTAAAAATATTTTTGTTGGAACTATGGACAATAATAGATGAGAATATGAGATGTGAAAGTCAAATGTTCATGAAATGTGTGAGTCAAATATTTAAGCCTTGGTAGAAAGCTCAAAGCGGGCAGGAACGCCCTTCAAAGCTCAAAGATGAGAATATTTAAGCCCTTCATGGACGCCTAGCCTAAACGGGCAAGAACGCCCTTCGCGACCAGAGCGGGACGCCCGAGCAAAAATGACGCCCCCCATACCCAAGAGCAAGAGGTTACGCTCTTCATAACATTATAAGGAGGGCGTTCCTCTATACATAATTTTGTATGGTGTTAAGCAATAGTTTTTAAGCAGTAGAACCTGAATATTGAATTGACTAATTGAGAAATTATTATGTTATTAGGGACATAGAGCAAAATATTTGAGTGTTATTTATGTTGCAGAGATAGCCAAAGCGGAAAGGAACGCTCTTCATGCTCAAAGGCGGGACACTTAGAATGGGAAGGTGTGATCCTCACGCCCAAGAGCGAGAGGCCCGAAAGCGAGATACCCAAGGGCGGAAAGAACACTCTTCACGGATGCCTATAGCAGGTAGCAATCATTGCCATCAGACAGAAACAAGTCCATGAAACAAATCCAGACAGAAAGGACGCTCTAACAAGAAAAGGAATTATTCGCTAGGAAGTGAAGAGGGAGAAGACACGCTCGACGAAGAACCCACGCCTTGGAAAACAAAGCGGAAAGCACGCTCCCGAAGAAATAGAAAAAACGAGACCATAAACTGCAATAAAGAAAATCAACTAGGAGAAAATTTAGATGGCGTGCTCAAAAACCTTGAGAGTAGACGAAAATTATTCCCAGAATAAGACCCTCTCACAGAAAAGATAACTTTCTCGCTAAAAAAAAAAGAGTCAAGTGAAAAGCACGCCCAGAGGAGAATGCATGCTCAGCGAAAAGCACGCTCTCAATAAAGCAGAAAGGTGTGCATTCTATGAAAAAAAAAACGAAGACAGGAAGCAGGAATTAAGTTATCTGTAAGAAAACACCCACATCAAGAGAGCGCTCATCACACTCAAGAGTTGGATATCAAAAGTGGAAGTTACACTCCCTATGACAAGACGCCCAAAGCTAAAAGAGCAGTCTAGTTGGACAAAGCGTCAGAATAAAGAACAAGACACCAAGCGGACATGAAGCTAAGTTTTATGTCTAGCCTAACTTTAATTTCATACATTAATCTGCATGATTTTTATTCTCCGACATGCTTACATGCTAAGAAATAAATCATAAATGAGAAATTGACTCTGATATAGTGCTTAGGCGTGATGGTTTAAACCTCCCCTAAGCACGCCCAACTAGATAATAATAAAAGAATGCCTGAAAGAAAATTATTGTTGACGTTAGGGGATTTGATGCGTGATGGTCTTAACCTCCATCAAGCAAACCCAATTAAAAAGACATAAGCGGACGTGTTGGTATGAACCTCCCCCGAGAAAACACAATAAGAAAGATATGATCTTGGCATGATTTTTGAAATTTGATTATTGCATCTTGGCATGATTCAACTTTTGATTCATTACTGTTATTGCATACTTAACACCGAACATAAATATAGAATTACTAGAATGAGAGCTTATATTTAAAAGAGACAAATAGAAGCTTGGACGTGTGACACAAAAAAAAAGGAAGAAGGGGAGAGACCCCACCACACGTTTCAAGCAAAGCATGCACCCAAATGGTCGAGCGGGTCATAGTCCCCTCATTTGGAAGATCTAAGTGTCCGGAGTGGTTATCAAAACCCAACACTTAAGATAGAGATAACGAATCGGGATGGTCGAGCAGGTGTCGTTCCCCGCATCCACGATATGGATAAAAGTCTAAGTGAACACAAGCCAAACACTTAGGCTCACGTGAATACCTGAAATGGTCACACCCTGGGTTTTCGCAAGGGTCGATCAATTCGGGCGTACAAAGGGCAAAAGAGTTGTCAAAGCGTCACGAATAGACCAAATACGAGTGATGTAGCTATCGGGTCGCGCCCCGACGCTCGTATAAGAAAGAGAAAAACTTCATCAAAAAGTCAAATGAAAGATTTTAGATATGAGCTCTCAAAATAAAGAATCCTACATTTGTGTAATGCGTGTAATCGTTTGTTTATAGCATCATATGATCAATTCGCACAAGGCATAATAAGTATATTTGCTTCAATTGTGTTTTCAATAATTTGCATAAAAAGTTTGAGCAACCATGACCACATGATCAGAAGGACGCCTACTAGAAACAGCAAGGCGTAAGGATAATTGATGAAACTATCGGCGACAAGGCAAAACTGGAGCAACGGTGGCTACGCCCCCTTCGTGTTTTTTTGGGAGGAGGGGCAGACCCCTTCAAAGAAGAAGAGGATTTAGCATAACATTCAATCATGCATAACATTCATACATAGCATTCATTCATTCGCATCATTCATGCATACATGGCATTCATTTATTCATTACATCCAAGCGTACTAAGACGGAAGAAGAGCATAGCCCTAAGCGGATCCAGAATTGCCATGACACAATTCACACTGGATGATTAGTAAAGCGGAATAATAACTAGGGGGCTTCCGCTTGAGGAGAAAACATTACTCATGGACTAGTACAAAACAGAAGAGAATCATCAAAAAAGGGAAGTCTCAACTTTTACAATCGTTATTGAATTTAAGATAAATGCATTTTATTACTAACAAAATTTTATGCAGCATCAAAATAAAGATTATGGCCTTTAGAAATATTGTGCACTTGAGAAAGAATAGATTCTCCCTCAAGTGCAAGGGGGCTAATGTTACAGACCTGTTTTTACCATGGGCCATAATCTATATTTAGCAATCTAATCTTAGCTTGCAGGAAAGACAAGATAAGTATGATCACAACAAAGACTACAAGATACATGGTAAGATACTTAGTGGACCCACGCCACCTTGGTGTAGGACGACACATCGGCGGTACCACTAAGTTGGGAACTTCATGGACTACGTGGCTTGGAAGGCTTTGCATGGAGGAAAGTGCACAGGGCGTTCATGCCTTGACAAAGCGCCCTCATGATAGATAAGGGTCGGGGGCGCCCTGATACCCATGATGCCCTAAGACATAGGACGCCCTGATACCCATGACGCCCTAAGACATAGGACGCCCTGATACCCATGACGCCCTAAGACATAGGACGCCCTGACACCCATGACGCCCTAAGACCTAGGACGTCCTAACACATAGAACGCCCTAAGACCTAGGACGCCCTAACACATAGATAGCTCACTCACTAACCCACATGCTGTGACAACGTAGGGTGTCACCTTTTTGTCCAAGACTTGGTCTCCAAGTCTACTTAGTCACTAAGTTTACTTAGTGACCAAGTTTTGCACGGTTACCATGGCACCCCCACCCACTCTATAAAAGGGACACAACCAACAAACACTGACACTTATGTTATTTTGCATTACATGCTGCGACCATTGACAACCAAAAACACAAACAAAAACACAAAGCAGAGCCATAATATCAATCCCCTCATCATTCTCCTAACACTTTTCTGTATTCTCAACATTAGCATTATCATAATAACCAAGACATCTTACATATTCAGCCAGCATACACTATAAAAAGAGTTACAATATCATTTTTCTCATTCCTCCTAAATCAAGAACATGGGCAAAGAGCACTCCGGTCGATGATTCTTCATGATGCTCCATCCGTTCTCTCCAAGCCACGGAGGCATGAATTTTGTACTTCTACATACATCTCTTAAGCTTACAAACCCAGATCATTATCATTAAACACTCCGTAAAAAGGGGTTGAAACAGCACCTGTGTTTGATGTCCATTAAAGACATTCCGTTGGAGAGCCAGCCACGCAGCTCGCTCCGGATTAGTGTCAAAGACTCCCTAGTATTAAGGGTACTATTGAGGATAGTGATGATTCCGCAAAGAATACGGACAAAAAATAAAGATAATATCATCATTCGCAGTGTTATCGATACCGTACTCGATAGTTTGTAATTTGAGTTGAAGAGTTGATCATAGAAATGGAAGAAGAATCCAAGGGTAGTATAGTAAAGTACGGAATAATTGGAGTGGGAATGATGGGAAGGGAACATCTCATAAACTTATATCATCTTCGAACTGAAGGTGTAGTAGTGGTGGTTGCCATAGCTGATCCCCACCTTCCCTCTTAACAACTTGCCCTTGATTTAGCTCACTCCTTCTCTTGGCCTCTCAAGGTTGGTATGGAAAAATTTCTCTTTTTTGTTATTCCGGTAAAATTACTCAAAGTTGTGTTAAGGTTCAATCTCAAAACCAATTGAAAATATTTAAACCATATCAAGAAGAATGAGATGTAGGACTTTCTACGGGAGGAATCATGGAATTGGTAAAATGTCAATGATGACCTTTGATTTGGAATAATCTAATTGTAATAATTACAGAAAAACTATGTAAATACTTATATCACTGAACATCCGAATTAAAGTTTTAATTTTAATCATCTGAGTATAATTTGACCTGCCTTGTTACTCCTATTCTGCCACCTAATAAGCTCATGTGTGCGGGAAAGGGATACACCTATGTAATTAGTAACATGTTTCCTACAATTATCTGCACAAAAACTCAACATTATTCTTTCTTGCTTTGATGATAGTTTGCTTAAGCAAACAGTAATTTATTGACCTTGAAAGTTGTGAAGGTTTTCTCAGGTCACCAGGAGCTGTTGGATAGTGGACTATGTGATGTTTTGGTGGTATCCACTCCAAACATGACCCATTAAAGAATTCTAATGAACATCATCAATCATCCCAAACCCCATCATGTACTGGTGGAAAAACCATTGTGCACAACAGTCTCTCACTGCAAAGAGGTTAGCTTAATTGTTGATTCATTCTATAAAAATCTTTCTGCTTATAGCTTAATAGTTACAATGTAATGTTACACCAATAGGAAATGAGCGATCTTCATAGAAAAAAAAAAGGTTTTGTAACTTCTCATATATTATTCTTGATTGTGTTCTCCATTAAGAATGAGGGTATCATCTGTACTTTTTGCCTTTGCAATTATCACGTTGTAGAAGAATTTTGATATTAGCTTTATGAATAATGAATCGTGCTACAAAAATGGCATAAATGATTTTTTGCTTCTGCAAATTAGTTATTTATATTGTTGTTAGATGGCTTAATAATTAGCTGAGGAGATTGTGGCAACTTGTGCAGTTGTGCTCTTTTTGCACTTGCATATACTTACTGACATGACTATGGACTATGGAGATAGTACAAACCATTCCTATCATTGTCTTCCCCCTTCAGTCAACATGCATGATAGGTCGACACGCTGACACGATGCATTTTTTGTTACAATTAGAAGTCTTGATTACGTAGTAAATATTAAAATATGCAACTTGGTCATTTATCTAGTATCTGGTAATTCGCTAATTTATTTCCCTTATGCGCTTGAATTAGGTTGTTCATGCTGCTAGAAAGAGACCAGATATATTGGTACAAGTTGAACTGGAATATAGATACATGCCACCTGTTGCAAAACTGATAGAGATAGTTAAGGGAGGAAACCTTGGACATGTCAGAATGGTAGCAATTCGTGAGCATCGGTTTCCTTTCTTGGTTAAGGTTAGAATTTAGAATATATTCAATATATTTTATATGAATTGAGGTTACATGTTCTGGTTCTGGTAGCAAGTCAGCTGAAAGAGTGATACATGTCATAGGTGAACAATTGGAATCGGTTCAATGTCAATTCAGGGGGCACTCTAGTAGAGAAGTGTTGCCACTTCTTTGACCTGATGAGGCTGTTTGTTGGTGCAAATCCTGTTCGTGTGATGGCTTCTGGAGCTATTGATGTTAATCACAAGGGTGAAATATATGATGGAAAGGTAGATTATATGCTGCAGTAGTAGTTACAACAATTCCAAGCTTCTATCATCAACCTTTATGGTAGTAGCCTTTATGATTCCTTGACTATGCTGTGCGCTGAGCATGATTTCAATTGATAAATAACAATGCATAACCACCCCTTGAACCAATAAGGCATTTTAAACCTTATATCTTACAAATGGTGGATAACCTTATATTTTAAAACGAATGCAATAATCCTGAAGAACCTTGAATTAAAATCACAACCTGTTAATATATAATTATATATATATATACACACACACACCTTGTCGCTCACACAAGTAGGAGGATGTAAATACTTTGTATGTGATCACTTGAAAGATTTGAATAAACAGAGTTGAGGTTCCCTGGTGTTTCTGCTTTGTTGGTAAAGAACTATTGATGATAACTTTTTAATATAGGAAAATTGTTGTCTATTCTGTTCTACAAGGTTCAGAATTAGGACTTAATTTCTGATTTCCACAGTTCTAAGTGGAGAATAGGTGCTCCTGTGTGACAGTATTTCTCTAAGCATTGTTGTTTTTTAATCATTACTGTTATTCACGAGTTTATTTTAGGCAGGTGCCGGATATCATTGACAATGCATATGTTATAGTTGAATTTGACAATGGTTCCCGAGGAATGCTTGACCTTTGTATGTTTGCTGAAGGGAGTAAAAATGAGCAAGAAATATCCGTTGTTGGTGATGTTGGAAAGGTAAAATTCTCCCCTTTTCAGCCGCTTTCAGTACTTGTTACCTTCAACTGTTGTTGTGGTTGCCTCCTGATTAAGATACATCGTTGATCAATGTTACTTTTCTGCATTTTCAATGATAGAGTGCTTCATGTCTTTCTTGCATGTGTCTTTCACTCATGCATGAATGTGAATATCATTTCACAAAAAAGAAAAAAGGTACATGAATGTCAAGATGGTTAGTATTCTTTGCATTTCAATGCTAGTCATTTTTAACAGGGAGAGGCCTTTGTTCCCGAGAGTATTGTACGGTTTGGTAAACGAGAGGCGGGGCGAGATGGTGTCCATACTTCGAAAGCTGAGGATCACCGAATAAAGTGGGTAACTTCTCTTTTTGTTAAATATTTCATCAATTAACTAAGATTTAAAGAATTGAAATGAATTTAAAGTTTATTACTCCCTCCGGTCCATATTATAAGCACCATTTCTCTCTCACAAAAAGGGTGCTTATAATATGGACCGGAGGGAGTATCATGAAAACCTTGTATGATTTTTATTTTTTTCCCGACAGATAAGATGGTTTACACCATGGGTCTAGCTATCTGGAACACCTCAACTTCTTGGCTGCAATCAGGACTACAGGTGAAAAGGCTCCCCCTGTTGATTTGCAAGATGGATTAATATCTGTTGCCATGGGAGTTGCAGCACAGCTCTCTATAGAATATGGCCGATTTGTTACTATTGAGGAAGTTATGTAATGCTTAAAATTTGTGGGTGTTGGAATCAGGAAGCGGGTATAATTGTAGCATGTTATCTTCTTTGATTTTCATATCTATAATCTAATGAAAAGTAATAAACAATTTGTGAAACTTGTATTTATTTCTCCCAAGTATCAGTCCATGGTTACTTCAGCTTCTCTTTCTGTTAACTGAAACAGTGAAATGTCAAATGAAAATTTTAAAACCAGGAAAAGGCCCTTCCTTTCATTCTGTAGCTTATTCTGTTTTGGCCTTGGGGGGATTTGCATCATTGCTTGCTCACAAGTTGTAACTTGTGGGCATGATATGCGAGACCATGTGGATGGAGACATTATTTGTTACAAAACATAATTACTTTATTTTGACAGTCAGAAAAATGAATTCGTAAAGTAACTAAAGAAACTTGTTATCTGGAACTTTTGCATGGTTCATGAAATGAGTTTCCCCCACCTTAAAATATAGTTGTTATATAGTATTACTCTGCATGCTCTGCTACCTTTTCCCATGTAATGATTTCCTTCCCATATTTAATCTTCTTATAGTTTCAAATCGTAAATGAGTTTCAATTGAAGGACTTAGATTTTAAATGTATATTTGAAGCAAGTCGCATTAGAAATAAAAAGGCGTCTCGGAAAATTCATGGCTATTAGTACTTTTTAGGCCAAAAACTTTAGTAATTTACAGATCATTGCTGGAACATTATGGGACAGAATCCTTACAACATCCCGTACATTACTTTTTAAAAAAATGGCTATTGTAAATTTCAAATGCTAACAAAAACTTAGTCTAAGAATGTGTTTATTTCTGCCGGTTCGGCACAAAGCTGATCCTTAGCAGCTTTTGCATTAGGAACCACCAATCCAAACATGATGTAAATCTACTATCTATATATAAAAGTATCCCTTTTCGAGGCATCACGTTTGCCGGAGAAATTTTCAAGACACCACGTTTGTCCCGTGAAGTTTTCCTCGCACCAGAGAGTTTGTAGGTAGATAATCATTATCTTTAATAAAATTACAATTTAAATTTAAATAAATTATTTAAATTTATTTAATCATTATATGTATGTAAAATTATTATCCTCAATTATTTGTTGGAAAAAAAGTAATCATTATCCTCAACAAAAGTATTTAAAAAAATATTAATAAATCACAAATTTATTTAATCATTATCTATACGTGAAATCATTATCCTCGATTTGTTAAAAAAAAAAAGTAATCATTATCCTCAACAAAAATATTAAAAATTTATAATAGGATCTCACATTCAATTTTACATTTTTTTCACCTTTAGATCTCTCTAATTCTAATAATTTTGTTCGTTATTTCTTATTTTATATCCTAACTAGATCTTACCCCGTCCAATGCACTGGTTGTTGATATTTTAATTTTTTTATATTAAATATTTTAAATTAAAGATTATTATTAGCAACAACTAAAAATAATTATATAAAAAGGTAGGAGTTCAAACCAAACTGTACAACGAAATAACATTATCTCTAACCAAAATTACAATTTGAAATTAAATTAATTATTTAAATTTATATAATCATTATCTATATGTGAAATCATTATCCTCAATTTGTTGAACAAATCATTATCTTCAACAAAAATATTTAAAAAATATTATAAAAATCACTATATATATATATAAATATATATAATAGGCTCTCCCATTCAATTTTTAAAATTCTATCTAATTCTAAGAATTCTTTTCTCCAAATTCTCTCTTTTATTTTTATTTTTTCCCTCATTCCTCTACTTAAAGCTCTTAATTTTGATTTTTGAGTGTTTGATGAATTACTTATTAGATGATGCATATTTTGTTATACTTTTAATTGACTTTTGTTTATTCCTCTACTTAGAGCTCTTAATTTTGATTTTTGAGTGTTTGATGAATTACTTATTAGATTATGCATATTTTCCTATACTTTTAATTGACTTTTGCTTAATGTTAATTTCAGGAAGAATGAGAGCAATGAGTTACTTCAAACAAAGAGCATGACCTTGGTAAGTTGTTTTGTTTTTTTTTTTTTTTTGGAAATTTTGGTAAGTTGTTATACATACTTACTTTGATTATTCTTTGTTGAAAGAATATGCAAATAATTGATCCTTTTCTCTTTTCAAAGAAGAGAAGGGCTAAGACTTCTAGGATTAGAAAGAAATACCTTAATCGTATTCCGGTGAAAAATAATCACCCTACTAATTTAAATATTAGTGAGATGTGTAAATTTGTGTATGGGGTGTCAAAATTTGCACTAAAAAAAAGAGGGGGTTGGGCCCGCTTGGCCCAAACCGGGTCACAAGACCCGGTTCCCCCCGGTTCATGTTATCACGAGCAACAGCAGTTTGCTGCTTTTCCTTCCGACAAGAGAGAGAGACCGAAGGAGCAGAGAGGGAAACGATCGTGATCGCCGTCCACCGCCTCGAACACCATCTTGACCACCGTCCCGCCAGCCCAGACGCCGTCCTCTCTGGTTGCTCTCCTTCATCCACTTGCTACTATTTTTATTTTTTTTTCATTGTCAATTTTATTTTCTGACATTTGTTTCTTTCTCATCTTATTATTATGATCGATTTGTTACATTTTTATTTTAATTCCCTCATCTGTTACTTTTTGTATATGTTAGTTTAGTCGGTTCTATGTTTTGTTTGGGAACAACAAAAAAGATAGAAATACCGAACAGAGAAGGAGAATAAAAAAATAAAGGCAAAAAATAAACAATATTTTTCGATTTATTTATGATTTTTTTTCGTTTTTGTCATGAGATAAGATAAACGATGAAAAAGATCAAAATATTTAAATATAAATAATAATAATAAATGGGATAATTATATTAAAAAAATAATAATGGTTAAAAAATATTAATTTATCCATCAAATAAATATAAGAAATATCTTTTAATATTATCCGATAAAAAAATCAGAATGTATAATTTTGGTTTAATTGTATATAATTTTTCATATTAGATGTGATAATTATATTTAAAATATGTTAAATTATCATGTTTTATGCAATAGAAAATATTTTGATTTATCTTTAAATCTACTCATAATACCATAAACAAAAAAATATAAAAAGTTTAATTTTCATTTCACTCTAATAATCTACTATACTTATATAAAAACATCCCTTTTCGAGAAACCACGTTTGTCAGAAAAGTTTTCGAGGCACCACGTTTGTTCGCTTGAGGAATACTCGCACCAGAGCATTTGTAGGTAGATAATATCGTCTTTAATCAAAATTATAATTTAAAATACATAAATTATCTGTTCAAAATTAATATTTAAAATTAAATAAATTATCTATATGTGGAATATGACGAATCATTATCCTCAAAAAGATCGATAAACACAAAAGATGATGTTTGAGCATTATCTGTATGTAAAATCATTATCCTCATTTTGTTGAAAAAAGAAGTAATAATTATCCTAAAAAAAATTTTTAAAAAAAAATCACTATATATAACATGATATCACCTTCATTCTTTACCTGTGTTTCACCTTCAGATCTCTCTACTTCCCAGAATTCTCTAATTTTATTATTTCGTATTTTATGTTCCTAATTATTTATTTCTTATTTTATATTTGATTTTTGTTGTGTGTTTTTGCCATTTATTCTTATTTATTTCCATGTTATATGTTGTCTGTTACAACTTACAATATTTGAATGAAAATTGGTACGGTGTAGGATTGAGATAGATTTTGGCATATACATGAAAATATTATAAATATTTGTTTTTATTGTAACACCAAGTTTCTTCTCGAATAAATAAGATATTCTGGTTTATCATTAATTATACTCATAATATCATAAAAAAATGTCAAAATGTTTAATTATGATTTAATTTTGATTCATCACAATAAAGTAGATAATTATATAAAAAGTGTTAATTTATTGATCAAATAAATAAGGAATATCTCAAATTTATTAACAAGATCATTTAGATTAGTTTTTTTAAGTGTAGGGTTAAGTTTGAACCCATGACTTTTTTTATAATTAGTTTTTTATTTTTTAATAATAAACTTTAATTTAATATATATATATATTTAAAATATAAAAAATTAAATTATCAATAACTCGTGCATTGCACGGGAAGAGAGCCAGTATAGTTAATAATTACTACTCCCTCCCTTTCATATGCATTATTCTAAAGGTTTTTCTTCTGGTATCATAAGTAGTATACTTTTTTTACCAATCCAATTCATAATATTCTCAACTAATTCTAATACTACCTTTAATGATTATGTAAAGATACTTCCTTCCCATTATCTTGGTAAAAAAAATGCAAAAAAATTTGTCCCATATTAAAATAAAAAAATAAATGAAAAATCTTAAAGATTGTATATTATATCGATGATTGATAAGTAAATAAGGAAAACATATTTAAAGATTTTTTTTGGAGACAATATTTCAATATGTATTAATTGTAATTATATGAAAATTTGTATAATATCAATTTGTAATTAACGAATGAATCATGCATTATATTAAACATATATTCTCTTATTTTCATTGACTTGTTGGACTTTTACCAAGATAATGGGACGGAAGAAGTATTATAATCAAAATATCCCAAATTCTTAAGAAACAAAGAATGAGGTGTGGGGATTACCAAATATATTAAAAACAAAAAATATATTGGAGTAAAAAAAACATCATAGCGTGAGATCTGCAATGAAGACGAACGACTACACAAAATAATGAAATAAGCTCTACCATTAAACCAAAAAAGTAGAATAAATTCTCATATTTTAACACTAAAAAGAAATTCGGCAAAAAGGATCCGGTTTGTTCAAAACTTGAATAGTATTCAGAAAATGAAGCAACAGACATTAACACTGCAGCAAAATCAGCGGTAGCGACGAAGTGAGAGTGTGTTGTTTCGCTTCCAGGTAGCCCTGCGGGATGGCCGCGCTTTGTGATAGAGATGTCCTCGGCCACGTAAACCCCTGTTACTTTTCCCAGCAGAAGTGAGGCCACGCAGCTCCCTGTGTTTGTGGACTGGGTTGGCGAGCCAATTGATTCTTGGATCATTTCTGATCGCACTGTGGGCAACATCCACAAGAATTATCTCAAAATATTTGTAAGTTGAGTCCTGTAACACATAAAATTGGAGTTAAACCACCCAACTCGTGATTCATAACAAGGATTCACTTCCAACAATGATATGGTGTTATGATAACAAACCTCATTCACCCAGTAAGAATTCAAAACCCTGAGGCCACCCAGCTTTCGTCCAGCACGCTCCTCGGCAACAGACCTCTTACTACGCTGAAATTTCAGCTGAGTAACACCCTGGTTTGTTGGTTTCCCATATACAATACCCTTTGGAACTGGTCTCTTACGGCCACCCCTCCGAACACGAACACGGTAAACAACATAACCCTGGAATATTAAAATAAGAGTCAAGAATACATTCATAGCTAAGCAAGGAGCATCAGCGAATTGAGAAAAGCACCATATGACGTAACAATTTATGAAATTATCTATTACTAAGCATTAAGCATAATATCAAAAACGTTGGACAAAATGTGTCGGATCAAGACAAAGCAAATTTTGTATGAAAGGAAATTTGCTTGGTCAGATGAACGACTGTTCATTTTACTATAGCTGGTCTCATGAAGTAACCAATCATTGTACATATGCAATTCCACAAAATAGAATGCATATGTGTCAGGGCACCACTTAACCAGCATATCATAGAAATTAGCTAAATCAATCATTGCTTTATTCACTTGATTTGTTTCAACATAATTCTAACTCTGCAAAACAGCTGTGTCAACGTTAAATAAACAACTGAAATAATTAAATAACTACATATTATTCGCACAACAAGGCAATTTTGGGTTGCCAATATGCACCGAGTATAAAACATTAAGGAAATCAATAAAATCACCGCCAAATAAATGAAAAAAAACCCTTACCAGATACAATGAGAACAACAGTTTGAGTACAATTAAGTACCGGAAAAAAACAAAAAACACTAAACCGTGCAAAATAACATGAGGCAAACAAAAAAATTTCTTCACCTGCTTAGCCTTATAACCCAAGCGACGAGCCTTGTCGGGGCGAGTAGGCCTTGTCAAACGGACAATTGAAGGTTGTTGACGATACTCCCAGCACCTCACCCGCTGCAAGAATCGCATAACATCAGACTGCTTCTTGCGCCACAACTCCGACAAATACTTGTACGCACCTGTAGCCACACAAAAACACACCGAATTAACATCAAAAACTAATCACATTTAGTTATCAAACTCTCCTTCTTCCAATACAACTACCACTTGCTCTAACTCAATGTATAAACCTCATCGTTTCCAACCAAATCAAACATCACTAAGAATCATCCATTTCATCAACAAATTTCTCCTATTTCTAACACAATTACAGCAATTATTTCCCTCAAACAGTTATAATCACAATAAACACAAAAATTCTAAACTCGAATGAACCAAAACATCACTGCTTCAAAAACTAAGTACGAATCAGTAAAGAAACGAATCTACACACGATAACATAATTTGCATGGACCTACTGCCACACAAAACTAACATCAATAGAAGAATTACACATTTCATCAACAATTTTTCTATTTTTTGTTTTCAACACAAAAAACACATGATTTCACTCAAACAGTTATAAACATTGATGAATCAAAACAACAGCAATCTTTCAAAAACTAAAATGAAAAAAATAAAGAAATAAATGTACATCACTGCACTACTAAAACAAAATAGAAAAAGCGATTAATTAACCAAATGAATGATACGAGAGAAAGTAAACGCTGAATCAATAACACGAAGTTAGAGAAAGGCAGGGTTTGAGGGAGAGAGAGACCCATGGTGGATGAGACGGCGAAACCGCGCAGTGACACCCAGAAAATTAGGGTTATGACGGAGCCACTGTTAAATAGAATAGAAAAGAGGTGTGAGGTGTGAGGTGGTAGTATTCTTCAGATGAATGAATCTCAGCCGTCCGTTAATAAAATAAAATAGTACTGTACTCTTTTTTATCAATGAAAATGTCGGTGAGTTGAGCTTCATGGCTCACGAGGTGAGGGTAGACCTCCAGAGTAAAAAAAAAAAAAATTGTTACATATTATCCATCAAGATTGTTGTTACATTTGTATGATTTTGACTCAACCCTTAATAATTGAGCCAAAATTATTTATGTGTTTGTCATATATTTTTTTATTAATTTTGATCAAATTTTGCTGACATGTCACATCAAAATTGTAGTCAGATGCAAGAAGTTAGCCACACAATGTCATGTGGGTGTAGATTATGTTTTTTAATTTAAAAAAATAAAATATTTGATATTTTTATATTTTCAATTAAAAATAATTTAAAAAAAATTATTGGAGATAGATGTCATCTTCATCCACATAGCACTTCGTAACTAACCTCACGTGCTTGACTAGGGTTCCGATGAAACAAGTCAGCAAAATTTTATCGAAATTGAAAGTAGGAGTATATGATAAACCAAAGATAACTTCAGGAAGTCAAACATTAAAAAAAAAAAAAAAAAGGACATGTGACAAAACAAATTCAAAGTTCAAAAACGGAAGGTATATTCAAGCCTTCGAACATGATATAAAGTTATTAAAGTTAAGAAAAATTGAAGTTAGACAATCCAAATAAAGTTATTCTTATTATATTTTGGAAAATTTTATTAACTAAGACTTTTCTTATCTTAAATACTTTTTTTTTGTTTATATGGGAGGTCTGGGACTAGAACCCATGACCTGGGGGAAGAGAAAATCCTAAGTATCTCTGCAACCACCAACTGAGCTGTCTTACACGGACTTAAATACACTTTTTGTTCTCTAAGTTAAGCAATATAACAAGTTTAGTCCCTTTAGCTAAAAAGTAATTAGTGGTGTTGGCGATGGGAAATTTCTTTTAATTATTAAAAAAATGAAATTGAAAAGTATTGACAATAAAATAACTAAAATTTAGAATAGATGTTTTTTGTTTGTTGGTATCAAGAATAGAACCTCTAACTTGGTGGTAAAATTTAGAATAGATGTTAAAAACATTAAATTAATTAATTACTTTTGTTGTTAATAATTTTTATATTTTATTAAATTTCACATAATCTTTTAGATGTGTGACGTGACACATGTTTTATCGTTTATCATATAAGCTCTAAAGCATGGGTACTCTTATCTGGCTGTCGTACACGGATATTTTGGGTATTTCTGGGTATATATCGAGTGCATACCCAAACAAAAAAAATTATAAAAAAAAAATTGGGTACTTGAATGGGTAAGTACCTACCGGACGTACCCAACATGTGGTATGACTGTGAGGAAACCGCAATTGGTGGGTGAAACAACTAATGAACCCTAGGAGAACACCTAGAAGGGAGGGTTGAATAGGTGTGTAAGAAACCTTGAAAGATTTTCGAAAGAAACAAATCGAAACAATCAAAACGAATGATTTTTGCAAAAAGCTCAGCTCTTAATCGATTACACTGTGTCTTAATCGATTAAGACCAGAATATATACAAAAGGTTAACCGATTAAAGCCTCTCTTAATCGATTAAACTCTGTTAAAATCTGAAAAATCACTTTTCAATCGAATACGAAAATCAATCAATTAACACGTATGATCAGAGATTTAGCGGAAAAGATTCACACCAATGTTCTTATTGATTACCTAGGTTATGAAAATGATTTTCCCAAATCAATTTACACAATTAAGATTCAATTCAATCACTTTATGAAAAATCAATCTTTTCTAGGTTTTCAACCAAGAACATATGAAATGACAAGAATGTAAAGAGTTAAGGGTTTAGAGATACTGCACAGTGATTTATCCTGGTTCACTCTCATCCACTTGAGAGCTACATCCAGTCCCCTCTTCAACCAAGAGAGATTCTTCACTATGAGGAATTAGAGTTCTCAAATTACAAATAAATGTCTCTCAAGACTCCCTTCTTGATAGCCTCCAAGAGATACACCACACTCTTGTTTTGCAATCCTATTGACCCTCTAATCTAACCTCTTCCCTTGCTTGTTGATAACCCCACAACAAGTATTCCACGTTGCTCGTTGATACCTCACAACAAGACTTCACTTTGCTTGATGAACCACCAAGACTTCTTCAAATTGACTTGCTTGATGATAATCGACACACCAAGTCTTCTTCTTTTGTTGTAGATAGCTTGCCTCTTGCAAAGATTACAACTCAAATGAAAACCATAACAATCCTATGAATCTCTTTCAATAGCTATGACAATATCAACATAAGAGACTCAAAGATTCTTGATCAAAGAATGTAAAATTGAAAAGCTTTGATCTATGAATTTGAGAGAGAATAGAGTGGTTTGATCTTTGTAAAATTGATATGAAAATGATGTTGGTTGATCACAAAGATTACGAAAAGGTTTATATAGAATACCTAAAAGTTAGGAAACTTAAAAACTGATTTTGAGAAGTGAAAAACGTATTTTAAAAACCAGTTGTACAGGTCTTAATCGATTAGCACATGTCTTAATCGATTAAGCACTGTAACTCAGTGTATGTTAATCGATTAGACTGTTCCTTAATCGATTAGCCCCTGTTCAAATCAATTAAAAACTTGTTTTCTCAAAACTAAACCTTTCCTTTCAAACCTTAAAGCCACCTATTGATTTTAGGTTAAGTGAAAACTCAAATTATGATATAATCATGACCTTGATAGAGATTCACTACCCTCTAAATACTCTACCCGAACTCATTAAAATAAAAGACTCAAACTAAAGATATTACAATTAAACACAACCTAAGTCTTCATGAGCTTGCTCTCTCTTCAACATTTGTTGAGTGTTGTTTGCTTGTTGAGCTTGAACTTGATCAACACATTTGTAGCTTGTTCAAAACCTTTTGTCATTATCAAAACATTCTCGATGGAACTTACAATCTCCCCCTTTTTGAAAATGACAAACATGTTTTGAAGTTGTTTGAAGTTGTTAATGCTTGAACCACATGATCACATGGTGAGACTCTTGCTCCCCCTCAATAAATGCTTTTGACATTTGAAATCCAATTGATAAAAGCTTGATTCTCCCCCTATCTTCAACAACTTAGCTCAACCTATATGAAAACAACAAAACAACCCTTTCTCCCCCTTTTGGCATTATCAAAAAGTAATATATACCAATTGAAATATAAAATACTAAGCCAAAATAAGAAGAATAACAATGAATATTGATTTCTCTTTTATAAAATCCTTTCTTCACAACATTGATACCAATTGAAAGACAAAAGAACTATACTTTGAAATGTGATACCAATTGGCAAGAAATATGACAATGAAATATGATACCAATTGAGACTAAAAACGTCACAATATCACTTAACAAAGTAAGATATCAATTGTAAAGAAATATCACAATAGATCACAATAACATGATAATCATATAATGATCACACAATAATACTAATTATGAGTTTTGTAGAAGAAATACCAATTGATAAAACTACAATTGTCAAAATCTAACAACATCAATTGTACCAAATTGTAGAACATTCTCTTGAAACTTGAAGAAGCAAATGAATGAATAACACTTGGAAGCCATTTTGCTCTTCAATCATACCTACAAAACAATCATGCTTTGCTTTTTGGTATCCAAATAGTTTTGGATCCATTTTTGTTAGTTAAGGGACTCTCACCCTTCTTAACCTAAACAAAATTTCCTCTAGGTATACCATGCATAATATAACACACATTTGAAGTATGTCCATGAGTACCACAATAGAAACATGTTGGTGCATTTGAAAAATCAACTTTAGAAAAATCAACAACATTTCTATGAGATTTACTCTTAGCATTAGTATAACCCAAACCAAACTTGTTTGAATTTCCTTTTTGAAAATTTAACAATGTGCGCAATCTAATATCACCACTTGTGAAACTTGCAAGCTTATTTTTCAAATTAACATTTTCATCTTTAAGCAACTTGCAATTCTCACAATCAACAACAATATTCAATCTATTAGCACAATCACAAGAAGAACTAGCATATATAAGATCAAGAGTTTCATTTTCAAGATTAAGCTCATCAACTTGTTTTTGAAGTTCTAAAATCTCTTGTTGATGTTTCAAAATGAGCTTCTTTCTTTCAATGTTTTTCAAAGCTAGTTTCTCAAGTTGTTCATGCATTTCTTCATAAGCATTCTATAACAATTCATATTTAGAATAAATTTCGGATTTAGTATGACTTACATCGCTTTCCTCGCTTTGTTCACTTGATTCATCATTTGAACTTTCTTCTTCATCTACTAGAGTTATCAAGTTGAGCGTCGTAGCGACTTCTTTATCATCCGAAGAACTACTTGATGTGCTTTTCTTCTCTTCTTCATCATCCCAAACTATGTATGTTCTTTTGTGTTTTGAATTTTTTTTTCTTTC
This sequence comes from Crotalaria pallida, assembly GCA_037953625.1. Taxonomy (NCBI): domain Eukaryota; kingdom Viridiplantae; phylum Streptophyta; class Magnoliopsida; order Fabales; family Fabaceae; genus Crotalaria; species Crotalaria pallida. The sequence continues at coordinate 90,411,476 of CM075653.1, forward strand.
TGCTTCTTCTTGAGTTACTTAGAGCACGAGTACTTGAGATGACCGGGTTTTCCGCATTCATGGCAAACTACTCCTTCTTTTGATGTCTTGGTCTTGTAGTATGGGGAATTCTTCTCTTTACCTTTGTCTTTGTTCAACCTTCCTTTTCTCCTTAGAAACTTGTTAAACTTCCTTAGTAAAAGTTTCATCTCTTTTTCATTAACATCTGAATCGGAATCTTCACTATCATCATCATCGGAACTCTCTTTCTTCTTATATGAACTATTGGCTTTAAGAGCAATTCCTTTTCTTTCTTTGTTCTTACTCGACTCTTCATGCATATTCAAACGTCCAAGCTCCATTTCATGTTCTTGAAGCTTTCCAAAAAGTGTTGCGAGATCCATAACATCCAAATTCTTAGATTCTACAATAGCTGTCACTTTTGGTTGCCAATTCCTATCCAAACATCTCAACACTTTGTTAGAAAGTTCACCTTGTAGAAAAGTTTTACCAAGAGCAAGTAAATGATTAATAATATGAGTAAAACGTTTTTGCATATCATTAATAGATTCATTTGGAAGCATTTGAAACAATTCATACTCACGCATCAAAACATTCAACCTAGCACGTCTAACCTCACTAGTTCCTTCATGAGTCACTTGAAGAGTGTCCCACATTTCCTTAGCACTAGTACATTGAGAAACTCTAAAGAATTCATCATAAGATAAAGCGGAGGTGATGATATTTTTTGCTTTAAAATCATATTGAACTTTCTTTCTATCATCATCTTTCCACTTATCTTCGGGGGTTAATTGTGCTACTCCATCAACTAAACTAGAGGGAATATGATGACCTTTTTCAATTGCTTTCCAAATATCAATATCTATTGCTTGGATAAAAATTTTCATTCTTACTTTCCAATAAGTGTATCCCTCACCATTAAATAGTGGAGGACGACTTATCAAAGCACCTTCACCACCAAAGGGATTCGTAGAACCCATTGCGGTTACTTAAAAGGATCTTTACGAAAAAGCTCTTATGCTCGTGTCTTTCGACCGAGCTCTGATACCAATTGAGAAAACCGCAATTGGTGGGTGAAACAACTAATGAACCCTAGGAGAACACCTAGAAGGGGGGGTTGAATAGGTGTTTAAGAAACCTTGAAAGATTTTCGAAAGAAACAAATCGAAACAATCAAAACGAATGATTTTTGCAAAAAGCTCAGCTCTTAATCGATTACACTGTGTCTTAATCGATTAAGACCAGAATATATACAAAAGGTTAATCGATTAAAGCCTCTCTTAATCGATTAAACTCTGTTAAAATCTGAAAAATCACTTTTCAATCGAATACGAAAATCAATCAATTAACACGTATGATCAGAGATTTAGCGGAAAAGATTCACACCAATGTTCTTATTGATTACCTAGGTTATGAAAATGATTTTCCCAAATCAATTTACACAATTAAGATTCAATTCAATCACTTTATGAAAAATCAATCTTTTCTAGGTTTTCAACCAAGAACATATGAAATGACAAGAATGTAAAGAGTTAAGGGTTTAGAGATACTGCACAGTGATTTATCCTGGTTCACTCTCATCCACTTGAGAGCTACATCCAGTCCCCTCTTCAACCAAGAGAGATTCTTCACTATGAGGAATTAGAGTTCTCAAATTACAAACAAATGCCTCTCAAGACTCCCTTCTTGATAGCCTTCAAGAGATACACCACACTCTTGTTTTGCAATCCTATTGACCCTCTAATCTAACCTCTTCCCTTTCTTGTTGATAACCCCAAAACAAGTATTCCACGTTGCTCGTTGATACCTCACAACAAGACTTCACTTTGCTTGATGAACCACCAAGACTTCTTCTTCAAATTGACTTGCTTGATGATAATCGACACACCAAGTCTTCTTCTTTTGTTGTAGATAGCTTGCCTCTTGCAAATATTACAACTCAAATGAAAACCATAACAATCCTATGAATCTCTTTCAATAGCTATGACAATATCAACATAAGAGACTCAAAGATTCTTGATCAAAGAACGTAAAATTGAAAAGCTTTGATCTATGAATTTGAGAGAGAATAGAGTGGTTTGATCTTTGTAAAATTGATATGAAAATGATGTTGGTTGATCACAAAGATTAGGAAAAGGTTTATATAGAATACCAAAAAGTTAGGAAACTTAAAAACTGATTTTGAGAAGTGAAAAACGTATTTTAAAAACCAGTTGTACAGGTCTTAATCGATTAGCACATGTCTTAATCGATTAAGCACTGTAACTCAGTGTATGTTAATCGATTAGACTGTTCCTTAATCGATTAGCCCCTGTTCAAATCAATTAAAAACTTGTTTTCTCAAAACTAAACCTTTCCTTTCAAACCTTAAAGCCACCTATTGATTTTAGGTTAAGTGAAAACTCAAATTATGATATAATCATGACCTTGATAGAGATTCACTACCCTTTAAATACTCTACCCAAACTCATTAAAATAAAAGACTCAAACTAAAGATATTACAATTAAACACAACCTAAGTCTTCATGAGCTTGCTCTCTCTTCAACATTTGTTGAGTGTTGTTTGCTTGTTGAGCTTGAACTTGATCAACACATTTGTAGCTTGTTCAAAACCTTTTGTCATTATCAAAACATTCTCAATGGAACTTACAGACTGAACATAATTTTTTTTCTAAACGATGTGTTTTGTTCACAATGATAAGGAAAAATCATCTTTATTCAATATTTTTCAATTATATTTTTACCCTCTTTCATTTTAACAAAAAAAAAAAAACACTCTAAAGTCTCAAATTTCTTTCTCTTCTTGCTGACTTGATCCCCTCCGTCCCGCTTGACCCCCTCCACCGCTCGTTGTGTTTGACCCCCTCTACCTCTCACGGTACCCCTCATTATGCTTCTCTCCTTCATTAGTTTGGTGCATCCCTCTAAACTGTCTCTCTGTCTCTGTTTCCCCTTCTCTGTTTTGTTTTCTTACGAACTGGTACTTCTGTTTTTCATGTTCTATAAATATTTTTCTGTTTTCTTTTTCTTTGTTGTGATGAAATAATGAATATTATCTTGATTTAAAACAATAATGCAAAGTGGTTTGATGCTCATATTTTGTTTTAATTTTTTTTGCACACCAAGTGTTTAAATTAGTTTAGGAATTCAACCACAATTTTTTTTCTATTATGCACCGTTTTTTTCTTCATATTTTGTGTTATTTTTGGATGCTTTTTGATTTTCTATTAATTGTTACGTAGTGTAAACATTATTATAGGTTGTGTGATAGAAAATTATTAATTCCTATGAATTTCAATTTGTTGATTGTATTTTTATTTTTGTAATTTTCTATTTTTTATATAATTATATTTATAAATTAAATATATATAAGAACGTACTCGTATCCTAATTTTTTTAACAACTCTGTTACTTAAACATCAGTATTTGACATTTATACGGGACACCTGCCTTTTTAGGCAAAAACTGATGGTCCTGCAGTTTCTCTTTCTTACATGACCCATCACTTTTTACCCAAAAAGACAGGTGTCTCTCTCTGATATCAAATACGGATGTCAACCAAACATTTTTCTTTTTTTTTTTAAATGTATACCCCATACTCGTATCCGTACCCAAATTCATGCAACACAACATATAAGCACCGTTATGTATTATTTAGACCAAGGTACTAAAATTGCAAAATGTGATAATTTTAGGAACTAAAATCATCAAATAAAAACTCGAGGATTAGAATCATCAAATTGATAAACTTGAAGAATTAAAAGCACATTTAAATCTTAATATTTTTTTTTAATTTATGTCTTTTTTTACTTGTTAATGTTCTCCCTTTAAAGTCAGTTTGCTAGTTTCGTTTCTTAAGCTTTTTCCTGCCCAAGGTTCAAATTAATTTGAAATCGTATTGACATTCTTTTAGAACAATTTCTTCCCAACGTAAGATAAGAAAACGATATAGAATGAAAAATAACAAAAAAAAAAAAAAAAAACGTAAAATATGAGCAAAACGATAAAGTTATCGATTGATTGATATTGAAAGAAAGAAACGAGTAGAAGTAATTATAATATTTTACATGGCAAAATTATTCGGGGAAAATGAATTTCGTCACATGAAAGTGCGATTACACATAAACCTCCATCCATCCAATAACTTTATTGAACAGCGAATAGCTAAAGTAAGTTTGGAACAAGAAGAGTGCAGTGCATGCACATGCACTTTCGGTGGATGAGAGAGATAAGATCACACCATCTCATGTCAGTGATCCAATACGGTGCTTCTTCTCAGCAGCCGGCGCGTGAGGACAACTCTTCAGAAACTTGGTCGGCTGAAAATTCTTTCTCATCTGTGCTTTCGCTCCCTTGTTCCTCTAGAATCAGCAGCAGCAGGTGGTGGCGGAGAGGGCTCGTATCTGGACGGCCGGCGTTTGAAATGACGCTCATCGTCGCTAGATTCATAATCCGTCATATTGTTACTCTTCCTGCCCCCTCCGTAGTAGCCATTCGACAGCGGTGCCTTGGGAGACGAGGAGGAGACAGTCGCAGTTGCAGCTGCTGTCCCAGCGGGGGATTCCGTTGTTGAAGAAGGAGCAGTGGAGATCTTTCTCTTCTTGGTTACTTCCTCTTCAGGAGGGAAGCTTATGCGCGAGAACACGCTTGCCTTCTGCTTCCGATCTGCAGCTGCTGCTGCCGCAGTGGAGGTGGTTGTTTTTCTAAGTGGCTCAGAGGAGACTTTGGACGAGGATTCAGAGCCGTGGTGGTGATGACGGTGATGATGGTGGCGGTCGTGATCATGCTTTGAGTCACGATCTCTGTCACGGTCTCGATCTCCTCGGTGATCGTGGTCATGATCTCTCTCCCGAGAACGCTCGCGGTCGGATTTGCGCGATCGAGAGCGTTCAGGTGATGTACGTTCTGAACGGTGACGATGGGGATGGTAGCCCCCGTCGCTCGATGACGGGGGAATTGACTTCTGCACCAACCGAAAACTGAAATCTTAGTTCACACGTTACTATATATAAACAACAATTGAATTAAATTAATATTTTAATTTTAATGGGTTAATAATTTTCCCATTGGATAACACAAGAATCAATATAAATTCAAGTCGATGTCCACCCCCTAAATTAAGCACATGTTCATAGCAATATGGCTGTGGCACACAAAATGTATTTTAACTTTTAATTAATCTTTTATCGTATTTAATATTCATATATAACTTGTAATTTACAATAATAAAAATTAAAATGTCTTAGCAATCCCAAAACGGCTTGAATCATTGAGTAAAACGATGCTGAAAATTGCAAATTTTTCTTACAAAAGCTTTGTAAATTTTTATGATCTTTAAATTTAAGACATTCTTGGCCTTGATATTTTATGCACTATTTGTAATTCCTAACACTAACAATTATGAAAACTTTTGCCTTAGGAGTTTCGAAAATATTTACCATAATTTTTTTTTTCAGGACCACATTACTCAAGGCTATCCTTTTAATGAATGAGCTTCCAAAACCAAAAGTAATAGAATTAGAATATTTTTATTAAATCAAGAAAAAACCCATTCACAAGTAAATGCAAGCAACCATGCAAAATACCCCTGCACGGCAATTTCAACACGCACACAATTTTCTTAAAAGTTATTAACGCACGCAAATAGTTAGATTTCTCAAAGATAATAATAAAGCATTAGAAACAGTAATAGTTTGGGTATTCTTTCCATTATTTTGCACGAGTCAAAGAGGCCCAAGCCCATTCATGAATCAACAAAAAAACTGAGATCCCCCAATTACAGCTGGAGACAAGTGCTTCAAATCACAAAGACAAATTTAAGCTGTTAATTGATTTAAATCTGTTTTACGGTTCAAAGCATTGTCCAAAAACACTAGTCTGTATCAGGATGAGGCTCCGGGCCTGAATTTAATAACAGCACTGCATCGTTAGCATGTAATGATGTTTAGTTTATCATCTTTTCACTAACAACAACAAAGCCTTTGTCCCACTAGGTGAGGTCGGCTACATGGATCAAACGACGCCATAAAGACCTATCATAAATCATCTTTTCACTAAATCCACCTTAAACCCAAATTGGCTGGCTGTTGATCTCAGAATCACGGTGAGACATGTGGGTGTTGGTCACTCAGTCATTTCATGATAACTTGATAAACAAATCTCATAAATAGTGGAGCCAAAGCAATTAGATGCCGCACTACTATAATTTAAGAAACCACAACGATAAGTGAGATTATCTGTAACAAGTGTTCTTTTGCTCACTTGAGGTTTATGCCCAAACTTTAGGTAGAAAAAACCAAAAAAGTAAATGTAACATAGAAACCCGCAAAAAAAGAAGGAAGATTAAGACAATTAAAAGCACATACGGTTTTTGGTTTCATTGAAGAACCATTAGCAACACTGCTCACTTCCCTACCAAACTCTCGATCTTTGGAGAAGTCCCTGTTCCATCAAGAAGTAAGCTCGTTATTATTAGCAAACAATTGTGAACAAAATATGGTGATAAGCCAAAGTGAACTGCAAAAAATTAAAACCAACAAGAACCATGATAACATGGGTCATTCATTCATAACATGTTTTCTATGACAAGTAAAAAATTGGCTAACTAAATTCATGATGCAATAACATGGAAGAATGTCCTTATCTAAGAGTGCTTTGATATATTTTACCAAAAATCACAACATAATTGATTGTAACGAATGTAAACATATCAGCAGATGATGATCTCTTCAATACTGCTATTTTACAGTGGTACCGTATATTTGACTGAGCAAGTTAAAAATAATAATTCAAACCTATTAACCATGGATATCAGAACTGCAGAATGAATCCAGTTGTACCTTTCACCCCGTCTCTCAGTTTCGCGTCTCCTCCTCAAATCAGCTTTCCGAGCTTCAAACTGCTCTCTGCTCATAGCTGGAGGTTGAGCATTCATCCCCATACTGAATTCAGCAAGATCCCTAATTATACTCAAGATATTACAATTTGGCTCTCTAAAGAACAATGCATGAACATAGAAATAATTCTACAGAACTCAACCATCCCAAAGCAACACCAAGACAGGGTGAAGACAACTTTGGATTTTCCAAAAAAAAAATAGAATTACATACCTATGAGGAGGAACAGGAGGCATCATGTAACCCTGCATGGCAAAGGGACCTGGAGGAAAACCACTTGCAAATGGCATGTCCAAGGGGCCAAGACTATAACCCATCATTTGCATTGGAGCAGCATATGGTGCCATAAGTCCATCCATACAAGGTTGCATGCCATTCCAGAATGAATTATAGCCGGGAGGTGGGCCCATTGGCATCATATAGTTCTCAGCTGCAAAGTCATGTGGGTTTTTCCACTGCATATCTGCAAGATGAATAAAATTATTCCTAATAATAGAGGTAAAAGCCTGAGTCCTAGTCCACTATATATTTTCAATAGGATGCAGAATCAGATCTTAACAGAAAAATTACAGATGCATGGCATAGACTTGAATGTAGATATAGGTGGAGACAGAACAATAGAATTACCATTTGTCGGCACACGGATTTTCTTCTTCTTTTTTTTCTTTCCTGCGAAGTTAGAAAAACCAGATGAGAGATTGTCGTAAAGAGAAAATAAACAAATAAAACAGAATGTACTAGGCCAAGAATGTGTCTTTGCATTATAAACGAATATTCAAGAAGCAAACAACCTCAACACTCCACCCCCTCTAAAAAAAAATAGGATGCATAGCAACAATTTATATTACCTGCTTCAGTAGGAACCAAGTTTTGCTGCACTTCTTCCTCAATCGGTCGAGCACTCCCTTGTGATGCTTGTTCCTTTACACTCATTGACTCATGAGTAGCTTCAGATACATCAGCAGGTCTGGTGATCCTTACTTGCTCAGATGTCTGCTGCGGAGCAGAAACAGCCTTCCTATCATCAGCTGTTTCCGGTACATTTGTAGTTCCCTCGTTAACAGGTAAAACCTTTAGTTCTCCCTTAGACGCGGCAGATGAGGTTGGAGATGGAATCTTAGGCTGTGGACAGCGAGCAGACTCCATATCTGAAAAATCAAAGTCCAGGTAAAAAGTAATGTACACATTAACAAATTGATAGCCAATATTAGTACAAACTATAAACAAGAGTCACTTCATAGTTTCAACAACCTTGAACTTGAAAAGTGCTCCCAGCATTTTCAGCACTGCTGTTCCCTGACTCTAATATACGATTAATAGTGTCTCTTAGCGTCTTATTTGGTAGAAGATCATCGGCAAGAATATTTGCAGCACTGCATACACACATGGACCTTGAGATTATGTAGTCCCTAATACCTGAAATTTTTCAGAATGAAATTACATAAATTCAATGTATAAGTTAATTTTTTTTATACAAATATCCAGTTCATAAATAAGAGGGGAAAAAAGACATTAAAGCTTTACAAAAATTTCCAAACTTGCCCAATAAGGAACTATACAGCAGAGAAACACAAGCATGATACTCAAATTCTGAAAACCATGAATAACAAAGATCCATAGAAGACATACATTTGTCACAGAAGCTTTTAAAACAACACTTGCTTGTCAGCACAGCATCTTTCATCACTTCATTGCACAACGGACAGTGGAGCTCAGGAGGCAGTTCCCCCAAAGAACGTGTTGATGTTGGCAGCCCTTCTATTTCTTTCTCAAAAGCAGCCCTGTTTTCAAGGAAAGGGTGAAATTCTATTTCATCCATGAGCTTGACAAAATGGACTAACAAATAAGATATACTCACTCATTTGGCTTCAAGACAGCTACTGAACCATTTGGTAAAGCATATGAACCTTGTGGGTTAACCATGAGCATCGATCGTGGAATACCAGTAGGTTGCTTGACTCTTTTGATGTCAAAATTTGGATCGCCATTAGTAGGACAGTGTTGAATAAAATGTCCTAAACAAAAGCAAGGGAAATAGCCAAGTTAAGCACACCAACATTACAATCAAGGATCAAGCAATTTGCAAGCAGGCACACGAAGATTATAAATCCTGGAAATATTAACATACCAGGCACCTTGCACCTATGACACACATAGCCTTGTGGAGGTGTCTTCCGCTCAAACCCTGCCAGACCTCAGCAAGTAAATAAGCATTAGTTCATCAACCAACATATTAATATTAATATTTGAAGTCAAAGCAGCAGGTCAATGAAATATAGAATAGGCAAAGAGAATTACCAAAACCACGACCACCCCCCGTCCGTCCTCCCATGCCCCTTCCAAAACCTCTACCGCCAAAATCTGAACCTTGACTGCATGACAAAAATAAACAACATAAAAAATCATAAAGCGCAAAAGTGTTTTCTTTCTTCACAAAAAAAAAAAGGACATTTGGTATTAAGAATGAAATTTTATGCAAAATGAAGATTCCTTAGTATGGAAGGGGAAAAAAACAAGGAACAAGGGATCCAATACAGGTCTTGGTTCAACAGATGAGGAATCCATATTCCCTTCTGAAGAATAACAATACCAATTCTTGCAGGCTAGAAAGAGTTAGTGTCCAATTTGATTCATTATTAACATTCAATTTAGTTATCATTCCATTCTATGCTGATTTCATGCACCAAAAGAACACACTTAACCAAAGGAGGATACTCTACTCACCGTTGCCAATCCAAGGATGGAGTATCAACCATGGCCTTAATCTTACTGTCTATGTCTTCATCAACTTTGTCAGTTAGAGGAGCCTCTGGAAAAAAGGTGCTTGATTGGACAGGCAGTGCATCCGGATTTGAATACAAATCATTGCCAAACTCATCCCACTCCATATCTTCAGTCTGTCATGTGGTATGAAATGCTTAAGTTTCTGGGAATCTAGCCAAATTGGTTATAAAAAAGGGAAAGGTAAAGAATGAAAGGACTTACATATCTCATTGCAGATGTATTAGCAGCTGGTAAGCTAGTGTAATCAGGTTCGGTTTCTGTCATCTTATTATTTTCCATCTTTTGCCTGCAAAAAACAAGAGACAGTCGCAACTTAAGAAGACAGAATTTATCTCAACTAAAGAATGTAGTTTCTGGGGAAGATTGTGGAACAATAGTATGGAGAATATAGACATGAGAATCACAAATTGAGGAACACCCATTTTTAAAGAGCTTACAAACAGAATGCATGATTAAGTGAAAATTCCAACAACAGTGATGAGATTAAAGGTTCGAGTTAGTACTCTATTTCAGTAACAATTGGTAAACGTGGCCGTCCAGGAACTCGACCAACTAACACCGAGGTATTTTTGGGTATCAACATAGCTTCATCAAGATATTCTGAAATTCCAAAGAGATAGAACAATAAAACACTGTAAGTATGAAGGCAAATACATAAGTGAACTTCCAAGCGATAAATCCCGCGGTGTTGTGCATCAGTAACTCCTACAACTAGATTGCAACCTAACTACATCACAAAATCTTGGCGAAAAAATTATATCCCTTTCAATTATCTTTTCTGCTGTTTTGTTTTTCTTTTATACACATGGGGCAAGGAAAAGATTCTTCTAAGTTGAGTTTGTCTCTAAACTGAACGAGACGAATAAGAACGTATCCACCCTGATATAACGAAGTCTATACAGATCTCAACCCAATAAAGGATCAAAGGATAAATGCACTCCTGCATACTTGATGCATCCTTGCTCACTTTAGAGACAAGCAACTTCCACAGTAATTTGAATGAAGCCTATTTCAGTTCAACGACAGATAGGACATAAAAATTTATACTTTGAGAGGTACATGATAAACACGTGAAGTTAACCATGTATCTCCTTAAAGCTAGAATGTCGGAAAAAGACCTTTATTATTTATATTTAAAAAATTATAATTACATTTACAATTAAGCACTGAATTGAAATAAAAAACCCAGACTCATAATCGCTCCGAAACAACTAATTTTGAAAAAAAAGAGATATAGTAAATTTAATCAATCAAAAAATCAGAACCAACCTTCATTGGTTTGGGCATTGGTGACCACGAGGTCGAAATCAGTACCCCTCCCTAAATGCTTGGATTCAAATATATTTTCTTTCAAAGTACCAACAGAGATGAAAGGACCATCCATAGGAATTGAATCATAATCTCTTGCACTCTTAAATTTATAATACACCGCCATGTTGGTATATTTTCTCTTTTCTCTTTATCTATAAGAAAAGAGATTAACACCAAAGCAATATAACAAAATCACAGCAATAACAACGGCCTCTAAAAATTGAAATATAATGAAATAAAAGCCTTTGAAATATTGAAACTCAACAAATCGTACAATATGGAAATTTTTTTTCTCTTTTCTCTTTTCTAATTTTTTTTTGTCTAGGAATGAGATCAAACAAAGCGAACCGCCACGACGACGAGAAAACAATTCTTCAAGTCTTCATCTTCATCAGCAGAAGCAGAGAACCCTAGCGCAACCAAAAAATCCAGAGAATGCGAATTCCTTTAATCTAATCAAATCACGATCTGCGTGAGAAAAATCAAGCAAATCCAGAACTTGCGAAGCCTTCTTCAAATAGAAACCAAAATTAGGGTTTCAGATGTTTGCGTTTGCAACAAAATCGAACGGACAATCGAGAGATTTGATTTTGTTGCTTGTGTAATCAACTAATCTGATGACTGCGGGTTCCGATTGGGAATGAAAGCGAAGATCTCTGATCGGCGGCGATTGAAGCTTGAAACAGTGAGAACGGCGAACGGCGAGGAATCGGAGATGACAGCTGCGGATTCGCGGTCGCGGCTGGAGGATTCATCGGTGCTGCAAATTCATTCTCTCTCTCTGATCTATGTGAGTGTTCCCCTCGGTAGAACCACCACTGATCCGAATCCAGTCTTCTTATTCTTCTTCCCTCGGTTAATGTTTCGCGTTTCTATGTTGCGATTTTATAGGGTACTGTTTCTTCTTCTTCTTCCCTCTGACTGAAAGTGTCGCGTTCCTCAATCTATTTTACACAATGCAGCGGACTGGATCTCCATATTGATATTATGATACTACATCAGGGGATTTCAACGTTCAGCGAAATAATTTAGTTAATTTTATTGGAAATATAAACTTTTGATATGTAATTTCAAAATTACCCTTATTAATATTATTGGGAATCTAAAAAATGTTAAATAAATAAGGGTGTTTGTGGAAAAAAGTAATTAATGATCATTAAAAATTGGTATGGAATTTTATAAATAGAAAAAAAAAATAAAAGTATCAAGAGGACTTTATATTTAGGGACGAAGAGAGTATATAGTTTTAGTTTATTGACCCCACTTAATCATTTGACCTTTTTTTTACAAAACCCAAAATTACTTTTTTTAGGTTTATAAAACACTCGCTAGGGCTTAAGCGAGAGGCAAGAAAAGGAAAAAAAAATACTGTTCGCTGAGGGTCAGCGAGTATGTAAAAGTTACACACTCGTTGCCCCGGAACGAATTAAGAAAAAAAAAAGCTCGTTGGGGTCAACGAGCTGTATAAATTTAGACAGCTCACTGACCCAACGAGCTATATTTTAATTTTGACAAAACCTAAAGTAACCCCTCTTGTCAAATTTCATACACTTTAATTTTGTTACGTATATGTTTCAAGTGTTCTTAACGTTTTTGTGTTCTTATATATTTGTCTGCTTTTTGTGAGAGATTGATTCCATGCTCTTCATGTTGATGCCAATGGAAAATTGTTAGACCGCGAAATGATGGGAGAAGATGTGTTTTTGGCTATTCGAGACGGTGGGGGTGGTCTTTGGAGGATTGTGTAAGTCTGGAAAATTCAGCTGTTGAAAGTGCCACCAATTGTAACTGATTGTATTGTATCAGGAACGGGCAAAAAAAGTGATGTTGTCAACCTTGTAAACAAATGGCAGCATGCAGCACTCGACTTGGTAGATGACATTGTCGGCAGCGTGAGTGAAAATTCTATTGCACGCTGGGGGCAGCGTGAGTGAAAATTTGTCTAGCTTGCTTGCCGCCCAGCGAGCAGTGTTTTTTTTATTGCTCGCTGGCCCCTCAGCGTGAGTGGAAAATTTGTGTGCCAGCGAGCCAGCCATAAACTCTAAAAAAAGGGCAATTTTGGTTTTTAGTAATAAAAAGGGGATCAAGTGATTAAGTGGGGGTTAATAAACTAAAACCCTTTAATATTAACCGGATCTGGATTTGATTAAACTAGTCTGCAAGCCCGTGAGCTGAAGACGCTAACCTAGACTAAAAATTGATAAACTCACATATTATGGATTTAAATTTTGATAAACTGAAAATCGTGTTTATTTAAAAAAATTTAATGAAATATTTTGGTAGTATTTTCAAAAATATCAAGGTAATTTTAATGTAATTAGTTAAAACATTCATTTAATAGAGATAATTTTAAAATAATTAATTAAATATCTTATTAAAAATATAAAATGAATTGTCATTTAATTAACCTCCTAGATCGAGGAAAAATTAATCAATTAAATTTTTTTACGGTAAAAAGCTTGGTGCTAAAACCCAAAACAATAGTGACAATTTCATGACCATTTTTTAGGATAAAGAAGCATATTCTTTTAATGATAAATATCTTATTTTTATTTGTTCAACATTAATTCCTATTAAAGATGAGTTTTAATATTCCTATTTTTTTTCTTTGGCTTTTCTTTCTTCTTTGCTATAATAAGTAATTGTTTTTCTTTCTATAATAAAAAATATCCTAATATATTGGTGAGGATCATAGTTTCATGGGTGAGGATCAAATTCCTCACAATCACTGTGTGCATCGTATAGGAATGGTGGGGCGGTGGTAGTGTAGAATGACTTTAGAAATAATGCTTGGCCAAACTATTATTCTCTTTCTTAAATTTAAGCTCATTTTTGCAGTTTAAAAACCATAAAAGAAAGAAGGAAAAAAAGTCAAGATAGAAAAGAAGTTAAAGAAACATAATGAATATAAGCAAAGGGAAAGAGGGGTGCATAGTTATTTAGTTTTCCGATATAATTTTACTATTAATGTTTTCTTATCGTATGCATGGAATGCATAGGATAGAAAAACCAAATTAAGAAACTAATTCAAATTAAAACTTGATTAAAACATGTCACAGGGTGAATAGGTTAGAAAAACCGAATTAAAATACTAATTCAAATTAGAACTTGATTAAAACATGTCAGGTGACAAAACTTTCCTTAACCAACTTAATTTGGTTGTTTTAGAATTTATTGATTTGTTAGATTATTTTCATGATTTTTATTTTTGTAATTTTTTATCATTTTTTATAGACGAATGAAGCATTTTATATAATTTTTTTTTAGTTTTCTTAACTTAGCTTCAATCCTAAAAACCCATAATCTTTTGATTTTTTCAAGATTATAAAGTTTATCCTCTTTTAGATTCTTATTCTCAACCCAAGATTATTAAAAACTTGTTTTTTTTAAACAATTTTCGTAATTTATGCATCAACGCATAACAAAAACTATTAATTTATAATAACTAACTTGAAAATATTCCTTAAATGTTGCTAATATTTCTTGCCTATTTGTCTTCTCAATGATCCCATTAATTTCTCTTCTATTAGTAACTGTTTGTCTTCTCAATGATCACATTAATTTCTGTATTCTCAATGATCCCATTAATTTCTCTTCTATTAATAACTGATTTCTTTATTTTTTTGGTTGAATATTAATAACTGATTTCTATTAACTAATGAATAACACCATATTTTCATAATATATAAAATTACATAACATACATTTGTTCACAAAAAAAAAAATTATATCACTGTTTTTAGGTGCTCCTTCACGTGCTGAGAAAAAAAATGCTCCTTCACGTTGTATATATAAAGCAAATTTTTATATAGATTATAAGTGTACCTTAATATTATAATTATAGTATATAAATATGTATACTCTCTGTTCGTTAACTTTTCTTTTTAGGTTTGGACACACATATTATGAAAATATTGATCATTATGATTATAATTTTTATATAAGTTTTGTCTAAAATGTTCCTATTTAATTCTTATTGAAAATTATAGTAATATTTAATTTTTATTAGGAAATGTGCCCATTAATTAATGTATAATAGTTTAAAGATAAGATATATGATAAAAGTATAATTAATTATTAATTAATAATTAAAAAAAATGATTGAATGAAAGGTTAAAATTGAAAAAAAATATCTTTAATAACGAAAATTGTAAAAAGGCAAAAAAATATTGAATAAGAAAAAAACTAAAAAACCAAAAGTTTGTTGAAGTATTGACTCAGTCCAAATCTTCCTCATTCAAATTCTCAACAAAGTGAAGATTATCTCTTTATTTATTTATTTTTATTTCTAGTTTATTTAAACTTGTATTTATCTGTAACCACCAGTTAGTTTTGCATACTTCATATACAAATATATACTGTTGTATGTTTAAGACGTGTTGTTGAGTTTTTGAATAAAAATATCAGAGTTATTATTTCTCTGTAATGTTAAGAAACTAAAGAAATGTATTTTAATCTTCAATCATAAAACTATAGAGAAATACTATATAGAAAAAGGTTTGAATCCAATTTGAAAAAAAATAATTACATTCAAAAGAATAATATAATACCTAAAATTGACACTTTTTAATGGAATACAAATTAATACAAAAATAAACTACAACTTAAAGAAGGCTCAAACAGGACACCTACACATTATACATAAATCCTATGGCATTTGGAGTGGCATCCACGTTGTTTTGGAGAAAGAGGAAAAAAATGTTGTTCCATCTTCCATACTCTAAAATCTCAACCTTTATGTTTACCAAAAAATTAAAAAATAAAACCTCAATCTCTATCACATAACCACCATACACAAAAGCAATACATCACTGCTTTCTTAAAACCATACTGCCATAGAGTAGGAATAAAATAATTGAGAGAAAAATGGTTTTCATTTTCATTTATTAATGTTGTACACAGTTACAACATATATAGAATAGAATAAGAGTGAAAGATTTGCATTTCAAATATAATTACAAAATATTAAATAATAAAAGATAGAGCCTAAAGAATAGAAACAGAGTGTGAAGAGGAGGTTATCACTCCAACAACTGTCGCGTCTACCCTACTCTTGAATTCACCTTCTCTCTTCTTTCCCCATGATTTTTTTCATTCTGATAGTAATGTTGTAAAACCGCAAACCACCAGCATAGATAAGTATTTGGTCTCCTTCATTCTGATTGACAACAATGTCATTTTGATTCATAACGCTCCAATTTATAAGAACCAAAAAAATGGTAAGACGGAAAAGAACTTGAATATGAAAGATTGAAAACAATACAATGAACAATGAGTTTGATTCAACTTCACCTTTATTTATAAGATTTGAGATGGGTTAAAAAAATTAATTACAGAAGATTGAAAAGGTTTCACTACTCCTTGTTTATAGGAGATTGAAAAGGTCCTTCAAATCCTCACTCTCAGGTTCAAATTCCAAAACTGCAGTGAATAATAATATTAGCAAATAAACTATTAGTCTCAAAAACAAATCTTAGCAAATAAATTATTAGTCTCACCTTCCTTACAAATCCAAATCATGTTTTTCGTAATAAGGCGAGAAATATGAAGATGAAGAAAGTGAGAGTCGAAGAATAACTTACTGAAACCGAAATCTCAATCAACATCGATCAGCGGTGATGATGGCGGTGGTGGCAGTCGATTCTCCGCGACGTAGATTCCTTGGTATCGATCTGCATGACTTTGATAGTGAAAAGAATATGGTGGTGGTGTCCATTGCTATCTATTGAGAGATGAAAGAGATAGATAGAGAAAGAGAGGAGAGAGAGAGAGTGAGTGAGCTTGTAGATGAGAAAAAGGAAGAAGAAAATGAATCTGAGGCCCCAAGCAAAACCGTTTTTTATTCTCAACTTGGCTTCTCAAAGAAGCTTGATCACTGAAAAGTCTCATTAATTTGGTTCTTTTTTTTCGTGTCATCAGTGTTGTACGTATGCAAAATTAACATGAATATTAGTGTAAAAAAAAAGGTTCACCTGCAGTGTATCTTCTTGGATACTACACTGATTAGTAAAGTCATTAGTGTTATTAATGAGTGATTTGGGCAGGAATTCAGGATTAGGGTGTATGATACCCATTTGAATTTATAAATAGTATTGATAAAAAGTTTTTTATAATTTGGTTCAATTTAGTTCTGGTTCAGTTCAATTGAACCGGATTTTTTGAACACCCCTAGAAAATACCTGCCTGCGTGAAACAGAACTTGCAATTGTTGGTTTTAAATTTTCGTTTGTCGTTTCACGAAAACAATTCGTGGTATATAGCTTTGCAAAAAAGAATAAATAAATAAAAAATAAATTGTCACTTTGGTCCCTGAATTTACACAGCACTTTCACTTTAGTCCCTGAAATCAACAAAAATGCTCTTAGGTCCCTGACTTTGTAAAAAATCATTCACGTTAGTCTCTGCCCCTAACCCCCGTCAACGAACGTTAACGGAGTGATGACGTGGCTGATTGGGGGCCTTAAACGACGTCGTTTCTGCGTCCTAGTGGCACTTATAATGGAGTAAACTTTCTCGTTAGCCTACCGGCTGAATCAGTGCCATATTCAGCTGCACCAGTCCCATGTTTTGAAGCTGAACAGTTCAAAATATGCACACTTCAAAACATGGCACTGATGCAGCTGAATATGGGACTGATGCAACTTAACATGGCACCGGTACAACTGATGAGACTAACGTGACAGTTTACTCCATTATAAGTGCACGGGGACGCAAAAACGACGTCGTTTAAGGCCTCCAGTCAGCCACGTTATCACTTCGTTAACGTCTGTTGACGGGGGTTAGGAGCAGGGACTAATGTGAATGACTTTTTACAAAGTCAGAGACCTAAAAACATTTTTTCTAATTTCAGGGACTAAAGTGAAAGTAATGTGTAAATTCAGGGACCAAAGTGACAGTTTACTGAAAAAAAAGCGTGGCTTTTGTAACTTGGTGTGTAACTTGTACTCGCTCTTTTATGCGTGTTTTTGGAGTCGATAGCTTTAAAAAAAATACTAACCGATATTCTTCCACGGTACTGCAACTTGGTTCCATGTACTCCTCTCATTGCTGATATCATTTTATTCTTGCTTTCTTATTCTTCTTCATTAGCTAATATTGTACTAACACACTGAGATCCCATTTGAACTCTCAGTGGTACTTATTTAGTGCAATTCAGTTTTTCTTACAGCTCAAGTTACTTCTCTGGTTCTTTATACTTTAATTTTCTATTTAAATATTCACATAACAAGTTGGTGCTTTCATTGGACTTCACTTTGGCAGAAAATCGAGGTTCATCTGAGCTAAAACAGGTTCTAGACTTAATGGAAAAGCGTGACAGAGAACACGCCATGGAAATGGGTGAGCTGTGTGCTGCTATTGAAGATTTAAAAGTTAATATGCCAAGTGGAGGTCAGAACTCAAAAGGAATTAACAATTCCTTCCAGATGCGCAGTGTGAAGCTTGATTTTCCCAGATCTGATGGTTCGAATGTGCTTGAATGGATTTTTAAAGCCAAGAAGTTCTTCGATTACTACAACATTGATGATGAGCAGAGGCTAACAATTGCTGCAATACACCTTGAGAAATCAGTTGTTCCTTGGTATCAGATGATGCAGAGAAACAACCCCTTCTTATCTTGGAATACTTTCACCAGATGCTTGGAGTTAGAGTTTGGCCCTTCTCCCTTTGACTCTCCTAGAGCTTCTGTTTTTAAACTTAATCAAACTGGTTCTGTTAAAGACTATTACAATGAATTTACTTCTTTAGCTAATAGAATTTATGGTGTTAGTGCTGAGGCATTGTTGGACTGTTTCACTAGTGGTCTTAAAATAGACATCAATAGGGAAGTTATTGCATAATCCCCTAATTCCATTCACAAAGCTGTCTCACTTGCTAGATTATTTGAAGAAAAATACTCATACAAACCTAAACCTTACACTTACTCTTCCCCTAAACCAAACACTACCCAAGCTACTAACCAGTCCTTCAACAATCCACCACAACAACCCATCTTACACACACCAAACTAGAAACCCTTCCCTCAGGCCTATAGAAACCCAAATATCAAGAGAATGTCTCATGTTGAAATGCAGTCAAGAAGAGAAAGAGGGATTTGCTATACTTGTGATGATAAATTCACTACAACACACAAATGTCCAAATAGGCAATACATGTTTTTGCAAGTTAATTATGATGATGATGAGCCTGTGCAGGACCCTGAGCCTAGTTCTGAAGTTGTTGATCAGGAATTAACCCACCATCTTTCTTTCAATGCCCTTAGAGGTGCCTCTGGTGTGGGAACAATGAGGTTTATTGGTGTTTTGAATGGAATGACTATTCAAATATTACTGGACAGTGGCAGTAATGACAATTTTTTGCAGCCTAGAATAGCTCATTGCCTCAAATTACCCATTGAACCTGCTACAGAATTCCAAGTCTTGGTTGGTAATGGCAATACCTTGACTACAAAAGGGAGAGTTCAACAAATTCAGGTTCAAGTACAGGGATAGACTCTCAGCTTACCTGTGTTTTTGCTGCCAGTTTCTGGAGCTGATTTGGTCCTTGGAGCTGCTTAGATAGCTACTTTAGGCCCTCACATTGCAGACTACAGTGCTTTAACAATCATGTTCTATTTAGACAAGAAATTGATTACTCTTGTTGGTGATAGTCATAGCCTTCTTTATCAGGCTGAATACCATCATCTCAGAAGGTTGTAGAAAACAAATGCTATTGATGAATTGTTTACTCTGCAGATTGTTCCAAAATACTCTGCAATGGATCAATGGAAAGACATTCCTGAGAATGTTGAACCTAAAATTGCCCTCCTCTTGCACACATACAGAGAAGTTTTCTCTAAGCCTAAGGGTCTTCCACCTGCAAGATCTCAGGATCACCACATTCCCTTGATTCCAAATAGTTCTGCAGTGAAAGTAAGGCCTTATAGGTATCCACACAGTCAAAAAGAGCAGATAGAATTGATGATCACAGAGATGCTTGATGAAGGAATCATTGTTCCTAGCTCTAGCCCATTTTCTTCTCCAATAATTTTGGTAAAGAAGAAAGATGACACTTGGAGATTCTGTACAGATTATAGAGCCTTAAATGCCATTACTATAAAGGATAGTTTTCCTATTCCTACAGTGGATGAGCTGGTGGATGAATTATTTGGTGCAAGGTATTTTTCCAAGTTAGATTTGAGATCAGGATATCACCAAATCTTGGTGAATCCTGAAGACAGATATAAAACAGCATTCAGAACTCACCAAGGCCATTATGAATGGCTGGTAGTGCCATTTGGCCTCACAAATGCCCCAACCACATATCAGTGTCTAATGAATGACATTTTCAAAGGGCTTTTGAGAAAGTCAGTGTTGGTATTTTTTTTTATGATATACTAATTTATAGTCAGAGCGGGAAGGCACATTTGATTCATCTTGAGCAGGTGCTGCAGATACTTCACAAACATACTTTATTTGCCTAAATGTCAAAGTGTTCATTTGGCTTGCAACAAATTGATTACTTGGGTCATACGGTCTCAGGTGCAGGAGTTTCCATGGATCAGACAAAAGTCCAAGAAGTCATACAGTGGCCTTCACCTACTAATCTTAAGCAGCTCAGAGGTTTCCTAGGCCTCACTGGATATTATAGAAGGTATGTGAAGGGATATGCTACCATAGCAAACCCTCTCACAAACCTTTTGAAGAAAGATAGCTTTCATTGGAATGCTGATGCAGCTACAACTTTTGATAAATTGAAACAAGCCATAACTTCTGCTCCAGTTCTGGCTTTGCCTGACTTTACCAAACATTTTGTATTGGAAATACATGCCTCAAGTACAGGTGTGGGGGCAGTATTGAGCCAACAACAACATCCAATTGCTTATTTCTCCAAAAAGCTGTCTAACAGAATGCAGAAACAGTCAGCTTATGCAAGAGAATTTTATACTATCACTGAAGCAATTGCTAAATTCAGACACTATTTGCTAGGCCATAAGTTCATCATTAGGATAGATCAGAAAAGTTTGATAAGCTTGACTGATCAAACCTTGCAAACACCTGAACATCAAGCATGGTTGCATAAATTTCTGGAATATGATTTTTCCATTGAATATAAACCTGGAAGAGAAAATCTGGTTGCAGATGCTCTATCTAGGTCCTTTTTCATGGCTTGGTTAGAGTTGAAGCCAAACTTAGTTGAATAAATCAAAAAGGCTCTAGAGACTGATGAGGGACTTCAACAAATTATACAACAGTGCAAAGAAAATGGTTCAGGTGTTTCTAACTACCATTGGCAGCATGGTTTGCTTTACTGGAAACAAAGGCCGGTAATTCCTAAAGATCATGGTTTAATTCAACAATTACTCCATGAATATCACTCATCTCCTATAAGTGGTCATTCTCGAATAACAAGAACTATGTGTTGGAAGTCAAGCTAGTGTTGGAAGGCATGCTTCAAACTCTCTTATGGACTTCAAGTATAATTCAAGATGTTGTTTTGATGATTACAAGCCAACTCAAGTTCAAGCTCACAAGTGTCATCCTTATTCAAGATTGAAGAATCAAGCAAAGCATAGTTTAGAAACCTTCTCCTTAGATCATTTGTAAGGTAATGGACTTCTAATTCTTTAAGAGTTTACAAAAGCCAACAAGTTTTTCATTTTAAAGAGAGAAGAAGAAAAATGTGTTTTTCATGAAAAAGTGTTTTCTGCATTAATCTTTGTGAAAATACTTGATGTTACAAAACTCTGTATATTTTTATGTTTGCAAGAGAGAGTAATCGATTACCTTCTCAAGATAATCGATTAACTTTGTTGCATCATAGAAAAATCAGAGAGGTTGTAATCGATTAAATGAATCTTGTTAATCAATTACTTTCTTATGGGAGTAATCGATTACCTAGCTCAAGTAATCGATTATAATTGTTGCATCATATATTTTTTTTCAGAGGCTTAGTAGATTACAAGCTCTGTAGTAATCGATTACATGATGTTGCATCATATGGATATCAGAGGCTCAGTAATCGATTAATTGCTTAAGTGTAATCGATTAAATGAGTTGCATCATACATTGAACAAGAGTGGTGTAATCGATTAACTATTCTTGGTGTAATCGATTACATGGTTTTCAAATAAATTTAAGAATTTATATTTTTGAAGGAATAATCGATTACCTTCAGAAAGTAATCGATTACTTCAAGTTTTATTGAAAAACGTGTCAGATACATTTTGATTATTTCCTGATTTGTTTTTATATATAATATTTTGATTTATTTTACAAAATTCGAAAATGATTTTAAATTTGAATTATTTCCTTTTAGTTTTAAGAATCAAATCTTTATTTTATTTCGTAAATCATTTTGATTTTAAAACTTATTTCAAATCTTATTTTATTTGGTTTTGATTTTAAAATCTTTTTTATTGTAAAAAGGTTTTTCTATTTTAAAAAAGGATTTTCACTCCAACATTCAGAGATTGATTTTTTCATTCATTCATTCATACTTTTTCTGATCATCACGTTTCTCTTTTCTTCTTCTCACATCTTCTGGTTTTCACGTTCATTCTTTTGAAGAACAAAACCTTGTTGGCTGAGTAACTCCTAGAGAAAGTACTTCATTATCATAAGAGCTTATTGTAGAATCTGTGTTTTGAGAACACGATATACTTGTTGTAATCACTCACATCAATTGTCTAAACCTTAGTGGTAGGGAGAGAATCCCGTAGTTGAACGTTGTGGCGTTCGTAGGCTGAGGAACCCTGCTGTGTGATTGAGGCCCCTAGCGAAGGGAGGTTCCTAGTAGTGTGCGGGGTGCTCTTGGTTGTAATAGGGTGCGGCTCTATTGCTGGTTATAATAATTCTCAGGCGGGTCGCTTGGGGACTGGACTAGGCCTTTCGACGGGAAGGCTGAACCAGTATAAAATTCACCGGTGCAAGCTTTTCTATCCCTTATCTCTTTTTATTTCCGTTTATTTCAATTTTTACGTTTCCGCGCTACTCGAATTATTTTATCTATCGTTTTCACGATCCGTTTCAAACGCTTAATCTCTCCGTCTCAAAACAATTTTTAATTTGTAAAGGTTTTTACAATACATTAATAAAAATCGATTCACCCCCCCCTCTCGAGATTTTGAGGCCAAAACCAACAATTGGCATCAGAGCTAGTCTCTTGTGTTAAGACTTAACCGTCTCAAGAGTATGTCTTCAAACTCTCTATTTGGTGGTGAAGGGAGTTCTATTAACCGTCCTCCCATGTTTGATGGGGTAGGGTATGCATATTGGAAAGCCCGTATGAAAATTTTTATTCAAGGAGTCAGATTAAAGGTTTGGGATGCCGTCGTAAATGGTCCCTATGTTCCTACCTATGTGGTTAATGGTAACACCGTCGAAAAGCCTATGGCTGAGTGGACGGAGGAGGAGGAACGTAGAGTCCAGTACGACCTGAAATCAAAAAATATTATAACATCTGCTTTGAGCTATGATGAGTTTTTCAGGATATCAACATGCGAGACAGCACAACAAATGTGGGATACGCTGGAAGTCACGCATGAAGGTACGACTGAAGTGAAGAGATCAAGAATCAACACGCTGACCGATGAATATGAGTTATTCAGAATGAAAGATGGAGAATCAATTCAAGAGATCCAAAAACGCTTCACAATGATTGTAAATCAACTGACGACATTGGGGAAGAAATTCACCAATGAGGATCTAATCAACAAAGTTCTAAGGTGTTTGGGAAGAGAATGACAACCCAAAGTGACGACGATTGCTGAATAAAGAAACCTTTCAACCATGATGCTGGCAACTCTCTTTGGGAAGTTACAAGAGCACGAAAGTGAATTAAAAAGATTGGCTCAACACGAAGAAGAGAACAAGAAGGTCAAAAGTTTGGCTTTCAAGGCTGAAGCACCAGCAACAGAAAGTGACTCGGACAAAGAATTGTTAAATGATGAACACATGGGTCTATTGGTCAAAAAGTTCGGGAAATTTCTGAGAAAGAAAAATTTCAATAAAAGAGACAACAACAAGAGTGGAGGCTCAACCATTACATGTCATGAGTGTGGAAAGCCTGGTCACATCAGAGCAGACTGCTACCAGTTGAAAAAGAAAGAGAATTCAGAAAAAGGCACCTCAAATTCAAAGAAAGGGAAGCAAGCATATTTGGCATGGCTAGACAATGAAGGAAGTTCGGATGAGGATTCAGACGAACAAGAGGAGACCGCCAACATATGCTTAATGGCTCACGGAGATGAGGTAACTTCTGAACTAAATTTTTCTTATGATGAATTACAAGAGGCCTTTGAAGAATTGCATGAGGAATCGATGAGGTTATCCTTATTGGTTTCTTTAGAAAAGAAAAATTCAGCTTCTCTTTTAGAAAAGAATAAAAACCTTATTAAAGAAAATGAACTTTTGAAAAATGAAAATAAGGAGTTGAATTTGACTTTGAAAAATTCTTTAAACACCTCGAGCAATGACATTAAATTTAAAGCTAGTTCTTCTTCTTGTAAATTCTGCAAGGATCTTGTTAAAGAAGTTGAGGATTTGAAAGAAACCCTTGCAAAATTTACGAAAGGTAGAAATACTTTAAATTTAATGCTAGGGAGACAAAAATGTTTCTTTAATAGAGCGGGTTTAGGATATCAACCCGGAAGACATCAAAAGAAATTAAGTACCATTTTTGTCCTTGCTAGAAATCATAAGAAACCTTTAATTATCTGTCATATTTGTGGTAAAAAGGGCAATGATGCACATGAATGCATACACCGGAAAGTGAAGTTCGTTAAACCGAACAATGAAACTAAAAGGTGGCATGTTTTAAACTATGGCTATACTAACGCTCAAGGACCCAAAAAGATATGGGTACCTAAAAAGAAACCTTGAAATCTTTGCTTGTAGGTTACTCCGGAAGAAAGGAAATCGTGGTGGTACTTGGACAGCGGATGCTCAAAACATATGACTGGAGATAAATCTAAATTCTCGCATCTCGTGCCAAAGGACCAAGGACATGTGACTTTCGGAGATAACAATCAAGGAAAGATTCTCGGAGTCAGTAAAATTGGTACACCTCCTAACCCTTGTATTGAAAATGTCTTACATATTGAGGGCCTAAAACAAAATCTACTAAGTATTAGTCAGTTGTGTGATAAAGGCAATATGATTATTTTTGATTCTGATAGATGTATTATCAAGGATAAAATTGATAATCTTATTAAGCTAATTGCTCGCAGGATAAACAATGTTTATGTTATTGATTTTAACTCAATACCCTCAAATGATGCAAAATGTTTATTAAGTAAAGAGGATGAATCGTGGCTATGGCATCATAGAATAGGTAACATCCACATGGCTCATTTAAATAAAATTTCTTCTAAAAACTTAGTAGTTGGTCTGCCAAAGCAAAATTTTTCTATTTCTGAAAATTGTGATCCTTGTTCTAAATCAAAACTCACAAGGGCATCTTTTCCTTCTAAAAATCTTGTTTCAACTCAAAGGCCCTAGGAACTTTTACATATGGATCTTTTTGTACCGTGTCAAACAAAAAGCTTTGGTGGCAACTATTATTGTTTAGTTGTGGTGGATGACTATTCTAGGTATACATGGACGTTTTTTATTACTCATAAAAATGACACATTTCATGAATTTAAAAAGCTAGCCAAGATTATTCAAAACCAATCGCATTTGAGCATTGCATCCATTAAAACTGATCATGGTGGAGAATTTGAAAATCATCTTTTTGAAAATTTTTGCGAAAAACATGGAATTAAACATTATTTTTCAGCTCCAAGAACTCCTGAGCAAAACGGGGTTGTGGAGAGGAAAAATCGTTCATTAAAAGAGCTTTCAAGAACAATGCTTAATGACATGAATTTGCCTGCATATTTTTGGGCCGATGCAGTGAGTACAACTTGCTATGTTATGAACCGTGTTTTAATAAGACCTATTTTAAAGAAAACCCCCTATGAGCTGTACAAGGGGAGAAAACCAAATATTTCTCATTTTCGTGTTTTTGGATGTAAATGTTATGTGCATAATAATGGTATAGAAAATCTAGGAAGTTTTGAGGCTAGAGTTGATGAGGGCATATTCCTTGGATATTCTGTTTCGAGCAAAGCATATAGGATTTACAATAAATCTCGTAATACTATTGAAGAATCTATTCATGTATCATTTGATGAATCCGACCCCAGAAAGTTGGGAAAGGTATCTGTTGATGACATTTCAGGTATTCTTGGAGATTTATTCATTGATGAGGATGAGGAGCAAAATGTTAAAAGAAAGGATCATTCCGAAAGCAAGGAAAAATCAGTTGAATCAGTTGAGGAGAAAAATCAAGAACAATCCATGGAACTCAACGCTGATTTGCCTAAGGAATGGAGAACTTCGAGGCACCATCCCATTGATCAAATCATAGGTGACATCAATAAAGGTGTAAGTACTCGCAATTCTATTAGCAATCTATGTAACTTCTTCGCATTTGTTTCTCAAGTGGAGCCAAAAAATATTTCTGAGGCTACGCTTGATGAGCATTGGCTTTTGGCAATTCAAGAGGAATTAAACCAGTTCGAAAGAAATCAGGTGTGGGAACTTGTTCCTAGGCCTGAGTCTCATCCGATTATTGGAACTAAGTGGATTTATAAAAATAAACTCGATGAGGCTAGTTTAATTGTTCGAAACAAAGCTAGGTTAGTTGCACAAGGTTACAACCAGGAAGAGGGGATAGATTATGAGGAAACATTTGCCCCTGTTGCTAGGTTGGAAGCCATTAGATTGCTTTTAGCTTTTGCATGCATTTTAGATTTTAAATTATATCAAATGGACGTAAAGAGTGCCTTTCTTAATGGTTTTATAAATGAAGAAGTTTATGTGTGTCAACCTCCCGGCTTTGAAAGTTATGAACACCCGGATTATGTTTTTAAATTGAAAAAGGCTTTGTACGGACTCAAACAAGCTCCTACAGCGTGGTATGACCGTCTTAGCAAATTTTTATTACAAAATAATTTTGAAAGAGGGAAGATTGATAACACACTTTTTATTAAAAAGAAACGAAAGGACATTCTTTTAGTTCAAATTTATGTAGATGATATTATTTTCGGTGCTACTAATGAAACCCTTTGCAAGGATTTTTCGAGTATGATGCAGGAAGAGTTCGAGATGTCTATGATGGGCGAGCTGAACTTTTTCCTGGGATTGCAAATAAAACAGGCAAAGGATGGGATTTTCATTAGCCAAACAAAGTATTGCAAGGAACTGTTGAAACGATTTGGCATGGATAAGGCCAAGGCAGTAGCAACACCTATAAGCACATTTTGCTATTTGGACAAAGATGAAGGAGGTAAATCCGTAGAAATCACTAAATATCGAGGTATAATCGGATCCCTTCTCTATTTAACGGCAAGTAGGCCGGATATAATGTTTAGTGTTTGTCTTTGTGCTCGTTTTCAATTGAATCCAAAAGAAACGCACATGGTTGCTGCCAAACGTATAATGAAATATCTGTCTGGCACAACTGACATGGGTTTATGGTACCCCAAAGGTTCTTCATGTAATCTTGTTGGGTATTCTGATTCTGACTTTGCTGGGTGCAAAGTAGATAGAAAAAGCACTAGCGGCACTTGTCATCTTCTTGGCAATTCTTTGGTATCATGGGCTAGCAAGAAACAGTCTAGTGTAGCCCTATCTACAGCTGAGGCTGAATATGTCGCCGCGGGTAGCTGTAGTGCGCAAATCTTATGGTTGAAACAACAACTCCTAGAGTTCGGTGTAAGTCTAGATCACATTCCCATAAAATGTGATAATACCAGTGCTATTAGTATAACCAAAAACGCAGTGCAACATTCTCGCACCAAGCATATTGAGATTCGACACCATTTTATACGTGATCATATTCAAAAGGGTGATTGTATTATTGAGTATGTTGATACTTCGCGGCAGTTAGCTGATATCTTTACGAAACCTCTTCCAAAAGAAAATTTCTTTTTCATTCGTAGAGAAATTGGTTTAACTTCTGCCTCTCACCTCTTTTGAGTATGTGATTTTGTTTATAACTCTTGTTATTATTGATGCATTTTCTCAGTGTTTCAGGGGGAGATAGCACATCTTTTTGATGATTACAAAAGGGGGAGAGATATTCTGATATTGATTTAATCATACAGGGGGAGAGATACTCTGAAGATGCAAATTTTCTGCAGTGATATATTTTATTTATGCATCTATATAGAGGGAGAAGATATGAATTGTTATATTCCTTGTATTTATTGTTCTAAGGAAGGTTATTGTTATATACATATATGTGTTTTTGCTTGTATAACACTTGTGGTGCAGATAGTAAAGAGCATATCAGAATCGTTGTTTGTCATCATCAAAAAGGGGGAGTGTTGGAAGTCAACCTAGTGTTGGAAGGCATGCTTCAAACTCTCTTATGGACTTCAAGTATAATTCAAGATGTTGTTTTGATGATTACAAGCCAACTCAAGTTCAAGCTCACAAGTGTCATCCTTATTCAAGATTGAAGAATCAAGCAAATCATAGTTTAGAAACCTTCTCCTTAGATCATTTGTAAGGTAACGGAGTTCTAATTCTTTAAGAGTTTACAAAAGCCAATAAGTTTTTCATTTTAAAGAGAGAAGAAGAAAAATGTGTTTTTCATGAAAAAGTGTTTTCTGCATTAATCTTTGTGAAAAGAAAAATGTGTTTTTCATGAAAAAGTGTTTTCTGCATTAATCTTTGTGAAAATACTTGATGTTACAAAACTCTGTATATTTTTATGTTTGCAAGAGAGAGTAATCGATTACCTTCTCAAGATAATCGATTAACTTTGTTGCATCATAGAAAAATCAGAGAGGTTGTAATCAATTAAATGAATCTTGTTAATCAATTACTTTCTTATGGGAGTAATCGATTACCTGGCTCAAGTAATCGATTATAATTGTTGCATCATATATTTTTTCAGAGGCTTAGTAATCGATTACAAGCTCTGTAGTAATCGATTACATGATGTTGCATCATATGGATATCAGAGGCTCGGTAATCGATTAATTGCTTAAGTGTAATCGATTAAATGAGTTGCATCATACATTGAACAGGAGTGGTGTAATCGATTAACTATTCTTGGTGTAATCAATTACATGGTTTTCAAATGAATTTAAGAATTTCTATTTTTGAAGGAATAATCGATTACCTTCAGAATGTAATCGATTACTTCAAGTTTTATTGAAAAACGTGTCAGAATCATTTTGATTATTTCCTGATTTGTTTTTATATATAAGATTCTGATTTATTTTACAAAATTCGAAAATGATTTTAAATTTGAATTATTTCCTTTTAGTTTTAAAAATCAAATCTTTATTTTATTTCGTAAATCATTTTGATTTTAAAACTTATTTCAAATCTTATTTTATTTGGTTTTGATTTTAAAATCTTTTTTATTCTAAAAAGGTTTTTCTATTTTAAAAAAGGATTTTCACTCCAACATTCAGAGATTGATTTTTTCATTCATTCAT
This sequence comes from Crotalaria pallida, assembly GCA_037953625.1. Lineage (NCBI taxonomy): Eukaryota > Viridiplantae > Streptophyta > Magnoliopsida > Fabales > Fabaceae > Crotalaria > Crotalaria pallida. Next base: position 90,440,945 of record CM075653.1, read on the forward strand.
TCATACTTTTTCTGATCATCACGTTTCTCTCTTCTTCTTCTCACATCTTCTGGTTTTCACGTTCATTCTTTTGAAGAACAAAACCTTGTTGGCTGAGTAACTCCTAGAGAAAGTACTTCATTATCATAAGAGCTTATTGTAGAATCTGTGTTTTGAGAACACGATATACTTGTTGTAATCACTCACATCAATTGTCTAAACCTTAGTGGTAGGGAGAGAATCCCGTAGTTGAACGTTGTGACGTTCGTAGGGTGAGGAACCCTGTTGTGTGATTGAGGCCCCTAGCGAACGGAGGTTCCTAGTAGTGTGCGGAGTGCTCTTGGTTGTAATAGGGTGCGGCTCTATTGCTGGTTATAAGAACTCTCAGGCGGCTCGCTTGGGGACTGGACTAGGCCTTTCGACGGGAAGGCTGAACCAGTATAAAATTCACCGGTGCAAGCTTTTCTATCCCTTATCTCTTTTTATTTCCGTTTATTTCAATTTTTACGTTTCCGCGCTACTCGAATTATTTTATCTATCGTTTTCGCGATCCGTTTCAAACGCTTAATCTCTCCGTCTCAAAACAATTTTTAATTTGTAAAGGTTTTTACAATACATTAATAAAACTCGATTCACCCCCCCCCCCTCTCGAGATTTTGAGGCCAAAACCAAAACTATGGCTAGATTATCCTCTCAATTTTTTTGGCCCAAGAGGCTGAAGGATGCTACTGCATTTATACAACAATGCTTGATCTGCCAACAAGCCAAAACAAAAACAACTCTTCTTGCTGGGTTGCTACAGCCATTGCCAGTACCTGATCAGATATGGGATGACATAGCTATGAACTTCATTGTTAGCCTACCTTCCTCAAATGGTTATACAGTGATCATAGTGATTATTGACAGGCTCTCAAAGTATGCTCACTTTGCTACACTCAAGCATGACTTCAACAACAAACAAGTTGCATAATTATTTCTAGCCACTGTGGTGAAGCTGCCTGGATTTCCAAAATCCATTGTCACTGACAGAGATAAGGTGTTTACCAGTCAATTTTGGAAACACTTATTCAAGTTGAGTGGTACAACCTTGAATTTCAGCACTGCCTACCATCCACAATCTGATGGACAATCAGAAGCTCTAAACAAGTGCATAAAGATGTATTTAAGGTGCTTTACTTTTGATAATCCTAAGCAATGGACTAAACTTCTGCCTTGGGCAGAATTTTGGTACAATACAGCATTTCACACAAGTTTACAGGCAACTCCCTTCAAGATAGTTTATGGCAGAGAACCACCAACTATTTTTAATTACACCCCTAACACTACTGATCCCCTTTCTGTTCAGGAAATGCTACAACAGAGAGACCTGACCATTGCTCAATTGAAAAATCACATTAACTAAGGCTCAAGATAAGATGAAGAAATTTGCTGACAGAAAAAGACTCCATAGAGAGTTCCAAATTGGTGATTCTGTTTTGGTGAAGCTGCAGCCATACAGACAGCATTCTGTGGCACTGAGAAAGAACTAAAAATTGGGTCTAAGGTACTTTATGTGACGACCCGCAAATTCCTCATCTGTTTTAAACGGATTTTTGAGATATATTTTATCAATAATAGACGTATTGATGTAAAGCTGAGTGTTTTCATGGATTTACAGTCGAAGATTTCATTATTTGAGATTTCTTTAAGAAGCGGAATTCTTTGTAAACTTTAATAGATTGATTAACTTTGAAAATTCATATCTTTTTAACCGTAACTCCGAATTTTGTGATCTTTATATGAAAACGATCGCATTGAAACGTAGAATTTGAAAATGTAACTTTTGCAATTTTCTGGGTTGATTTATAAAAATTTATTCTCTGGGTTTGTGAAGAACGAATTTTGACAAATATTGATTGTTAAAGGTAGCTAGAAAATCTCAAATGAACTTGTCTTTTTGAAAATCTCTTATGCGTATGAAAGCATAGTTTTGAAAATAATTTGGAAACTATATCTATGTCTATTTTATGCAGATAATTATTTCACTTTGAAATGGCTTAATTCCTTAATATGAAATGTGTTTTGTAGAAAATAAAATTATTGTCATGGCATAAAGCTATTGTGTGGTATGTGTTTGGTTTGATGTGTGTGTGATGAATGATACATGAGAATAATTGTGTAAGTATGATTCTTGAGAGATGTTTGCATCATTGTGTGAATTGATAATTGTCATGTTCTAAGGTAAATATGATTAGGAAATAAAAAGGTAAGATATGTGTGTATGTATGAGTGCTACGGTTTGTGTGTATGTGTGTGAAGCCTAGGATTTTAATTTTTAGGACAAGGAGCCTATAGAATAATTAGAACCATAAGGAAATTAAGTTGGTAGAAAAATTTGAAGTAGTAGAAGTAATCATGCATGAAGTGACCCTAGTGCCTTAATTTACTCCACCATGTCTCCCTTGATTTGATCTCTTGCATGCAAACTTTGAGAAGGACAAAATTGCCCCTCCCATTTGTGCATGAACCTAAACCAAACCAAGGGCAAAAGAGGGATCACGAGTTGGCCTATATATATAGGAGTAGCCTTGGTTCATTTCCCTTATTCATTTCCATTTCACTCTTTCACTCCCAAAACCAAACACAAGTCTTAAGAGCTCATCAACTCTTAGACTAAGAAAGAGAGAGAGAGAGAGAGAGAGAGAGAGAGAGAGAGAGAGAAAAGGAGGCCGTGGGAGAGGGGGGAGAAAGAAGAAGAGTAGGAGCTTGATCAAGAGCATTCCTTGAAGATCCAAGTACTAGAAGGCTAGAAGATCAACTCTTCTTTAGGTTGGTGGTTCGAAGATCTTAAAGAAGATGGGTTAGATTAGGTTTTTCTTTTGATCTTGTAATCTTTCTTCTTTTCCTTCTTTGCATGTTCATTTTTATGGCTTAAAAAATGAGTTCATGTGATGTTTGTGCATGATCATGAACTTTTAAGACTAAAAGGAACTTGTAATGTGTTAAACAATGGACTTGAGGATTCGGTTAAGGTTTTCATGATGGATCTTGATGTTTTTTTAAACTAAATCTTAAAGATCTAAAGATTTGTTTGATATTTTTGTGAGTTTAAAGTAAATCTCTTTGCATGTTAAATTTTCTTGCTTAAACTGTGATCCATGAAGTATTTATGTGATTATTTGATGAACAAATATATGATCTAAGCTTGCTTGATGATAAAGTTGAAATCTTTGGCCTTGCATGTTGGTTTGATGATGATCTTGGTTGACTTAAGTGCATGCATGTGATGATATATGTTTAATAAGTAAAAAGTTGAGATCTTGAGCCTTGCATGTCTTGATTTTGACTTGATCTATGAAAAGCTTTGATCTTTAGTCATGCATGTTGTTTTTGAGCAAAAAAGATTTAGTCTTTCTAAAATGCATGTCACGATTTTGAGAGAAATCAAGGAGACAAGCTTTTGAAAATGATTTTTATGTAAAAAGAACTTGATCTAAGTGATTTGATTCTTGCATGTTGAAAAATAAAATAAAAATCTTGTCTTTTGGATGATGATTCGGTCAAGCTTAAAAGAAATAGGAAATCATGTTTTGATCATCATTTAAAACGCATGCATGTTAATATTCGTTTAATATAAGGACTTTGAATGTATGCATGAAATTTCTGTTGGAACCACAATCGGTGGGTGAAACAACTAGGAAACACTAGGAGAACACCTAGAAGGGGGGGGGGGGGTTGAATAGGTGTTAGATAAACCTTGAAAGATTTTCGAAAGAAACAAATCTAAACGATTAAAACAAATGATTTTCACAAATATCTTTAGTCTTAATCGATTAAAACAAGAAGTTAATCGATTAAAACCTACTGTTAATCGATTAATAAGGCAACTAATTGATTAATGCTGAAAGATCAATTTGAACTAATCGATTAATGAAACCAGTTAATTGATTAATCACTGTTAAAACTGACAAATCACTTTTCAATCAAATACGAAAATCAATCAATTAACACATATGATCAGAGATAAAGCGGAATTGATTAACACCAATATTCTTATTGATTACCTAGGTTATGAAAATGATTTTCCCCAAATCAATTTGTACAATTAAGATTCAATTCAATCAATTATGAAAATCAATCTTTTCTAGGTTTTCAACCAAGAACAATATGAATGACAAGAATGTAAAGAGTTAAGGGTTTAGAGATACGACACAGTGGTTTATCCTGGTTCACTTTCATCCACTTGAAAGCTACTCCAGTCCCCTCTTCAACCAAGAGAGATTCTTCACTATGAGGAATTAGAGTTCTCAAATTACAAGTAAATGCCTCACAAGACTCCCTTCTTGCTAGCCTACAAGAGATACCACACCCTTGCCTTGCAATCCTATTGATGCTCTAATCTAACCTCTAACCTTGCTTGTCAAATCCCCTCAACAAGACTTCCACTTTCTTGATGATGCCTCACACCAAGACTTCCAATTTGCTTGTTAACACAACAAGACTTCCAATTGCTTGATAACAATCAAGACTTCCACTTTGCTTGTTTGCTTGATGAACAACCAAGACTTCCTTTGTTGTAGATAGCTTGCCTTATTTGCAATGATTACAACCAAAATGAAAAACAAATAACAATCCTATGAATCTCTTTCAAAAGCTATGAAAATATCAACATGAGAGATTCAAGGTTCTTGATCAAAGAATGTAAAAATGAAAGCTTTGATCTTTGAAAGTGAGAGAGAATAGAGTGGCTTTGATCTTTGTAAAATGAGTATGAAAATGATTCTAGATGATAGGTAATGATCACAAAGGTTAGGAATAGGTTTATATAGAATACCCAAAAGTTAGGAATGGTTAAAAGTGCTTTTGAGAAGTGAAAAACGCATTTTAAAAACCAGATCTGTACGTGTTAATCGAGTAGCACAAGTCTTAATCGAGTAATCCATGTGTTAATCGATTAACTGCGCAAGCCTTCAAAAATCTAATCGAGTAATCAAAAGCCTTAATCGATTAGTTTAATTGTTAATCGATTAGTTTAGTGAAAAATCAATTAAAACTTGTTTTCTCAAAAACTAAACATTTTCTTTCAAACCTTTAAGCCACCTATTGATTTTAGGTTAAGTGAATAATCAAAATATGATAAAATCATGACTATGAAAGAGATTCACTACCCTCTATATAATTCTACCCAAACTCATAAACTAAGAGACTTGTGAGACAAAAGATAAAACAATAAAACACAAACTACCAAACAAAGTCTTCATGAGTTGGCTCTCTCTTCATCACTTGATGTTTGTTGTTGCTTGTTGAGCTTGAACTTGATCAACACATTTGTAGCTTGTTCAAAACCTTTTGGCATTTATCAAAACATTCTTCATGGATCTTACAATCTCCCCCTTTTTGAAAATGACAAACATGCTTTGAATTTGTGAAGTTGTTGATGCTTGAACCATTTTATCACTTGGTGAGACTCTTGCTCCCCCTCAATTAATGCTTTTGACATTTGAATTCCAATTGAGATAAAAGCTTGATTCTCCCCCTATCTTCAACAACTTTGCTCAACCTACATAAAAACAACAAAAACAACCTTTCTCCAAACATACCATTTCATTTCACCCCAAAATGGTCAAAACATACTATTTCTCCCCCTTTGGCATTATCAAAAAGTAATATATACCAATTTAAATATAAAATGTTAAGCCAAAGTAGAGAAATCAACATTCATTTCTTCACAACATTGATACCAATTGCAATTACAAGAACTATACCAATAGTATAAACAAATGTAAGAACTATACTTTGAAATGTGATACCAATTGGTAAGAAAATATGACAATGAAATATAATACCAATTGTAACAAACTAATTTAAAATAGAAAGTCATCACATCACTTAACAAAGTAAGATATCAATGGTAAAGAAATATCATAAAAGCAACAATAGCATGATAATCATATAATGATCAAAATTAGTATCATTGAGTGATCAATATCAAACAATATCAAATGTCACCAATTTGTAGGATTATCTCTTGATACCAATTGAATATGCAAATGAATGAATAACACATGAAAGTCCTTTTGCTCTTCAATCATACCTACAAAAACAATCATGCTTTGCTTTTTGGTATCCAAATGGTTTTGGATCCATTTTTGTTAGTGTAGGGACTCTCACCCTTTTTCACCCAAACAAACTTTCCTTTAGGTATACCATGCACTTTAATATAACATACATTTGAAGTATGTCCATGAGTACCACAATAGAAACATGTTGGTGCATTTGAATAATCAACTTTAGAAAAATCAACAACATTTCTATGAGATTTACTCTTAGCATTAGTATAACCCAAACCAAACTTGTTTGAATTTTCTCTTTGAAAATTTAACAATGTACGCAATCTAATATCACCATTTTTGAAACTTGCAAGCTTATTTTTCAAAATAGCATTTTCATCTTTAAGCAACTTGCAATTCTCACAATCAACCACATTATTCAATCTACTAGCACAATCACAAGAAGAACTAGCATATATAAGATCAAGAGTTTCATTTTGAAGATTAAGCTCATCAACTTGTTTTTGAAGTTCTAAAATCTCTTGTTGATGTTTCAAAATGAGCTTCTTCCTTTCAATATTTTTCGAAGCTAGTTTCTTGAGATGTTCATGCATTTCTTCATAAGCATTATATAGAATTTCATATTTAGAAGAAATTTCGGATTTAGTTTCACTTACATCGCTTTCGTAGCTTTGCTCACTTGATTCATCATTTGAACTTTCCTCTTCATCTACTAGAGCTATCAAGTTGAGACAAGCGGCATCTTCATCATCCGAAGAACTATTTGATGTGCTTTTCTTGTCATCTTCATCATCACTATTCCAAACTATGTATGCTCTTTTAGATTTTGAATTTTTCTTCTCTTTCTCCTTCTTCTTGAGATACTTAGAACATGCATACTTGAGATGACCCGGCTTTCCACATTCATGGCAAACTATACCTTCTTTTGATGTCTTGGTCTTGTAGTGTGGGGGATCCTTCTCTTTACTTTTGTTCTTGCTCAATCTTCCTTTTCTTCTTAGAATCTTATTGAACTTTCTTAATAGAAGCTTCATCTCCTCTTCATCAATGTCCGAATCGGAATCTTCATTATCATCATTATCGGAACTCTCTTCCTTTTGATATGATCTTTGAGCTTTAAGAGCGATTCCTTTTCTTTCTTTGTTCTTGTCCGACTCTTCATGCATATGTAAGCGTCCAAGCTCCATTTCATGTTCTTGAAGCTTTCCGAAAAGTGTTGCTAAGTCCATGGTGTCCAAGTCCTTTGATTCAACTATTGCGGTAACCTTAGGTTGCCATTCCCTACTTAGACATCTTAAAACTTTGTTAACAAGTTCACAATTCAAGAAAGTTTTACCAAGAGCAATGAGATGATTAACAATATGATTAAAACGCTTTTGCATAAAACATATAGATTCATTAGGCAACATACGAAACAATTCATATTCATGCATCAAAGAATTTAATCTAGCACGCCTAACTTCACTAGTGCCTTCATGTGTGACTTGCAAGGTGTCCCACATTTCTTTGGCATTACGACATTGGGAGACTCTAAAGAACTCAACATAAGATAAAGCGGAGGTGATGATATTCTTAGCTTTTAAATCATATTGAATTTTCCTTTTATCATCATCGGTCCACTTATCTTTGGGAGTTAGTGTAAGTACACCTTCTACATCTTTTGAGGGAATATAAGGACCATTTTCAATGGCTTCCCAAATGTTCACATCTATAGCTTCTATAAAGATTCTCATCCTAATTTTCCAATAACCATAACCCTCTCCACCAAACATAGGAGGGCGATTTATTGAAGCACCTTCACCACCAAAGGGATTCGTAGAACCCATTGTAGTTTCCTCAAGGATATTTACGAAAAAGCTCTATGCTCGTGTCTTTCGACCGAGCTCTGATACCAATTGTTGGAACCACAATCGATGGGTGAAACAACTAGGAAACACTAGGAGAACACCTAGAAGGGGGGGTTGAATAGGTGTTAGATAAACCTTGAAAGATTTTCGAAAGAAACAAATCTAAACGATTAAAACAAATGATTTTCACAAATATCTTTAGTCTTAATCGATTAAAACAAGAAGTTAATCGATTAAAACCTACTGTTAATCGATTAATAAGGCAACTAATCGATTAATGCCGAAAGATCAATTTGAACTAATCGATTAATGAAACCAGTTAATCGATTAATCACTGTTAAAACTGAAAAATCACTTTTCAATCAAATACGAAAATCAATCAATTAACACATATGATCAGAGATAAAGCGGAATTGATTAACACCAATATTCTTATTGATTACCTAGGTTATGAAAATGATTTTCCCCAAATAATTTGCACAATTAAGATTCAATTCAATCAATTATGAAAATCAATCTTTTCTAGGTTTTCAACCAAGAACAATATGAATGACAAGAATGTAAAGAGTTAAGGGTTTAGAGATACGACACAGTGATTTATCCTGGTTCACTTTCATCCACTTGAAAGCTACTCCAGTCCCCTCTTCAACCAAGAGAGATTCTTCACTATGAGGAATTAGAGTTCTCAAATTACAAGTAAATACCTCACAAGACTCCCTTCTTGCTAGCCTACAAGAGATACCACACCCTTGCCTTGAAATCCTATTGATGCTCTAATCTAACCTCTAACCTTGCTTGTCAAATCCCCTCAACAAGACTTCCACTTGCTTGATGATGCCTCACACCAAGACTTCCAATTTGCTTGTTAACACAACAAGACTTCCAATTGCTTGATAACAATCAAGACTTCCACTTTGCTTGTTTGCTTGATGAACAACCAAGACTTCCTTTGTTGTAGATAGCTTGCCTTATTTGCAATGATTACAACCAACATGAAAAACAAATAACAATCCTATGAATCTCTTTCAAAAGTTATGAAAATATCAACATGAGAGATTCAAGGTTCTTGATCAAAGAATGTAAAAATGAAAGCTTTGATCTTTGAAAGTGAGAGAGAATAGAGTGGCTTTGATCTTTGTAAAATGAGTATGAAAATGATTCTAGATGATAGGTAATGATCACAAAGGTTAGGAATAGGTTTATATAGAATACCCAAAAGTTAGGAATGGTTAAAAGTGCTTTTGAGAAGTGAAAAACGCATTTTAAAAACCAGATCTGTACGTGTTAATCGAGTAGCACAAGTCTTAATCGAGTAATCCATGTGTTAATCGATTAACTGCACAAGCCTTCAAAAATCTAATCGAGTAATCAAAAGCCTTAATCGATTAGTTTAATTGTTAATCGATTAGTTTAGTGAAAAATCAATTAAAACTTGTTTTCTCAAAAACTAAACCTTTTCTTTCAAACCTTTAAGCCACCTATTGATTTTAGGTTAAGTGAATACTCAAAATATGATAAAATCATGACTATGAAAGAGATTCACTACCCTCTATATAATTCTACCCAAACTCATAAACTAAGAGACTTGTGAGGCAAAAGATAAAACAATAAAACACAAACTACCAAACAAAGTCTTCATGAGTTGGCTCTCTCTTCATCACTTGATGTTTGTTGTTGTTTGTTGAGCTTGAACTTGATCAACACATTTGTAGCTTGTTCAAAACCTTTTGGCATTTATCAAAACATTCTTCATGGATCTTACAATTTCTAAGGCTTGAAAAATAAGACCTTGATGCGGTATTTGATTTAATAAGTTGATTTAAGTTAAGAAAATGAATTGAAGTTTGTTAAATTTTCCAAGAAGAGCTCACGGTTTTAGGATAAAAAAAAAGAAGAAATAATTTCATGATCTTGTGTCTTTGATGTGAACAAATCTTTGTTTTGACATGTGCATATTTTCGGCCATGAATGATAAAGGTGTTAAGGAAACTTTGTTTTATAAACCTAAAGATGCAAGTTGATGCTTGAACATAATTTAGTTGTTTGGAGTGTATGAAGTTTATATGTTTGGCTTAATTCTTTGATTATATTCGGTTTTGCATGCATATATGTCTAAGTGATTTTATTGTTTAAAAATGAACTTGCATGATAATGTTTCAAGTTGATTAAGTTGATTTAAAGTGTTTGAACTAGTAATCTTTGGTTTATTTTCTTAGAGTAATTCGGTCTCTTGGTATATAAGTAGGTAAATATGAAAATGAAATGGTTTTGAAAGCAATTATGTGGAATAAGTGATTAAGTGTTAATTTGAAAATGAATGTTTAGTTTATAATCAAGTTAAGTGAGTAAGTATGCGGCTTGATTAAGTATATGTATATGCGCTTAAAACTATTAAATTCAATAAAGAAAATATGCTATGTGACTATATGAAAGGATTTATCAAAGTAATGTTTGTTGTTTGTGTATGTTTGGAAAATATGTGAGTACGTAATTAGTTTTGACATTAATTGATTTTAAGATAATTCGATTTGATTTATTTGGGACTGATGGGTCATGTTTAGTGGCTGTCCAAAGTTCGTACTTATTGATAAAGCTTGAATTTTAAAGTGTTAATTTTGAGCTAAAGAATTATTTGAAACAAAAGTGCTTTTACGATGTTTTCGGATTTTTATTAAAGTGATTTTGTGAAGCAATTCTTTGCTGTTCAGAGTTGTTTAAAGTTATTTCATAACTTTAAAAGTGTGTTCATGTGATTTAAAGTATGGTTTTCAAGTGGTATTTGATTTGGGAAAAAGCCGGATTAAAAATGATGAATTTTTCGGTATTTTTGGATATGATTAAGGTGCTATCCAAGACGGACCAGCAACCAAATCAATTGGTTTAAATTATTTTATTAGATATTTTCAAATGGTTTTGAAATACTTAAAGTACTGAGAAAAGTTGGAATTGTTTTGAGAAAACAATTATGTTTTAAGCTATCCGACGAGAAATGAAATGTGTTTGAGTTGAGAGACGATTTTCTTATATAAGTTAATAATAATGTGCTCTGTCTAATACGAGGAATTTTAAAGACGAGGGATTGGGGCAGCTGACAGCGACAAGGATCTGCGGAGATCGTGTGCATATATTTGCTGGGACTAGAGGTGAGAGAGAAGCTTTCCTAAGACACCGTGGTATTTAGGTGATTTATTAGGACGTTCCGGATCATCTCAAAGATCGGAACTTGGTGGTTCCGAGTCAGTAGTATAGTGGCAATTGTTTGTGTTGTGTGGCCACTTATACGAAGGAGACAAAGACCACATGTTGTTGTGTGATGAGATTATATGATGATGATTTGAAATAGCATGCTTATGTTTATCTGCTTAAATATTTAATTATGCATGATGACATTTGAATTGTGGATAATAAGAGTAGCATGTTGATGGACGTCTGTTACGTCTTGAAAATGAGATAATGAGAATAAGATGTGAAAGTAATGAAATATGATTGAAGATAAAGATGAATAAGATAATGTGGATTAGATTGTGAAAGTAAAAGATACAGAGAGAAAGATGTAATACCCTGTTTGGCCTAAGTCCTTAATTGAATAAGGCAGCCTTGATAAGACATTAAGAAAAGAAATAATTATATGAGATATGAGAATGATCTGAAAAGAGATATGAGTTGAGCTTGAGAAAGAATTAAGATATCATGAAAGTCAAGAGAATGTGATAAGAGATGAGATATGATGTGAATGAAAGTATCGTAATGACGTCGAGCCAGAGTTGAGGAAAGCAGTGTTGTTGTTGCTGATTGAAACGAGATGTGATATGAGTGGAGCTTGGCTCCTTTGTTGATGTTTATTGGAATGAGACTTGTGTTGAGTTGAGCTTGCTCCTCCACTAGTGCTCACTGAAACGAGATGATTGTGAAAAGAGATGTTGAGATGATTGTGAAACGAGATGATTGTGAAAAGAGATGTTGAGATGATTGTGAATTGAGATGATTGTGAGATGAGATGCAAGTATGTTGATGCGATCCCAGCTCTGTGCTCTATTGAGAGAAGAAAAGAAAAGTAATATTGAAAAGTAGTGGTCGGGACTCGTTGAAGGGATGCACCAAGGATGAGCCGACCTTAGGATGATAATAAAACTCTAAAACTTTAAAAGACTTTGACGAATGCGAATGTGGTGAGCAATGAGTGCGAAGTAGTGGAGAGGAAGATACCATGAGTATCAGGGATACTCAGGAGGAGATTGCATTAGGGGGAGGCAATGACGGTGAAACATCAAGAAGCCTTGAGTACTTTCTAGGCAGAACAAACTCCACATATGGTATACCAGACGTGGTAGGGACTGGGTCCAAAGTCGTGGTAAGTTCTGCAACGCAACTAGAACTAGTACTGACGCCCCCTAGATTGCAAATCTTGAACAGTGAGAGGGACTGGAACGGGGCTATGTGATTTTGCCACTGTACCCGATTTTTCTACAGTGTGCCTTGATATTATATGATTTGATTTGATTTGAGACTGTACCCGATTTTCTACAGTTCTCCTGGCTTGGAGCCATTTGTTTTGTTGAGACAGCTGTCGAGCCCGCGTGGTAAAGGTCTTGTACTCCTGTTTGCTTCCGACTAGGTTGGGTGGGTGACCGAGGAGATGTAGACGTGTGTGCTAACTGCGAAAGAAACGAGTACCTCGATGATAATTTAATTCCCCAATCATCGATGGTTGTGATCTGATAAGACATGATAAGAACAGTTTAAGAGGCATGAAAAGATTTACAATCATAAGAAGCAAAAGCTTATGAAATGTTGATAATGAGAAATGAATTGAGAATGGAAAGTATGTGTGACACCCTCGATTTATATCTTGAAAATAATCAATATTTCCAAATATAGAATACTTGCTATCAAAAGTTGTGACTGGAAAAAAAATTCCTTTTTATTCGATACTTGCTCAATTATAAATATTTTTAATCTGGACGAATTGTTTGAATTCGGCTTAATAATACCTTAATTACAAAAAGGCTCTCGAGACAATATTTTTCTAACATAGTGAAACAACTTCATGGTCCTTATTAAAATATATTATTTGTCTCTTGAGTTTGATCGAGTATATAAAATATAAACTTATTGCCGAATCCCTTTTTAATCAAAATCAGAGTATGCAGAAGTAAAAGTAATACTTGTGGGGCACTGCTGAGGTAAATAAAACATCATACATATATACATATATACCATGATAAAAACCCCACTAGTATCATCTGTAGCAAGTAACATAAGTCGAGATAGCAAGAGTTTATAAAACATATACAAACCAGCTGCATAAAATAAACCTCACTCTAAGGCCTCTCAAAATATATACAATATATCACATAATCCAAAAGTAGAAGTCCCAGAGCAGGTCATCCATGTCCTCAACAGCTCCTCTGATCCTCCACAGCTCTATCCCTAAAATCTAGGATCTAAAATATCCATGCTATGCAGGCTCCTATGAACCAGCAGGTCCACCTCTAGCAGAAACAGTCGGCTCGACATGCACCTCCTCCTCATCCTCATCCTCCACAGGGTCCTCCTCGACCTCGCCAGACTGGGCAGAGACCCCACCACTGGGTCTAGGATCTGCAGAAGCAGTCCTCTCGAAATCAGTCGGACCAGGAGAAGGAGTCTCCTCAGTGACTACTCTGTGGGAGGAAGGATGAGAACGAGTGGCAGCTCTAGAACGAAAACTATGAAATCGACGCACAGGTCGAGCCGGCGGTGGTCCTCTATATGTATAAAAGGGTGGAACATGCATAGTATAGACTAAAGGGATCCTAAATCGACGAGGTCGCACACGAACCAGAGGGTTAGGGTGGTAGAGAGTGATCTCCATCTCCCCCTCAAAAGTGGCACGGTGCTCCTCGTACGTCCATATACCACTAGGGATAGGGCGTATCTCGATGCAGGCTAGGTATCTGGCCATCACCTAAACAGGGCATAGGGAGTAAGTATACACATATACATAATTGATAAAGACTAAAATTACAAACACAAATATGTCATGGACAGACAACAATGCAGGTACATATGAGCACACCAATTTTCAACATTATATCTCTTATAATGCAAGTGGCATGATGCATGATTTTCTATCCACAACTGAGGCCTCTAAAAGTCCATCTTGGACGTCCATCCAATACACCCTCGTGTTCCCGGAACACTGAAATTCGTTCCCAGAACGTAATGCCAAACCATACTTGGATAATAAGCATCACTCCCAGAGTGTGCATCACGTTCCCAGAATGCATACGTTCCCAGAACGCATAAAAACCAGGTCCCGGACACTGGCCACATTCCCAGAATGTGTCATCAAGTAGGTTACAATTTGGTACTCCCGGAGTACCCTCCTCATATTCCCAGAATATGATAAACGTTCCTACCAACCAAACTTCCATTCTATATTAATGTACAATCATCAAGATTGGTTTTATCTTTACTTTAATTACAATGATTTAGAAATATTTCAATTTATCTTTTGAATGATTAATTTGAGGTATAATCCTTTGACACAAAAATTCTCTCTTGAATTATCTTAAAACATGCCATTAGGCTTAGATTGGGAAAAACATAACCAATGGTATTCAATTCACTTAAAAGACTTCACTTTTATTTTTTAGTTTCAGGTACTAACCGGTTACAGTCTCAGGCTAATCGATTAGAATTACAGACCTGAACTGTTTTACCATTGAAATTCAGAAAACCCTTTTTCTTGAATTTTCTACCCAATCCATAAACAAGTTTTAACATTGCTTTATACCTCAAAACCACTGTATTCATCATTCAAAAGTCTAAATCACATTCCATTTCCAAATGAGCACAATTTCCTCTTGAAATTATCTCATTATACTAAGGTATTAACTCCCAATTTCAATCTGAATTATTACAATATAATCAGCTTCATTTCAGATTGAATTCCAGTGAAGATAAGGTCTAGATTTGAGTAAAATTAATAAGACCACATAACCAACTTCAGAAACTCATTTTCTTTGAAATTTTACAGTGCCTAACCGGTTACAAATATCGAGTAACCGGTTAGATTATGCAGTCTGCACACTGAAACATGAGGTTTTGCAAACCATTCTTTTTATTACTCAAATCTAACCAACTTCAAAACTCAAAAGAGTTCATATACCTTAAGGTAAACATGTTTAACCACAGAAACACATTTAGCTTGCATGCATTAAGTTTAAAGTATCAAATTGCATAAAAATCCACATAAACACAATTTAATGCCACAAAACTTATATTACACATTTAGATTGAGATTTAGGCATCAAAATCCCTTGCATGCATCAATGTAAAGTTGCTCAAGACAGAATTGATCTAGAATTTGGCCTCCAAGCCTTTTTACCTTGAACACATAATGCCCTTTTGAGTCTATGTTGACTCAAATCCTAAATCACTTGATTTTAGTCTAAATCTAGTATAAGGTAAACTTCTCCCATACCTCAAAGTTATGTTTGATGAAGATTAACACTGAAACTTGAAGAAAATCCACGAATTCCCCACAAATCCTATGTTCTGCTCTCAGCCACGATTTCCATCAACAGGGTTCAAAGACCAGAAAATTTGACATAGTAATTGGCCAAAGAAATTGGGGAAAACAATTAGAAATCGATTTAGGTAACATGCACTAAGGAATGAAAGTGATTTGAGACCTAGGGGTTACCTGAACTGATCGAAATCAGAGCCCAAACACAGCTTCCCGAACTAAGAAGAAACAGAATCTAGTTTTCCAACACTCAGCTTCTCAGATCAATTTCTCCTCCCACACACACTCTTGACTCACAAGCTTTATATCAATGGAAAGCTCTTGATTTAAGCTTTCCAGAAGTGTATCTCTCACTCTCTAACTCTCAAAGAAGAAGAAGAATTTCAGCAACGAATTCAGGAACCCTAAACAGAGCCTCCACACTCAATCTCAGCCAAACAACCCCAAATTCGTCAACAACACGACTTAAATAGAACAATTCGTGTGCCATGCAGGGCGACACGCGTTTTCCACTGAATTAGGGCTGTATTCGTGGCGATTAGGCGAATTAATCAAGTGATTACTCATCAAAACGCACTAACCCAGTTTCTGGGTTCATCGTCTAACCGGTTACAGGGCATTACTAACCGGTTAGGTCAGTACAAAATTTAAAAATTAATACTTTTTAAATCTTTCCCTCCAAGAATCTTTTCAATATTACACTTAGGTCCTAAACCAAGGATTAAAATGCAATATCTATATTTTTGCATTTATTTGCCATATATAAAAATATTTCCACTTATTTTTATATTTCAGGCTAATTAAATGCAAAATATAAACTTGGAAAGATTTATATAAATTAATAATAAAACTTTATTATTAATTCCTTATTATCCGGGAGACGAAAATTAGGGGTGTTACAGTATGGAAAGACGAACGAAACCCTATGAAGAGGGAAATGAATGAAAGTGAAAGATTTGCAAGTTAAGAATTGATAATAAGTTTGGCAAGATAATGAATGATGATAATGATAATGCTGATGATGATGATATACTTGAATGTTGTGTTGTATTTTATGCTGCATTGTTATGTTTGTATTGTCTTAATATCTTGCCTACTATAAACCCACACCGTCGACGATGCGTCGTTCGGATTGCTTACTCTCTCCTGTTCGTTGGCATATCGGTGTTGCTGGTATCTCAACGGGCAGATGGAGCATCGTATGGAGATCACCACCTGGAAAAGGCACGAAAACGGTTGGAAGTCTACCCCCTATGGCTGGGTATGGACTGGCTGCACCCAGATAGTGATTCAGGACCCGGAACACAGACTGAGCGGAGTCAACTTGGAACCGCATTTGGAGCAGGTCACCGTACGAGGATACAGGAGCTATGAAGAAAAGGTACGGAATGAGACTCGAGAAAACTCCACCACTCTAGGTGGAACAGAGTTGGAGTCAATTGACAATGAGAAAGCAGCGACAGAGATGGCATCATCTTCGGGAGTGAAGAAGGGGCGCAAGAAGAAAGGGGAAATTTCACCCGGTTGTTTTCGACAGGAAGGTTTAAGGGTAGTGTTATTAGCCTAAGTCTGTTGTTAGTGCTTTAGAGTCAAGGATTACCGTAGTAATGTACCACTTATGTAATTATGCCCACTTTTATTTTGTGAACTGTCAGAACTTTTGTTTTAAAAGAACATCGACTATGCCAAGCTATGTGTGGATACTTGTTATCCATAATTTGTGAAGATGATGTAGATGATACATGATGGAACTGAATGAAGTTATTTTGAAAGATTTGGAAATTCATGTAAAGGAATGTTTTAGTAACAACTCGGTTTTCGGTAAAGAATGTTAAAGTGTATCAAGGTCACGTCAATAGTGTTTCAAAAAAAAAAAAATTGGCCTCATTTTTACATCTTAATAAATAAAAGTTGTTTATTTTGTGTTACGAAAATCGGGCTGTTACACTTTGGACCATTTCCAGTGATTGAAAGGATTGGCCAAGTCGCTTACAAGCTCCTGCTGCTGCCTGATACTGCTAGAATACATCCTGTATTCCACATATCCCAATTGAAGGATTGCAAGGGAGTTAACCATGCCACTTATGTACCACTGCCTCTCACTATAGCAGCTGAAGGACCAATTCTGAGGCCTACTAAGATTATGAAACAAAGGGAGATAATCAGAGGCTCTTATCTAGTTCCTCAGTTTCTGGTGCAATGGGAAGGCTTGGATTCATCTGAAGCTACTTGGGAGGATGTCCAAGACTTCCAACAACACTTGTAACACCCCAATTTGGAATCCCAATTTTCACTAAAAATTTGCGCCATTTTTTTTTATAAAAACATTTTATTTTATTCGAAAAGGGTTTGCATATTGTTCTAACACTATCTTAGTTTCCAAAACTTTAACTTAGTTTTCAAAACAATTTCCAAAACATTTCCTTCTTAACTTGATTGCACGAAAACATTTTCTCTTATCTTAAACTCCAAACTGAAGTGCCACGTTATCACCATAAATCATTCACCAAAAATGCGATAGTATAACTGCGGAAAATTAATTTCATTCATAAACTGGTCCAACATAAATAGTTTCGGCATAAAAGCCATTATCCTCAAAATAGCAATAATAAAAGATGAAAATAAATCCCACATTGGGTTACATAGTTATCAGAGGGTATTGCCGTCCTTGACTCATACACAAAAACCATACACTACTACAAGCTGACACTACTCATCGACGTCTAGATTCTCTGCTAGGTCTTCCTCCGGATCTTCTTCAGGATCTTCTTCGGGATCCTCCTCGGGGTCCTCTTCCTCACCAATATCGTTGTCGACAGGTGGTGCATTCTGATGAAAATCCCTAGGTCCACCCGACATAAAGTCTGTAAGGTCCTGTATTTTTATAAACAAAATAAATAAATGTGTTGAATAAAATAATGATTTTTCTGAAATTAAGATATTTTACTCGAGTATTGTAGAGGGTACTCGAGTATAATCACTATCTGTTTGAAAATTTGAATTTTGAGTCAAAAGACTCGAGTATGTCAGAAAAGACTCGAGTGTTCTTGAGTTTTTGAAATATACTCGAGTAGAAAGAAAAAGACTCGAGTAAATCGAGCAGTCTGGCTAAATGTATAAGTTGGTTTTATAATTAATTTCTCACCAAAACGCGGTTTCTTGACGTGACAAGCATAGAGCTGAACCTTACTTCGAGTTGAAGTACTCTTAGACTATAAATTGATGCTTGGGTGAAGCATCAACACCTCTGAAGTTCCAAAACCCGAATTTGACCAGAAATTTCCCTGTTTTACAGAGTTCACTTTGATCCCTTTGTTCTCTCTCAATCCTCACCCATTTTCCTTGAAACCTAAACACAAACTGAAGTTCTGATTCCATTCTTGAATTAGAACTCGAAATCACTTCAAATAGCCTTCTGAAGATCAGGTTCTAGGCCTACAAAGTTGGAGGTTCAAAACTGAGAAAAACAGAGTAACATTCAGTCTCAAGTATTCATCTTCATTGAAATCGTTTGGTAAATTCATGGATTCTTTTCGTGTCAAACTTGTTTCTGATTAAAGTTAGTATATCCTAGTTTCTGAAACTAACTTGTTTCATTCTTTTCATGCCAAATCCGTGGTGAAATCTGTGGCCAAAGTCAGCCTGTTCAACTCTTTTTCACCAAGTCCAGAATTTGGATTTTTGATCCAACCGATTTCTCTGTCGTTTTACTTGTTGATTAGCTTCTCTAAGGTAAGGGAGGAGTTATCTAAATACTAGAATGAGTTATTTCAAGCTGGAAATGTAGGAACCTCATGTGGTTCATCAAGGGGTGAAGTTTGAATTGGGAATATGACATAGAGGTCATAAACCCAAGTTTTTATAAACCAAACATGTCTAAATGGACCTAATGATGCTCACTGGATCAATTTTCGAAGTTAAAAACAAAAGGAAATGAAAATCATATGTGAAATGGTTATTTGCTAAGTTTATGTTGATTTTGTGATTTATTGCATTTGATGTTGTTTCAATATTGATTACATGTTCTAACATGTTTATTTTATGTATCTAAGTTACTGTTTTGCATAAAAGTGGAAAGGAAAGGCTCTGAACTCGAATTGGCATTATAAAGTGCAGAAACTGGTGCTGCTGCTGCTAAAACACTCGAGTAATTGAAGAAAGACTCGAGTATTCTGGAAAATGGGAAGAACACTCGAGTATGTCTTGAAGGACTCGAGTAATTTTACATGAACACTCGAGTATGTGAAGAACTACTCGAGTAATTTAAAATAATTTTCAGAAAATCTTTACTTCTTTATGAAGTAATTAAAGATTAACTCGTCTAAACTCCTATATGCTTAAATTTTAATTTCTGCTCTTAATATCTATAGATTTAATCCCATTGGTTGATTTTATCCTGGATGAGTCCTACTGGAATTTTATTCAGTGGTTGACATATTCGGACAGGATGTCCCAATGGAGGTGCGTACACCCATTTGGTTGATTTTATTCCCACGTCCCAGTGGAAGTTTTTACCCACTTGGTTGATATTTTGGGAGTCCTAGATGGGGTCGTTGCACAAATTAATGACAACGTAATTAAATTCCTATTGTATAAAACCATCACAAAGTGGCTGGGCCGCTGATGGAATTTTTGGAAAGCACAAGCACCAGTTAATGCAAAAATGAAAAGATGGTTATAAGCAAGAAGGATTATGAATTTTGGGTCTCTATATTGGAGGCATGATATTCAAAGATATGAATTAAAAGAGAAAAAGACAATGAACAATTATGTGACATTGACATGCATGGAGATGCTCCGATTTTGATTGTGGAATCTGGTATAGGTAGAAGTATTCCGCAGCCCTGAGATAGCTGTGATGCCATAGCACGAAGATGCTGTGATGATTTGGATTCCGTAACATGAAAATGTTATGATGGCCAAATTCCCAATCAAATCGTGACGCCTGGGTTGTGAATACGCTCCGGTTTGATGAACCATAGGATTATGAATATCCCGAGCCTGAGATACTCGGATGCCGAACCGCGTAGCATGAATGGAGAGTAGGCATGCATCACGAAACTAAATGAAATATTATAAAAGACAGTTTCAGCATATACATATGCATTTATTATTGCTATCTGGAAACTTGTGCTTGTTATTTCTAGCCTCTATTATGCTCATTTGTTATTGTGTTTAGCTATGACTCACTCCTAATCCCTTGTTGTAGGTCATGGCCAGGAATATGTTTTGCGTGGAGATGAGGCCGCTCCCTAATGGGGAGTGGAACTTCGAGGATCATCGGGCCATCTATGAGGGAGACGTGGAAGTTATTTTCCGTCACCCGAACCCATGGTCCCGAATGCGTCCGCGTAGGACGAGAATCCCAATGATGTACATTATGCACATTCCGCCCAATTTTGTGTTTCGGCATGGAACACCACCACCACCGCCAAGACGTTTTCCGAGACGCACCCTCCCACCAAGTCCATCACCCTCTGAAGAAAGAATTATTTTGGAGGTTCCTGCTCCCTCTCGTCCTTCCACTAGAGCCCGATCTCGGACTCCGGTATATGTGCCATCTGAACCGGCACATGAAGAGGAGGAGGAGGAGGAGGATCCGATAGAGGATGAGGATCCGGTGGAGGATGCTGACCCGGTGGCTGATGATGATTTCATGGACAACTCAACCGGTAGTCAGTGGGGAACTGATGATTGAGTTGAGTTGGGATGTTGGAGTGTGGATAGTGCTACTCATCAGGTTTCTCTTATCTATTTGATATTTTGAGTTCCGAACCAGTTGCTCAAGGTTATTATAAATTTTGTTGTAAGATATGTAATATAATGTAATGACCTAGAGTACTTAAGTTAAACCTAGTGGTGATAGTTTTAATGTAATGGAAATGTACTTTCCTTTTTATGAAATATAATATGAATAGTTTCTTTCATGATAATTATAATTTCCGCAAAGACTCGATAATGGATGATGACTGACTTTTAGTTTTTAAAAAAAAAAAAAATGGTCGAATTTTCTAAGAATGAATATTAAGTTTTGGAATAAAAGTTGGGTCGTCACATTTAGTGGTATCAGAGCAATGGTTCAACTCTCGGCCTTGGAGTGTGGCCTTACACACTAACCATTGCATACTCTAGAATCATGTTTGCATTTTGAGATATAGAATTGCAGAATCTAATTAAGTTTTCCCTTTTGGATTCTGTAGGATAGATGGCTGGACGTAATAACGCTAACATTGCTGAGGCTCTGACCCGTATGGCTGCGGTCCTGGAAAACTTGCAGCAAACCCGTCCTCCCAGCAATGTAACCCCTGTTGAATTTCAAGGACTAGATTCTTTCCGTAGATGTAAACCCCCTGGCTTCTCGGGTGGTCGTTGCCCTGAGCAAGCCCAGTTTTGGTTAGCTGAGATGAATAAGATTTTCCGAACGTTGACTCTCACGGAAGTTCAGAAGGTCACGTTCGCGGCCTACATGCTGAATGGGGAAGCTGCAACTTGGTGGGAGCAGACCCGCCAGTTCTTGGAGTATGATCATCGCGAGCTCTCTTGGGAAGTCTTCACGGAAAAATTCTTGGAGAGGTATTTCCCGGATGATGTTCGGATCCAAAAGGAGATGGAATTCTTAGACTTGAAGCAAGGCAGCATGACTGTCGACCAGTATGCTGAAAAGTTTGAGGAGCTGATGAAGTACTCCCCGTACTTCCAATATCATCCTGACGAATACTCGAAGTGCACCCGGTTTGAAAATGGGCTAAGGTCAGATATCAAACTAGCTGTAAGCGTGCAAAGGATTCGTCACTATCCAATCCTGATTAGTGCATGTCGCATTTTCGAGAAGAACAACTTCAAGAAGGAAGTCAGTCAAGGAAGCCATGGACCCCACCGCAATCAGCATAAGAATAACCGTGGAAATCGTGGAGGCCCATATTGGCACAAAGGAAAGGGAAGAGCACAACCTTCTGGAGCAGTTAGTCTTCCGGCTCCGGCAGAGATTTGTAGCAAGTGTCGACGCTCTCATCCTAGTCAAGAATGCTGGAGGGACAAGCCACCAGTCTGTTTCAATTGTGGAGGGACCGGCCACATCGCCCGTGCGTGCCGCCAACCCCCGCGTCAAAGCAACCAAGGACAAGGAAGCAAACCTTGGGTCAATGGAAAGGTGTTCACGATGTTTGGAGAGGAAGCAAAGCAGGCCGACAACCTTGTGCAAGGTAACCATTTCCTCAATGGCATGCCTTGTCGCTTTTTATTTGATTCCGGAGCAACGCATTCCTTCATCTCGGAGAAATGTGTCAAGCGTTTAAATTTGTCTGTCTCGGAGACCCCGTTTAAACTGAGTGTGTCTACCCCCACGAATGCTCATGTTGTTGCATCAAGAGCATGTGTCGGTTGTGTGGTTAGCATAAGAGATCAGATTTCTCGAATAAATCTGATTTGTTTGCCGTTGTCCAATATCGATGTCATTTTGGGCATGGATTGGATGGCATCCAACCATGTAGTAATCGACTGCAAGGTTCGAACGATCATCTTTCCTGGTGAGAAGTCGCCGGCCAAGCAACCTGGAGGTTATGTGTGCCTATTTTCAACCATCGCTGAAGAAAAGAAAGAGGAAGCAAAGATCGAAGATATTCCGGTTATTCGAGAGTTTCCCGAAGTGTTTCCCGATGAAGTGCCCGGTTTGCCGCCGCATCGAGAGATAGAATTCAGTATTGACCTAGTCCCCGGTACTGGCCCTATCTCTATCGCCCCTTATCGTATGGCTCCAGCAGAATTAGCTGAATTAAAGAAGCAAGTGGAGGACTTGTTAGAAAAGCAGTTCATCAGACCAAGTGTGTCGCCTTGGAGAGCGCCGGTTTTATTCGTGAAGAAGAAGGATGGATCAATGAGGATGTGCATTGATTATAGGCAACTCAACAAGGTTACCATCAAGAACAAGTATCCGTTGCCAAGAATCGACGATTTGATAGATCAAGTGAGTGGAGCATCGGTATTTTCAAAGATTGATCTGAGGTCAAGATATCATCAGATCAGAGTTAAGGAGGAAGATATACCGAAGACTGCTTTTCGGTCACGATATGGACACTACGAGTATGTAGTGATGCCATTTGGGTTGACCAACGCTCCAGCAATATTCATGGATTACATGAATAGAGTGTTCCGACCCTACCTGGATTCCTTCGTCGTGGTGTTTATCGATGATATTCTCATCTATTCGAAGAATCCGAAAGAGCACGCTAATCATTTGAAGATTATTTTGGAGACCTTGAAGGAAAAGAAATTATATGCTAAGCTGGCCAAGTGTGAATTTTGGCTTGAAAAAGTCAATTTCTTGGGTCATATAATTTCAAAGGATGGTGTGGCTGTGGACCCAGTCAAAGTAGAAGCAGTTTTGCAATGGGAAAGACCAAAGACGGTTACTGAAATAAGAAGTTTTCTGGGGTTAGCTGGATATTATCGGAAGTTTATCGAAGGTTTTTCCAAGTTGGCTCTTCCGTTGACTCGTTTGACCCGGAAAGAGCAACCTTTTGTCTGGGATGAGAAGTGTGAAGTTAGTTTCCAGACGTTGAAGGACAAGTTAACATCATCTCCAGTGTTAACTTTGCCCGATCCTAGGAAAAGCTTCGATGTTTATTGTGATGCATCTCGACAAGGTTTGGGTTGTGTCTTGATGCAAGAAGGGAAAGTTGTTGCTTATGCATCTCGTCAGCTGAAGGTGCATGAAGGGAACTATCCTACTCACGACTTGGAATTGGCTGCCATTGTCTTTGCTTTGAAGATTTGGAGACATTACCTGTATGGTAATACGTTCCAAGTATTCAGCGACCATAAAAGTTTGAAGTATCTCTTCGACCAAAAGGAACTGAATATGAGGCAACGTAGGTGGATGGAATTCCTGAAGGATTATGACTTCGAATTGCATTACCACCCCGGCAAAGCTAATGTTGTAGCCGACGCTCTCAGTAGGAAGATGTTGCACATGAGTACGATGATGATAAAGGAAGCTCAGCTAATTGAAGAATTCCGCAACTTGAATTTGGCAATTCAGTTCAAGCCGAGCTGCGTCAAGTTAGGAATGTTGCAAATCACAAATGAGTTTGAGGGTCAAGTTCGAAACCTTCAACAAGCGGACGAGGAGCTTCTAGAGAAGAAAAGATTAGGAATGGAAGGAGTAGAACCGGAATTCCAATTAGGATCTGATGGTATTTTGAGATTCCGGGATCGGATCTGCATCCCGGCAAATCAAGAATTAAGAAGAGTTGTATTAGAGGAAGCCCACAAGAGCAAGCTGAGTATGCATCCTGGATCAACGAAGATGTATCAAGACCTGAAGAGGATGTTTTGGTGGCCCGGACTAAAGAGGGATGTTGCGTCTTACGTAGCGTCTTGCCTTGTCTGCCAAAAGGCGAAGATCGAGCATAAGAAGCCTGGAGGAGAACTACAACCTTTAAGCATACCAGAATGGAAGTGGGATGGAATAGCTATGGATTTCGTAAGTGGTTTTCCAAGAACAAGAGAAAGCTTTGATGCAATTTGGGTTGTGGTTGATCGCTTAACGAAGTCTGCACATTTCATTCCCATCAACATGCAGTATCCGTTGGAGAAGCTTGCAAGATTGTACATTAAGGAGATTGTTAGATTGCACGGAATTCCCTCGAGTATTGTATCGGATCGTGATCCCCGTTTCGTGTCCCGGTTCTGGCAGAGTTTACATCAGGTATTGGGAACGCAGTTGAGGATGAGTTCCGCCTATCACCCTTAAACCGATGGTCAATCGGAAAGGACGATTCAATCCTTGGAAGACCTGCTTCGAGCGTGTGTTCTGGAATATCAAGAAGGGTGGGATCGGTTATTGCCGCTTGTGGAATTCACCTACAATAATAGTTATCACGCAAGCATCGGTATGGCCCCGTACGAAGCCCTCTATGGAAGGAAGTGTAGAACCCCGCTATGTTGGTTCCAAGTGGGGGAGAAGGCTCTCATCGGACCTGAATTAGTTCAAGAAACGACTGAAAAGGTAAGGACTATCCAAGAGAAGATGAAGATCGCTCAAAGTCGCCAGAAGAGCTATGCCGACCAACGAAGATCCAAGCTCGAATTTCAAGAAGGAGATCATGTATTCCTGCGGGTTGTGCCAACGACTGGAATTGGAAGGGTAATGAAGCCAAGGAAGCTATCTCCTAAGTTCATCGGCCCTTATCAGATTTTGAAACGAGTAGGCCCTGTCGCGTATCAGATCGCCCTACCCCCATTTTTGTCCAACCTGCACAATGTTTTCCATGTCTCTCAGCTTCGCAAATTTATCCAAGATCCATCTTCGATTGTGCAATTGCAACAAGATTTGATACCGCTGAAAGAAAATCTCACGTTTGATCTTGGACCCGTGAGAATAGAGGATAGAAGGATTAAGAAGCTGCGAGGGAAAGAGATTCCGTTAGTACGAGTTCTCTGGGGGCAAGGTGGAGTGTCTGACTCCACATGGGAATTAGAGTCTAAGATGAGGGATGAATATCCACATCTATTTTTGTAAATCGGAATTTCGGGGACGAAATTCTATGTAAGTGGGGGAGGATGTAAGGTCCTGTATTTTTATAAACAAAATAAATAAATGTGTTGAATAAAATAATGATTTTTCTGAAATTAAGATATTTTACTCGAGTATTGTAGAGGGTACTCGAGTATAATCACTATCTGTTTGAAAATTTGAATTTTGAGTCAAAAGACTCGAGTATGTCAGAAAAGACTCGAGTGTTCTTGAGTTTTTGAAATATACTCGAGTAGAAAGAAAAAGACTCGAGTAAATCGAGCAGTCTGGCTAAATGTATAAGTTGGTTTTATAATTAATTTCGCACCAAAACGCGGTTTCTTGACGTGACAAGCATAGAGCTGAACCTTACTTCGAGTTGAAGTACTCTTAGACTATAAATTGATGCTTGGGTGAAGCATCAACACCTCTGAAGTTCCAAAACCCAAATTTGACCAGAAATTTCCCTGTTTTACAGAGTTCACTTTGATCCCTTTGTTCTCTCTCAATCCTCACCCATTTTCCTTGAAACCTAAACACAAACTGAAGTTCTGATTCCATTCTTGAATTAGAACTCGAAATCACTTCAAATAGCCTTCTGAAGATCAGGTTCTAGGCCTACAAAGTTGGAGGTTCAAAACTGAGAAAAACAGAGTAACATTCAGTCTCAAGTATTCATCTTCATTGAAATCGTTTGGTAAATTCATGGATTCTTTTCGTGTCAAACTTGTTTCTGATTAAAGTTAGTATATCCTAGTTTCTGAAACTAACTTGTTTCATTCTTTTCATGCCAAATCCGTGGTGAAATCTGTGGCCAAAGTCAGCCTGTTCAACTCTTTTTCACCAAGTCCAGAATTTGGATTTTTGATCCAACCGATTTCTCTGTCGTTTTACTTGTTGATTAGCTTCTCTAAGGTAAGGGAGGAGTTATCTAAATACTAGAATGAGTTATTTCAAGCTGGAAATGTAGGAACCTCATGTGGTTCATCAAGGGGTGAAGTTTGAATTGGGAATATGACATAGAGGTCATAAACCCAAGTTTTTATAAACCAAACATGTCTAAATGGACCTAATGATGCTCACTGGATCAATTTTCGAAGTTAAAAACAAAAGGAAATGAAAATCATATGTGAAATGGTTATTTGCTAAGTTTATGTTGATTTTGTGATTTATTGCATTTGATGTTGTTTCAATATTGATTACATGTTCTAACATGTTTATTTTATGTATCTAAGTTACTGTTTTGCATAAAAGTGGAAAGGAAAGGCTCTGAACTCGAATTGGCATTATAAAGTGCAGAAACTGGTGCTGCTGCTGCTAAAACACTCGAGTAATTGAAGAAAGACTCGAGTATTCTGGAAAATGGGAAGAACACTCGAGTATGTCTTGAAGGACTCGAGTAATTTTACATGAACACTCGAGTATGTGAAGAACTACTCGAGTAATTTAAAATAATTTTCAGAAAATCTTTACTTCTTTATGAAGTAATTAAAGATTAACTCGTCTAAACTCCTATATGCTTAAATTTTAATTTTTGCTCTTAATATCTATAGATTTAATCCCATTGGTTGATTTTATCCTGGATGAGTCCTACTGGAATTTTATTCAGTGGTTGACATATTCGGACAGGATGTCCCAATGGAGGTGCGTACACCCATTTGGTTGATTTTATTCCCACGTCCCAGTGGAAGTTTTTACCCACTTGGTTGATATTTTGGGAGTCCTAGATGGGGTCGTTGCACAAATTAATGACAACGTAATTAAATTCCTATTGTATAAAACCATCACAAAGTGGCTGGGCCGCTGATGGAATTTTTGGAAAGCACAAGCACCAGTTAATGCAAAAATGAAAAGATGGTTATAAGCAAGAAGGATTATGAATTTTGGGTCTCTATATTGGAGGCATGATATTCAAAGATATGAATTAAAAGAGAAAAAGACAATGAACAATTATGTGACATTGACATGCATGGAGATGCTCCGATTTTGATTGTGGAATCTGGTATAGGTAGAAGTATTCCGCAGCCCTGAGATAGCTGTGATGCCATAGCACGAAGATGCTGTGATGATTTGGATTCCGTAACATGAAAATGTTATGATGGCCAAATTCCCAATCAAATCGTGACGCCTGGGTTGTGAATACGCTCCGGTTTGATGAACCATAGGATTATGAATATCCCGAGCCTGAGATACTCGGATGCCGAACCGCGTAGCATGAATGGAGAGTAGGCATGCATCACGAAACTAAATGAAATATTATAAAAGACAGTTTCAGCATATACATATGCATTTATTATTGCTATCTGGAAACTTGTGCTTGTTATTTCTAGCCTCTATTATGCTCATTTGTTATTGTGTTTAGCTATGACTCACTCCTAATCCCTTGTTGTAGGTCATGGTCAGGAATATGTTTTGCGTGGAGATGAGGCCGCTCCCTAATGGGGAGTGGAACTTCGAGGATCATTGGGCCATCTATGAGGGAGACGTGGAAGTTATTTTCCGTCACCCGAACCCATGGTCCCGAATGCGTCCGCGTAGGACGAGAATCCCAATGATGTACATTATGCACATTCCGCCCAATTTTGTGTTTCGGCATGGAACACCACCACCACCGCCAAGACGTTTTCCGAGACGCACCCTCCCACCAAGTCCATCACCCTCTGAAGAAAGAATTATTTTGGAGGTTCCTGCTCCCTCTCGTCCTTCCACTAGAGCCCGATCTCGGACTCCGGTATATGTGCCATCTGAACCGGCACATGAAGAGGAGGAGGAGGAGGAGGATCCGATAGAGGATGAGGATCCGGTGGAGGATGTTGACCCGGTGGCTGATGATGATTTCATGGACAACTCAACCGGTAGTCAGTGGGGAACTGATGATTGAGTTGAGTTGGGATGTTGGAGTGTGGTTAGTGCTACTCATCAGGTTTCTCTTATCTATTTGATATTTTGAGTTCCGAACCAGTTGCTCAAGGTTATTATAAATTTTGTTGTAAGATATGTAATATAATGTAATGACCTAGAGTACTTAAGTTAAACCTAGTGGTGATAGTTTTAATGTAATGGAAATGTACTTTCCTTTTTATGAAATATAATATGAATAGTTTCTTTCATGATAATTATAATTTCCGCAAAGACTCGATAATGGATGATGACTGACTTTTAGTTTTAAAAAAAAAAAAATGGTCGAATTTTCTAAGAATGAATATTAAGTTTTGGAATAAAAGTTGGGTCGTCACAAAGTCTCTCAGCAGAAAACGAATTTCGACACGGTCAGTAGCTACTCCACGAAGCACATGGTCTCTGTCCACAAAACTGAGTCTCGTCGGCCCCTCCCATATCCATCCATTAGCTGTCCTAACCCATTGTCCTCCCGCCAAAGGGGACATCACCAATCGCAGCACTCGTTCCGCCATCTAAAGTTTACCATAGAAACGAGTACATAGAAGAGAAGAGAGAGAGTTAGCGATCAAACGAACAAGGTCGTCGACTGCATGGGCTTATGCCATGGATCGCACTAGAACCAAACACATACAATTATAATATGACATTAACTTTTCATCATTACCATGGGTTCATCATAACATAACATTATCACTTTTATCTTAATAACTCATCATTACAACCACTTAACATCATTACTTGAGGATTCCATACTCATGAACTTTCCACTAAGTCTTTCAAATCCATCAATGATTTAGGGAGGGAAATCATTGAGGTAAGGGGTAGATTAGCACACACGATACATCTCCTCCTTCAATATCCAACCACGTCCTAGTTCAGAAAGCAGATGGGATGCACAGGAATCCTAACCATGTTGACATCGAAGCCAAAGGGTACGTACCGGCTGGAACCACGCCTTGTTGGCCAGCAAAACAAATTATCATTTCATAATTTCCCCAATTCACAAAAACAATGGCATCTAGTCCCATTCGGATTCCCTCTACACCATCTAAGATTTGCTCAAGGGGGCGACAGCTCTATCCCTAGTTCGTGTTGCAGTTCTTGCTACGATCAATGCCCGCCAGTGACCTTGATCATTGTAACCTCGTCCCGCCTAGGGAAGCGCTCTTAGGCTTCTTGACGTTTCACCATCCTTGCCCTCCCCTATCGCAATCACCACTTGGAGGGATGACCGACCTCCAAGTATAAGGTATCTTTCCTCTCCACTACTTCACTCTCATCGTGTAGTTAGAAAGGATTTAAGCTTAGAGTCTTTTAAGTCTTTTAAGTCTTTTAATTACCTAGTTTGGTCGACCCATTCTAAGCCTCGCTTCTAACGGGCCTCGACCTCTAAGGGACCACAGCAAACACCTCCCTATAGTACAGTGGATTCCACAAGACATGAAACCACGGCAAAGTCATTCACGTGGCCAGTCACTTAAGGGGATATAATAAAGTCATTGTGCCGCTTGCACCATCACTGTACACTAACAACGATTCTCAAATTTCCACAAGATTCAAATAATCATTCCTCATAATTTCTTAACATAGTTCAGTTCTCAACATATACCAAGTCCTTTCCATAAATAATTATCCATACATAAACCAGTATATTCTCAATCATTTATAATTCCATTTTGATCCTTTCTCCACATAATCTTTTATCATTTCCAAAATAAATAAATAGGATCACATATCACATATCATATCCAATAAATCGGACAAATAATGTAAAGTTATTGTCGTAGCGTAGACGACTAAACACCCACAATCAATTGTCGTCTCGCATACGAACAAATAACCTCGGATTCCGACTTTTGAGATGGTCGAAATCGTCCTAATGTTACCATGGTGCCATTGTGTCTTAAGATGGCTACTCTCTCACCTTGAGATGCAGCTAAAGAACTTGTGTCTGCTTGATTAGAAATTGCGTTAATTGCTTCCACACGAGAACCTTAAACAATTTGATACGCATAATTTAACAAATCAACTCTAAATTTAATAAAGAACTCTTTACCAAAACTTAACATAATAATCAACTTTTCTTTATTTTAAAAAGTACTTGCTACCTCTTGAAAATACAAAAATGGCATCAGTAGCTCAAAACTTTTTTGAAAATCAAAAACAGACTACTGTATTAGAAAAATCACTTTTTCTCTTTAGCCTTTAAATCATGAAAACCTTTTCCAAACGTAATATAACTTTTAAAACATAATCATAACATCTTAAAAATAAATCTCAATTTTTCCTTTATTAAAAATTTCACTTTTAGACACCTTATAACAACTACCACTTTCAGGCTATTCATACAGCATGAATTAGGATTACTCATCTTTGATGAAACATTTAAATCAATCTAAGCAGTAACAAAATTTGCATAATCATACTATAAACACATATAACTCAATTAGAATATAAACTCAAGTATTTCAATGTTCAAAATATTTTTTTCTCTATCGTCAATGTAATTAAATCACAGACTATAGACAGTACACAAAAAATCACTTTTAAGCATCGGTACATACATATTATGCATCTAAACTCCTACTACATAAAATCACTTATTTTATCACATCATCACAATTTCTAAACTAAATCAAATCACATAAACAATATATATTTTTGAACAGCTTAGACTTTAATTCCCAAAAATTACTTTTCTTCCAAACAGTTAATCAGAAAAATATGCCACTTTTTCCTATAGCTTACATACATACTCTACTATAAAATATCCCAAAGTTTGACTTATATAAACAAAATAAACTTGCTGGATAGCCACCCAAACAAGTTGCATTCACTCACAATTTTCATCAAATTAGAGTTCTAACACCTATATACAAAGAACTAAGAACTATAACTCAAAAATATCCATAACTTAGAAAAATAGTCACATTTTCTAATTTATATCAAGTCTGGACAGCAACTTGATTTTCCAGAAAAATAATAATTTCATTCACTTAAAAACTTTCTTTTTCATACTATAAACTACACTAAACACATAGGCACATTATAATTACACATAGAAATATCATTTTAATTCATATATCCTCATGCAAATAAAATTTTCCAGAATATAAATAAATTCTCAGAATTATTAACTTTTATAAAAATCATTTCTTCAATTGTTATTTCATGAAATCACTTCAAGAATTTAAGATATAAACACCACACAATTACATATATACTTAGAAAAATTACAACAACATACCTACCCTATATAAATAATAATTCGGCCATATCATCATGATAAAAACAGTAACCAAAATTATTTTTCACATAATCAATCATTTAATCCTTATAATCAGCTATTAACTATTAAGAACAAAGAATCACTCATGCACATAAACATCCAGTAATTATACAAATTTTATTTTTTTTGTTTTTCCATATACCTCACGGTTTATACAGTGAGTAAAATAAATTTTCGCAAAATTTCCAAATCAAGTTTTGTTTATTCATCAAAGGATTATTTCTCTTTAAAAATTCATGACTAAACCTCAAACAATCATTATCACAAATCTCAAAAATCACTTAAACATTTTTATATGATTGCAAATCAAATTTTCCATGCCCTTATTCTTCTCTTAAAAATTCGTACATCATAAGGAAATAAAAAGGTGAAACTTTGTTTCTTTAAACCACTTTATAAGTCCCTTTTTAATCCTTATTCATATGAACATGAACAAAATTCACAAATACTTAAGACAATTTAAAAACTTGCAGAATAGAAGTAGTTTTAAGAACATAAAAAAAATCCAGAATATTATTTCCCATATCATCATCAAAAGTTGGTCATCACATTGAATAAAAAGGGGAAATGAAATATTTCTTTAAACCTTATTTGAGTCCATTTTCATTCTTTGTTCATATGACTAATAACACCATTCATATAATTCAAAAATCTATATCAAAAGTATTTAGAGTTTTATAATTCATATCCATAGAAGAGAGATTTTAATTTAACAAAGATTAATAAAATAAGAGATTACAATAAAGTAAAACATAGGTTCTAGGGTTACCTTTCTTCCTTAATAAAAGTGATCTTCAAGAATGAGAATGAAAAATTTTCCTTCCTCCCTTCAAGAGTGCCACGCCCTAACCCTCTCTTCCAAAGCCTCTCTTTTGAATTTTTTTCTTTCAAAATGCTTGTAACATGTGTGTGAAAAATGATGAAGCTATGCATCTATTTATAGGTGAAGTGAAAATATTTTCCCCTCCTTTCCTAGTCTGATACACGCCCCTTTCAACTAAAAATGGGTCAAAAATTTTCAAATTCATCCTTTGGAACATGCACTTGCATTAATGATGATTTTCCTAAAAACTAAAACTTTAATTCCAAGATGCTTCTAGTAATTTGCAGAACAAAATATCTTCCTCTTTCCCTCTTAATTTGGACGGCATCCTTGACCCAATAATGACGAGAAAATTTTCATTGGCTCATTTTTGGATTCACCTCTTCAACAACCAATCATAATAAAGTCTTTACTTAAAATAATTAGAAAAATAATAAACTCTGGACGGTGCAGCCAATGAGCATCCAGATAATTATTTAAATGTATAGATAAAAATATTTTATAGTCTAATAATTTATTTTAGGCTCCAAGATAATTTTTCCTAAGTTTAAAATACCAACAATTCGTTTTTCCTACTGTACAGAAATTTTTTTGTAGATGCTAAAATAAAAATTTTATTTTCACATATCCAAATACTACATTTCGATACTATCGTTTTCATATAAAATTTATAATTTTTGGACTTACGGTTTGAAAGTTATGAATTTTTGAAGTTCTAAGATCATTTCCTACAAAAATGCACTTCATAAGCTTTCAAATAAATTTATAATAATAAAAATACAAAAATATATTTTATTTGGACGGTGGTACAATAGAAAACTTCAGAAATGTATTTTTGTTTTCAAAATAAAATACACTTGAGTCAAAAGGTCATTAATTACTTCTTTAAATAGCATTTTCATGTTTTAGAACACATAATTCGCACTGTACTGTCTCAGCATTAAAATTTCGAAAAATCAAAAATTAAATTCAAAATTTTACATTTTCATAATCTAGATTTCGATACGATCGTTTTGATATATCATTGTAATTTTTCGACGTACGGTCTAAAAGATATGAATTTTTGAAGATAGAACACCTTAATCCTTCAAAAAGCATTTCATTTTCTAAGATCATTTAAATCAAATACTATACCTTAAAATATTTCATTTAAATACATTAGAGAAAACATTGGTATGCATATATATATATAATATATATACCATGTGTATATATATATATATATATATAATTCATACGATTTTAATTAAATCCAGGTATCACAATTTATCAAAAATCAAATATAATATTTTAAATTCAAATATAAATTCTCAAATAAATTGGGTAAAATTGTGGGTCTCACAACACTACTCAGACTTTAACCTTGAGGACAAGGTTAATTTCAATGGGGGGAGTATTGTAAGCAACGCTGAGAGTCAACAGAGACAGATTAGTCCAACAAAAGGCACAAAAACTCACACCAACAAGGTTGAGTGTTCGGTTAAGCAAACAGGACACGTGGCAAGCGCGTATGGCTCAAAGGCAAAAGGAAAGAACTTGCGTGTAACGGCCCCAAGTACCAGAATGAAGGATTTTCGGTGGGGTTGGCAGAGGAATAAAAAGGGCAGTCATTAGAGAGATGAATTAAGCAATGATGAGTGAAAGATTCTTCTCTCTCTCACGTTTTCCTTCCTCTAATTGCTGATATCATTTTATTCTTGCTTTCTTATTCTTCTTCATTAGCTAATATTGTACAAACACACTGAGATCCCATTTGAACTCTCAGTGGTACTTATTTAGTGCAATTCAGTTTTTCTTACAGCTCAAGTTACTTCTCTGGTTCTTTATACTTTAATTTTCTATTTAAATAATCACATAACATTGACCCAAACAATCCCTTAATCTTATGACCCATTTGAGCACTTTCATCTCAATTTCTCCTCTGATCAGTGATCACCCATGTTCAGATTTTAACAAACTTAACCTTAGCAATGAAGAAACATAAAACTAGATGAATAACCAATATGAATACCTGATTCAACTACCCAAGTGAGTGAAAAGAACAATATTGTGCCTCTCTACTTGTTGCAGCATGTGACGACCCATCTTTCTATTCCCAATAAAATATTTATATTCCAAAAATACGACCTTTTTTTTTTCTTTTTCTTTCCATCAAAAGTTAAGTCATCACCATGATCAATCTTGCGGTAGTAATCGTAGTCAATCATAAAAGAGAAACATCATCTTCATATTATAATTTCATAAAAAGGGGAGTAAATCCCATTACATTAGTTCATATTCTCAGCAACTATAAACCAAATATTAAAACTTAGTTAGGACTCTAGGTCATTACACTATATTACAAGATATTACAACAAAACGTATAACAACCTAGAGCATATGGTTCACAACTCCAAAATATAAAGTAGTAAAGGAAAGAGAAACCTGATGGGTTATAAAATCCACATTCCACTCACAGGAATTCAACTTAGTCGTCAGTTCCCCACTGACTTCCAGTTGAATTATCCATGGGATCGTCATCTGCCACCTGAGAATCATCTTCCACTGGGTCCTCATCCTCAATGGGGTCCTCCTCCTCCTCCTCATCCTCCTCATGTGCCGGTTCAGATGGCACATAAACCGGAGTCCTAGGCTGGACTCTCGGGGAAGGACTAGGGTGAGTGGGAACTTCAAAAACTACTCTTTCAGTAGAGGGTGCAGGACTCGGTGGAAGTGATCGTCTAGTAAAACGTCTTGGTGGTGGTGGAGGGGTTCCATGGCGAAAGGCAAAATTTGGTGGAACGTGCATAATATACACCATTGGGATTCTCGTTCGTCGCGGTCGCATTCGGGACCAAGGATTAGGATGACGGAAAGTGATTTCCACGTCACCCTCATACGTGGCCCGATGCCCATCGAAGTTCCACTCCCCATTAAAGAGCGGCCTCATCTCCACGCATAGCATATTCCGTGCCATGTCCTACACACAAGGAATTAGGAGTGAGTCATAGCTAAATACAATAACAAATGAGCATAACAGGGGCTAAAAATAACATTCACATATAATCAATTAGCATAAAGAATGCAAGTACGTATGCTCAAACTATTTTAACATTTATTTCGTTTCATTAGTGATATGATGCATGCCTACTCCTCATTCATGCTTCTCGGTTCGGCATCCTTTCGGGATATTCAAATTCATACACCTATGTTTTCATCGAACCGGAGCAGATCCATATCAAGCATCACGATTGATTGGAAACTAGTCTTCATAGCATCCTGTGCCATGGATATTCTCAGTCATCACAACATCCTGTGCCATGGATATTCGTCTAACCTAAACTAGTATTCCAAGTCAAAATCGGAGCAACTTCATTCACCATGCATGATAATGCCACACCCAAGTCTCATTTTATTCTTTCATTATTCTCATCAGCATTCTTGGCAATTCATCGCCGGATACCTCATCATTCCATAATTATATATCTTTTAAATTTTCTTTTAGCTGGTGCTGATGCTTTCAGAAAAAGGGCCATCAACGGCATAGCCACTTTGCGATGGGTTTAACTATTTCCATTTAATGATTTCAAGAAAAGTCCATCAGCGGCCCAGCCACTTTATGATGGTTTTAGATATAGCATATAATTATTTATTTAGTAATCCATCAGGGCATAGCCTCCTATTGATGGTTAATGCAACGACCCCATTGGGACTCCTATAGGAAAATATCATCCAAGTGAATAAAGACTTTCACTGGGACATCTATAGGATATACATCAACCAAATGGGTGTACGCACTTCCGTTGGGACTCTTGTAGGGAAATTATCAACCACTGAATAAAATTTCAGTAGGACACCTCCAGGATAGTTACCAACCAAATGGGATTAAGTTATTATAATGTTAAACAAGTTAAATTCTGAAAATTAAAGAAAATATGAGTTTTATGCAATTTTGTTCAAAATACTCGAGTAGTTCCTGAACCACTCGAGTAGTTCATGCAAAAATACTTGAGTCTTTAAAGAAATACTCGAGTCGTTCTAAATTTTCCAGAATACTCGAGTTTTTCTTGAAATACTCGAGTCTTTTTGCTGCAACAGCACCAGTTTTCTGCAATTTTAGCACCAATTCGAATTTCTTACTTGATTAATCCATTCTTGTGCAAAACAGAAACTTAAACACATAAAATGAACATATTGCAATCATTAAACACAACTGAAACAACATAAAACAACATCAAATCACAGATTGCACAAAACTTTAGAAAATGTCCATTTCAACGTATGAATTTAATTTCACTTGATTTTAAGTTCGAAACACATTCCAGTAAGTATTATCAGGTTCATTTAAACTTGTTTGAACATTAAAATCATGGGTTTCTGACCTCCAAGTCAGAATCCCATTTCAAGTTGCATCCCTCTTTGAACCTTTAATGGTTCCTACATTTCTAGCTTGAAATTACTCATTCTAGTATTTAGATAACTCCTCCCTTACCTTAGAGAAGCTAAAGAAAGGATTGATTGAAAAGAAAAGGGGTTGAATCAAAACTTCGTTTCTGGACCTTTGCAAAAACAGTTGCACTGGCTGACTTTGGCAATCAATTGCACCACGAATAAGACATGAAAAAGTGTGAACAAGTTAGCTTAAGCAACTAGGAAATGCCAACTTTAATCAGAAACAAATTTGGAATCAAGAGGGTTCCTGGATTTACCAAACCGATTCAAGAAAGAAGGGTGTTTGATGCTGGATTGTGCTCTGTTTTCACAGCTTTAAACTCCTAACTTTGACAGCTTGGAACTCGACCTACAGGAAATTATTTCGAGTGATTCTTGGTTCTAATTCAAGATTGGAATTAGAACTTCAATTTGTGTTTTGTTTTCAGAGGGAATGGGTGAGAATTGAAGGAGAACGAATTGATCAAAGACAGCTCCAGAAAACATACAGAGTATTTTGGACAGAGATTCGGGTTTGAGAGATTTTGATGTGTTTGTGGCTCCCCCCAAACACTTATTTATAGTATAGGATTACCTTCCTTCGAAGTAAAGTCCAGCTCTGTGCTTGAGACTAAGGAAAACGGGTTTTGGTTCAAAGTTTGAATTGAAACCGACTTATACACACAGCCACAATGCTCAAACTACTCGAATCTTTCCCAAAAGACTCGAGTGTTTCAACCAGAAATTCAAATTTTCTAACTGCTAGTTACAATACTCGAATTTTTCCAAAAGACTTGAGTCTTTTGACTAAAAATCTGAAAAATTAATATTTTATTTAATATAATAATATTATTTATAAAAATATTTTATTTCTTTTATTTATTTCAAAATATAGGATCTTACACAGCACCTCTCAATTGAATACTTACTGTCAATTATTTCCTTCACACAGAAATAATAACAAAAAATAAATTAAAATCACAGCTGCTGTAACATCAAGTTAATCTCAACTTTCAAATTTTGCTGCATAATAGATAATTCCCTGAGTAATAATAATAGTGATGGGTACCAAGTTTGAAAAGAACCTCAGATCTTCTGCAAAGTTTTTATTCAAGAGAAGTTTGAGAAGTTGGGGTTATTTTGGGGCTCTTGGGCAAATTTTTGTTTTTTGTTTTTTTTTTAAGTGAGGGGGTTTTGTCTTATGTGTTTGTTGTTTCAATTTGCTGGAGTACACGAGTGTTTCTGTCTGATATAGCTTATTCTGATTGGATAACGTCACAGTCTTGATATGGCTTATTCCCATTGGCTATTGGCAACCCATGCTTAATAAGTTTAATTGATTATTCATCAGAAAAAGTATTAATTTATTCCAAATAATTCTGTTTTTCTTCTTTGGAGAGTCCAAATTGTTCAGTTATTTTTATCATATCGGTTCACATATGATGAATAGTGACACGTGTGCAAATCATAGTGATCCACATAGGATGAATAGTGACTCAGGGACCAATTTGGCATCGAAAAGATACATGAGTGACCAATTTGAAACCAAAAAAAACGTAAGGGACCAATTTGAAATTGAAAAATAAGGTAAGAGACCAAATGAGTAGTTTAGCCTAATAATAAATATTTGAAAAAGTTAGGTTATAATTAGTTTTGTTTTTTTTAATCGTTTTAAATATGAATATCCCTAAGTGGGGTAGTGCTGAAGCCAACAAATTCAAACTCAAATGTCGTCATATAAGTAAACTTCCCCTTTAATTACAAGGGAGATGTTATTAACACCCACTTCATTACTACTCGCACACGGTTTTTATAAATTTTTGCACTTACTTATCAATATTATCCTTGTATTAATACTTTCATTCATATATCTAATACTCACACCCCTAATCCTATTATTTGCATCCATAATCCTAAAAACTCAGTACTTAGCCAATTTTACTACTCACACCCACCGCCTCCCACCTCTCATCATTAATCCACATAATCATCTTCAACATTTCATCATTCTCATCCAATTCCATGAAAATTATTAAATCTTATCAGACCAGATCGACAAGACAATTAAACGTGACTCTACAAGACAAATTCTAATCAAACTCTAATTTAAATTTTGGGATAATAGAGCTTCATAGTAAAAAAACACGTAGAAGATAACATGACAGCCAAATATAACACCCACTAAAAATCCAAGATCAATTTAAAGCTTTAAGTCCACAGGTTCCTCGTCCTTTGAAGAAGGACCAAGTGCCCCATCTGCTACATTTGCATCACCACTGTTCCATCTTGTTTGGCAGATTGGTTCTCATCAATCAAGCACAAAAGGTTTTGTGTGGGGTCTAATTGTGAAATTAGATATAAGATTATCTTCTCTGGTGAAGAGCCATGATCAACACCATTAGCATTATTAATTGATAAGCTGGAATAATGGTAATAATGCCTAAGGTTATCCCACCCACTTGTTGCATTATTATTCCATGCTTCATTGTTTTGTTGAAAAGATGGTGGTGTTGGTGGAAGCCTTAAAAGTTGTTTAGGTTCGGACCTTGGTGGTGCTTTGAGAAAAAAAAATCCCACCAAATCAAGAGCAATCACAAATCCATGAACAATTGCTTAAAGAATCATTCTTCCTCAATGGAATTAAACATGACCATAATGATAATCTTCAGGTAAATTTTAATATTTTATTATTTTTTCATTTTAATTCTACCTATTTATAACACTTTTTATCTAATCTTATTCTTTTAATCAAATTTATAAAATATGATAATAGAAATGCGAGTAAATAGACACGAAAATGCTTGTCAACATGCTAGTATATATAAAAGAAACAAGACTCCGTGAAGTGAACAGTTTTATAATATGTTTTTTGTTTGTAATATCATGATAGATATTGGTAGTAGTTTTCTGATTTTTTTTATTCTATTGTATAATTTAGCTATGTATAATGTTGAAATTTATATAGTTGGTTTGGTTTTGTCTAAAAGATTGTTGAGTTTAACAATTAAAAATTTTTGGAAGGAAAATTTTGGTGTTCCAGTCCGTACATAACTTGGGTTAATATAATTAATAAAGGGGTTTGCATCCTAAAAGTAGTTACAAATATATCTTAAAATCTATTTTTTATGGCAAAATTTAAAAGTGATGAACTTATCATGTAGATATTTTCATTTTGAACTTATCGATTGGATTTTGGTTGAAAATTGAGAGAATTATGGACGAAAAAAAAGTATAAAATGAAATTGAAAAAAAAATTTAAAAGACAAAATTGAAAAATGAGAATAACTCAAAAAATATATGGATTTTGCCAAAATTTAATAAAATAATTTAAAAAGAAAGGAAAAAAAAACTCCTCAAAAAGTAAGAACAAGGAGGAATAAAGAAGCGAGGCAAGTAAAAAGCTTTGCGTCGCCAAATTTCGAAGATACTTACAAGCCTCACTTTGGTCTCCGAGAGAGATACACAGTAAGGTACTAACTTCACCGCTAGTATTAGCTTTACCTACATTACACAACACTGAATATGTTTCAATTATTTCTTCTTATTTTTATTTTGTGTGTAATTTTATTCTGTGCTATTAGTTAGCAAATTTACATGAAAGGGAGTTAAATTCAGTGAAGAGCAAATTGTAGCTAAGGGAGAGAGAATAAAAAAGTTATGGCAAAATAAAAAAGAAAACGAATTTAATTGTTTAGAAGCACTTTGCATTCATTGGTTGTGTCTATCACTCTATTGTTTCTGGGTTAGTGAGGTACGTTTGCATAACAAAGGATAAGGAAGATGGGTATTTTGTATTTGATATATAAAAGGGTGCCTAGTGCACGAGGCTCCCACCTAGTGTAGTCGGGTGGGTAGGGTAGATGTATGCAACCTTATCGCCATAGGCAACGAGATCGTTTCCGGGATTTGAACCTTGACGTTGAGTCGAGGCTCACCGTGTTTGTCTTTGATATATCTGCATATTAAACTCTCACCTCCAAGGAATTCAAAGGTAGATTTTACTCCTTGTAGAAAAGATGGTAGAATCTCGCCTCAGATGATTTGGGTGTGTGGAAAAGATATGCAAAAGCCTAGTAAGGAGAGTATATTAGATGGAAGTTAGAATAATAGCTAAAGGTAATAAGGAGTTCAACAAATTTATGGGTGAAATATTACTGCATCATTTGATTCATATAGCCAACCTACCAACTGGAAAAAGGCTTTAGTTGTTGTTTATTTAATAAACTTAGAGTGATATATGATCAAGGAGGGTTCAATCTGATATAATAAAATGTTGCCCCTGTTCTCTAATGTCTCCAGTTATTGTCTCCAAATTGTTGATTTGGAGCATTTGAGTTGTTTATGATTAAATTGTCTTTCTTCTGTGTATTTGGCATTATGCCTATTGATGTTTCTCAAATTTTGGATCATGTCCAGGAGTGAGGATTCTGAATGTGCTTGCAATCAGAATGACATCATTCGGTCATATGACAGGTTTCAAGTTTATTGCTCTTGATTATATCAGCTCAGGAGCTTCTAAAATTGGTGTTGCTGCATTCTTTTACAAAACCACTTTTGGCCAGAAGCAGTGCTCTCCTTGCTTCTTCAGTTTTGCTCAACCTTGTTTAATTGACAATTTCAAGTAAGTCAATGGTGGTTTATGCTTACGAATTACAGTAGTCTATTGTGCCAGATAATCTGAGAACATGTAGTGAG
Source organism: Crotalaria pallida (assembly GCA_037953625.1). Lineage (NCBI taxonomy): Eukaryota > Viridiplantae > Streptophyta > Magnoliopsida > Fabales > Fabaceae > Crotalaria > Crotalaria pallida. Next base: position 90,482,965 of record CM075653.1, read on the forward strand.
ATAATTTTCAACATATTATGCATAGTTGGAGGTTCTGTAACAAATAAATGAAAACATGCACCTTGAGATGTAATTACGTTTTATACATGGTTATATTATAAACCTGTCCTTGTAGTTGTCAGACAACTTAGGAAGTATTTTTGGGTTATAGATTTTTCCACTTCCTTTTTTAGGTCCTAGGATTTCTTAAAAGGGGAGGGAGAGAGGGGAAAAGGGTATGGGAAAGAGGCGGAGCACACCTGCAGGTTCAAAACCCGCGTACTTACAAATCATATCCCACAGCTTAACCAATTGTATTGGCTCTAGTGGACGACGACTTTCCACTTCTTTGGCTAGGTTATTAAGAATTCAAAATAAGAAGGGTTTTAGTTAGGTCTTCAAACATCATTCCAGCTTATGAGAGTATATTTTGATTTCTAAAAAGACAAAGCGTGTTTCATTACTTGAATCTTGATAGATTTAGGTTGGTGTAAAAATATGAAGAAGATAACATGTACAATTGTCTGAACTTTGAAACACTTCAAAACCCCATAGATGAATGTGACAAATCATTTACATGAAGAGAATAATGTATATATTATTGGGAGGACATTTTCTTTGGATATTAAGTTTTTCTTTGGACAATCAATGCCTTATCAAAAGATATGATTTATGATAGACCTTTATGACGTCGTTTGATCCATGTAGCCGACCCCACATAGTGGGACAAAGGCTTAGTTGTTGTTGTTGTTGTATTAAGTTTTTATGTTCCTCTTCAGGAGGATGGCATGGTCTGTTAGAAGCAGCACAGGCGACAGCAGTTTTAGTTCTTCAACTTCTAATGGCAGTAGTGGAAGAACCCGTATAATTAGAGTAATTCAAGAGTTTCAGACCAATATAGGTTCTAAAATTCAGAAGGTAAGGAAAAATCTTCCGGTGAAGCTTCTTTTCTTCTTGGTTGGATTTTACTGTGCAACTGCCTTTGCCACTGTTATTGGACAAACTGGTGACTGGGATATTCTATCTGCTGCCTTGGCTGTGATTATTGTGGAGGGCATTGGGGCGCTCATGTACAGTGCTTCTCTTCCTTTAGTAAGCAAGAGTAAGAGCTTAATCTCCATATTTAATTATTGGAAGGCTGGCCTAACACTGGGACTTTTCTTGGATTCATTTAAATATTGATTTGATTGCATTATTGGATGCAGCAATCCCTTCCATGTGAAATACAGAAATTTTTATGCTATTGACTCATAGTCTTTCCAGTTATCCATTACAGCATATATGATATATGTTTGATACATGCTGAAGCATGCTGAAGTTTCACATCTCTGGACGTAATAAGGTTAAAGTCCGTGAAGGCTTGTTCTCCTTCTGAAGCTAGTGCATTCAAGCAGTCAGGTTAATTATCTTTATTTATGATCAGCATAGCAATGGGCTTATGCAGAAGGACGAAAATTTCGATTGAGAGAAACAAAACACTCCATTCCCTTTCCGAAGTTTCATTCATCTTGGTATTGGATCCTTGCTACAGGGGTTGCTGGTATTCAAGGTCTGCTACTCTACTGGGGCATTCTGGCAAAATTTGAACATGAAAAGTCCACTTTTATGTTGACTTGTTAGCATGGATGATGATAGACATTGATCTTAAACTGCGAATCCTTGCACAATTACTTCCCTACAACTTGAGCAATGTAACTCTTCAAAACATAGGAAATCTGAACTGCTGCTCAGACAGAGTGTCACAATTGGGTTAGATATAATCTACACATAGTAATGTGTTTGAGGTGCATCTTTTTTAGCTGCAAGGATGTCTTTCAGCTTCAGGTTCCGTGATTCCGTGAAGAATGAAGAACTGCAGATAATGGCCATTCTTGATTCATTGATTTGTTTGTCTATATCGATATACGGCTACAGAATCTCGTATAAAGTTATACATTTTGTCTATAAACGATTTTTAAGACTACTTGCATTTAAGATGTACATTTATCTATTGAAATTTGTGCAGAGTGCATATTGTCATGAATATAAGTACTCTTTCAGGTACTTATTATAAACCATCTTTTACTAAATTATGTTGATCAAAGAGAGCAGTTAATTTTTTTTTTTTAAATTATAACATTACAATTTTACATTTTTTTTTTAAAGTTCAAAAATAATAAATGAACAATGAAAACACATGAACTCAAGGTATTTAACAACGGCAAACAAAAACAAAAAAAGTAAGTGCTGCACAAAATGTAAAATGCTTTATAGAAAGGATCGTCAAAATATTTTAGAAAATAACTTTTAATAAGGACCAACGAGAAGAAATAACTTTGATAAAAGTGTGTAGAAGGTGCATGGATACATATTGAGGCTAATTTATGAGCGAACTTGTAAGACCTTCAACTAATTATACGAGGAAGATGGCCAAGTAACAATAACAAGACAGTTACGGTAATCTAACTAGAAGTCGTCGACCTAAGTAAATATCGGACATAGTTTTGCTAGATTCACAACTCAACTCTTAAACTATTTCTTAAAAAGACACTGTAATTTGATGCTTGAACATATTAGAGGCGAATAACTTCGACTGCTGACAGAAATCACTTGAAACAGCAAAGAACGACCCTACAAAGTAATAAATTATGGGAGTATTTCAGTATTTCAGAATTTTAGTTAACTTATCTAAAAATGAAAAGGATAACTATAAGAGAGCCTATCCAAAAATTTGTATGAATGTACAACCAAAAACACAAATGTTAATAAAATTTGCCATAAATTATAAAGCAAGTGGTAAAAATATAACAGAACATTTCATTTGCATAAACTCCAGCTTATATGTATTTAGTCATAATTATCTCATGATAATAGTGCAGCCTTATTTGTCTGCCCTAAATTGTCATTCAAAGAAAAGCTCAGAGATTAGCACTATGATTTGCCTGTTAAAAAAAAAAAGGCACTGTGATTTGCCATTTATTTGTCATTACATTTTCCAGTAACTTAACTATGCAACTAATCTACAATCACTATACAACACGTGTAGTATGTTACTAAGGTTACGAATAAAATATTAAATGTATAGATGTGTATCATGTATGTGTGCCCTCTCATATTCAGGGGTGTTATGACAATCTGATGAAGCGTGTTTTGGGAGAGATTCATGGCCATTTTATTATGCAAGTCTCCCCAAAATTGAATGGCAACTCGAAGTTATTATGAGACTTGACCATCAAGCATCAACATCTGGGCCTGGATATGCTGGCAAACTCATAATGCGCTTGTCTAAGACAGGCCCTCCAACAGTAAAATGGTAAAGGCTCTGGAAGGTTGATCCCTTTAACCCAAGCAACTGATGCACTGCAAAAAAAAACAAAAACAAAAGATTTCCCATGATTATACTACTGCCACAATAAAATTTGTACAGTCTATAGTTCAAGCAGATTTTTATTTTATGAAAAAATACATATGCCCCAGGGTTCACTCAGGTAGAAAGAAGGATTATAACATTATGTTTATCACCAAATAAAATATAATCTTGGATAGACTTTATAGTAAATAAAACTTCTTTGGATTAGTATTTAGTACCAGCACATCACTTCTTCTAACTCTATAGGTCTATATCTAGTAAATGGTGTTATTGATGAAGAGCTGTCAAATTTCATTCTTGTAATCACAGGCAACAGTCTCCTCTTGGCCTATTATTGAGCATACTAGTGCCATACTCAATAAGTTAATAGAATTAGAACTAAACGTTATCCATCCTCAAAATACCACTGTCTAGTAGATTTCCTCTCCTCTAAAATAGATGCTTAATTGCTTACTTCACATACAAGGCTTACAACAATGTAGATAATGCGCCACAATAGTTCTATTGCTAGATAAAATAGGAATTGAGAAGGAGGTCCCAGAATCTGGTTCTCCATCTTAAGAGTGCAATCACTAGTTCACTAATCACTAACTACTTAGCAATTAGCATATCCTTTAGTATTTCAATTGATAGATAAATTAGGAGCTCGGAAGATCCTAGAAGTTATCCATCTTTCAAATATTTTACGGGTAACATACAATTCATGTGAAATACATATCATGCTGCCAGCTGAAGTTTCAAACAGACAAAGCAGGAAAAAGGCCAGATACTAAAGGCTATAGCTACAATAAGATTAACAGCCTATGAGGCTATGAGCAACTCAAAGTCTTTCGCTGATAACATGGCTTTGCTTTAGGTGACCTAACTGACTAATCACTCACTGAGGTGACTGGCTAATTGGCCACATTCATAAGGTTTAAATTCCATGAGTCCAGACAAGACTCGGTTCTGGTATCATTAATGTTTTATATTATCTATGGGACTTTGGTTTTGCTTTGGTTGTAGAAATACTAACTGGAAAATATTCTTTTGAACTGGCTCTATAACAGGAAAAACACATGTTCTATATTTAGTATATAGACTGTTTTGGTATATAAAAATTCCTTACTAGTAAATTTTGCAAGCCAATAATACAGTCATGTACGTTCAACTACTTTGTATAGGACAAAGATCTACCAATAATTGTGTAAATCAAGCCTATTCAGGTTATCATCACATCAAGGATCAAACATGATTATACTTCAAGCAAAATCATTTTTAGGGACATTGGTTCAGTTTCAATCTACATTGTACCATAACTTTAACCCAGAATCTAAGTGAGTTCAACTGATGTCTAAATTAGAAAATGATTATGAGAAGTAGAATCATTGGTCGACATAATGGAACATGGAAGCGTGACGCCAAATTATCAACGCTTACTTGATGTGAAAGTCCAATCGCCTTTATAGAGATTACTCCCTCAGGTCCTAAATGTAAGCCCCCTTTGGAGAATGACATGGGAAATAAGTTAGTTAAAGTTATTATTTGTATTGGAAATGATAATATTTGGTGTACTTTTTCAAAATTACCCCTATAAATATTATAAGGGCTTTTAAAAGTAATGAGTAAATAGGGGTGTTTGTTGAAAAGAAGTAATTAATGTCATTGCAAATTGTAACAGGGGCTTATATCAAGGACCAAAAAAGGGTCCTAAGGGGGCTTACATTTAGGATCAAAAGAAGCATGTATTTAATATATTTTTTGTATAAACTTCAGCAATGATAATTCCTAGTAATTCATCTTTGCATGAAGCCATGAACTCAGTCAGAGCAACAAATGTAACATTCCAGTTGCTGAGATTCCACAAGACCAAAATTCACCAGAAATAACTGCAACCAGACCAAAATTCTCAAAGCAAATGTGAGAACAAGAACCATACCAGGGTCATCAAAGAAGCAACCAATTCCAGTTGCTGAGATTCCAATGGCATGTGCTTCTAAGTATAACACCTGTCCAAGGACCCCAGTCTCCCAAAATAAACGAGGATACATCCACACATTCCTCTCACGCAAAGTAGGCCACAAACGAGCCAACATACCAAGGCTGAAGCAACCATTACTTGCAATATCCTGCAAGTAGGTCTCTCAATTAAAAGGAGATAGAATATGCATTGAGTATCAATTTATATTTCATAGTTTAGTCAGAAATAATACTGTTATACAAAGAAAAGTGTAAAGCCATTCAATGCTAGAGATATTAATCCATTAAAAAAAAATGCTAGAGATATTAATAGACAGATTGATAGTAAATCCTATATAATTTATGTAGTCTGTACCTCAAAATTTGTAGCTTTTAGGATAATAAAGCAGGAGAATAACTAAAGTTTTGACACCCATATTGAATTTGAAAAAAAAAAAACGCTTCAATTTAAAAGCAAAAGCCGAATTTAGAATACTACTCCGTAACTATTAAAAAAAACCTATTAAGAAGTAACATTAACAAAATTTCAACACTATCTTCCCAAAAGAAATGGAACCTTTTATTATCTTCCTCAGCAACTGAACCTCACCCCAACGCCATAAAAAATAAAAAATTTAGAAAAAGTAAACAATTGCTAATCATTATGTACCTGATGGCACGAAAGCTGCTTGGAAAGCTGCCGACAATCATATCTTAGGAGTTCATACAGAGGAAGATCATCAGGGCAGCCCTCCGGTTTGGCCCAGATAAAGTCAGGGTTCATAGCTTTCTTCAACTCATCAAAATGATTTTCATTCCTCACCAGGAAATACAAGCCTTGAGGTAACCCCACCACTCTATGAACAAACAATGCAGCGTGCACCTCAGCATCCCATGCTAGGGCTCGAAACGGCATGGCAAGCTGTCTCCTTTGCTTCTCTCCAGTTTGGCAACCTGAAGGAAGGCAATGTGCTAGAATCTGATAAAATGTATCTCTCTCAATTCTTGTAACTCCATCCATATCAACCGCGCTTCTTCGCTTCCTAACAACTTCCCTTACAGTGAAGCCCTTGTATGAAGCTTCGCTATAAATTCCACTCCTTTGAAATGGCTCAACCAAGAACCTATCTCCCAATGTCAAAGGCTTTTTCACAGCTTCAGCGGTTCTATAAATAATATCCCAACACACATGCTCTTTACTAAGGGAATTAGGCTTCCCTACCCACTCTAACTTCTTGAACTCCAATATAGCAGAACTCAACATTTTATAATCCACATCAAACCCACTGCTCCCTCTAGGAAAAATCAGCATAACACAATCAGGATGCTCAAACTCAATCTCTGGAATTTTCCCTTTAACAGCTTTTGGTGGAATTTCAAATTCAGGGAAAACATGAAGCCCCATAAGACACTTCAATTCCTCATACCCTAAAGAGTCCAGAACCTTCACATCCCAACCAAGCTCTGCAGCAGCTGTTGTAACAGCAGCAATGGCATGACCAACATCATGGTTACAATACCTGAAAGGAGGAGCATAAATGAGCTCAGCTATTCATGAATTATTCAAGCACAGCTTGTTAAATACTCCATCGAGCTTTTACTTAAACAAAGAAACTTAAGCTTTAAGTTACCCTTGATTATTTAAATGGGTGAAGCTCAACCTTTTTTGTAGGCTTGACATTAATAAATTGTGAATAGAAAGTATATCTGAAGAGTAACAAGTATTGTGAATATTAAAATTATATCTTATTTCACTTTCTAGCATAAAGATGTTGGCTAAATGTTGAATTAATAAATTATTATAAGAGAAATTTGATAATGAAAAATAACCATATTATGATTGAGATAAACAAGACAAACTCAAGCTTCGTATCTTTAAATAACCTAAGCTCGAGCTTTAAATTCAACTTATTTAGAGTGTGTATCTGGTAACACCAACAAAGAGCTTGCAAGCTAGTCACCTAGCATACTAGCTTATTTTACCATGAATAAGCTATGTGTCGGGGTTTGATAAATGGACAAGTGCATGTTTGTTTTAGCTTAAATATTGTAGTTTTGGTCTTTTTTTTTCAAAAATAATCATAATTTAACGTGTTTGTTTGCCAATGCAGATTATAATCTTATATTATATTCTAGAAAAAATAATCAAAATCTAAAAGCCCCCTCATAGCAGATAGAGATTATTTTTTGTAAGATTATTTTTTTAGACCATATAATTTTGTTATTATACCCTTATCACTCCAACACATTAACTACCCCATTATCATTCCATACCCTTTTTGGTAATTTAATGAGTAAAAAATAATCTTCTTTACATTATCCAAACAAAACAAACCAGCTTAAATTCATTTTTCAGCTAAGATACCCAAACATAAACAGATTATACTTTTAACATATTATAATCTAGATTATAATCACTGAAAAAATAATCATAATCTCATTTTACTAGCTATACCAAACACGCACGACTAAGCTACAAGCTTATAAGTTCTTGTTATTTGATAACCTATTTGAGGTAGCTAATGGACTTATAAGCTAGGGGCTTATTTTATCAACACCTTTTCGTTATTTTATTTTACACACCACCTAGTTTATATGCTAATTTTGCCAAACACATTCTGATTCCATCAACTAGCTTATCATCTCTCAACTTTTAGCTTCGAGCTTGAAGTGACAAACCGAGCCTTGAATAAAATAGACAAGCTTAGCAACAATATTTTAATAATGTCCCTACCTGAAAGCACGTTCTCCATATTTCCAGGCCTCGCGCCAGAAAATGGAAGACAACCCAACAAGAAAACAATCATGCGGCAACAATTTACCAAAAAACCCAGACGGGATTTTCGCTCTAAGCTCCAAAGAATGTTCCTTTGGAGCATAATGAGCAACAAAAGGAGCATCACAAAGAGACTCCACAGCAGGTGCAATAACATAAGCCTCAGTGGGGTGCAAATTACCACTACTCGGGTTCACCCTCAACGACCAAGTTGAAAAGCTTGTAGCTTTCCAAGCCGAAAGGGCAAGGGAATCGTAGAGGAACTGAGAGATGGTGGATTTGGAAATGGGTTTTGGGGTAGGGAGAGAATGGAAGAGAGATGAGTAAAGGGGTGAAACGGCGTCGTTTTGTGTCGTGGGGAAGTGGAGGAGAGAGAGAAGAGGGGAAGAGAGGTAGCGACGAAATGGGTTGGGTTGGTTGGCCCAGTCGAGGCCGTGGGGCCCTCTGGCGTAGTTGTTAAAGGCGTGTTTGGTTTGGTTGTGGTATTTTAGGACTTGGGTGAGTTTGTTCTCGTCCAGGTTTTGGTTTTGTTGAGGTTGTTGTTGTTTGATGTTGGATGAAGATGGAGATGAAGAAGAAGAAGAAGAAGAAGAGAGGGACATGAGTGGTTGTTGGATTGAACGGTTTCCAATGAAGAGAGGGGTTGAAGGGAGAAAATGGGAGAGTGGTAGTGATGGATTGCGGAGAGGAAAAGATGGTGGCATGTTTTTGTGGAATGGGGGTTGCTGATGCTGAGATCACTCATTGATTCTCAATTCTTCTTTCATGGACCAGGGATTGGAATCTAGTTCTAGAGAATGTCTTCCTGCATATTATTAAAAATTATTAAAATAAGTTATTTTGATCTTAAAAATGTGATCATCGATCATTTTAGTTACTCGAATATCATAAATACATGTTTAGTCTTTAAGAGTGTCTCACATCAATTTACATGATGTGTCACATTAAGGAGCACATGTTTTGCAAGTTTATGAATGAATGATCGAAATTGATAAATCGTTCATTTTGGTATATAATACATACCTACATAATTCAATTTTGTCATTTTTAAGTTGCATATGAATTTAATTTAGTCCCTCAATTTTTTTTAGAAAACAAACAACCATGTAGGTATGTGTTTCAGGGACGAAAATGAACGATTTTAAAAATTTTGATAATTCATTCATAAACTTGCAAAACACATGGCTGCTAACGTGACACATCAGCATCAATTAGGTTAACTACTTAATCCTTGTTGACGTATAGACTAAAATGATTGACGTGAGACATTCTCGGGGGATTAAACGTGTATTTATGATCTATGAATGACTAAATAACTAATAACTCTTTTTAAAATCGTACACTTAATTGAATCGATAAAAAAAATTTGATTTATTGGTTTAACAAATAAATCATTAATTAAATTGCATATTGATTATATTAGGCTTATTTATGTCTGAAGTTCATGTAGTTTGGACTTCTTGTGTGAGATACTCCTATGCTTTTTTTTCAATGAATATACCTCTGTAGTTTACTCCGGTTATGTATTTGCCCCCAGATCCTTTTCCGGCGAGTTTTTGGGTAAGCTGAATCGCCGGAGCTCTACCTGGAGCCACGTGTATCTGTTATACAAGTGGCAGTCTCTTAAAAAAAAATTTTAAATTAAAAAAAATAAGACTTAATTATGTCTGGGGTCCCTGACCTCTTTTGTGAGATACCGCTATGTTTTTTTTTTTAATGAATATAGTCCTATAGTTTACTCCGATTAGGTATTTGCCCCCAGCTCCTTTTTCGGCGAGTTTTTGGGTGAGCTGGACCGCCAGAGCTCCACCCGACACGTGGCAGTCACTTAAATTTTTTTTTTAAAAATTAAAAAAATTAATAAAATAATAGAATAAACCAATAAACTAAAAAAAACGTGGCTTATTATAAACCCTCACATTTCCTTCCATTCGATTCATCTATCTCCCTCGTTCTTTTTCTCTCACTTCGGCGTTCTCACTCCATATCCCACAGTGTAGCTGTCATCCTCTCCCTCCCCCATTCGATCCATCTATCTCCCTCGTTCTTTTTCTCTCACTCTGGCGTTCTCACTCCATATCCCACGGTGTAGCTGTCATCCTCTCCCTCCCTCAGTCGTTCGGTTCTTCTTCTTCTTCTTCTTCGAAGTCTCCATATCTGCAGCTTTTTCGAAGTCCTCTAGCTCCAGATCTGCAACTTTTTCGAGGTCACCGTTTGGGATCAAGGTGGCATGCGAAAATGAGCAGCACAAGAATAATTGATATTTTTATTATAAAAATGAAAAAAAAGAAACAGCAAATAGAATAGAAACAGGTGAAGTAGAAGATGAGGTTTTGAAAAAGGAACATACATACATAAGCATATACCCATGTCAAGGGACATATAGTGTTTTCATTTCCAGAAAATTGATTAATCAAGCACAGACATTAATCCTTTGACACATCATTTCATCTAAATTATAGAATTAATCTTTGCATGGTATATCAGCAAATTGATTTCGATTGTTTTTTTTTTGTAGTTTATTAGTTTATTCTATTGTTTTATTTTTTTTTTCAATTTAAAAAAATTAAGTGATAACACGTGGCTCCAGGTGGAGTTCCGGCGGTCCAGCTCACCCAAAAACTCGACGGAAAAGGAGCTGGGGGCAAATACCTAACCAGAGTAAACTATAGGGATATATTCATTAAAAAAACATTGGGGTATCTCACAAAAGAGGTCCAAATTACAGGGACCCCAGACATAATTAAGCCTTATTTTTTTTAATTTAAAAAAATTTAAAAGATTGCCATGTGTATAACGCGTGGCTCCAGGTGGAGCACCGACGGTCTAGCTCACCCAAAAACTTGTCGGAAAAGGAGCTGGGGGCAAATACCTAACCAGAGTAAACTACAGTGGTATATTCATTGAAAAAAAAAACATACGGGTATCTCACAAAAGAGGTCCAAACTACAGGAACCCCAGACATAATTAAGTCATTATATTATATATTATATATTAGCTACCAACATGGGTTAGGACGAGTGGTAAACAGCTCGATCTCGCTTAAGCAAGGTATTGAGTTCGATTCCTTGTAGATGTAGAAAACTCATGTTGGGAGACTCTCCTGTCATAATTAGACACGGTACCCAGGTCGCATTCGGATATACCTAAGTAATACCTCGAAATTGGGTGGGCAAACAATATATATATTAGCTTAATAGCATATTTGATCCCTGAATTTTGTTGATTTGACAAAAATATAATCTCCTTTCTGTTATAAACAATTCATATCTATCTAATTAGTAGATGACTATCTATTGAATTATGTTTATATTTAGTTGATACCACTCCATATTAGGATGGGTTGTGTTTATATTTAGTTGATACCACTCCATATTAGGGTTTCCTATCTCCCTATAAATAGGACTCAACTATGATGTAAAATGTACACTGAACATATTACAATATATTGTTTCCTCTCTTCTTCTCTTCTTCCTTATTTTTATACGTTTCATAATACGTTATCAGCACGAAACTCTAACCAAAAGGTGTGTTGAAGCTTATACATCAAAGAGTATTGAAGCAAGGTAAATTTTAATATTATTAATGTTTTATTTATTTATTCATTTGTTTCTTTTGATATATTATATATTGATCCCAAAGTATCAATATTTTATGGACATGAACATTTTATAAGAGATACAAGTTCTTGAGCATTATAGCATTTATCATGTCCATCATAAAAAAAAGAAGAAAGGAAGAAAAAAAGAAAGATGCAAATCGAAATATATTTGAAAAGATGCATACAGAAAAAGTGTTGATTGATTTAAAAAGGAGAACTCATCGATGCAAACAAGGCAGAAGCAATTTATAACTCTGCAATAACCGTGATACTTATACATAATATATACGAGCCACATAAATAATTGATCACATGTATACATAATATATTTTTATAACAAAAGTTTATGGATATAAAAAAAATTAAAATAACATATCCTATTTTTTTTATTGAGGTTAACAATGTGTTATAATGTAGTGGATCATGAATAAATATGTCAAGTTTCAAATGTGTATGTAAAATTTTATTTTCAAAATAGCTTAGTATATTTTATCAAAATTAATTGTTCCAATATTTATTTTGGTGAACTTGTGGACAAGGAGTTTTAGTGCATTATCTTTTAATCTTTTATACAAGTATGTGTATATAATAGACTCAATTAACGAAATAAAAATCAAAACATAGTTTACGATATAACCTTTTCATACTTGTTTTACATTAATTTGCAATATTAACTTTAATAGAGTATTTTTTATGGCGGAAATAGTTTATTCCAAATGTTGTACAAAATGTTTCTTCCATACTCTACTATTTATAAAAAAAAAATTTCTTCTATTTAGTATTGCTAGAAACCGTTGGTAACACTATATTCGTGTACGATGATAATTTGGAGATCTAAAAGATTTGTTATCCAGAGGTATTGAAAATTTTTTCAGTTTACATGTATATAGTTGATATACCTCATATGGTAAAACCAAAAGTTTATAAACAAGAAGTTTATAAATAATAATATAATTTTTTTTTGTTTGGCTTGACTGGTTAAACCATCCCAAATCAACTATATGATGCGAAAAAAAATTAAAACTTATATTGACATTCAATGAAGAAATCGAAGTTTCTTCAATCTGATTATCTCAATGTGCTAATAATTGTTCCAGAGAAAGTTTGTTCAGCCATCACAATAAAATTTGGATTGAATCTGACATGAATACAAGGTGATATTTATGTGTCATTACTTTCATCATGTGGATCATTTAGGTATTTTATATTTTTAATTGATGCATCAACTGAATGGTCACATGATTGTTCATTAGCAATTCACAACCAGAAGATTGCGAGATTACTTGTGCAATTGAATAAACCAAAATCTAGTTATTAACTATTGTATGTCTATTGCCATTACTATTTGGGAACATGTATGACACTGATTCACATCAAGCCATTGAAATTATCATGAGTTTCTCCTTTTACAAATGGTTTTTGGTCAGAAGCCTAATATTTCTCATCTAAGAACTTTTGGATGTGCGGTATATTTTCCACCACAACGCACTAAGATGAGACCTCAAAGAAGGTTGGGAATATATGTTGGATATGAATCTCCATCCATGATAAAATAACTCAAACCAACAATAAGAGAGTCATTCATGGATCGATTTTCAATCATCGCTTTGATGAATTTGTTTCCCAACATTAGGGGGAGAAAATAAGCAGTTGGAAAAATAAATTATTTGGAAAGAGTTATCATTATATTATCTTGATTCTCGAACAAAACGATTTGAACTTAAGTTCAAAAGATAATTCATTTTCAAAATTTAGATAACCAATTGCCAGACGCATTTACCGACCTAAAAAGAGTGACTAAGTCACATATTCCAGCTGCTAATGCTCCAATAAAATTGATGTCCCTCTTGGACAAATTAAAATTGCAAATGAGTATGAGACACGCTTGAAGCGTGACAGATCCATCGGTTCCAAAACAAAATAATAAAAAAATACAAAAATCCTCGAAAAAGAAAAGGAGCAAAGAAATAAGATGGTCAATTCGAGGATGTAGAGACTCCTGAAGAGTCCTTAGACATAATTAATAGTTCAGTTCAAGAAAAACTCAGGTACCTGAAAAGTGTGAAAACAAAGAGATCTCAATAAATTATGTCATGACTGAAATACAATGGAACCGAAATGAAGTCAACGTTGACGATGCTTTTAAATAATGATATAACGCTTAAATGATATAAGATGAGGATCATACATCAAAGTCTATTAAGTAATATAGACAAAGAAATGATTAGCCAAAATGGAAATACCCAATTGAGGCATAATTGAATTCACTTGAAAAGCGACAGGTATTTGGACATATAGTCCCTACACCTAAAGATGTAAAGTCAGATGGATACAAATGTGTTTTTGTAGATAAGCGAAATATTAAAGAAGAAATTATGAGATATAAAGTAAGATTGATTGCCCAAAGAATTTCACAAAGACCTGACATTGATTATGAGGAATAATACTTCCATGTGGTGGATGCAAGTATTTTTCGATACTTGATTAGTCTGGCAATATAAAAAGGATTCAAATTATGTCAAATGATTTTATAGAAGATTTTTATGGCTAACTTATTAATAACATATATATGAATACCCCTTAAGGACTCAATATGCTCGAAACATATGCTTGAACTATTTAATATGGTTGAACCATATCCATGGATAATTAAAATGTTTGAAGCATAAAGTGTAATATGTCGACACATGCACTTTAATTAGTTAAATTTCAAAATGCAATAATTTTGAACTTATAGTTCAAACTCCAAGAGATTTTTAATAGACTCGAAATTATAATTCTAGCAAACATAAAATGCATTATATGTTTGTAGCCATTATCATGGTTTATTCGAGAATGATATCATTATATCAATATGAGAAATTTCAAAAGAGTTAAGGATATTGATATATACATGTATATATCTATTTAGATTTAGCTAATAATTTATGTTTTTTAGTTATATATTGTTTGACTTATATATATGATGTCATGTCATGCAATCATGAATATGTTTATGGCAATTGTTTGAGAATACTTATATGATTATGGTTCATGTTATGTATTTATTTTACTATTTATGTAGTTTTATTTTGATATTGTTTGAATTACTTAAAGTTAAAGGAAACATTTCAAAATGAAATATCTCGGCCTGAAGATCGATCATTTAGTAAATTAAATTTGTGCCTATCAAGTTGCGGAAAACAACTTCTAAAGTGAGTTGCTTTGATAAATAACAACTAATTTATATGATAATCTCTATTAGATTGTTAAATGTCATACATGACTTAATATGTCATTTGATATTAATTTATTAGCAAGATATTGTTATTCATTCACAGGAAGATGTTGGAATGAGGCTAAACACACATTTTAGTATGATAAATTGAATTACTAGAATTACTGAAGAGCTTTCAAATGTTGTAAATTGCTTAAAGAAAACATTTGAAATGAAAGATTTGGAAAGAACAAAATTTTGTTTTGAATTACAAATGGAACATGTAATGAAATTTTGGTACATCATGAAACCTATGTTGTGAAGGTAATAGTGTAATATCTCAGAGATAATTGTTCGCATCAGGGGGAGATATAAATACGCACTGCACTCTTTTTCCCTTATTCACGGTTTTTTCCCGATGGGTTTTCCTGGCAAGGTTTTTAATGAGGCAACATCCAATTGCGTAAGAAGAATTGTGTACTCTTTTTCCTTCGCTAATTTTTTTTATAGGGATTTTCTTATGAATGTTTTTAAAGAGGCATATTCTCTTAATAGTCATCCAAGGGGAGTGTTATAAACAATTCATATCTATCTAATTAGTGGATGACTATCTATTGGATTGTGTTTATATTTAGTTGATACCACTCCATATTAGGGTGGATTGTGTTTATATTTAGTTGATACCACTCCATATTAGGGTTTCCTATCTCTCTATAAATAGGACTCAACTATGATGTAAAATGTACACTGAATATATTACAATATATTGTTTCATCTCTTCTTCTCTTTTTCCTTATTTTCATACGTTTCATAACACTTTCAAATTTTTGTGTATTTAGTCCCCAAATTTTTAATTTATAAAAAATTTGGTCCTTGCGTCTAACTTTGAACCGACGGAACTGGTGTGACTAACATCCACACACATGTCATATTTCCATTGATCCTCGTTGTGTTTTTTTTTTTTTGGTTTACATGGGAGGTCTGAGACTAGAACCCATGACCCGGGGAAAGGGAAATCCTAAGCGTCCCTGCAGCCACCAACTGGGCTGTCTTACACGGACATCCTCGTTGTGTTTTTTAATAACTAATTTATTTTAAAAATAATACAAATTCTAAAATTAAAATTAAAATAAGTTATCTTCTTCTTGACACCTTCTTCTTCTTCAATGATTGCCCTCTCTTCTCCTTCTCAATTTCAGGTACCTTCACAGTCTTAGTCCCATGTTTCTTTTTCGCAATGTCCACAACTATATTAAATTCAATTACTAATTTATTTTTGGTTTATTTAAATTTTTAATCCTTGAACTTAGGTCTCTTTTGGAATTGATCCTTGAATTTTTTTTGGGTACCTGAACTTTTTCAAATTTTTGAAAATGGTCCTTTCATCACTTATGTGATGATATGACCGACGACATGCCACGTTACTTTTGCAACATCGACAAGTGACGTGTTATGTGACATCACGGGGCACCACATGATTTTTTTTTAAAAAAAATCAATTATTTTAAAAATTATTAAATGATTCGATTTTCTTTTAAAAATACGTTTTTTTAATTTTTTTAATAATTTTGAATTTTTTAATTTAAAAAATCCACGTGACATTATCTGGCACGTTATTACCTATCGATGTGGTGAAGGTGACATGTCATATCATCGATCACATCATCACTTAAGTGATGAAAAGACAATTTCCAAAATTTGAACAAAGTTCAAAGACCCAAAACATCGAGAAAAATGTTTAAGAATCAATTTCAAAAGAGCATTTAAGTTCAGGAACTAAAAACTTAAATAAGCCTTAATCTTTCTATTGTTCTCTTATGACTTCCGACTTTTGACCCTTCAAAGTTGAAGCTCAAATCTGAACCTAAAGTTAGAAACTTTTCTTTAAATGCTTTCCATCATAGGTCTCTCAAGATCGGTTTATAGAGGTCATCTTGTAAGGTAACTGACCTTAACTCGCAGTAGGTCCTAAACAAATTTGCACTTTTGATATTAGTCATTCGAAATATATTTTCGACAAGAGTGTATAAGAAGTGCATTTTTTTGAAATTTTCAACACTTTGAAGTCAAAAACTATTTAATGTTGAGGGTATTTTGATCTTTTTCACGAATAAATGGAAATAAAAAATTTCATAATGAATAAGAATTAAAACTCATAAAAATGAGAATTTATTTTTGGCTTATTTAAGTTTTTAGTCCCTGAACTTAGACACTCTTTTGGAATTGGGCCTTAAACTTTTTTTTCAATGTTTTGAGTCCCTAAACTTTGCTCAAATTTTGGAAATGGTCCTTTCATCACTTAAGTGGTGATATAATTGATGATATGTCACGTCACTTTTCCCACATCGATAAATAACATGTCAGATAATGCCACGTGAATTTTTTAAATTAAAAAAATCGAATTTATTAAAAATAATAAAAAATTGTAATTTTTAAAGAAAATTGAATCTTTTAATAAATTTTAAAAGAAATTATTTTTTAATAAAAAAAATCATGTAGTGTCTCGTAGCTCTATATAACAAGTCTGTAACACCCCGATTTAGTAACTTGAAAATATTTTTATTTAGTCAAAATGTGGAAAATTTTTTTTCAAAGCATTGATGACATGTGTGAGAACTACAATCGGTGGGTGAAATAACTAGGAGACACTAGGAGAACACCTAGAAGGGGGGGTTGAATAGGTGTTAAAGAAACCTTGAAAGATTTTCGAAAGAAACAAATCGAAACGATTAAAACAAAATGATTTTTACAAAAATTAAGCTTCTTAATCGATTAAGCCTTTCATTAATCGATTAATACCGAAAGACTTCAAAAAATTAATCGATTAAATATGCAACTAATCGATTAATGCCGAAAGCTTGATTTGAATTAATCGATTAATACTTCCAGTTAATCGATTAATCACTGTTAAAACTGAAAAATCACTTTTCAATTGAATACGAAAATCAATCAATTAACACATAAGATCAGAGATAAAGCGGAATTGATTAACACCAATATTCTTATTGATTACCTAGGTTATGAAAATGATTTTCCCCAAATCAATTTGCACAATTAAGATTCAATTCAATCAATTATGAAAATCAATCTTTTCTAGGTTTTCAACCAAGAACAATATTGAAATGACTTGAATGTAAAGAGTTAAGAGTTTAGAGATACGACACAGTGATTTATCCTGGTTCACTTTCATCCACTTGAAAGCTACATCCAATCCCCTCTTCAACCAAGAGAGATTCTTCACTATGAGGAATTAGAGTTCTCAAATTACAAGTAAATGCCTCTCAAGACTCCCTTCTTGATAGCCTACAAGAGATACCACACCCTTGCCTTGTAACCCTATTGAATCTAATCTAACCTCTTCTCTTGCTTGCCGATATCCCACAACAAGTCTTCCAATTGCTTTGAGATGCTTCAAAGACTTCCACTTGCTTGATGATGCCTCACACCAAGACTTCCAATTTGCTTGTTAACACAACAAGACTTCCAAAATAACTTTGCTTGATGAACAACCACCAAGGCTTCCTTTGTTGTAGATAGCTTGCCTTCTTTGCAATGATTACAACCAAATTAAAAACAATAACAATCCTATGAATCTCTTTCAAAAGCTATGAAAATATCAACATGAGAGATTCAAAGATTTATGATCAAAGAATGTAAAAGTTAAAGCTTTGATCTATGAAAGTGAGAGAGAATAGTGTGGCTTTGATCTTTGTAAAATTGATATGAAAATGTTCTAAGATTGTAATTATGATTCACAAAGGTTAGGAAAAGATTTATATGAAATACCCAAAAGATAGGAAACTTAAAAACTAGTTTTGAGAAGTGAAAAACGTATTTTAAAAACCAATTTTACAGGTCTTAATCGATTAACCACTGTAACAGTTGTGTTAATCGATTAACCCTAACACATTAATCGATTAGCCACTGCTAAAGTCAATTAAAAACTTGTTTTCTCAAAATTAAACCTTTCCTTTCAAACCTTTAAGCCACCTATTGATTTTAGGTTAAGTGAATACTCAAATTATGATATAATCATGACCTTGATAGAGATTCACTACCCTCTAATGACTCTACCCAAACTCATCAAATAAAAGACTTGAGAGGCTAAAGATATTACAATAAAACACAAACTAAGTCTTCATGAGCTTGCTCTCTCTTCATCAATGTTGAGTGTTGTTTGTTTGTTGATCTTCTTCAAAACTTGAGCTTGATTAAACCATTTGTAGCTTGTTCAAAACATTTGTCAACCTTTGTCATTATCAAAACCTTCTCACTGGATCTAACAACATGGACATGAAGCTATTTCACAAAACAATTTGATTTCAATATTTTCATTACAAAAACTTATCTGTCATGTCACACGCCATCCCTGAAGTTCCAAACCGAGATGTTTACAACATCGCGCTTTGTAACTTTTTCCCTTCATTGTTATAGAATATTTTATTCACAAAAATAAACAACGGTTCATAAATACCATAGGTGCACATATCAAATTTATCAGAGTTATTAGTTTCTCAAAACAGGTCGTAGAATAGAGCAAGTTACATCGTGGTAGAGCAATATCATCTTAGTAATCTCAAGGGGTACCTTACATTCTTAAACCAAATAGAATGAACTTCCTATTCTACTGAGCTCCTTCGAGGCCTCGTCTCAAGTTTCTCTCCATAAGCCACCACCAGGCGCGTTGGCATAACAAGATCTACTTGTTCTGACATCTGTGGACATCGTCGCCGAAGTCCACAGGAAAAGAGAAGACAAAGAGTGATTCCAAGCTTAATTAGAGTGATTCTAAGTTAAGCCACTGTAAATAGTAAGAATAAGCAAGGTCAAGGTGAGTTAATCATGAACAAAGTGTGTATAGGAGTTAAGAGAAATGCTTTGGGGTTAGAAACCATTAAGATATGAAGATTTGGGGATGTAATCGATTACCTTGGGGAGATAATCAATTACCATCATTTTGTGAGAAACCCTAGAATTTCATTTTTGAGGAGGTAATCGATTACTTTAGGCGGGTAATCGATAACCTGAGGTGATAATCGATTACCACACCTATGGTGAAGAAAAAAATAAAGGCACATAAATGAAGCTTCTTGGAGAAGCTTCCCATTTCAACCACAATTCATGAAGCTTCTTGAGGAAGCCTTAAACCTCCACCACTTATTCTTGCTTTCCTTCCAAATAAAAACAACAACAAACACTCACCCTCTCATTCTCACAAACACAATCACTCTCCCTCTTCATTCTTCACTCTTCCTCTCTTCTCCTCTCAAGGAAAAGAACATTCACCCTCATCAAGAGCTCCACACGCCTACCACCTTCATTCCATCATCAACGTCAAGCTCTAGAACCCAAAAACATCAAGATCAAGCATCATAACCTCATCACCACCCACACCACCATCAACCACACGCCCCTTCCCTCTTCACCATGGCTTGTAAGACTTCCTCCCTCTAAGTTCTACGAGCCAAGGTCACCATCCCTAATCACCATCATCAAGCATTCCAGGACTAAGTGTTATCATTCCCTCCTCATCTATATCACACGGCCTCATCATCATTAACACCAACTTTGAGGTGGCAAGCTAAGGATTAGGAGACACAAGCACTTAGGGGAATCACAAAGACAAGGAAGAGGAAGCTAGGGCTAGGAGATTCCCACTCTAAAGGAAAACAAGGAGGCTATGACTTTGGGGGTTTCCATCTCTCTACCTTCATTAAGGTAAGAGGGTTTGATTACCTCTATTTAGGACTTAATTTCTAGGTTGATTATAGTAGTGGCTAAGAGTAGAGAAGATTAGATAGGATGATAAACAATAGGGTAGTTGATACTGACCATAAGTTAAGAATGAAAATATAGAAAATGAAACTGCTTGAATGTTGTGAATGTATGTATGTTATGATTGTGTTGTAATGTGTGGAATTGTCATGGAAATGTGAAATGATGAATAATGAATATGGAAATCGTAGGAAAATGAAGATAAATAAATAGAGTAGAAGAACAAAGGTAATGAACCCACTAGGTGAATTTATGTGTAGGTAGAAAATGTTAATGATAAGTCAAGTAAGAAAATAAGGAAGCTGAGACCACTTGGATGTTTGTTATTATATGTGTATATGAATGGTTTGATTGTGTTTTGAATAATGTTATGGGTGTGAATCATGCGAGGGGTTGGGTGTTAAAATGAACCTAAGATATAGTAAGCTAATGAGTAGCATAAACTAAGGGATGAATTTGGATGTTGTGCATGTATGTGAGTGAACGATTGAACGAATGCTTGAATGAATGGTTGAAATAACTTAGAGCTAGGAGGATAACCTTAAATAGTGGAATAAAATTATAGAAACAATGAATAAAAGTAAGTGTTTGTGAATTGACTTAGACTAGTTTGATGACCGTAGGTAGTAAGAATAAATTATATTAAGCAAGGAATAAAAGGAAGTGATTGTGAATGCGTGTTTATTGTGAGTGTATGATTTGTTTGTTAACCCTTAGGGGGATAATGTGAACATGATAACAAGTAACTAAAGAATGGTAAGAGAGAAGAGAATAAGTAATAGAAACTAAAGAAGAGAAAAGATAAATAATTAAGAAATGAAAAGTGAGAAAAAGAACAAGTAAGTAAATAAAAAGAAGAAAAGACTTAATGAGAAAAGCAAGAAAAGACTAAATGAGAAAAAGGAAGAAAACCCAACTCGGACTGCCCATGTGCTTCGAGGATAAAGAAATACAACCTTGACGACCTATGTGCTCGGGGGATAAAGTAATAAGAGAAAAAGAACAAAGAAACAGAAATAAGACTTGAAGATAAAAGAAAGAGTAATATCGGCAGACGGTCCGTGAGACTCTGTCGAAGCGCAAACCGGACGGCCCATGTGCTCTGGGGATCGAGTAACAGCGCAAATCGGACGACCCATGTGCTCTGAGAATAATTAAACCACCCTGGATGGCCCATGTGCTCCAGGGATAATAAAACACAACTCGGACGATCCATGTGCTCCAGGAATAATTAATCTCAACCTGGACGGCCCATGTGCTCCAGGGATGGGAAAGGAAAGAAAGAAAAGAAATGTAAGACCAAAAGAAAAGAGAAAACATAACCTGGACGGCCCATGTGCTCCGGGGATAAGAAAGCAAGCGTAAGAATGAGGTAAAATGAAAAGAGAATTAAGAATGATAAGGAAAGTAAGAATAAGAGAAAAAGTAAAGAGAATTAAGTGCTAGAATCAAAATAAGATAAATTAAGTATAAGAAAAGAAAAGAAAAGTAAATGAGCTAAGTGAAATGTAACGAGAATGATGGTATGAAAATGATTGGGTTTGTTGTGTGTTAATAATAATGGTAGGCTTAGTTCATTACTATGACTTCTTAAAAGTTATTTCCTAAGTTCTGTGTAATGCTACCCTTCTTGTTATTTTTATTACAGGTACAGAAGGAGCTTACACGAGTCATGACCGAGTAGGAGCACACTCCACTCTGTGGAGTATGGGTATTTAGGGGTTCGACCACATGTTGGTCCGAGGCTTTATTTTGAGAACGTTATGTATATGTATTTAATTTATCTTTTTGGAGCTAATGAACTCCAATGGCTTACTCTTATTTTGAAAAGGATGTAAATGAATACACTATGAAATGTTGTGCCCTGCTGGCATTCTGTTGATATTAAAATGTGTTATCACAGGTTTTTCAGGAAATTTATATTTTTGGAAAAGTCCATAAATCAGAGTAAACTCCGTCGAATTTTCCGGAGATTTTTACAAGTAACTAAAAAGTTTAAAAAGAAATTTTCAATTCACTAAACCTAATTGGGGTAATTAGAGTAGTAATTAAGGTAGGGTGTTACAGAGAGAGTGAGCATCCCCAACGATTTCTCGTCGACGTGGTGGAATTACAATAGGCAAAAACATTAAGATATAATAATAACAACATCACAACAACAGATAAAACACACAGCACATTTCACATTATTATCATAATTATTTATTCATAAATCCCATCTTTCCACTCTCTTCTCAACATCATTTATTTCTTTCTCAGTTCATTTCTCAACGTTACTTCACAACTCTTAGCCATCATATAAACGCTTTATTAATTTATCTGTATTTCTCTTCCGTTTGACCTTCATATAGTATCCTCATCCTTGTCCAATCTCCTTTTCATCGTTAATATCTTTATTATATTTCAACCTCTTATTCTAAGAATCTTTTTAATGTTGAGAATTACTTTATTAAGTTTTATCAAATCACATCCATCAATGACAGGGGATATGAGATAGTCATTGTGGAGTAGTTAGCACACATACATCTCCTTCAATCCTCCCAAGCCTAAACGGGACGTACATGAACCTTAACCCACGCCGGTCGAATAGCCAAGAAAATTCAACAATATATATATATATATATATATATATATATATGCATGTCAAGGCCACAACCGTACGAGCCGGACATCATGACAATTAACATTTTACGCGATACCGCAAGGGCTCAACACCAATCAATTGCCCGCCTTGTTCAGGTTCCCTCTCACCGTTCCAAAATTGATCAAGGAGGCGACAATACTTTTCTAGTTCCGGTGCAGAACACGCTACGATCCCTTGGGTCTTAAGTCCCGATCTCATATAGTCTAGTTCTGCCTAGAAAAACACTCTAGGTTACTTGATGTTTCACCGTCATCACCCTTCCCTATCACAATCATTCACCTGAATATCTGCAGATAAGTAGGGTATCTTCCTCTCCACCACTTCACACTCAACTCGCCACGTTATTCAATGTCTTTTAATGTTTTATTAGTATTTTATTAATCCTAAGCTCAGGTGAGTCACCCTTGTTCATCCCTTCGGTGATCCTCGACCTCTAATCCAATCTCTCGCGTTAACACTTCCTCTTTATTTTATAACCATCATAGCATCTGAACACATCATGGAGCTCCTTAGCCTGGCAAGCACGTCACACGAACGATGCTTATCGGGGAGTACTTCCGCCTTCCGCGCATAGAACGTACATATCCGCTAGATGCCAATCATATTGATGTTATCATTTCTTTCCTTGAGCCTTTAATCCGTTTATCGTATACACGCCATGTCATTTTCCGGAATCTTTCCTTTTTCAATACTGGATTTCCACACGAGCGCATTATTCTCATCAGTATCATTACCATATTCATAATTTCCATTGCCTCGCTTAATTTTCGTCAAGGACTTAAAACATACAAACATTTACATCGTCATATATATTCATCATGGCATAAATAAATAAGCAGAACATATCATCATGGTGTTGGAAGTCAAGCTTTCCCATGGACTTCAAGAGTTAAAGTTTAAGGTTTTGATGATAACAAACTCAAGAGTCTCAAGTGCAATCACAAAGTCCTTTAAAGCTCATGTTGAAGGCTCAAGCAAATAGAAGCTTTTAATCCCTTTCCCTTAGGACATGTTGTAAGGTAATGAAGTCTAAGTTCTCAATGAGTTAAAAGGCCAATGAGTTTTTCAAATAAAGGAGAAGAAAAAGAGTTTTAGTGAAAATCAGTTTTTAACTTAGTTTATGTGGAAATGCATGATGAAACAACTCTGGATGCTTTTATCTAAGTCATGAAAATCTATTTTTATAAGTGCAAGAGGAGACAATCGATTACCTTCTCAAAGTAATCGATTACTTTTGTTGCATCATAGAATATCCAGAGAGTGTGTAATCGATTATGTGAACCTGACTAATCCATTACTTTTTGAATGAGAGTAATCGATTACCTAGATCAAGTAATCGATTATAATTGTTGCATCATACATTTTCCAGGGGCAAAGTAATCGATTACTGCCACTGAGTAATCGATTACCTGATGTTGCATCACACAAATTCCAGAGGCTCTGTAATCGATTATTAGATTAGTGGTAATCGATTATATGAGTTGCATCATATAATAAACAGGAGTGAAGTAATCGATTACTTGGTATGATGTAATCGATCACTTGTTTTTCAAAAGGATTTCAAAGTTTCCATTTTAAAGAGGATAATCGATTACCTTCCCTGAAGTAATCGATTACCTTAAGTTTTATTGAAAAACGTGTCAGAATCATTTTGATTTATTTCCAGATTTGTTTTTACCTGATTGATTCTGATTTATTTTCTGAAATTCGAATTTGATATTATTTTTGAAAATACTTCTTTTTTATTTGAATTTTAAATCTTTTGATTTGTTTGTGATTTTCAAAAATATTCTTTTGCTTCTTATTTCAAAATTAGATTTCACTTTTAAAAATAAGTCACTCCTACATTCTTCTAATAATCACGTTCTCCTTCTCTTTCTCCAATTCTCTGGTTTTAACGTTCATACTTTTTCTAAGAACACAAAATACCTTGTTGGCTTCTTAACTACTCAAACAAGACTTCATTGCTATAGTGCTATACTTGTTGTATCCGTGTTACTGAGAACACATCATATTATTGTAATAACTTACATCATCTTGTACTCAAACCGTAGAACATAGGGAGTGTTTCCCTAGGTGTGAAGGATTGAATTCCTTTATATGGTGAGGAACCCTTGTGTGATATTGAGGCCCCTAGCGAACAGAGGTTTCTAGTAGTGTGCATGGTGCTCTAGTTGTAATTAGGTGCGGCTCAGTTCAAAGGTTTATAGAAACTCTCATGCGGGTCGCTTGGGGACTGGAGTGGGTCTCTCGCTGGATTGACCGAACCAGTATAAAATTGGTTTGCATGTTCTTCTTCCCTATCTTTTTTATATTCCGCAATTTTAATTATTTACATTTCCGCGCTACTCTTAATTTTATTATCTATCGAAATCGCTCTCCATCTCAAACTCTAAATCTCTCCAACACGAAAATTATTTTAAATTATACGTGCTTTCTCAATAAATTAATAAAACCCGATTCACCCCCTCTCGAGATTTTGAGGTCGTTTCTAACACATAGCATAATCACATCAATAACATCATGTCATAATATATATTACAATAGAAATGAGATGTCTTAGTCCTGCGTATAGGTGGCCAGCCACACACAAACAATTGTCATTATACAACTGACTCACAGACCCCACGTTTCGGCTTTTGAGATGGCCAGGAACATCTTAACATTTTACCTAAATACCACAGTGTCTTAGGGAGCCCCTCTCTCACCTCTTGTCCAGCAATCATTGTCAGGAATTGTTGCGGGTCTGTCCGACTAACACCAGCTCCAAACTCCCGATCTACGGATTCCTTGCTTAAATAAGACACACAATTAATACAAGGAAACTTACTAACATTCATGCTTAACATCAAGTCATTTTTCAAAAACTCACTTTTACTTCTCATCGGGTAATCATAAAAGAAACCTTTTTCAAATTAAATCCAATCTTCGAATATACTTTAAAAACTTCAAAAATCATTGTAAAACGAATAATAATGTATTTTGAAACAATTCAATTTGCTGCTGGTCCGTTTCAGACAGCCAATTAATTACAAACCGAAAACATCTAAAAACGTTACCTTTTCAATTTGACTTTTCCCTAAATCAAGTACTATTGAAAATTCAATTTTAAATCAATTAAAAGCATTTTTAAAAGTGAAACACCAATTTAAATCCACGCTGGACAACAGTGAAACAACTCAAAATCACTTTCTCGAAAAATCCAAAAACACCGAAAAATCGTACTTTAAATTATCCAACACTTTGCAACAAAACGAACACTTAAACAATTCCTTTTTCGAACACCACACTATGAAATAAAATAGGACAACAGCTAGGAGTTCAACATTTTCAAATATAAATCATTCCGAAAATCAATTATCTCTCAAAAGTTTTTCATGAATCCAAACACAACACCGCAACGAATAAATTACTCATTTTCCTTCACTTCCTTTAATACACGAATATTCCAAGGCAAAGAAATACATGATCAAACAATTTATCATACATATCATAAAACAATTCAATTAGCTTATATCACATAAGGAAAACTATCCTAACCTTAGAAATAAACACCTAAACCAAAATACACCCATAAACAATTTGCTTGCAATTCATTTACACATAACCTAAACACATATTTAAACAGTTACACATTCATTTATCTCAAGGCATCACAATCCACATATAAGTTCAGCCAAGTCATCAAAGAAAGCACACACAAGCTCACATTTATCAAAATTACTCTTAAAGAGAGTTTAATCAATTACGGGAAAAACACAAGAAATAAAATCCAAAACTATATCAAATCAATTAGTTTCAAACCCATAATTTCCATAATACTAAAACACACACTCAAGTTCATCATATAAAATTTTCAAGCCATTTAGACCTCCATAACCTAAGTTTCAAATCAGATTTCGCATAAAAATTAGGACAGGATTGTGCTGACCTGAGGCTAAAATGTCACAATTAAAAATAGCAAACCAAATAGGAATTGTATGAAACTTGGTACAAACCTTCCTCTTAAAGTAAAGACCGTATCATAAAAATTTCAGATTATTTGGAGTTGTTTAAGTCACGCTTTATCGATTAAGTTTGGCACTAAGTCTGAAAAATCTAAACCAAACGGTTCACTGTTTTGCCGCTAGAAAAATTATCAAATCAACTTCAAACTTCCTCAAATTTACAGAGAACCTCCAGACATGTTTAAGAAGCTACCATAAAAATTTCAAGCCATTTAGAGAAATTCACGTTTGAAAATTCTGTTTAGGTTTCACCCGAAAAGTCTATTTTTCCCAAATCGTTTTTACCAAAATGACACTTATAAAATTACCAAGTCAATCCCAAAAATCTTATAGAAATTCAGAGACACTAAATTTGACACTATCAAAACAGTGGCTAAGTCATAAAAGTATTGGACTCTTGCCAACATCTTTTATCCGACTCTTAGGCAACTTGAAACACAATTTTTTCGTAAACAACTTTAACCAACAAAATTAATTTTAAAATACTAAAACAAGTTCAGACCTACTCAAAATTTCCAAAAAACTCCTAATTAGTATCAAGAACATCATGTCAAATTTTCAAGGCAATTCAATTAGCCCAACTATTATTTACTTAATTCTTTTGCATGAAAATGACCCTTTTTTCAAAAATTTCAGCATTAAGACATACAAACATATTCCACATACATTCTAACGAAATAGCCCTATGCAATTTAAATCATAATCTAAACACTTACTAACACATAATCAAAGATTAGAAATCAAAGTTCAATCATTTACTTTTCTCATGCACCATTCGGACCAACCAAGTAAAAATTAGGCAAAGTTCTTTTTACTTCAAAAACTCATCATTTTTCAAATAGCCTTTTCATGAAAACCAAGGATCTAGACATGCATGTACTAGTAAATAGAAAATCAATAATATAAGCTTGTTTTTTTTAAACATGCATTCTACCAATGAACGAATAAACCAACCTACCATTTTCATTTCCATGCAAACTGAATTTACACAATTTGAAGGAAGGAATAGATTTTTATCAAAGTATTTCATTAACTTTACATGCAACAAAAGTCAAGTTTCATTTTCTTTTTTAAATCACAACTCTACGCATCAATATAACACAATTTCATTTGGGCAAAAATTCAAAGAAAACTGTATGGCATACATAGGCACACAACCAATCACAAAATCATTTGATCAATTATTTTCATTAAGAACCAAATTAATTATAAAGCATGAAAATGAGTTATCTTAGCCCGATTATAACATGCATAACCCAATCAATTTATTTTCCTTTCTTACTCATTAGGACCGAAACATACATAGAGGAAATTGGGAATCTTTACACAAATCAATCAACACATAGACACACACAAAAATCCCTTTTTCATCATAAATTAAAGCTTTAGAGCAAACAATATCACTTGAGCTAAAATCAATGAAAAACTGTATGGATCTCAAGACAGAAAACAAGTTCTTTTCAAATATTTTAAACATAAATCCTTATACATTAATACTTAGAGATCAACAAGGAACATGAAAAATCAACATGCATTAAAAACAAAAGTCATTCCCTCTATTCTTTCCTCTTGGCTGAAACACATAGGGAGGAAAATTGAAAGCTTTTGCAAAATAAATCAACACCTAAACATATACTTCAAAACCAATAAAATCAAGCCTTATTTCTTTACTTTAATCATAAAACAAGGTAACAAACAAAACCATTTGAGTACAAAATATATAGAAAATCGTATGATCCTTTTTTTGTCAAGCTTGTTAATTTTTAATTTTAAAGCTTCAATCTTTACTCATTAGTATTTGAAAAATATAGTTCAATAACAAAAATCAACATGCATGAAGAACAAAAATTATTTCCATCAATTTCTCCTCTTGGCCGAAACATACATGACAAAAATTGGGGGAAATTTGACAAAGTAAACCATTACAATATTATACCCCTTTAAGATCCTTAAAAATCACTCTTGTTTCATTATCCAAGTCAAAAGAAAAACAAAAATCATTTGGATATAAAAAGGGACCAAAACCGTGTGGCCCTAGGACATGATGCATGTCCATTTTTTTGTTTTTAAACTTCAATCCATACATTATTAAGCATAGAAAATCATGAGGAAGCATAAAAATACACATGCAAGAGCTCAAAACCTCAAACAACAAAATTTCACTTTGAAAGCTTGGAGAAAACCAAAAATAGAAAGGAAAGAAGAAAAAGATGTAAGCTTCATGCACTAATACCTAGTTAAAGATAAAAAATGAGCAAGAAAAGACCAAGCTTTCTCCTTCCTCCTTCTTCCTCCTCCACGACCTCCTTCTCCCTATCTCTTGTTTCTTCTATTTTTTTTGTCTTAAGAGTTAAGAATGTAAGGGTGTTAGGGTGTGGGTGGGGGTTGGTATTTATAGATGTGTAGTGGGTGGAGGTCTAACAATTAAAATGAGGGTGCAAAATGTTCAAGAGTCTTCCTCCTTTCCACTCATACTCCCTCACGGTTTCATCACATACATATGGGTGGGGAATTTGCATTTTTGTTTTATGTTTATGAGTATTAGTTATGTAGTATATAGGCAGGTTTAGATAAAATAATTAGGGGTAAATTGTCACTTTGGTCCCTGAATTTACACAACACTTTCACTTTAGTCCCTGAAATTAACAAAAATACTCTTAGGTCCCTGACTTTGTAAAAATTCATTCACGTTAGTCCCTGCCCCTAACCCCCGTCAACGGACGTTTACAGAGTGATGACGTGGCTGACTAGGAGCCTTAAACGACGTCGTTTTTGCGTCCTCGTGACATTTATAACGGTGTAAACTGTCTCGGCCCGTTAGTTCTATCAGCTGCATCACTGTCATGTTCAGCTACACCAGTCCCATGTTTTGAAGCTGAACACTTCAAAATATACACACTTCAAAACATGACACTGATGCAGTTGAACATGAGACTGGTGCAACTGAACATGGCACTGGTGCAGCTAATGGAACTAACGTGACAGTTTACTCCATTATAAGTGCACGGGACGCAAAAACGACGTCGTTTAAGGCCCCCAGTCAGCCACATTATCATTGTTAACGTTTTTTGACGGGGATTAGGGGCAATGTAACACTCCTTGTATATCATCTTACTTTATAAAAAAAAAAATAAGTTTATGAATACTTGGACTTGTTATCGTTGGAAAAAAAATCTGAAAATAAGAATTTTCCCTTCCCTTGAAAATTCCTTTTCACAAACACTTGACTAATAATGAGGTTGACTAACAAAATCAGAGTTTGCGGAAACATAGTAAAATCATCATATCATACCCCCAAAATATATCAAGTGTAACAAGTCCATTAATACCAAATAAGTATGATTATGAAACTGAATTCCTCTTATGATACCTTTTTCTAAAATATGTAACATATAATTTCTATTAAAAATAGAAATATTATAGAGCTGGTCACTGGTCCTTTGTCCAAACATCATTCTGGTCGGATCCTCGATATCTGCACAACGGGTTCCCAACCCACACTTTCTACATTTTTCATGCACCTAAGAGACATCTCCCTTTACAGATTCTTGTGCAAGCTAGATGCACGATCAACACCTAATAAGGGCATGGGGGTTAGCTATACATATTCTCATAATCAAATGAAAATAAAACTAACATCCACAAGTCAACATGTAGCAAATCATGATGCATAATCATATGAGCACAACCGGTTAATCATAATAGTTCTTTCAATGCAGGTGCCATGATGCATGATTTCCTTCCACAACTGAGACCTCTAAAAGTCCATCTTGGACGTCCATCCAATACATTGTTGTGTTCCCGGAACACTGACATTTGTTCCCAGAACGTAATGCAAAACCATACTTGGATAAATACGCAACACTCCCAGAGTGTGCAACACGTTCCCAGAACGTGTAGCAAACCATACTTGGATAAATAAGCATCACTCCCAGAGTGTGCATCACGTTCCCAGAACGCATAAAAACCAGGTCCCGGACACTGGCCACATTCCCAGAATGTGTCATCAAGTAGGTTGCATATCAATGTGTTCTCAGAACACTCACATACGTTCCCAGAACGTATATAACCAGGTCCCAGACACTGGCCACATATCTATAATGTGTCATCAAGTAGGTTACAATTTGGTACTCCCGGAGTACCCTCCTCATATTCCCAGAATATGATAAACGTTCCTACCAACCAAACTTCCATTCTATATGAATGTACAATCATCAAGTTTGGTTTTATCTTTAATTCCATTATTATACCAATGTGTTCCCAGAACACTAACATACGTTCCATCGCAAACCATACTTGGAATAGAATCAAGCACCACTCCCAGAGTGTGCATCACGTTCCCAGAACGTATCCAAGAAACCATGTCCCAGACAATGGCCACATTCCCGCAATGTGTCATCAAGTAGGTTGCATTAGTTTGGTACTCCTAGAGTACAGGGTCATGTTCCCATTAATTCCATTATTATGACTTAGAAAAACACAACTTCTGAATGATATCTTGAGGTATGACTTTACTCATAAAATTCACCTTTGAATTTAAATTTAACATATGCTCATAGACCTGGATTGAGAGAATATAATCATTGGTATTAACAACCCTTATTCAAAAACTTAACTTTTATTTTTAAGTTTCAGGTACTAACCGGTTACATCATCACCTAACCGGTTAGAATTACAGACCTGAATATAAAACCACTGATTTTCCAAGAATCTTTTTTTTTTAAATTCTCTACTCAATCCAATAACAAGGTCTTAGCATAACAGAATACCTCAAGTTCAACACATAATATCATTCAAAAGATCTAAGTCATAATCCAATTTCATTTATGCATAATTTCCTCTTGAAATTATCTCATTACACTAAGGTATTAACTCTTTTAACTTCAATCTGAGCCATAACAGTATAATCAACTTATCTTCAGATTGTTTCCAATGAAATTAAGGTCTAGACTTGAGTAGCATCAATAAGACCACAAGACTGATTTTATAAACTTATTTTCTTTTGAATTTTTACAGTGTCTAACCG
Source organism: Crotalaria pallida (assembly GCA_037953625.1). Taxonomy (NCBI): domain Eukaryota; kingdom Viridiplantae; phylum Streptophyta; class Magnoliopsida; order Fabales; family Fabaceae; genus Crotalaria; species Crotalaria pallida. Next base: position 90,515,256 of record CM075653.1, read on the forward strand.
GTTACGAATATCGAGTAACCGGTTAGATTATGCAGTCAGACACTAAAACATGAGGTTTAACAAACCATTTTTTTACTACTCAAATCTAACCAAATTTCAATCATTTCAAAGAGTTCATATACCTTAAGTAAGCATGTTTAATCACAGAAACACATCTATCTTGCATGCATTCAATTTAGATACTCAATTTGCACATAATTGCACAACTTAATGCATCAATTCACATAATATCCAAATAAGTCATGAATCCAACATCAATATAGCTTGCATGCATGATGAGCATTTTATTTCCCATTATTCCTTGCATTATTTTACTCTTATTATTGATACTTGTTGCCCATTTGACATTGATTAGCTTGATTTAGTGATTTAGAGTTTATTGGACTAATATTCCGAATATTGTTTAATTTGGGATTATTTGGCCTAATTAATTCTATTTCTATTTTCAGGTCATATGTGGCACAAGGACACTTTGGGAAGTTTGGAAATGAAGATTGAAGTATTGAAGTGAAGATTGTAATTTGCATTTAGGTCCCTTTTTAATTGTAATTTTCAGAATAGTGTTTCTTAGGACTTGGGCCCATGTTTTAGGCCCATTTTCATGTCTAAAGAGGGGAAATTCGTGTAACCCCCAAGAACATACACTCATTTTCAGATTTCTCACTCTCTCTCTAGGTTAGAACTTCTCTCTTGGCTCTCCCAAGTGGTGGTGGCTGCTAGGGTTTTGTTCTTCCCCATTTCTACTCGTTTTTCTTCATTTATGGCCATGGAAGGCTAGACTTCAAGGGTTAATCCCTTTGGTATTGTATTATCTACTCTTGAGCTCTTGTTATTAATGCAATTTCATTTTCTCTTCTCTGTTTTCATGTTTATCGATGTGTAGTGGTTTGCTTAATTCCATTTCGTAGAGATAATACATGAATATAAATGCTTAATTTGTATTAACTCGTAAAAACTCCAATTCTGGTTTCTGATGCTTAATTAGAAGTTAGGGTTTGGAGTGATAACTGAATTTTCGCTTAGTATTTGGTTATCACGAGTTGGACAGAGGAGAGGAGAGGAATCGATCTTTAGTGAGCTAGGATTGAGTAGTGTACGTAGCCAAAGGGGTTTGCCCGCTTTTGTTTCTGATTTTCTTAGTTTTTATATTCTGTTTATGTTTTGTTCTTCACATTTGTCACACACAAAAACCCCCCCATTTTACTGCACACTACGTGTTTGATACTTTGCCTAGACCGATATTCGCTGGGAAACGACCTAGGATCACCTTCCTAGTACTACAGAATAAACACCTTTTATTTTGATCGGGTACGGCCTCGATCAAAATTTGGCGCCGCTGCCGGGGACTATCGGTTCTTGCCAAAGATCATACAGTAGTTAATTAGATTAGTTAGTGTAGTTAGTGTGTGAATAAGCATTCTGATAACTGATTGAAAGTTGCCATGTTTGCTGATTTGCTGTTCTGCACAACTGATGCTATTCTAGTGATTCTGTGAGTGCCATTCAACATAGCTGCGGGTGGAATTTTTGCACGAAAATTGGTATCCACACTTGTTTCATCATATATTAGTGTTTTGATGCATCATAGACACTCAGATATGCACTGGTTGTGAGTTCCAGAAAAATTTTCCAAGTTTCAGCAGCACTTACTATAAATAGGCATAACTTTTGATCAGTAACTCGGAATTTGACGAATTTTATATCAAATCGAAGGGAATTTTCTGAATAATCTGATTTTTCTCACTTCGTCAGAAAACCCCTTCGTTTGGATCCTGAAAAAGCCTGTTTACTATTTCTTTTTTATTTTACAAGTTCTATTTTCTTAGTTTTTGGTCACTGTTTTAATTCTTTGACTTGGTTCCCTTTTGAATTTTGTCCTCAAACTTTCTGTGATATGTTTTCATGATTTTAGGGTGCTGAAAAAAATAAAGAAAAAAATTTTAAAAAATAATAAATTTTGTTGCCGATTTTGGTCATGCATATCTGTTACAGTATGCTATGGTTGATGCTGTTCTGTTCAGTACATGACTAGGGGCAACCCAAGTTATTTGCATCCTTATAACCCTGAAATTGATAGAACTTATCACAGATTAGTTAGACAAAATAGGAATCAGTCATTAGGTAGTGAGTCAGAGTCATCTTATAGTCCATCTAATTCTGATTCTGTTTCTATTTCTTCTATTCCTTCTACTTTTATTCAATCTGATTCTATATATTGTGATAACATGGCTCAACCCCCACCAAGGGAAAGGACACTTAGGGAGCTGGCTGCACCTGACTTCACTATTGAAGACTCGTGTATCCGGTATCCTGATGAGGATGTTCCTTTTGAGCTTAGAACAGGACTAATCCATTTGTTGCCCAAGTTTCATGGTCTTGCAGGTGAGGATCCTCATAAGCATCTCAAGAAATTCCATATAGTGTGCACCACAATGAAACCACATGATGTGCAAGAGGATCATGTCTGTCTCAGAGCATTTCCACATTCCTTAGAGGGTCTAGCACAAGATTGGTTATCTGACTTGGCCCCTGGTTCCATCACAAGCTGGGATGACTTGAAGAGGGCATTTCTGGAAAAATTCTTCCCTGCAAATAGGACCACTGCAATCAGAAAGGAAATTTCTGGTATCAGGCAACAACATGGAGAGAGTCTCTATGATTATTGGGAGAGATTCAAGAGGTTGTGTGCTTCCTGCCCTCACCATCAGATCTCAGAGCAGCTTCTCATCCAGTACTTTTATGAAGGTCTCAACTTCATGGAAAGAAACATGGTAGATGCTGCAAGTGGTGGTACATTGGGAGATATGACACCCTTACAAGCCAGGAGCAAAATTGAGAAGATGGCTTCAAACTGTCAACAATTCCATGCAAGAAGCAACAGTGATGCAATAGTTGTGAGGGATGTAAATGATGTTGGTGCAGACTCGGGCAAGGTTGAGAAGCTTGAGAAGAAAATTGATTCTCTCACAACATTGGTCACACAATTGGCTGTCAATCAGAAAAAGATGATACTTCCTGCTAGAGTGTGTGGCATATGCACATCCATTGAGCACCCCACAGATGCATGCCCTTCCCTTCAGCAGCAACAGCCAATGACAAGTGGTGACCAACCCGAGGCCTATGCAGCAAACATATACAACAATAGAGGCCCACAACAACACAATCATGACCTCTCTTCCAATAGATACAACCCTGGATGGAGGAACCATCCTAATCTGAAGTGGTCTGATCAACAACAACAACCTCCTCCTAATGTTCCATTTCAGAACACCGCTGGACCGAGCAGACCACCATATGTACCTCCTCCAATCCAGCAGCAAAGGCAACAACAACAGCAACAAGTGGTTCATCCTGCACCATCAGCCCCTCCATCCAACCAACCTACCTTGGAGGAGTTGGTGAGGCAAATGACCATGCAAAACCTCCAATTTCAACAAGAAACTAGAGCAGCCATTCAGAGACAAGAGGTATCCATTCAGACTTTGACAAATCAGATGGGTCAAATGGCAACTTCTCTCAACAACTTGCAATCTCAAAATTCTGACAAGTTACCTTCCCAAACAGTGATCAACCCTCAGAATCAGAATGTGAGTGCCATCAACCTGAGGTCAGGAAAGCAGATTGTCAGACCCACACCACAACCTCACCTCAACAATGATGCTCTAGCTTCCTCTAAAGGGAAGAGCCAAGTGATAGAGGAAGGTGAACACCCTAGCACCAAGGAGAGTCATCCAACTCAACCTTCCTCAAGCTCAACCACAAAACCTGCTGTTGTCCTGCAACCTCCTCCCATTCCTCTTCCATTCCCACCAAGAGTGCCTCAAAACAAAAGGGTGGAAGAGGTGGACAAGGATATTCTTGACACATTCAGGAAGGTGGAAGTCAACATACCCCTTCTTGATGTAATAAAACAAATTCCAAGGTACGCGAAGTTCCTTAAGGAGTTGTGCACTAATAAGAGAAGACTCAAGGGCAATGAGAGGATAAGCATGGGAAGGAATGTCTCCGCTCTCATAGGTAAACCTATCCCTCACATTCCTGAAAAATGTAAGGATCCTGGAACTTTCTCTATACCTTGCATCATAGGCAATGTGAAGTTTGAAAATGCTATGCTAGATTTAGGAGCATCCATAAATGTCATGCCTATGTCTGTTTTTAAGTCTCTTTCTCTTGGACCTCTTCAACCTACGGGTGTGGTGATTCAATTAGCAAATAGAAGTACTGCCCACCCTGCAGGTTTGATAGAGGATGTCTTGGTTCGGGTTGAAGAGCTGATCTTCCCTGCTGATTTTTACATACTTGATATGGAAGATGACTCCCCCCGTAATGCTGTTCCTATTATTTTGGGGAGGCCATTTTTGAAAACAGCCCGAACCAAGATAGATGTGCATTCAGGTTCACTTTCCATGGAGTTTGATGGCAGTGTGATCCGATTTGACATTTTCCATGCTATGAAACATTTTCCTGAGGATCACTCTGTCTTTCATATAGACTTTCTTGATGAGATTGATGAACATGTGCTTGATGTTTTGCATGATCCTGATTTGCCATCATTTACAGACTCATTTTCTTGTCCTGCATGTACTGATTCCGAAATGTGCATGTCATGCATTGATCAATTTCTAGCTTCTGACACTGCATCTGTTGATGACTCTCATATTATAGATTTTGCTAACCCCCTCTCTGTTATGCAAGAGTCTGATTCTTTTGTTCAGGTGCAGGCAGCAGAATCCATTTCTACTGTCCCTTTAGTTCCATCCATTATGCAGGAACCCTCATTGGACCTGGAGCCCCTCCCTCCTCATCTCAAATATGCTTACTTTGAGGATGAGCAGAAACTCCCAGTGATCATCTCTACCTCACTTTCTGTTGATCAAGAGGAGAAACTGCTAGATATGATTAGACAGAACAAGAGGGCAGTCGGATGGACTTTAGCATATCTACCTGGGGTGCCACTTGTGAACTTCAGAAACATAGTCCTTCGATTAGGAGACCAATGCAAGATGGCATTCGATCCGCTGAAGAGAGCACTCACCTTCTTCCCACCATGACTTCGGGAGTTTTCTTTTCTCCTTCTTCACTACTTTCATTGCACTTGTCTATATCTATCTGATTCTGCTGATTGTGTTACATTGAGGACAATGTGTGATTTAAGTGTGGGGGGGAGAGTAGTTTAGGTTGCATATTTTGCTTTGATTTTTTTTTTAGGTTTTGCTTAGTTTTGGGCATTTTCTTGCATGTTTTTGCTTCATTTTAGTAGAGTTTTGGTATCTTGTGTCTGAATTCATGCATTTCTGTGTGTAAAGTTGCTTTTGATAATTAAGAGGTGGTAACACTGTGATAGAATTGTCCCTTTTGTGAGGATTTGAGCCTTAATTGTGGGTGGATTGCTATATATGCCACCTAATTTTCTTTCATGTGTGATTGCACTCTGGATTACTTGCACTCTAGAACTTGACTTGACTCTTGTTGATACTTGATTGCTCATGCACATTTTGAAATGATTTAGGCACTTTCTTTCTTGAATAAACTACTAGCCATATGAGCCTACCTTGAATGAATGTATCCTTTGCTAGCCCCTTTGAGCCTTTTTATCCATTTCCTTGTTCTTTAGCTCATTACAAGCCTATGACTGAAAAACCATGATTGTCCTAACCTTAGGGAATTTTGGAGCTTTGGAATTGTTTTGGGAATGGGTATTAGGTAAGAAGTGTGCTCTATGCTTCAATTGGTTGAGTTCTTGGTTATGCCTCTTTGGTTGTTGTAGCTATGGCTTCATCTTCATGCCATTTGTGTTGTTTCTTCTTTTCTTTTTGTATATCTCTCAAAAACAAAAAAAAATAAAAAAAAATGCAAAAAAAAAAAGAAAAAAAAAGAAGAAAAAAAAAAAAGAAAAAACAAAAAGTGAATAAAAGGTTGTTGAGGCAAAGAGGATTGGAATTAGTGGTTGTTGATTTTGGGGTGGATTTTGCTTACTTTTTACTTATTCCCCATTGCTCCTCTATTCCCTTGGTTTTAGCTACATTCCCATATTTTTATCCTACCTTGTCCTTGGCCCCATTACAACCCTTAAAAGACCTTTTGATCATTTTGTGCATGTGTGTTGATGGTTGATGTTAGAGGCTTGTCAAGCTTATGGTTGTGTTTGTTTTTCATGATGTGCCTTGAGTGTAAATAATGATTAACCCCAAACACTTGAGTGTAAACACTTTTGAGTGATCCTTGTGAGTTTCTATCATCTTTGTGACTATCCTCTTGATGTCATTGGTTTCTTTGCATACTTGAAGTAATTGGATGATGTTCGCGGATGCTTTGACTCTTTGATCCTTAACCATTTTGTGTGCTTGAGTTTGCCCATTTCTTTGCATTTCCTAGAATTCATTGTGAAGTATGTAATCTCTTAGGTTTGCATTTCTTAGTTGTAGTCATCTTGTTGCATGATTCACTTTGGTGCATATTGATCTTCATAGTCCTATCTTTTGGTTTTGCCCAGGAGTGCAAAAGGATAAGTGTGGGGGTATTTGATGAGCATTTTATTTCCCATTATTCCTTGCATTATTTTACTCTTATTATTGATACTTGTTGCCCATTTGACATTGATTAGCTTGATTTAGTGATTTAGAGTTTATTGGACTAATATTCCGAATATTGTTTAATTTGGGATTATTTGGCCTAATTAATTCTATTTCTATTTTCAGGTCATATGTGGCACAAGGACACTTTGGGAAGTTTGGAAATGAAGATTGAAGTATTGAAGTGAAGATTGTAATTTGCATTTAGGTCCCTTTTTAATTGTAATTTTCAGAATAGTGTTTCTTAGGACTTGGGCCCATGTTTTAGGCCCATTTTCATGTCTAAAGAGGGGAAATTCGTGTAACCCCCAAGAACATACACTCATTTTCAGATTTCTCACTCTCTCTCTAGGTTAGAACTTCTCTCTTGGCTCTCCCAAGTGGTGGTGGCTGCTAGGGTTTTGTTCTTCCCCATTTCTACTCGTTTTTCTTCATTTATGGCCATGGAAGGCTAGACTTCAAGGGTTAATCCCTTTGGTATTGTATTATCTACTCTTGAGCTCTTGTTATTAATGTAATTTCATTTTCTCTTCTCTGTTTTCATGTTTATCGATGTGTAGTGGTTTGCTTAATTCCATTTCGTAGAGATAATACATGAATATAAATGCTTAATTTGTATTAACTCGTAAAAACTCCAATTCTGGTTTCTGATGCTTAATTAGAAGTTAGGGTTTGGAGTGATAACTGAATTTTCGCTTAGTATTTGGTTATCACGAGTTGGACAGAGGAGAGGAGAGGAATCGATCTTTAGTGAGCTAGGATTGAGTAGTGTACGTAGCCAAAGGGGTTTGCCCGCTTTTGTTTCTGATTTTCTTAGTTTTTATATTCTGTTTATGTTTTGTTCTTCACATTTGTCACACACAAAAACCCCCCCATTTTACTGCACACTACGTGTTTGATACTTTGCCTAGACCGATATTCGCTGGGAAACGACCTAGGATCACCTTCCTAGTACTACAGAATAAACACCTTTTATTTTGATCGGGTACGGCCTCGATCAATGCATCTAGATAACATTGCTCATAACAACCATTGAGCTCAGATTGGCCTCCAAGCCACATAACCATTTCAACTTATGCCCTTTGAGTCTCTTGGTGACTCATCCTATGTTCTACCACAATTTATTCTCATTCTAGCAAATAGTAAGCTTCCCCCTTACCTATAAATTGATTGAGAACAAAGACTTCCCAGAGAAATGGGTTTGATCACCAAAATCCACTAATTCCCCTTCTCTGCTGGACATGCAACACAACTTCGGTGGGTTCCCAAAATCAGAGAATTCAACATAGAAAACATGTATCAAAATTGGGGAAAATAGTTAGGACTTAATCTCTGCAACATGCTCAAGAGATTAATAAAGATTTGGGACCAAGGGATAGCAGGAGCTTACCAAAATCGAAGCCAAACTTAGCTTCCCAGGACTGAAAAACCAGTGTTGACATACTCTAACTCCAACCTTCTCAGATTGATTTCTCCTTGCTCCAACACTCTTAACTCACAAACTTTATATCAATACAAAGCCCTTGATGTGAGCTTTGTAACAGTGTATCACTCATGTTCTAGCTCTCAGAAACGAAGGAGAATTACAGGGACGAATCTCAGAACCCTAAAAACAGAGATTCAACACTTCAATCAGAAAATCAACCCAAATTCATCAACAATTTGGGTTTTTATAGAGAGATCAGGCTTGCATGCAAGGCGACACGCGTATCCCACTAAGTATGAAGGCTGATTCGTGGCAAATTTTTGTTAATTCCAGTGATTACTCATCAAAATCCATTAACCTAGTTTCTGGGTTCATCGTGTAACCGGTTACAAAGCCCTTCTAACCGGTTACATACTGGTAAAATTCAAAAATTAATAATTTAATTACTCTTTCTTCAAAAACCTTTTTTAATATTGCAATTAGGTCCCAACCCAAGGACTAAATTACAATATTCACATTTTTGTACAAAATAACCATATAAAAATATATCTCATATTTTTATATAATAAAAACACATAATGTAAAAAAACTAAAACCTTCAAAATCAATTATAAAATAATTGTTATAATTAGTTTCTTGGTTATTTGGGAGACGAAAATTAGGGGTGTTACAGGCAAGGACTAATGTGAATGACTTTTTACAAAGTCAGGGACCTAAAAGCATTTTTGCTAATTTCAGGGACTAAAGTGAAAGTGTTGTGTAAATTCAGGGATCAAAGTGACAGTTTACTCAAATAATTAGTGTTGGAAAAAGTGGGTCGAAAAACACAAAGACATGCATTGGCCGAATTTTCATGCTTTGGATAGGGTCATTAATTGCATGTCCCCATAGGGTACTAGTAGGGTGGCTACATTTTAATTAGGGTAGGTTGTATTTAATTGGGTTACCCTATGGTCTTGTGTACTAATAAATGGATGTTCTCACAATTTAAAATTCAAAATGCACAAACCATTTAGAAAACGTACAACATCATTATACAGTGAAAAATAATATTTTTCCAATATAGTGAATAATACTTAAAAATCATAATTCAATTTGCTTATAATAAAACATTATAATTCTTCTCAAAATAACAAAAATTTCGTGGACAACAAAATAAATCCAAACTGTACCAAAATAAATTCTATATTTCAATATGATCGTTTTGACGGTAAATTCATCAAATTCGGATTTATAGATCAAAAGTTATGAATTTACAAAGTTACGTAATCAAATAAATCAATAAATAATAATTCCTTCAAAACACAAAACAAATGAAATAATCCACCATTATAAAAATAAATTCTATATAATTACTCTTGTAACACTCCTTGTATATCATCTTGCTTTATAAGAAAAGTAATAAGTTTATGAATACTTGGACTTGTTATCGTTGGAAAAAGATCTGAAAATAAGAATTTTCCCTTCCCTTGAAAATTTCTTTTCACAAACACTTGATTAATAATGAGGTTGACTAACAAAATCAGAGTTTGCAGAAACATAGTAAAATAATCATATTATACTCTCAAAATATATCAAGTGTAACAAGTCCATGAATACCAAATTCATCTTATGATACCTCTTTCAAAATGTGTATCATATAAATATTATTAAAAACAGAGATGTTATAGAGCTGGTCACTGGTCCTCTGTCCAAACATTTATCTGGCCGGATTCTCGATATCTGCACAACGGGTTCCCAACCCACACTTTCTACACTCTGCATGCACCTAAGGGACATCTCCTTTAACTGATTCTTGTGCAAGCTAGATGCATGATCAACACCTAATAAGGGCATGAGGGTTAGCTATACATATTCGCATAATCAAGTGAGAATAAAACTAACATCCACAAGTCAACATGTAGCAAATCATGATGCATAATCATATGAGCACACCCGGTTAATCATAATAGTTCTTTCAATGCAGGTGGCATGATGCATGATTTCCTTCCACAACTGAGGCCTCTAAAAGTCCATCTTGGACGTCCATCCAATACGCCCTTGTGTTCCCGGAACACTGACATTTTGTTCCCAGAACGTAATGTCAAACCATACTTGGATAAATACGCAACACTCCCAGAGTGTGCACCATGTTCCCAGAACGTGTAGCAAACCATACTTGGATAAATAAGCATCACTCCCAGAGTGTGCATCACGTTCCCAGAACGCATAAAAACCAAGTCCCGGACACTGGCCACATATCTATAATGTGTCATCAAGTAAGTTGCATATCAATGTGTTCCCAGAACACTATCATACGTTCCCAGAACCTATATAACCAGGTCCCAGATACTGGCTACATATCTATAATGTGTCATCAAGTAGGTTATAATTTGGTACTCCCGGAGTACCCTCCTCATATTCCCAGAATATGATAATCGTTCCTACCAACCAAACTTCCATTCTATATGAATGCACAATCATCAAGGTTGGTTTTATCTTTAATTCTATTATTATACCAATGTGTTCCCAGAACACTAACATACGTTCCCAGAACGTATCGCAAACCATACTTGGAATATAATCAAGCACCACTCCCAAAGTGTGCATCACGTTCCCAGAACGTATCCAAGAAACCATGTCCCAGACAATGGCCACATTCCCAGAATGTGTCATCAAGTAGGTTGCATCAGTTTGGTACTCCTAGAGTACAGGGTTATATTCCCATTAATTCCATTATTATGACTTAGAAAACACAACTTCTGAATGATATCTTGAGGTATGGCTTTACTCATAAAATTTCACCGTCGAATTTAAATTTAACATATGCTCATAGACCTGGATTGAGAGAATATAATCATTGGTATAAACAACCCTTATTCAAAAACTTAACTTTTATTTTTAAGTTTCAGGTACTAACCGGTTACATCATCACTTAACCGGTTAGAATTACAGACCTGAATATAAAACCACTGATTTTCCAAGAATCTTTTCTTAAATTCTCTTCTCAATCCAATAACAAGGTCTTAGCATAACAGAATACCTCAAGTTCAACACATAATATCATTCAAAAGATCTAAGTCATAATCCAATTTCATTTATGCATAATTTCCTCTTGAAATCATCTCATTAATTTAAGGTAATAACCCTTAACCTTAAATCTGAACCCAGGCAGCATTATTAACTCATTATCAGATTGTTTCCATTGAAATTGAAGTATAGATTTGAGCAAAATTAGTAAGACTTCAGGACTGTTTTGTAAACTGATTTTCCTTTGAAGTTTTGCAGTGTCTAACCGGTTACAATTATCGAGTAACCGGTTAGATTATGCAGTCAGTCCATTAAAACAAGAGTTTTGACAAATCCTTCTTTTCATTTCTCAAATCTAACCCAATTTTCACATTCTCAGAGTTCATATGCCTTAAAAACAATATGTTCATACCCAGAAACACATTTAGTTTGCATGCATTAAGCTTATGGTATCAATTTGCATAAAAATCAATACAAACATCAATCAATACCACAAAACTCATAATCAACAATTAATTTCTGATTTTAAACCTTAAATCACTTGCATGCATCCATTTAGATTTGCTCAACACAGAATTGAGCTCAGATTGGCCTCCAAGCCACTTAACCATTTTAACTTATGCCCTTTGAGTCTCTTGGTGACTCATCCTATATTCTACCACAATTTATTCGCATTCTAGCAAATAGTAAGCTTCCCCCTTACCTCTAAATTGTGCTTGATCCAAAACATTGCAGAGAGAAAGGCTCCAACACAGATTTCCATTAAATCCATTCCATGCTGATAGAGTTAGACAGGGTACCAAAACCAGGGAATTTGACATGCAAAACCAAATTAAGAATTGGGGGAAATGGTCAAATTGAATTCTCTGCAACATGCACTAGAGGTAGGAACAGATTTGAAACCAAAAGGGTTCGTGTGCTTACCAAAATCGAGCTTCAAAGTCTGCTCCAGAAACCAGAAGCTGAGGTTTGACAGCATCAACACCTCAACTTGGCAAGCTTCGTTCTCAAACTCCAGGAACTCTCAACTCACAAACTTTATATCAATACAAAGCCCTTGATGTGAGCTTTGTAACCGCGTATCACTCATGTTCTAACTCTCAGAAACGAAGGAGAATCGCACCAGACGAATCAAGAACCCTAAAACAGAGCTTCAGCAATTCAGGAGCAAAATGGGTTTCAAATCATCAACACAAGGCTATATATAGCAAAATCAGAGCTCCATGCATGTTGACACGTCTTTCCCCACTAAGATTAAGATGATTTCGTGGCGAATTCTGGGTTAAAACGCGTGATTACTCATCAAACGCACTAACCCAGTTTTCTGAGTTCATCGTGTAACCGGTTACAAAGCCCTTCTAACCGGTTACATGCTGATAAAATTCAAAAATTAATAATTTAATTACTCTTTCTTCAAAAACTCTTTTAATATTGCAATTAGGTCCCAACCCAAGGACTAAATTACAATATTCACATTTTTGTACAAAATAACCATATAAAAATATATCCTATATTTTTATACATAAAAACACATAATGTACAAAAACTAAAACCTTTTAAACTAATATAAATCAATTATAAATTAATTGTTATAATTAATTTCTCGGTTATTTGGGAGACAAAAATTAGGGGTGTTACACTACTCCCCCACTTAAAAGGAATTTCGTCCCCGAAATTCATCTTCTGAAATTTTCCGCTTTTCCAAAGTGTTTTTATACTAGAAACTTCATCTTGTTTCCAAAAATTCGTTCTTTAGGGTCCTCCCCCACTTAAAAGAGTTTCGATATAATCCTTGTATTTTGAAACATTTCAAATAAAACCCTTCAGGAAAAACTTTCCAAACTAAACCACAAGGATTTTTCGTATAAAACTCTTATGTGAAAGAATTTCTTTTAAAAGAAATACTCTTTTGAATAATACACTTTTCAATCAACTTTTTGGAAAAACTTTTTGGGCTGCGCACTCTGATCTCTCGAGCACGATCAAAGAAACATTTGTATGACTTTATTCCTTAATAATTTGAGACATTAGGGTGATCAGTCCTAATATTCAAACCATCAGTAACAAAATCATTCCTTTCAGATATAATCTTTCGCAAGAAAGACCATACGACAGGTCTTTAAGTTAGATGAACTTAAAGATAGGGTAATTATCACTATCAGACTTAGTTAGATAGTCAAGTTCTAGAGACATTTCCGTTGGGGAGACAAAGATTTGTCCTATCCCGATGGTTGTTAATCTCTCTAGCCAGAACTGATCTTTCTATTTCTGTAGTGTCCACAGATATTATCACATCCAACTGTGATAAAGGTTTTGATCACAGAAAGATTGGAGTTGAACTTCCAACAGGATATTGATATTCTCAAATGATTAGATTAACGTAATCAAAAACATTTAATTACGTTAACTCAGATCAAAGGAAGAGATAGACTTGAGTTGATTACGTCAGGATTACACTCAACTCTCATCTCAGCCGGTGAATTCCTCTCGTGCTGGATTCGTCCATTCCTTTCTCACCTTTTCCTTCAAAACAATTCGGTGAATAATACTCAAGCTTCCTGCAGTCGGAATTGACTATTCCCTTAGGTACATCACAACTAAACTCTACGTGATGTGCCTCATATTATTACCTTGAGATGGACAAATGTTCCCTTCCCTATTTCCTCCTTAGTCACTTTTCTTCAATCAAGGATTCCTTAACCTTGATATTTCCGTGGTTGATATTCTCCCATTTACTTTTTCCTCTTTCTCCAGTTGGGCCTGTATTTCATCATTCTTTCTCCTATTCTGAACTCAGACATTTCTCGCATGAATTTTATGTACTTTCCCATAGTCCTCATACATGCTTACCAACATCGAGAAATTCCTTCTTCCTTGATAGTTGATAGCTAACTTGGGTTCGAACATAATCTACTCTTGAAGTTCATGCCTTTGGATTTCTCATCTAGGTTGTACCAGAAAACACTTCCTAAATCCCTTACTTCCATAATATATTTTCTAATATCCATAATCCCTGACTTTAATTTCAAAGATTAAATCTCATTCGTTTCTTCATAGGAATCTAACTCCTCATTTCCTGATTGAAATTCACGAATCCGATTCAAGAATTCGTTGATGATTGGCAACATTCCCAATCTAATACTAGAGGGTTCCTCTTGGGTTTCCAGACTTAGGTCTCTGAATTCCTCAATCAGAATAGCCTCCTTGACCATCATTAAGCTCACATAAATAGTCTTTCAGCTCAAATCGTCTGCAACTACGTTTGCTATGCCAGGATGATAATGGAGCTCAAAGCCATAATCTTTAAGAAACTCCATCCATCACTTTTATTTTACATTCAACTCCTCCTCCTCTTATTGTCATTCATACTTTAGAACTCCAAACTTGTTCATGAATCACAACCTTCTTATCTTAGTATCTATTGACTCCTTTGCATTATCCAGCTCAATTTTCTACCTTCTCCGATTGGAGTATCTCCCTAATTTTAACTCTTGATTAGTCCATAAATATTACGATTCAATCCTCTTAAATCATTTTCAATGATGAATCAAGGCATTAAGTTATTTTATCACACTAAATCCTTCCTTAAATTTTAGTTAGGTAATTGACATTGAGTTTGGATTGGAGGAAAATGTTTATTGATGCCAAAAGTTACTTCACAAGGACTTAAATTTTTATTTTAAACTTTCAGCTTCTAACCGGTTACAAGAAACTCTAACCGATTATGAAGTATAGTTTTAGAAATAAAAACCAAAGAACTTTCAAAAACCATTTTCTTTACATCGTCCAATCCAACTCAAAATAGGATTTAATCATACTCTAATACCTTGATTCCAACTGAATTCATCACTGAAATGATTTAAATCGTAATATACTCACCCTTTTTTTCTTCCATAATTCCTCTTGGACTAATCCTATTATATTGGGGTATAATCCATCACTGCCCCACCATAATTAAACAACATCCAATCATTTCATACAATCAGTTGATATCTCCAAGTCAACTTGATCATAGGCCATGCGATCCTAGAAAATCCCTCAATATTCCGGCGATAATATCCAGTCAGCCCTAAGAAACTTCTCACCTCAGTCACAGTCTTAGGCTGTTCCTATTTCAACCCTAAACTTACCTTTGTTGGATCCATCGCAATTTCTTCTTTAAAGACCACATGCCCTGCGAACGTAACTTCGCTCAACCAAAACTCATCTTTGGCGAGCTTAACACACCACTACTCTTCTTGCAGGATTCCCAACACAATCCCGAGATGTTCCTCATGTCCCTCCGGATTCTTAGAAGAAACCACAAACGAATCCAAATATAATCTAAAGGTCCCGTTCTTATAATCCATAAAAGAACAGGTGCATTAGTCAATCCGAACGACATTATTTTCTACTCATAATGTCCGTATCGAGATCAAAATGCAGTCTGAAGTGTATTCCTGCCCCGAATCCTGATTTGGGGTTAATCCAATTGCCAATCAATCTTAGAAAACACTTAGACTCCTTTAATCTGATCCAACCAAAACCTTTTAGCGCTTTTCTCCGTGTTTATCCCATGTGACTATTTCTGATGGTACCATATTATAAAGGTAGTAGAGATAGAATCATTTTCAAGAATTAACTTGATTCCAAACTCTATCTCTTTACTCAAAGGTAAACCTGACATCATTTCTTGTAACCAGGATTTCTTTGACCCCCTTATTCCTTCACTGCTGCACAGGAGCAACCACATGGGTCCATTGGGTTCCAGATTCGAAACTTGGGAATCCCAATACAGGGTTGTTCTATCGTCATTAATCATGATCACTTGATCCTTTGGCTCCCCAAACCGTGCTTACGATCAAATGTAATCATGACATAGGTAGATAGACAAAGTCTAATACCTTAATAGAACGATTCAGACATACCTTGGAAACAACTACAAGAAGATTTGTAGGAGTCTCCACTTTGAGGTAGCAGATTGGGTAAGGCATAGAGCAACTTTGATCACTACCCTTATCCAAAAGGAACAAAAGAAAGGATAGCTTTAGAGTTTAACAAACTCAACAAGGTTGATCTTTAAGAAGATAACTGCCCTACACTCGGTCTGAAAAGTTGATTAACTTTAACACGAGTGAGGGTAAACACTCTTCCCCAGAGTCAAGGACTTAACTACCACTCCTTAAGATTTCCTTATCACTAATTCTATGAGAACGGAATAAACCAACACTATAGTTTTAGGATTACCACATGTCTAAAGAGAAGCATACAACTATCATACTTCTACTTAGACTACATAGAACATTTCTTAATAACAGAATAAGCTACTTATCTAGAGCCATTACCCATAACTTTAGCTCTAGTTTGGAAGTATATGAAAGCATACTTCCCAGGAAACTTTGCAGATATCGATGACCAGCGTATTGGACCACACACCCAAGGACCAAGAGTCAGGACCATTGCTCTGATACCATAAAAGTGTAACACTCCTTGTATATCATCTTGCTTTATAAGAAAAGTAATAAGTTTATGAAAACTTGGATTTGTTATCGTTGGAAAAAGATCTGAAAATAAGAATTTTCCCTTCCCTTGAAAATTTCTTTTCACAAACACTTGATTAATAATGAGGTTGACTAACAAAATCAGAGTTTGCGAAAACATAGTAAAATAATCATATTATACTCTCAAAATATATCAAGTGTAACAAGTCCATGGATACCAAATTCATCTTATGATACCTCTTTCAAAATGTGTATCATATAAATATTATTAAAAACAGAGATGTTATAGAGCTGGTCACTGGTTCTCTGTCCAAACATTTATTTGGCCGGATCCTCGATATCTGCACAACGGATTCCCAACCCACACTTTCTACACTCTGCATGCACCTAAGGGACATCTCCTTTAACTGATTCTTGTGCAAGCTAGATGCACGATCAACACCTAATAAGGGCATGGGGGTTAGCTATACATATTCGCATAATCAAATGAGAATAAAACTAACATCCACAAGTCAACATGTAGCAAATCATGATGCATAATCATATGAGCACACCCGGTTAATCATAATATTTCTTTCAATGCAGGTGGCATGATGCATGATTTCCTTCCACAACTGAGGCCTCTAAAAGTCCATCTTGGACGTCCATCCAATACGCCGTTGTGTTCCCGGAACACTGACATTCGTTCCCAGAACATAATGCCAAACCATACTTGGATAAATACGCAACACTCCCAGAGTGCGCACCATGTTCCCAGAACGTGTAGCAAACCATACTTGGATAAATAAGCATCACTCCCAGAGTGTGCATCACGTTCCCAGAACGCATAAAAACCAGGTCCCGGACACTAGCCACATATCTATAATGTGTCATCAAGTAAGTTTCATATCAATGTGTTCCCATAACACTATCATACGTTCCCAGAACGTATATAACCAGGTCCAAGACACTGGCCACATATCTATAATGTGTCATCAAGTAGGTTATAATTTGGTACTCTCGGAGTACCCTCCTCATATTCCCAGAATATGATAATCGTTCCTACCAACCAAACTTCCATTCTATATGAATGCACAATCATCAAGGTTGGTTTTATCTTTAATTCTATTATTATACCAATGTGTTCCCAGAACACTAACATACGTTCCCAGAACGTATCGCAAACCATACTTGGAATATAATCAAGCACCACTCCCAGAGTGTGCATCACGTTCCCAGAACGTATCCAAGAAACCATGTCCCAGACAATGGTCGCATTCCCAAAATGTGTCATCAAGTAGGTTGCATCAGTTTGGTACTCCTAGAGTACATGGTCATGTTCCCATTAATTCCATTATTATGACTTAGAAAACACAACTTCTGAATGATATCTTGAGGTATGGCTTTACTCATAAAATTTCACCTTGGAATTTAAATTTAACATATGCTCATAGACCTGGATTGAGAGAATATAATCATTGGTATTAACAACCCTTATTCAAAAACTTAACTTTTATTTTTAAGTTTCAGGTACTAACCGGTTACATCATCACTTAACCGGTTAGAATTACAGACCTGAATATAAAACCACTGATTTTCCAAGAATCTTATCTTAAATTCTCTTCTCAATCCAATAACAAGGTCTTAGCATAACAGAATACCTCAAGTTCAACACATAATATCATTCAAAAGATCTAAGTCATAATCCAATTTCATTTATGCATGAAATCATCTCATTAATTTAAGGTAATAACCCTTAACCTTAAATCTGAACCCAGGCAGCATTATTAACTCATTATCAGATTGTTTCCATTGAAATTGAAGTATAGATTTGAGCAAAATTAGTAAGACTTCAGGACTGTTTTGTAAACTGATTTTCCTTTGAAGTTTTGCAGTGTCTAACCGGTTACAATTATCGAGTAACCGGTTAGATTATGCAGTCAGTCCATTAAAACAAGAGTTTTGACAAATCCTTCTTTTCATTTCTCAAATCTAACCCAATTTTCACATTCTCAGAGTTCATATGCCTTAAAAACAATATGTTCATATCCAGAAACACATTTAGTTTGCATGCATCAAGCTTATGGTATCAATTTGCATAAAAATCAATACAAACATCAATCAATACCACAAAACTCATAATCAACAATTAATTTCTGATTTTAAACCTTAAATCACTTGCATGCATCCATTTAGATTTGCTTAACACAGAATTGAGCTCAGATTGGCCTCCAAGCCACTTAACCATTTTAACTTAAGCCCTTTGAGTCTCTTGGTGACTCATCCTATATTCTACCACAATTTATTCTCATTCTAGAAAATAGTAAGCTTCCCCCTTACCTCTAAATTGTGCTTGATCCAAAACATTGCAGAGAGAAAGGCTCCAACACAGATTTCCATTAAATCCACTCCCTGCTGATAGAGTTAGACAGGGTACCAAAACCAGGGAATTTGACATGCAAAACCAAATTAAGAATTGGGGGAAATGGTCAAATTGAATTCTCTGCAACATGCACTAGAGGTAGGAACAGATTTGAAACCAAAAGGGTTCGTGTGCTTACCAAAATCGAGCTTCAAAGTCAGCTCTAGAAACCAGAAGCTGAGGTTTGACAGCATCAACACCTCAACTTGGCAAGCTTCGTTCTCAAACTCCAGGAACTCTCAACTCACAAACTTTATATCAATACAAAGCCCTTGATGTGAGCTTTGTAACCGCGTATCACTCATGTTCTAACTCTCAGAAATGAAGGAGAATCGCACCAGACGAATCAAGAACCCTAAAACAGAGCTTCAGCAATTCAGGAGCAAAATGGGTTTCAATTCATCAACACAAGGCTATATATAGCAAAATCAGAGCTCCATGCATGTTGACACGTCTTTCCCCACTAATATTAAGATGATTTCGTGGCGAATTCTGGGTTAAAACGCGTGATTACTCATCAAACGCACTAACCCAGTTTTTTGAGTTCATTGTGTAACCAGATACAAAGCCCTTCTAACCGGTTACATGCTGATAAAATTCAAAAATTAATAATTTAATTACTCTTTCTTCAAAAACTCTTTTAATATTGCAATTAGGTCCCAACCCAAGGACTAAATTACAATATTCACATTTTTGTACAAAATAACCATATAAAATATATCCTATATTTTTATACATAAAAACACATAATGTACAAAAACTAAAACCTTTAAAACTAATATAAATCAATTATAAATTAATTGTTATAATTAATTTCTCGGTTATTTGGGAGACGAAAATTAGGGGTGTTACAACTCTCATTCGAAATTTTAAATCAAATAACGAAGTTATATAATTTTCAAAATAACTGCCCAATCAGAAATCCAGAAAAATCGATTTATTGAAATATGAAAAATTGCTGGTATTATAACGTCACTCTTTGATATTGTGAAAGTGACTTGAGACGTCGTCGTCTATATCATCACTTAAGTTATGAAAGGACCATTTCAAAAAATTAACAAAGTTCACGAACCAAAAGCATCGAAAAAAGTTTAAGGATCAATTCCAAAAGAGCACCTAAGTTAGGAGACTAAAATGTTAAATAAACCTTTATTTTTTTTACCTCATTTATTAATTAACCCTCTTTATACATATACATTTTTTACACATACATTGATATTGGCACATATTCGTAAAAAATATTGGGAGGGTGGTAAAAAAAGTTCCCCATAAAAATAGCAATCCCGTTATTGGGACATCAGTATCCAACATCAGTACACACACCGTATAAATAATAGTAGACATTTGCTTTTTTATTTTTTTATATTATAAATAAAATATAATAAATAAAATATAATTAAAATAAAAAGAATACATGTGTCTCATGTTTTCCCTCCAACACATATCATTCTCTCTCTTTGATCTCCATTGCTTCTCCCTCCTAAGGTTCACTCCAGCACCCATCCTTTCCCTCCTTTTCTTGTATGTTCTTCAAGCATCAAACATCAAGGTCATCTCTTAGCTTTCCCGCCATCATCACCCACTCAAGCTTCTCTCTTCAACAAGCTTCTTTCTTCTCTCTAGAGTGACCTAAGGTTTTTCATTCACTCTTCAAGCTTCTCTTTTGCTTCACCCACTCTTCTCAAGCTTCATTGCCTCATCTTCTCAAGCTTCACCCACTCTTGTTCTTTCTATCCTCTTCTGAATCTTCTCTATTCTCAAATTTGTGAGGGTACAATGAATGAGGTAAGACACTAAAAGTTGTTTAATGTCTTTATTGATTTTTTGTTATATAGTTATTTTATTCTTTATTTTGATTGTCAATGGTGGTGGGGTTTGATTTTTACCAAAAAAAATGTTAGTTTAGGGTATTGTATTTTTAAGCCTGACTTATGTCAACTTAAGGGATTTTAAGGTTGAAACAAGTTTGTTAGTATGAGGGAAATGTGTTAAGTAGTGTGTAAATATGGAAAATAATGTCTTGATCAATATTTGTAACTACGCAAACAATGTTGGAAACTATTGTGTTATTTGTCGATAACTAATGAAATATGTTGGTAACGTTTCCTGAACTGTTAAGTTTGTGCTTTTTTGTATGCAAGAGGATAGTTCAAATTACCAAGAATCAGTTTCAATTGATCATATTAACAATGTGGAGACAACTTCTGCCATTGAAATTGATATTGATGATGAGAATGATGATTGCTTAAGGTAGCAGCCTAAGTCTGGGGTGTGTTTTTCATCATTAGAAGAGTTGAAGTCCTTCTATTCAGAATATGCTTCTAGGGTGGGTTTTGGATGGAAAATTAGAACTTCGAGAAATAGCGAGGATCGAATTGTATATTACATGATTATAGCATGATTATTTTGGGGTGATACCTTCTTTTTTGGGGTGATACCTTACACGACAATCGTTATTTATTTTTTGTAATGACATTGTAATGTTTATATTTTGGGATGATAATTTTGTAAATGTTAGTCACAGGGGTCACATATGTAAGAACCTTTTTGTATAGATATGTGCCACACGTGGCATGTAATTAACATAATAGGAATTAGGAATTACTTTTAGTGATGGGAAGCACATCTAGGAATTTCTTTTGTAAATGTATATCTAGGAATTCATAACTGTTATATCAACTTACCAACATGTGATGCAAAGATTTCAGGAAATTAATTACTAATAATATAAAATGTTGTTGAAAAAGTACCAACATTTACAATCATGGTACCAACAAAATAGAAGGGGGTAACGAACATTTATCAGGAAAGTACCAACATTTTTCAGTAAAGTGCAAGCATTATAATCCCCCAGTTTGATACACTCTACACTTGTGATGCAAAGATTTCAGGAAATTATGTAACATTTTCTGAAAAAGTACCAACGTTCCCGATCACGGTACCAACATAACACAAAATGGTAACCAACATTTATCAGCCTAAAACCGACATTAAGCATAGATGAATCACATCAGAGTGGGTCATTTTTGCTTAAGCAAAAGTCCGACAGTGATGAACTCAGTCATTTTTGCTTAAGCGAAATATTTTTGCTCAAGCGAAATTGTAAGGGTCAACTTTTCAAGTTTTCTGAAAAAGTACCAACATTCACGATCACGGTACCAACATAATGCAAAGGGGTAACCAACATTTATCAGGCTAATACCAACATTTTTCAGATCGATATAGGCATGATAATCCCCAAATTATATACAATCTACACCTGTGATGCAACAGTTTCAGGAAATTACTAAAAACATGACATTTTTTGAAAAAGTACCAACCTTCACGATCACGGTACCAACATAATACAAGGGGATAACCAACATTTATCACTCTAATACCAACATTTTTCAGATTGGTGCAGACATGATAATCCCGAAATTATATCAATCTACACATGTGATACAAAGATTTCAGGAAATTACTAATAACATGACATTTCCTGAAGAAGTACCAACATTCACCTTCACGGTACCAACATAATACAAGGGGATAACCAACATTTGTCACTCTAATACCAATGTTTTCAGATCGGTGCAGGCATGATAATCCCCAAATTATATACATTCTACACCTGTGATGCAAATATTTTAGGACTTGACCAAAAATGGAACTTTTTGCTGAAACAGTACCAACATTCACTATCATGGTACCAACATAATACAAAGAGGTAACAAAAATTTATCAGATCAATACCGCTGTAGTACAAGTCACCAATATCGAAAACCTGTTTTACAACCAATATTTCTACTGTTTCAACCATTTCAAATACAATATAATACATAATACATAATCTAATATTTAATGTAAAAAACTACAAATCATCGTGTTTTTTTCTTGGGAAGCGCTTTGGTAAGGATAACATCTCTGCGCTCGTTATCAGCATCCATAACCCAACCGCAAAGTAACCTATGCCTCACGTTTAGCAGCTGGTTCTGAAAAAGTAATAATAATTCAACAAGTGCATAAATAATGAAATAGAAATCCAAATAAAAACTAAAAAATACTTACAGATGCTCAATAAAAACCATATGGACTCAAATCAAATATGAAATCACATTAACCCTAACTTTATTCTTTTTATCATAAACTTTAATTTTATTTGGGAAAAAATTAACACATCCAGTGGAATTTGACACAATTTCAATAAGAAGAATCAAGTGGAAATCAAAAGAGAGCAATTTGACAGCAAAAACAATAAGAGAAGCTTAACACATCAAAGGGGAAACTATTTCATGAGGGATTTGGCACAATTGCAATAAGAATATATTTACTTGTGGGCTAGTGACCCTTCGGCTCTAGCCTTGTTAGATTCATTGGAAATATTGTATATCAAAATCAAAGAGCATGCAGAAACTTACCCCTATGTATGGGTTACATGAATTTTAGTTGATTTAGGCAACAGGTCCCAAAATAACGAAATAGAAATCATAAAAACTCAAAAATACTTACAGATGCTAATAAAAACCATATGGGCTCAAATCAAATATGAAATCACATTAAACCCAACTTTATTTTTTTTAATCATAAACCTTAATTTTATTTGGGAAAAAAATTAGATTTCAAACTCAAATTCTATTAATGCACATATACTTTAGTTTAGACACACAAATATAAGATTCACTAGTTCATAATAGTAAAGGAAGAGAAAACTCACCGAATTTAGAAGAACCAAGAACCACCGAGAAAGAGAACCACCCAAAGGTTAAGAGAGAACCACAGAAACACCAAGGGAGAGATCAGAGCGAGAGGAACGAAGCATCGAGAGAGCAAGAGAGCCAAACCAGAGAATCGACAAGGGAGTTGAACCACCGAAGAGAGACGAACCACCGAGGAAGGAACCGAATGAGACCAAGATAGAAAGGAAACGAATGGGAGCGACAATCCACCGAGCCAAATGGGAGCGACGAATCATGGAGGGAGGAACTGAATGGGACCGAGAGAGAGAGGGGAACCGACTGGGAGCGGGAGAGAGGAACGCCAACTATGGCTTGGGAGCGACAGAGAGAGTGAAAGAGAGGAACTGATCGAGTGAGAGAGCACGAAGGTTGAATAAGGATTTTTAGAGTGAGAGAGAGGAAACCGTAGAATGAAGAAGGAAAAGAAGAGGGAACGAAATGAAGAAGGAAAAGAAAAGGCGTGTTAGGGTTGAGTTTTGGAGGGCATTTTGGACTTTTTGATTTTAATTAGGTACATATGGTGTACCGTATGATGTCCAAGGCAGATGTTGGATTAAAATTTTCGTAAAAATAACCCATCACCTTCTAAGCCGAACACGCCTGGCTCAATATTGGCATCGACTGCAGTGCATGTTAAGACATAACATGCACCAGTGCAGAGTTTGACTCAATATTATTTTATTAATTTTTACTTAATTGCTTATATGTCCCTGCTTTATTCTTTAATTTTTAAATGATGTTAAGTGGGGAAATGTCCATTTTAGCCTTGAAGCTATACATCTCCTCTTCCCCCTCCATCTTCCCTATTCCTCTTAGATCTGGTTCCTCTTCCCTCTTCCATGTTCCATATTCGAGCCATACCACTCCCCCATTCCCTCTTCCTCTTTGAGCTGTACCACTCCCTCTTCCATCTTCGATCCGATCCAGTCCCTCTTCCCTCTTCCTCTTCGATCCACTCTCTTCCATATTCTATCCGAACCATTCCTCTACCCTCTTCCTCTTTGATTTCCAGCTTGTGTTCGATTTCAAGCTTGTGTTCATCGTCGATTTCTAGCTTTTGTTCGCATTCCAGCTTGTGTTCCATTTGCAACTTGTGTTCGATTTCCACCTTGTGTTCATTTGCAGCCTGTGGTCCATCCTTCATTGTTTGAGGTGAGAAATATGAATCCGTTTTGAAATTTTTATTTGATTCATTCTCAATTATCAGCATTTGACAACCCAAAAAGTTATTTTTTTTTTAAATTTGAAGAGATAATAGATGAGAATGTCGTATATGTTAGAACCAAAATGTCGATGATTACTATGTACCAAAAATGTCTTTGATTACTTACTAAGGAGGTGGGTCGGTTTGTGCATGTGTTGTGTTTTACCAAGGACATTTTGAACAATTACTCTTGTGGATAATTTTGTTTCGTATAGTTTTGTTGGAACAATTACTCTTCTAGTTTTGTGGATAATTTTATTTCTCATAGTTTTGCTGGAAATAAGAGAGAATGATTGTCATTTGTCAATGTTACATTTCTTTGTGGAATATATTTACCGTATAGTTCATTGCTCCTAAGACATGTTATAAAAAAGGGAAGCTTAGGTGACTAATCTATGTGTGTAAGGTTGTAAAGAACTAAAGATACTTGATGGGAAGCAACACTTCCATTTAAGTTCAGTGTTTGTTTACCTTTAGATCTCATAGGAGATGAAAGTTTGTTCAGTGATAGCAAGTGTATGAGGAGGTAGCATGCGATGGCAGCAGTTAGGACTTAGAAGGTGGCCATGGGATGAATGATTAAAGGGTATATTTGCCATTTTATCAGTGGTCTATTTTAAATCTCAGTTGTTGACAATATTCTATAACATATCAATGGTTAAAATTAGAACCTTGCACTGTTGGAAGTTAACTCCTGTTATGCATTAAAGAACGAGCCAAGATCATCTAATGGTCTAATTGTAACACCTGCCTTTTTCCCTTTTCTTCTACAAGTCCCTAACTAAGAAATTATTTCTATTTAGTGATTTACGTGATTTCTTAATTGAATATATTTAACCTAATTGATTTAAGAATTGATTAAAGGAGTTTTGATTTCATGATGGATTTCTACACTTTGGAATTTAATCCACTTGTGTTATGATTTCATGTGTTTGTTTTTCTAAGGTTTTCAATGAATTATATTACTTAAGGTTTTAACTAAGATTTTATCTTCTTGAATTCATGCATACGGTTTTATGGTAATTAAGGTGGAAAATTATTTCTACCCTAAGTTTCAAAAATCAAAGTCCAATCATCTCTAGAAACCCTAATTAGCATCCCTAATCTTTGATTAAACCCTAATCAAGTTCCTAATCCTTGATTAAGTTCTTAATCACTCTCTTAAACCCTAAACCCTCAAGGTTAGTGAACTAACCTAGAATTAGTTTTCCTTAAACCTATGCTAGTAAGGATTAAGCCTTTGATTAGTACCTTAATCCTTGATTAAGCCCTAAACTCTAAGGATTAGTGGACTAAACATAATTTAGTTTTCCTAATCCTACCTTAATCATGATTAGATCCTAATTAGCACCTTAAACCTAGATTAATTAACCTAACCTACCCTTAAACCCCCCCAAAACCAAAATGCACACTTACATGTGCATTACTTGGTCTCCAAGTTGTTTAACTTGGTAGCCAAGTTTATGATGTCACCAAAGTGACCTAAGCATGACATGAAGGGAAGAAAAAAAAAAGGAAAAGAAAAGGAAACCGTGGGGAGGGAGAGAAAGCAAGCCCAAGCCCAAAAATCTTGTGTGAATACATGCAACCACACACACCCTTCACTTGGTCTTCTTCTTCATTTTACTCATCCTAAAGCTAAGAGAAAAACAAAGCCATGAGAGTGTGAGAATGAGTGTTGAGCCGTGAGGGAAGAGAAGAAGAACTAAACCCCAAACACAACACAAATCTCAAACACAACCTAAGTAAAGAAAATCAAACCAAGATAGTGAAGAAGAGAAGGAGAAACTGTGGACTTAGGGAAAAGAGGGAGTGAACCGTGAGGAGCAAGAAGAGGAACCAAATAGCAAACCCAAAGATTTGGACTTGATTTTGAAGCTTTTGTTGAGTAAGCATTTTTATTTCATGATCTTAAGTTCTTAACCTCTTTTCTTTAATTCATTTTCGGTTTTCATGTTTTCATTTCTAAAGCTTTGATTTTTGTTTGAAAATGTTGATGCATGTTTGTTTTCAAGTTAGATCTAGTGATTTCATTTACATGCATGTTGGTTTTTAAACTTGATTTTGAAGTTTTTGTTAAGAAAGTATTTTTCTTTCATGATCTTAAGCTATCATATGAACTCATTCGTTTTCTTCTTGATTTCTTAAAGTGTTTTTGAAAAGAACTTGATTTTAAGTTTTCATGAAGGATTTTTTCAAGAGATCTAGTGTTTTTGTTTGCATGCATGTCAAGATCAATGCTTAAACTATGATATGTTTGATGCTTGTGTTTTGATGTAAAGATCTTTGAAAAAGATTGAATTTTCTTAGTGATTTCCTTATGGATGGTCACGGTTTTTGATTGATCTTTAGGTTAGAAGTTTTGATGTTGGATTTGTGGTATGTGCATGTGAATATCTTGAGATTGTGACTATGTTTTGAAAGTTTGAATCTTTAAGGAAATTCTTTTTGAGAAAATCATGAACAAAGTCACGGTTTTGATGTTGTTGTGAATGAAAGTTTGATTTTTCCTTATGTTTGATCTCGTGCAGGTTGTGATCTTGGAGTTTAATGATGTTTTAAGATGAATAAAAATTTGTGTGATGTTGTGATTTTCAAGTGATGGCCACAGTTTGCATGTTTAGTTAAGAAGATTGAGATTTTCTTAAGTACAAACAATGAATATGTGATTTCCATGAATTTTTAAGTTGATTTTATGTGTTAGATGTGAAATAAAAAATTTCTAAAGACTTGATTGTGCTCACGGTTTGATGAATGAATATATGTTAGGTTTATATTTCTACTTAATTGATAAATCATGTGAAATTGTTGTGGAATTTGGAGTTGTTTTTAGAAGTCTTGAATTCTTGAAAAAGTTTTTGAGAAACTTAGTTAAAAGGTAACGGTTTGGACCTTAGATTTTGAGTTAAACTTTCTTGAGTATATGTGTGTTGATACCATGAAACTATGTGTTGATTTGTGAAGTTATTCTTTGAGGAAATAATTCTTGAAAAACAAATGATGCATACGGTTTTGATATGATTAAGTGTAATGAGATGAAGTTTTGCTAAGATAGAATTGATAAAGTGTAAGTTAAATGAAAATTTGTTTATGTTCAATTTGATGACTCATGGTTATGTAATCATTGAAATGAATGAAAGTTAGTTTGTGGATTGAATAAATGTTTGTTTGAGATTCTTAAGTAAAGTAGGAATGATTTTTGGAATGCATGAAAGTATTTAAGTGGTTTGTTTTATTTGAGAATCATGTTGCCCACATTTGATTTTAAGTGTTTGAGCTTGAGAAATTGTTGATCAAAGTGTTTATTTAATTGTTTTCAAGATACTTGGTTTGTCTATGAATTTAAATTGGTTTTGGACAATGGAAAATGAATTTGAGACTTAGAAAATGATGCTGTCCAGAATTTTTCTAAGTTGTATTTCTTATTTAAAAAAATTTTCAAAGTGCTTTGAAGTTGAGTTTTTATGAGTATTTAATATAAGATAAAGTTGGTTTGAAAAGTGCAATTTTTCGGTGTTTTCGGAGTTGAATTCATTGCTGTCCAAGAGAGACCAGCAAAGAAACTTTTGAATTAAATTTATTTATTTGGTCATTTTCTCATGAATTTAAAGTATAAAAGTTAGTGTTTGATTTTGGACAAGTTTGAGCAAAAGAATTGATGTTTTGGTTTTACATGAAGACAAAGTTTGAATTTTTCCTACGTTACTTTGAGAATAATTTCAAAAGTAATATTGAATAAAGTTTTAATACCCCTGTGTCTATCTTGAGGGACTTAGAAGAAATTGGAATCTGGCCGACTAGGAAGGAAGCCGATCGTTCGAAACTTGTGGAATCGGTAACTTCCAACCCAGGTGAGAGAGAAGTTATCCTAAGACACTTTGGTGTCTAGTGAGTATATTAGGACACTCCGTACTCTCTCAAAGTGGGAGTAAAGGTCTACTGTAGCTAGTAGTATACCCGATAGTTTGTATGCTTTGTTTGTATCGTGGTATACGAAGACTCCAGACCTATACTATCACATGCTATTGATTGATTCAATATATTTGCTTATGTTGAGATATATTGTTGCTTATATTGTCATTGCATGAGCATAATGCATCATCCCGCGATATAAGTTAAGAATAGTAAAGACATTAGAAACTATAAGAAATTCCCCAAAGAATATAACGGAACTCTAACGGATTAAACACGCGATGGAATCGGATGATGCTGATGCGCCCGAGTACGTGGATCGAGCTGATGACATGGCTAATGGACTAGTGTCTGGACGATGATGATGCCTTTGGACCTGGACGCAATGACTGCAGAATTCCACAAAGATAGTTCCCATATGGTCGTAGCCATATGTTGGAATGACTTGGGATAGGTCGGAGCCTATCTCTCAAAGATTGATTAATATCCCGCATATAGTCGGAGCCCGTCAGAATAATTATTGATATCCCGCATATAGTCGGAGCTATATGCCGAGGGTGATTCTGAATGGGTCGGAGCCCGTCAGAATAATTATTGATATCCCGCATATGGTCGGAGCTATATGCCGGAAGTGATTCAGAATGGGTCGGTGCCCATCAAACATAGTGGTCGAGTCCCACAGAAGCATTCCGCATATGGTCGGAGCTGTATGACGGAGATGACTTAGGATGGGTCGACGTTAGGACAAACGAGTATAACCTCACGACTTAGAACCCTAACCCGAAGTAGTGGAGAGAAAGATACACCTGAATTACCCTTGTGGTGTTCAGCTGGATGATTAAGATAGGGGATGGCAATGACGATGATTCGTCAAGAAGCCTTGAGAAGTCTGTCTAGGTGGGAAAAACCATAGGGGCCCTGGCTTAACCGGTCGGAGCTGGTAACCCAGTGGTGTGGACGAAGTACCACATGATCACTAGACGGATGACTGACACCCCCTTGGCTAAATCTAGATCAGTGAGAGGGATGCTCGAACACGGCCGAATGTGCCCACTTTATTTCCCGGGACATTATATGAATTCATTTACTTTGCCATCCAGGAAAAGCCGGTGTGGTTAGAGATCCTGTACTCCTGATTGATTCCGACTAGGTGGATGGATTCCGAGGAGATGTAGACCCAAGACCATAAAGCCTGAATTCCCGATATCATGGACTCGAGAAATGTGGACAAAGAGACTACGATTCCACGAGATGAACTGATTAAGAGATTCCCTTAAGTGAGAGATAATGCGTTAGATAATGCGCCTATTGCATTGCATCCTCATGCATCTTGCATATTTATCTGTTTGTATTGTTGCTATGTTCTGGTATACGTCGCTAGTGTAAATCCAAGAAGTCGATGGGAGTAATTCCATTCGGGTAACTTACTCTCTCAACTTCTTGTGCACATATGATGGCGAACCTCTGGTTCTATAAGATGGCGGAGTTGGCGTTGCTTCTCCTGGAAGGAATACTTACTGATCGTGGTACGCTGATGAGAGGGCTACTGTTGGAAGACGGAGATCGCTTTTGGGAACTTATGTTCCGAATCGTGAAGGAGATGTTGCTTCGTAGTTTATAATTAGGTTTTGATGGACCCTTGCTGATATATATATCAAGTGTACCCCTTTTCTTTTGAACTGTTTTTGATATGGTAAATGTTTATGTAAGACTGATACCGATGAACTATGGTGACTACTTATGAAAGAACTTTTATGATCTGTTACTAAACTATTTTCTGAAAGACTGTCGAGATCAGACAGATAAATCATTTTAAGCAAATCAGTTATGTTTTCTGTACGTAAAGCATTTATTTACTTGTTGAAAGTAGAGTCACCAATATCAAATTACTTTTAGAAATTCAGTGAAACGTTTTCAATGACGATTTTTCTATATATGAT
The DNA here is from genome assembly GCA_037953625.1 of Crotalaria pallida. NCBI lineage: Eukaryota > Viridiplantae > Streptophyta > Magnoliopsida > Fabales > Fabaceae > Crotalaria > Crotalaria pallida. The sequence goes on from CM075653.1 coordinate 90,545,918, forward strand.
ATGAAACCCCATACTTTTCACTACAATTAGTAACGTTTGGACAGTAAAGTGCTTTTAAGAAAATGGATTTAATTGTAATACCTTGTTTTGGAAACTTGATTGATAAATTTTATACTTGTGAAAAAAAATTTCTCTATTTTTCATGAACAAATTATTTAGTAATTGATATTGTTTATTTCGAGTTTTCCAAATCGGGGTGTTACACTAATAACCCTGCATCTGCCTGCATCAAAATTGAACTCAATTTACAATAGGGTTAAAAGTAGGAATTGTAAGGGGGAGGAAAAAAGTTGAACAAGTGCATTCGAGATTCCAGTTGCTTAGATGATACTTTCATAGCATTTCTTCTATCTGTAGGTGGAAATCACATAGTTTTGATAGTACAAAATTTTTGGTCTATCTATTGCTTACTACAATGCCTGCAATTGGATTTATAAGGAAGTTACAGGGCAGAGTTATATGTTAGCATAGCAATTCGTCGGATTTTTTAGGCTAATTTTGATGAAATTGGCATTTTAACTATTTGTAAGTAAAATCTCGTGTTCTTTTAGAAATTTTAGTATTAATCCGTGCTAGAATGTGAAAATGAATTCATTGATGATCTTGCAATGATGAAAATGAATTTTATTTATGTGTTTAATCTCTGGTTTGTTTTCTTGGTTTAAGTTTGCATAACATGTATAGTTTTTGGCCAAAGATTGAATATTGTACCTGATTTGGGTCTGATATATATACCTTTTGGACTTCATTTTATCCTCTTTTACTTTGATTTGGCTTGTTTTCATAGCAAACTTAGGATCTTTTTATTACTTTTTAGGAATTTTAGTAGTTGTAGTTTCCCATGAACTTTTTGATCGTTTGTTCAGTGTTTTAGGTGATTTTGGAGCTCAATTGCGAAAAATAATTACGGAATTGGAAAGAGAATTCAAAGACCTTGAAATAGGAAAAAGAACGGAGAAAATCGGAGCCGAAACAGGTCCTTGCGCCTGGGGCGCGTGGACGGGTGCGCCTGGGGCGCGCCACTTGAGGAACAACAACAGTAGCAGAGGCGCGCGTGCACCAGAAAAAGCCCAATTGGGCCAAAACTTCAGAAATTGATTGGGATTCTACTTAGAGATAGATTGTAATTATAAATTAGTGATTTAGAATTAGGTTAGGCAGCCAACTTAGAGGAGAAAACAGAATTTAGATTTGAAGAGGGAGTTTGCATTGATTTGGAGCATTTGAAGATTGAAGGATTTGGGGTAATTTGTCTATGAATTTCCCTATTATGTCTTCTCTTCTTCTTATTTCTATGTGTAACTAAAACCCTCGTGTTAGGAACACGGTGAATTTGTATGGCGTAGCTTATTTCAATTTATGATTTAGGATTTTGCTGTTTTTAATTCATGCATTAATTGAGTTTTTATTATATACATAAACCCGCGCAATTTATGTTTTGGATTTCTTAATTCGCAACGAGAGTTGGGATTTTGAATAGGCCATGCAATTAATGGTATAATCAGTTTAGTTATAGAGATATGATTAAATGATTATATGACTTTATAATTCCCTTGTGCTGAATTGATATTTTCTTATATTGTAATTTGTTGAGAGATCAAAGATTAAGTATTTAGAAAATAAGGGTAATATTAGAGAGATCTAATTATTGCTATATAAGAGGAATGGTCCATGAATTGAAGGATAATTAAAGGAAAATCTGAATTATAATTGAATAAGTGAAACCTACAATGCAACCAACGTTCCTAACCACTTTTCTCCCATTGTTCTCTAGTTTTAATTTAATTTCAGCAACTTAGTAGTTTAGTTAATTATAGTTTTTAAATCTGAATTATTAATTTAAACACTTTTTAGTTTATAGGATTTATTTTTAATTCCATTAAGGTGAAAATATACTAAAAGCACAACTCCCTGTGGGACGATATTCGGTCTTCCAGACTATATTACTCGTTGACCCAGTCCACTTGCTGATATATCAACAAGTTTTTGGCGCCGTTGCCGGGGAGTAGTATTCTTTAGTTTATTTTCAGTACTTAGTGTAATTATTAGTAAATTCTATTTTTCTTTTTATTTTTCTGTTTTTCATTGAAATGTATAATAATGCTTTGTGTAAGGTCAAAATTTTTTAATTTTATTTTGAATTCACCTCCTCTTACTTATGTTGCGATTTTCGAGATTTAGGAATTGTACTTCAATGTGTATAGGAAATCTATCACAGAGGAGTGGGTACGAAAGTTCTCCATTAAGGAAGACTTGAGTCCTAACCTCTCTGAAAATTTTGAAGAAGAAAAAGAAATTGAGGTGCATCATGAGGTAGAAGAGGTGAAACAAAACAAAACATATGGGGATAGAATAATAGTAGAAAAATTTGACTCATCCTTGCGTGCTGAACTTTCTGAATTTAAAAATTGTGTTAAATCCTTAGCATGTGTGGACGATTCAAAATTTTTCAATTATGTTCGACCCTTGAGTTTATATGATGTTTTTCCAAATCATCAACATAAGGCATTGTTGTACACAGGGATGAATAAAGATCCTAAAAATTTTATTTTCCTTGTTCATGAAATTTACACCTTCATGAATGGGGAAAAAGACAAACTTTCTAAGATGATGCATGATTTAAGGAATGTACCTTTTGACCCTGGTGGGTTTAAATTTATTTTGAAAATTTCCTTATTTCATCATCATCCCTGCTCATTCCTATGGGACATGGGGGTAACTTGTTATTCTTATATCACATGGGAATTGAGCCATAGAATTTGGGATCCTGGTGGATTTCATGTAATTATTTAGTAGTGTAGGTTTTGTTTTTTTTAGTGAATAAGGAGTTGGAATTTTCTATAAGTAACTTCTAATGCGGTGCTATCTAGCACTACTTTTAGTTGTTCATGTGACACAGGTAAATAAGTTTGGGGGAGTTCCTCCATGTGCATCAATAGAAAAAGCTGTGCTACAAAGGTAAGTTCCTAACTCTATTTTTTTTAGTTGATTAGTTATTTATTTATTTATTTTTTTAAAAAAAAAATTGAGGTACAGACCTCGTGCGCCCCAGGCGCATGCGGTGGCGCGCCTCAGGCGCGCCGGGCTGCTACAAACCAAGTTTGGGGGAATTTTTCTAGTTTTCCCAAAGGGGTGCAAAAAGTTCAGTTTTGGGGTCAAATTCTGATTCTACCATCTTAGCTCTTAGGATTAGATTTATCTTTATCTCTAGGAAGTTTTTTTATCTTATTTTTAGCAATAGATATTTTTTTTTATCTTATCTTTTAGGATTCGATTTATCTTTTTAGGATTATTTTTTAGAATAGATTTTTTTTTATTTTTTATTTATTTTCGTTTTTTTTATTTTCTATTTTTAAGGGATAGATTTTTTTTAGGATTAGATTTGTATTTTTAGGATTTGGACCCCATTAGCCCCAATTTTTTTCAATATTGCGCCCCAGACCCTGTACCTCACCAAAAATATTGTCCTGCTTTCTTAGGTAGTTTTAGTTTTTAATTTTTATTTTGTAGTCTAGGGTAGATTAGTTTGCTTGAGGACAAGCCAACATCTAAGTTTGGGGGAGTATATACAAAATAAAAATTAAATTTTTCAGATCTGAATTTTTCTCCCATATTTTTGGTATTGGTTTGTGTCCTTAGCAAGAGTAATTAATTATTCTAGATTTAGGACTTTTTCTCTGATGATGCATGTGCATATTTAGTTTAGGACTTAGACTCATTGGTATTCGACTCTATTTGATTGAACTGTAAATATGATTATGGTGACTGGGTTATTTCGACAAATGCTTTCAGAACTTGTGATTAGTGAACTGACTTTAGCCCTGTGAGATTTTGAGCCTTAAATTGAGGGGTATGAATTTTATTGAAATATTTTGATATTGAGACCCCTATTCTTTCATGAGTGTGTTCACTTTGATATTGTCTTCTAGAACTTGACCTGTGACCATTTCAAAATTGATAATTGATTGCATGCATTAAGATGATTAAGGCACTTAGGATGTGTTTTTGTGGCCTTCAGATGTTTTGCATTGATAATTTTCCCTTAGTTGCCCATTTTGAGCCTTATGAGACATTATGATTTTTCTTTGGTACCTTGCATTTATTGCATATTCTTTGTAGTACTTTGGGAATTTTGAATGAGCAATTGAGAGGAATATAGAAATAAAAAGTGAAAGTAATTGGTGAAAAGTGTATGAGTTCTATTTCTCTTCCGTGTGAAAGAAAAGAAAAAAGAAAGAAAAAAAAAGAGAATTAAAAAAATAACAAATGTAAAGGAAGAGAATAGAATAAAAGAAAAAATTTGGAAAAGAAAGGAAGAATAAAATGTCCTGATGTGAGTGTGAGTCTTTATTGTATTCATTGCTCATTCATGGTTTTTGAGGGAAACTTGTTTTTGTAAATATTTTTGCGAGTTAGCCTTTGTTTTATCCCTTCTTTCTTTTATCCCACCTGACACTTTTAGCCTGGCCCCATTACAACCAAAAATAAGACCTTTTGATTTTTGCATACTTTCAATAATTTCAGTGGAGATGTTGGTCTATGGTCAAGCCTATGGTAACACATTATCATTGTTGAACTTGAGTGAATTGAAAATATGACCCTTATACACTTTTGAGAGAAACAATTGAGAGGTTGAGAGTGTTCATTAGTTCTGAGTTCTGAATGGGATTGTTATGTTAACTAGTATGTAATTGTGTATATAGTTTGTGATAATATGTGTCGAAGTGATGAGTCGTAGTCTTGGATTAGGTGTGTTCATGTTGATTTAGGGAGTTTGTCTTTTATTTAGAATTTTTATTTTACTTTTGCCTAGGACATCCAAAATGCTAAGTTTGGGGGAGTGATTTGGGTCTGATATATATACCTTTTGGACTTCATTTATCCTCTTTTACTTTGATTTGGCTTGTTTTCATAGCAAACTTAGGATCTTTTTATTAGTTTTTAGGAATTTTAGTAGTTGTAGTTTCCCATGAACTTTTTGATCGTTTGTTCAGTGTTTCAGGTGATTTTGGAGCTCAATTGCGAAAAATAATTATGGAATTGGAAAGAGCATTCAAAGACCTTGAAATAGGAAAAAGAACGGAGAAAATCGGTGCCGAAACAGGGGCGCGTGGACGGGTGCGCCTGGAGCCCGCCACTTGAGGAACAACAACAGTAGAAGAGGCGCGCGCCTGGGGCGCGACACCGGGTGCGCCTGGGGCGCGCGTGCACCAGAAAAAGCCCAATTGGGCCAAAACTTCAGAAATTGATTGGGATTCTACTTAGAGATAGATTGTAATTATAAATTAGTGATTTAGAATTAGGTTAGGCAGCCAACTTAGAGGAGAAAACAGAATTTAGATTTGAAGAGGGAGATTGCATTGATTTGGAGCATTTGAAGATTGAAGGATTTGGGGTAATTTGTCTATGAATTTCCCTATTATGTCTTCTCTTCTTCTTATTTCTATGTGTAACTAAAACCCTCGTGTTAGGAACACGGTGAATTTGTATGGCGTAGCTTATTTCAATTTATGATTTAGGATTTTGCTGTTTTTAATTCATGCATTAATTGAGTTTTTATTATATACATAAACCCGCGCAATTTATGTTTTGGATTTCTTAATTCGCAACGAGAGTTGGGATTTTGAATAGGCTATGCAATTAATGGTATAATCAGTTTAGTTATAGAGATATGATTAAATGATTATATGACTTTATAATTCCCTTGTGCTGAATTGATATTTTCTTATATTGTAATTTGTTGAGAGATCAAGGATTAAGTATTTAGAAAATAAGGGTAATATTAGAGAGATCTAATTATTGCTATTTGAGAGGAATGATCCATGAATTGAAGGATAATTAAAGGAAAATCTGAATTATAATTGAATAAGTGAAACCTACAATGCAGCCAACGTTCCTAACCACTTTTCTCCCATTGTTCTCTAGTTTTAATTTAATTTCAGCAACTTAGTAGTTTAGTTAATTATAGTTTTTAAATCTGAATTATTAATTTAAACACTTTTTAGTTTATAGGATCTATTTTTAATTGCATTAAAGTGAAAATATACTAAAAACACAACTCCCTGTGGGACGATATTCGATCTTCCAGACTATATTACTCGTTGACCCAGTCCACTTGCTGGTATATCAACAAGTTTTTGTAATTCATTCACTCTATTTTTTTCCCTGTTACAAAGTATTGCAGTTGAAACTTGGAACATAGGATAATTGAGCACTAGATTGCAAAAGTTACGCAAGTCAGGATTCTCAAAAAATTAACCAATTAAATTAATTCACTAATATAATTCACGAAAAATATGAAATTTTTAGTTAATAAGCGAATAAAGTGCATCTGAACTGAACTAGTAATATCAGATTTTATATGTTGTGCTAACTAAGCCTACCATAGCTTCTGCTAATTAATTTATAAAAAATTGAAACAAACCCTTACAATGTTAAAGAGATGAGAAATCGGTAGTTCTGTTGAACTTATGTGATTTCTAATGTCCAACATGCTTGGCATCAAACATGTATTTGTCCACATACTTTCGTGCATGTCCTTTTATTTCAGTTATTGACTTCGTTAAATTATTTAAATGCCAATAAAAATATCCGGTAGTGTATGCGCTACTTGTACAGAGAAAAATGTTGTCATAAATGAGATTTGAATAACATATAAGGTCAAGTGCTAGATTGATGAGTTACCCAAATGATCCACTTTGTGCAGGAGTATTGTCGAAAAGGTAATATTTTAAAGCAAAATGGGAGATGTTGATAGAAACTCGAATGTGGATGACAATCAGACAAGTGACAACATTGAGGTAAGAAAAATATTATCTTTTTTTGGTAGCTTTAAATTTAATGGAGATTCATAAATCATTTTATGAATATGGTATGCAGGTGGTGGATACCAACTCGAATGACATCGATGATGGGATAGAGTGGACACGTATTGATAGCACTAACGAGTTTGGGAGTATTGATTTCAAGTGCTTAACGTTTGAAGACATGATGAAGTTTAGTTTTCTGAATATCGAGTTGGGTTATGACTTCTACAATGCGTATGCTGCGGTTAAAGGGTTCAGTATTAGGAGACACTTAAGTGGTAAAAACAGTAAAGGTGAATTAGTGTGGAAGTCATTTGTTTGTTCGAAGCAAGGTTTGAGAGACAAAAAGTGGGAAAACATGTCAAATAGGAAGAGGCCACCAAAGGTAGGTCGAGGTGCAGTTGCAAAGCGGAGTTTAGGATTTATCTCCAATCGACCACGGGGAGATGGATTGTTGGTTATTTTGTTGAAGTGCACAATCATAAATTGTTGAGTGATTATGGGCTTATTCACCGGTCACAATGCACAATCACAGAAGCTGAGTTGGAGGAGATAAAGAGCATGAGAAAAGTTGGCATCAAGAATCCAAAAATATATGCTGCAATTGCCGAGCGGGTTGGTGGATATCCTATGGTAGGATTTAGTAGGAAGAGTTTGTACAACAAGATGCAGGGTTATAGTAAGGGCAAAGAGGGGGACGCAAATGAAGCTTTGAAGTACATGTGAAGGTTATCCTCTACAGACCCAGGTTTCTTTTGGAAGCACTTAACTAACTGTGACGACCGTTTGCTTCATCTGTTTTGGTGTGATATCACTTCACGCGCTGACTATGAAGCATTTGGTGATGTACTAGCGTTTGACTCGACGTATGGGAAGAACAAGCATAAGTGTCCCATAGTCGTATTCCCCGATGTGAACCATCATCTTCAAACCATAGTATTTGGGAATGCGATTGTGTCAAACGAAGAAGAAGAGACATATGTTTGGCTATTAGAGCAGCTAGTTGAAGCCATGAATGGTAAAACTCCAGCGTGTGTCATAACTGACGGTGCGTTGTCTATGCGGAATGTTATTTCTAGAGTATTTCCGCAAGCACACCACAGGCTATGCGCTTGGCATTTGGTTAAAAATGCCAGGAAAAAGGTTCATAATCCAAAGTTCCTAAAGGGATTCAAGGAATGCATGTTCAATGACTTTGACATCCATGTGTTCGAGCAGCGGTGGAAGCTAGTGTGTGACGGTTGTGGTGTGAGTAACAACGATTGGGTTAAAACTGCGTATGCGAAGAACGAGATGTGGGCAACTGCTTACATGAAAGGAAGGTTTTTTGCTGGTTTGAGAACAACGTCAAGATGTGAGGCGTTGCATAGTCAAATGCGGAAGTATGTTGGTTCTCGACAAAGTCTTTGTGAATTCATCAAACAAACGGAACGTTGTTGGGAACTCATGCGATACAATGAGTTGCGTGATGACTTCAAGACGTTGGATAGTGAAGCACCCTTTATTACTCCTTTCAAGCTCTTGGAGAAGTCGGCTGCTGGTATTTACACAAGGGAAGTTTTTGAGATTGTGCAGCGTTTGTTGTTTATATCAGCCAAGTACAAGGTGCGCGATTGGAGGGAAACATTGAACAATGACGTCGTGTTTGTAGTTTTTAAACACCTAAGGAGATTGGAAGATGGGTGGTGTTGTACAAGTGCAGTGGGTCACAGTTTCTCTGTGAATGCAAACGAATGGAATCTTTTGGATTACCATGTGTCCATATTCTCTCTGTCATTTATCATATGAACTTGACTGAATTACCTGAAAGCGTAGTGCTACCACGGTGGACAATGAAAGCGAAGGAGTTTGTAGGAGCTAGAATTCGTAGTGGGGTTGATGGTGGGCCTAGTGCACTGGTTAGCCGTTACACCTCGTTGGTGATGCTTTGTAGACGAATATGTGCTTTGGCTTCAGTTTCATTAGAGAAATATCATGGCATTAGAGATAAGGTTTTTTTTGAATTATCCAAGTTGGAGAGGGATGAAGAAGGTGGAAGTAGTGGTATTGGTCGTGGTGCAGGTGACTCGTCGGATGTTAATGACCGTATGTCTGTGAAGAAAGCTTCTGAAAAGCATTGTTCTCAATGTCGTGCGAGAGGACATAATGTGAGGAGTTGTCCAGTCGTTAAAGGTGTGAGGGAGAGTGAGGACGTTTGTGACAATGGTGGTCATAGTTTGGACGATGATTCGAATGAAGAGGTAGGATTTGATTCATGGTCAGACGAGAATGAAGAAAGCGATGACGATGAAGAAAGTGATGACCATGACGATATGATGACGTTGATGAGCAAGGTGATGCCGATGACGACAATCAATATGATGCTATAGAGGAGATGCTCTAGGTGGATGAAGAGGATGATGAAGATGGAGATTGAGGATTGGTTAATAATTATTGATTATGATGCCCTTATATTGTTATGTTTAATTATTATGGGACGTCGATATTAGCTTAATTATTTGTAACCTATTATATGTCCATGTTGTAATGTGTTTAGAAACTTGGAAATGGTGATAAATTGGATGTTATGTTTTGATTTTGTGTATTGTCTTATTTTTTAACGATGTATTTGGTTTGATACATCGATAGTTATTAGCTCAATGTGTGAACTGTGAAATTTTTTACTATGGATATAGTGTGTTGTTAAAATACTGCAAGGTATCTTTTGTTCTGCGATTGATCTTGAGGAATGCACGTGTAGCATAATGTAGGAACTGCATAAACTTTTAATGTACAAGGTATCTTTTATTCTAATCTTCAAAGTTGGTTAGATGATGTTTATATTTGTGAGTTTATGATAATAGTAGATGTGTTGTTTGACTGAATTTTGTCTGCGGAGTTTAGGATTCTCTCAGGCAATTCTGGCACCTCAGCCCAGCGGACTCAGCAAAGTAAAGCAAGTGCTACAGTGGAAAAATTGACGACAATCTCATCCATTGGGAGGAAATGTCATCACTTTGGAACTGAAAACACCCCGCAATGGCGTACAGGTTCCCACGGGCCAAAAAAATCTGTGTCATGCATGGGGGGTTAGGTTTAAGTCTGGGTGTCTTGTGCTTGAGTATCGCCCTGCAATTAGCCCATCTTGCCATAGCGACGTGCATGCAAATCCCCATAGATAGTTTTTGGAGATGAGGAAGCAGAAGCAAATCGGCTTGGCTTGAAGACCGGAGATAAAGGCCCAAGTGGTAGTAAGCTGCCCTTTTAGCATTGTTCATGAGTTTAGTGTTTTAGTTTTCTTTTCGAATTTCATTAATTATGAGTTAATTTTGCTCCCATTTTTGCTATGGCATCGGTTTAGATGGCCAATGAAAATTCTTGATGGAATTTGAACTTAGTGGAATCAGTTGTCTTTGTTATATGCCGAAGACAACAAGCCAACTTGGGATGTTGATTTTTTAAAAACACATTTGGCTGTTCTTTAGGCATGCAAGATGGTACTTTGATTTGGATCATGGAAGAGGTGAGATGCATGAAATGATGCTTGTGGTCCCTTTACTTTGATACATGCTGTTATGCTCACCCAAACAGATTCTGAATAGCTAGATAATTGTTTTGTTGATTCTTGAGGAATTGTGAGTTGTGACACTATTCAGGTTATATAACAGTAGTTGCTGTGACATCATCAGTGTATTAGAAGAATTTTCTTAGATATAAAGGCGTGCATGGTTTTAGCTATTTGGTCCTTCATTTGCTACAAATTTGAATTGATCAAGCTTTGACTTTTTGGTGACCACATGAAATCTTTGTATATTATTGTTTTACTTGGTGCCAATTTGCCAAAATGTGTATAGTTTGTGACACCGAAACTACCATTGGTGTCTTAAACTTGTGAACTACCCCATGTGATTGATTGTGTCCATTGTGTTGAGAATGCATATTGCAAATGATAAAATAATCTTAGTGCCACAACATAGTGTTACTGGATATCTGCAACGCTTCAAATTTACAGCTCCTCGTTGTTGTTCATTTATTCAAAATCAAGGTTCCATTGATTTTTTCAATGATTTATCAATTATTAGATGTGTCGATATTTTCTTGATGTCTGGCGTCCTAATATACTTGTGATTTGTCCTCATGATTGATTATGCAGTGGCATGAAAGAAGTTGTGGATTCTTGTGCAATGGTAGGCTTCGAAATGTGGGTCAGGTGATGGCTACTTAGCGAAACGTCATAGTGAGTTTTTTCTTAATCTCATTACAATGAGGGATAATAATGACATTTTTTCTGAGCACACTTGTTTTAGTTTGTGGTCAATTACATATTTCCCCTGACATGTAAAACTTAGACTATTGTTATATTTCATTGATTTGCAAAATGGTCTAAGACTGTGCAATGTCATTTTTCAAATATTGTAAAGATTAAGCTATAAATTAGGCCTCTAACTAAGTTTTCCCCTCAATGTATACCATGTTTTGACTAAGCTATCAATAAGGCCTCTATCTAATGGTAGTACTCTGCACCATGAAAATTGTTGTCAAATATAGTATTTGAAGCAGTATATTTGAAGACACCATTGAAGTAGTAGTAGAGAATAAATTGAAGACGTGCAATACCCATTCATATGTTTATAAAGGTGAATTACAATTCTCAAAATAACAGTAACCATCAAATATCCCAAAAGAGCAATGGGTGGTGGTCTTCCAAAAGGATGAAAGTAAAAGACCAATACCAATTGCATCATAAAGCCCCCAAAAGATGGTACCTGAACAGCACACACAACTTTACACATTACCCAATTCACAAACCTAACAAAAAGATTTCCGTTATCAAGCACACAGCAAAAGAGCAATGGGTGGTGGTCTTCCAAAGGATGAAAGTGGAAGACCAATACCAATTGCATATTGAAACCCCCAAAAGATGGCACCTCAACAGTACACAGAACTTTGAACATACATATTGCCAATTTCCAAAATAACAAAAAAAAGTTTGTTTGTGTTCTGTTCCCATTTCTAGTTGGGATACTTTCTTGCTTTAAATTTTGATGTTGCCTCTTCAGCACGACCTGGGATCGTCGCTTCCAATTCATTTATGGGTGACAGGAGAAGTTTCAACACACCCGACATCCGAGCGACGTCCTCGGCAAGCTTAGGCACATGCAAAATTCAAATAAATTAGATTAACCTATTCACATAAAACTACAAATCTGTCTAGTAATTAATGTCTAAAGTGTGAAGAAAGTTACATTGCCGAATTGGTAGAATGGAAGCAATGCTCCATAAAAAGCCATCCTAACACATATACACCCAAGAAAATGATGCAAATGTTTGTACAAGTTAAGCCAGCAAAAAAACCCATTATTATTGAATAAACATGCTTACACAGTTGTGTTAAATGTGTTTCATAATTAAGAAATACCTATTTCCACAATATGGAATCCCCTTGCATACTTCTATAGGCAAATCCTTGATCTCAGTAGTGTAACTAAAGGTTGGTTGATGTTTCAATTTTTGGGGTAAAATACTTGACAAACAATCCATCTAAGCAAAAAGTGGACATCAGTTAATTGTTAGAATAAAAAGGTACAACTACTATAGCAAATTAATTTGATGTAAAAGAAATTGGGCTACATCATACAATGAGGGAAGTATGATAATTCCTTAGCTCACTGTTTCCTGCATTGTCGGTGTCCAGGCAGCACACCTTCTGATCAAGAAATGACACAACCACCAGATACCAGTGTGCACGGTTCTCAAGGACAGGAACAAAAATCTAAAAGCAAAGGAAACAAACACAAGTGTGGTGAGTGAAGCATGAACCATTAATCAGTTAGCACTTCCTGCAACTAAATTCCTGGAACTAGTACAACATATTCGGTGTCGCTATATGAAGTTCATTGGGATTAATGAAATTTACGTTTTGAAGGTTGCAGGTGTGGGGCATCCAATGCAAAAAGTATCTGTCCATGATGTCGCATACGCTACGCTTATCAATAACTTCAGCCTACAATATACATTTTAAAAACTGTTAATACAAAATTTAAATATGAAGACAAATTTAATTTGTAATAATTTACACATAAATGTACACACCGCAAATGCAGGAGGCAATGTCCATGTCTTAATTTTGGGCTCCTTGGTTTGGCGCACGGTGTTAAGCCAGCACATTAACAACACAATCTACCAGTGAAATTAATGGTATTAGCACATCATGCTTATCAAAAAAACTATAATATAATGAAGACAATATAATAATCACCAATTCTGGGATCTCATTGCCAGGCAAGAAGCACTCGAAGTCTTTCCTATTTAGAACCATTCCATCACAGTTAAATAGTATCTCACTGCATAAGTAAGCGTTGTCCATTAAGCCTCACTAGCATTAAATTTGAGAAAATACTAAAGTATCTACAAATACCTGTCTTCCATTTGTTCTTCAAACACATAATACGCTATCTTTTGCTGAAACTCATCCAAATTCATCTCGGGTTTCAATGCAAACTTCATTCTTGCTTTCTAAAAAATTTATTGTTAATTCCAAATTAACTTCTAATGACCTTTGGAATGAACATATAAAATGCAAAAATAGAAATTGACCTTTGGAATGAAAGACAAATTTTTCTTTTTTATCTGTGCATTTGAGTATTGGAGAAAGTGTCTGGCTAGATGAACCGTACGCATGTGGATTGAATTGCCTGAACTTGTTTGATTCCAATGTCCTTGGCTTCTTCACAAGTCTTACCTCCAGAGGAGGCGTTTGAAACAATTGCCTTGTCAGTGAACAATGTCTATTGCTGCCAGAACCAACTCCCAACTTCACAATAAGTTCAGGGTAAATATAATTGTGGGCTACAGTAAATTATGCAACAAAAGACAATGCGAATGAAGAACACCAGTATTTCAATAAATAAATGTGAAGTTCTACCACAAAATGGCTTTGGCATAATACACTTACTGCTTGATAGTAGAGAGTTTCAAGTTTTGGTGGCTTCTCAGAATACCTGTTATATCCGTAATTATGATGCACTTTCATTTTTTTTAATTACATGAGATTTAATCCATATTTACTTTTGACGGATATTTTTAATTAAACGTTGTTGCCTACTTGAAATTTTCTTTATCCGAATCTGAGTCTTAAGTGTCTTACTTATTTAAAATATCAGCTCTTTTCCTTTCAGTTTAAACCATTGTATCTGGTCCCCCATATCTTCATTGTGAATGCAATTTTCAATTTTTAGGCTATTTATTTTCTTCTGATCATTGCATGAATTCAATTGTCCTTTGATTGTTCTCTTGTACTGGACTTCTCATGTACTTGGGTATATCAGAAGTGGCAATGGTGGGGTGGGATAGGAGGAGCAATGAATCAATACATGCTGATTTTCCTAGAGCAGGTACCCACTTTTATAAGGTGTGCAGATATTGGTTGAAAAATCAGGGTAATCGGTAGCCCCATAATTGTCTGTCGATGGTTCAGTAACCATATTTATGGGTTTTTAGCACATTTGTAAAGAATAATATAATCATAAAAAATAATATTAGTAAATTTTAATTTTAATTTCCAAGTGCTGCAAATGTTTTTATTTAGTACAGTTGGAGGGATATCTAAGTTGTCAAATGCTGATTACTAATCGCCATTCGTATATTACAGTAATATATGTATTCCCCAATCTATTTAGTTGCTGCAAAAATAACTGCTTTATTAAAACATAATCTTTCCGAAGTACTCGAGTTCTCCATTTACTCGAGTACAGTTTTTTTTAATTACGAAAACCCCCCAATTGGTTACTGCAAATTTGACAACATTTAAAGTAAAAAAAAAATTGAAGTACTCGAGTAGTCGCTAAACTCGAGTATAGGTTTCTTCCATAATTATAAAAAACCCCGATCTATTTGGTTTTTACAATAAAAAATAATTGCCCAAGGTACTCGAGTACACGATTTACTCAAGTACTCCGCGTGTGTGAGAGCAACACTTACTCGTATTCAGTATTCGACTTTTCATTCCCTCTCTTGCTCATTACTCGAAGCTCCTACCCTCTTCTCTCTCAGTTTTCATCACATTTCATCATATCTCAAGCGTTTTTCATACCTTTTTTTGCATTTTCTTGCTCTCCATCTCCTTCTTATCAATAACCCTCTATCAATTTCTTTTATTTGTAGCTATTTCTTTGTATTTTGGAAAAAGCCCCTTTAAAACCCTAAGGCATCCATGGCTTCATCCTCTGCTTCTCCTCGTCAACATCAACCTAAAAAGAGAGCTCGTGATGTTGATTTTGATGAGTACATGTCCTTAGCTGCTCGAAATGACAAGTGGTCTCGGTATGAGGATCGTGACTTTGCCGAATTTAGAGTTATCAATTCTCAATGGCTACTTTCTCAGCGTTTTTTGTTGGTAAATATCCTTCAAACTCAGGGCTTAATAAGGTTTTTAGAATTTAATGGTCATATTTTTCCTAGATTTGTCAAAGAATTTTACTCTAACCTTATTAAGCATGACTCTACTAGTATATATTATTCCTGTGTAAATGGCAAAAATATAGCATTTGCACCTTCTGACTTTCATGCTTTGTTTGGGTTGAGTACTTCTGGTGCTTCTTTGGGTAATGGTGGTTTAAATGGAAATTTATCCCAAGTTTTTCAGCAGACTTTAAGGCCAGGCTATCGGTGGTCTAAGGGGAAAAAGAAAGTAAAATCTATGACTGTAGAAAATAGGATTTTGGCCTATGTTATTGCATACTGTCTAAATCCTCGCACTTCTAGGAACTATGCCCAAGTTTATGAAGATGATCTAAAATTACTCTATGGGTTCTTAAAAAATATATCTATCAATTGGTCCCGAGTAATTTTAGAACGAATGTTGGTAGTTTCTAGTTCAAAGTGTATTGTTTGTCTACCCTTCCCCATGCATGTCTGTAATTTAGTGAGAGCTCTTGGTGTGGTTGTTCCTACTGGTGAAGTAATGTACGCTTATTCGGCTAAGGATTCATGCATCCATGATAAGTGTCTTCATCAAATAGGAATGCTACCTCATCCACAAACTAAACTTTGGCATTAAAAGGAAGATCTCCAGCCAAATAGGGGAAATGATCCTGCTGATGCGGATGAGGATAGTGAAGATGAAAGACATGAATTTCAGTTTGCTGAAGAAGTTATAAATGTAGCAGATTTAATGGATTCTCAGCATGATGTTCAGCCGGACCAGCCTGTCACACCTCCTCCTGCATTGTTTGCCTTTGATTTACCTGCACTGCATGATTCTTTGCTAGGTAACAGTGAATTTAACTTCGGTCGGATGCATACTCATCTTCAAAACTTGGATTCTCGTATGGAGCGTGTCGAATCACACCTTCAAGGCATGGATTCTCGTCTGGATCGGATGGAGCAAAGTATTGCGGATAATCATTAGTCCGTGATGCAATTTTTAGCGGATGCCTTTGGCGCTTTTCATCCACCTCCATCATGCTCGTGATTTTATTCATGTCTTGGTTTTATTTTCTGTATAACTGTTGTAATGAACATGGATTCTTTTAAATTTTGTGGAGGATATCATTTTAAGTTACCATCGTATCTTCTCCTGGCTATGTTTTTTGTAAATTCAACAGGTCCGTAATTATGGTCTAAATTAATTTTTTTAACTTGCTGTTTTTATTTTGGGTAGATGTTGTCGGTTTAACCTCTCTTTAGTCAATGAACTTTAATTTTGGCCTCCTTTTTATCATGCCAAATAGGGGAGAAGGTTGTCGTTTTGTTGTTTTGTTGTTTTGTTTAAACAGGTTGTTTGAGCATACACTCATTGGGATGTTATTGAAACAAACAAATGTTTGTCATCATAAAAAGGGGAACATTGTTAATTCAACGACGGCTATAGTATTTACCTTGAAGATACAACAAGAGCGAATTTAGTCTACTATTTTTTGTCTAACTGTTGTATTATTATTATTTATGTTCTTGAGTGTGGGTGGTAGAATTTGGTTTGTAGCTCTACTTTATATGCATATTAGTATTTTCTAGTTGAGTTAAAAATACCTAATTTAATATGGAAATGGATTGGTAAAATCCAAAATCATGTTACTGAAATGAAAATTCTTATATGATGTTTTTATGGTTCGGTACTCGAGTTCTCTACGTACTCGAGCTATTTAGCACCTAAAAATGTTTTTTTTTATTGTCTGCAACTTGAGCTCACTTAAAGGCAATTAATCAAATAATTGTACGGTGTGGTACTCGAGTTATACTAGTACTCGAGTTCTCCACTTGAATTGTTTTTTAATTTAGTGCTACATGGAGTCCTCTTAATCAAGAAAACTAATTTTTTACGTTGTGGTAATCGAGTATATAAAGTACTCGAGTTTCCCGTATGATTTCAGTAGATATTTTATTTTATATATGTACTAGTACAAAGGCAATTCAAGAAGACTAACTAAAAATTCTTTTTTATTAGTACAATTTCTGTTATAGAAGCATATAGTTTTCCTTTGTTCTAATTTGGTATGTCTTGAACCTCAAACATAATTAAAAATTATCCTGTGATGATAATTAATCTACTCTTTTCCCTAGCTTATATTAAGAGATAATAAGGAATGCATGTACGATACCCCTTTCTTAGGATTTTCTGATGATTTTGGAGGTGACTTTGCTGAGTCATTCCTCTTCACCTTTCCACGTCCAATGGGGTGTGGCTTCCTTGCGCATCATCGACTGTTGAGGAGTGGTGAATTCGTCAATGACATGCTGGGGAACCTCATCAGCGTATTCAGAAAATTCAACACCGCCATCCAAGCATATTGGCTTATCCTTAGTGCTACCCGGATTATCCAAACATTCAGATATTGGGTCTTTGCATTTTTTAGGATGTCTGACACAACATTGTCCACTTTAGGGTTACCAAATTTTGTGTTTGGACCGCATTCGTCATGAAACATCTTAGCCAAAACATTGCTGTTTATAGCACTGATCTGCTCGGCTAGCAACTGGGCCTTCAACTCGTGGTTCTCTTTTTCCAATGTTGAAATGCGTTTCTCCAATTGCTGAAAAAAAAAAGCCCAGTAGCATCGTCATGGTTAGTGTATTGTATACCAAATTGAATAAATTTCGAGCCATGCACTTGAATACATTAAACTAAATAAGGATACCTGAATGCTTTCCAACAAGACCTCATTTCTGACGTTGTACTCAGCACGTGTCTCCGGCTGGGATACATCCGAAGCAGTGACACTGCTTTTACATACAGTGAAGCGTTGAAAAAATCATAAGGCAAATTGTAAAAAATTTTGACACAGCAGTTAAGAGTTTAAAATTTTTGACTTAAATTTTTTTTTTTTACTTCCAATGCAAAAGAATACATATTGAATATTTTTCAATTATTTCATGTGAGCGTACATATTATAACCTTTGTATGAGAGCACATAATAGAAATAAATTTACATAAAAAAAACCATTATATTTGTTTAAAAAAAAAGGATACTTTTTAAGGTGTATATTTCCCATAAAAAAAATTTTAGCAGAAATAAATCTACGGGGGAGTATTTTAGCATCCGCCTTGTTTCATTGGTTTATGCTCAGGAAAACATAAATCCGCCAAAGGTTGTTAAGGAAAAGAAAAAGGTCGAAGCCCAACAAAGAAAATGCAAATGTTACTATTAAGTTGATAGCACAAAAAAAACATATTAAAAATGAAATAAGATGGTCCATAAGCTGTAATGTTGGTAGATATTTTACATTAGTGTTAGGTTTTGTATTTCGAAGCTAACTTTGTACACATATCATTATCATTTTTATGAAATGGGGTTTTACTCATATAGAAAAATTAGTAAATAAATCGTTTTCCCAAAAATAAATTCAATAAAGATTTCCATGTGCTTCTGAGGAGGTTCGAATTGGTCAATATTGTAGCATACAACTCCCATAAAACAACGTGGGACTCACATGGTTTCACAGACAAAGCAAAAAATATGATTATAACACGGAAAGTAAAACTCATCTAACAACACGTGGGACTAGCACACACTACAGGTCATGGACACGGTTTATGTTTGTTTTTTCCTTCACATGACACATGTTCCATTTCATACCATCTGTTTTGTGGTGTGTATAACAGTGACCTACACTATTCCTTTTTTAATTTGGCACAGTCAAACAATATGTAAGTTATTGTGGGTGGGTGTTATCTGAGTGGTTGTTGGGGTGCATTAAAGGTGCTATCACAACATTCATTGTCCTTCTCAGGAGAGTTGGAAGCCATTGAATGTGGTCTGCAGTGGCATAAGGTGTTAAGAGAAGACAGAGATGGAGTAGTTCAATTAATTGAGGTTGTGATAATACTATGGTTAACAATAGGGTTATTCTAGTTGTACATGATTAGCCAACTGACACTTGTGAAAAAACGAATTTATTGTGATTGAACCATTTTTTTAAGGGGCTGAAGCAAATAAATATTATGCCAACTTATTTCATAGCATAGGCACATAAATTATTTCACACATAAACTATTCAACGTACATATTCACACTTAAATTATTTCATATCATAAACCAACTGAAAAAAAGGCATTTCAATTTAGTAAGTAATTAAATTCTAAAATAAAAATTATTAAAGGGGTCTTATAAATACGAACAAAATAAAAAGTTCAAAAGGTTTTTATAAATAGGAACCGAGGAAAAAATTAATTTTACAGAACATTTTTTTCTTTAAAATTGTTGGTAATAATTAATTTTCATAGTTGAATGAGTTACTTTACACACATTTAATAATTTTTTAATTTATATATATAGTCCACGTTAATTGGTTTTTTACGATAGTAATATTTAATTTCTATTACATTGAGATTTAGATTTAAAATTTAAATCTTAATTATATGATGGAAGTTGCAATTTATTGTTTAAAAAAATAAACTCCCTGATAAACATAACACTCCCTCTTCCCTCATAAACATAGTAGAGTAACTCGAGTACCTGAGGTACTCGACTTGTCTAATAAACAATTATATTGTTTATTAAGGCGTACTTGACATTAAATAGAAAAAAGTAGTGGCGAAATCGAGTGGTTGAGGTACTCGAGTTGGTGCATGTCACTTCTAAATTCCAATATACAATTATTTTGTTTATTAAAGGAGCATTAAATAGAAAACAACAGTGGCAAACTCGAGTAAATTAGGTATTCGAGTAGGTTCAGTACTTCTAAATTCTAATGAACAATTATTGTGTTTATTCAGGAGTACTTGAATTTTAAATTGAAAAAAGTAGTGGCGTGCTCGAGTAAAGGAGGTACTCGAGTTAGTTCATTATTTATAAATTCTAATAACTAATTATTGTGTTTATCAATAGAAAAAAGTTGTCGAACTCGAGTAAACGAGGTACTCGAGTACCAGCAATTTTCACTTAACACAGCAATTTTTTAAGACGATTAATTACGTAATTACACACAATCCATCCGTATTTATTTAGTACAAGTATTTGAATTTTCAATATTATTAAAAGATGTAATTTAGAAAATACACATTAAATAATAACATCTCCCACATCATTACATTAACTAAATAATTATTAGTATATTAAAAATATTAGGCAAAACTACTAGATTGGTCCTGTAAGTTATTTTTTGGTTGCGATTTCGTCCCTTAACTTTTTTTCGTTTCAAATAAATCCCTAAGTTTGTAACTTGTTTCAAATAAATCCTTCCATCCAATTTTGTCTTAACACCGTTAATGGGAGCCTCCTATGTGGAAACCATTGGTCTTACGTGGCTAAAACTCAACGTTACACCCCCAAAATGATGTCATATGAGGCCAAAAGAGAAAACCAAAACAGTTAGGGATGGCCCAATAAGCTTCTATTTTGATCTCATACGACATCGTTTTGGGGTGTAACGTTGATTTTTAGCCTTGTAAGATCATTGGTTGTCACATAGGAGGCTCCCATTAACGGTGTTAAAACATAATTGGACTTCTGGATTTATTTGAAACAAGTTACAAACTTCTGGATTTATTTGAAACAAGTTACAAACTTCTGGATTTATTTGAAACGAAAAAAAGTTAAGGGACGAAATCGCAACCAAAAAATAACTTACAGAACCAATCTAATAGTTTTGCCAAAATATTAATAAGGAATACACTTTTTTTATTGATGAAAGGAATGATATATTCAAAATAAAACAAATAACCCCATTGAGAAAAAGACGTATAAATTTTTGATCTATTTAATAAGTAAAGTATTATAATCTGTGATCTACTTCCAACCACTTTTACGCTTATTAAGGAGGTTAGTTGATTGTATTTAATTTTATCAAATTTATAAAAAAAATAGAGGTATTTTAGAAGTTTGTTTTAAAGGAAGAGAAGTATGTTTTTTGTTGCTTATAATTTGAGCTCGAGAGAGTATGTAATAATTAAAGTACTAATGTGTGTGCTTTACAGTTCGGTGCTCTACAGTATTATTATCTATTTTAAAAATGGGCCTATTTCCGGTATACTATGTCAATAAGTTACCTCCATGACAAAGGCTGCTACGTCTGTAAATTGATTGAGAGTTGGTACATTGATTGAAAGTTGAGGTACACTTAATGACAGCTACCACCTTTAATTTAAAACGTGGTTCGAATAGGGGTCAAATATAAGTTGAGTATTTTCATTTTTTTTTTGCTTTGTACGATTTTTCTTCATTTAAATAGTACTGTAATTTTTAAAAAGGATTAAATGTGGAGATTTTTGACCAAATACACTTAAAACTTAAAATTATTAACATTTTTAACATATAGAACCTTGTACCTAAAGAACTAAACAAATTGAAAAATGGGGAGCAGAAAACAAATAACTCAAAATTATGGGATGTAATATTAAAACTTTTATGTATGTAATATTTGAGCTAAGTGAAACTATTTGAGGGACTTAACATGTATTAAAGATTTCTGAAGGATTAAGATGACCCATTATCACACTTTCAAAGACCAAAATAAATAATTACTCAATATACATTACATTGAAAAGTGGAGAATTAAACATTACATAGTATAATTATACATTAGGTCTACAAAACCTCTCCCTAAGCACTCGGATCTCCTCTTTCAATCTTTTATTTTCCTCTACTAGTTCCCAGTTATGTGCTTGTAAAGCATCCATGACCTCCTCTTACTTCTTCAAATTGTGGTAATTAAAGTCAAAAACTTCTTTATTGGTTGCTGCCAACAACCTTCTAATCATTACAACAGCTGCATCTTCACGAGCGAAAAATTCACTCTCTGCATATCTTCAAATTGTAAAGGGTCGATCTCCAATGATATTTGTGTTCAAAAGAACATGAAACCGATAATATTCTCGTCCACCATCGATTAGAGAGCTCTCCTTGATGAAAGTAGGTTCAGTGTTTGTGAGCATCACTGCAAATTTTTGTATCAAACTCTCCATGCTTGCCCCAAGTATGTCATTCTCATACTCCAAAGTGTCAACAAACTCGCTTCGCAGACATTCTAACACATGATTATAAAGATATTAATTATGTATTGTGA
Organism: Crotalaria pallida; assembly: GCA_037953625.1. NCBI lineage: Eukaryota > Viridiplantae > Streptophyta > Magnoliopsida > Fabales > Fabaceae > Crotalaria > Crotalaria pallida. The sequence goes on from CM075653.1 coordinate 90,568,204, forward strand.
AAAACATAACATTATGATAGTATGCATGTGTTAAGCATTATGGAAAAAAGAGGTTACCCATTGCGTTCAATTCCAGTTTAAGTGATTCCAAATTCAACCACTTAAAGCTTTTGCATGATGAGGATGACATCCCCTCCTTCTTCCGGTTCACATCCCCCCTTTTTGTGTGCATTTTCTACTTATGGACTTAGGTGTGGTGCTCTTAGTGTTGTAGTAAATCCTAGTGATGGTATGAATAAATAAGGAGGCCTTACAATATAAAGGTGTGGTACAAATTAAATGAGCTGGTTGTAAGTACTCCCTCTTACTCGAATCATAAGCAAATCCCACCCACTTATACGCTTATTAAGGAGGTTAGTTGATTGTTTTAAAGTTTTTTCAAATTTATATACGTATAGAGGTAATTATCATTACAAATCTTCAAATTTGTTTTAGGAAAGTGACAGTTTGAATTGAAACAAAATAAAAAAAATTAGTTAATTTTGCTTATATTTTAAACCAGGAGAATTATGTTTTTTGTTGCTTATAATTTCAACCTGAGATAGTGAAATAATTGTGGTTGTTAGAGAAATTTATTGCATGTTGGGTTTATTGGTCACCTTTAAATCATTCATAATGCTCATTCACGTATATGTACGAAGTTGCATCACTATTTTTAAAAACAAAATAACTGTTTAATCCTCCACGACCATGTGAATGTCATGTTAGTTTCATGATAACAAAGCCAAAGTTTACTAAAGCTGAAATACATACTCTTGCTAAAAATGACAAAAACAAACATAATTCTTAAAAAAACACAAGATTTAAAATTGCTTAACAACACATGCATTTAAAACTAATTATCCTGTTTGAGACATGCTGCTATCCAAACACCAGTGTTCTCGTTCTTGTAGAACTCAACCATGTCATCTACTTGCATTTTGTTTGCTTGAACATAACCGTACCACCCTTCACCAAAAGCACAGGAATTGTTCTTTGTTGGGTTCCATATGAGATACCAATATTCAGGTTCAGTTCCTCTACCCTCACTAATACATATTCTTGACCAATAGAAAGATGTTGATCTCGAACGTGAGCGTATCGGCTGAAAATCATATCATATGTAAATTTATAGCGAGTATAAAAAAAATTGGTAAACACATATAAATTGCATAAATAAAAATTTTAGGTAATTGAACAATTAAAAAACACACCATTGTCTGTATACCGTGTATCTGCGCTTTAGTGATGTAATATGCAAATAGAGGAACTAACTGAGTTCCATCCAAATCTTAGTAAACGGGGTCATACATGTAACAACCCAAAATCCGGTCCATTGAAAAATGCGAGTTAACAAAAACTTTTTCTATAACGAGTGTGAAAACCAAAAATACTTTTTCATAGAGTAATGTTGCTCTTACAAAATATTCTGAGTGTAAAATACTTATATATTACAAACTCCCAAAAACCCCTTTTTACACCCAGAGCATTGGTCTTCACAACTCGATCCTTCTGCAAAAGGATTCGGATGACGAGATGTCACCCTGGCTGCTTCTTCTAGACACCTCCACTCCTACAGGAGTGACTTCAGTCCTGTCCTTTGAAAGAACCTACCACCACAAACATGGTAGATGGGAGTAAGTCACTTGTCATATCGCCTAAGCAGATTATATGATTGGTCAAACACAAACATTACAGATATCATTTCAACATAGTAAATGCATGCCCAAGAGTCTTTATTAAACAACATTAGCTAAAACCAATAATCTCTCATGCTATGCATGCACGTCTCTCAAATCATTTCTCCATAATCAACTCTTCCAGAAAACAACACTCTGGGATAGGCAATCGTGCGCTCGATGTTTCCACAACCTGTATAGCGGCCACACCGTTCTATACCAGAACCCCATCGACCACGATCTTAAAATGATACGAGGGGATGATCCCTGAACCATTGTCCACCAATAGTTCTAGGTCCTTGTCATTTCTACGGTGGCGGCCACACCGTTCCAACCGTCTCATGTAGCGGCCACACCGTACTACATGGTTTCCAATCCCGCATGCACCTCACTGAACGATTCCCTGTACACCATGCATGAGATGCGTCACACATATATGAATCATCACATCATACACATGGCGGCCACACCGTTCCATGCCTTCATATAGCGGCCACACCGTACTATATGGAATCACATACATATGGCGGCCACACCGTTCCACATGTCTTCGTATAGCGGCCACACCGTTCTATACGGAATCAAACACATATGACGGCCACACCGTTCCACATGTCTTCGTATAGCGGCCACACCGTACTATACGGAATCCTTTAAGCACAACGACTTCTTGCAGGAGTTAATCCATAACATATGGAAATCAGGGTGATCTCACTTATCCAACATTCACATATCTGAGTCGAAGTAACGAACCCTAACAATTTGGATTTGATCCTCATAATCAACAAGCATCACCACTCTTGCTTTATTCCTAATACTCCTTAAGTCATTGTCTATTGATATCTCAAAGCATTAATTGTTCCGTAGGTTCAATTTTAGTTATTAACCATACCAACCTTAGATGGAGACATCAGACTTACTCCACTTATCATGCTGAGGTACTAACCTCTTTCTAATGTCTTTTAAACCTTTAACTTCTCATGTTCTAAGACCTGGATTACCAAGTAGACATGATCATTTCTAATCCAAAGAGGACATGATGATTATTGCACAATTCATTCCATGTGAACCAACTTAACTAGTGATTGAACTCAAATAATGGCTCATGCCCCATATGCAATCTTCACCATCATATTTAGCACTAGGAAAGCATCTAATGCAAGTAAGATGCTCATATTTATTGCATTTTCAAGTTTACAATTTAAGTTATCAGCATGATGCATGAGTCTAGCTCTCAATCCTCCAGAATGAATGCAATTCCTAAACTTAAAAGAATTGATTGGTATATCCCACTTAATAATATCTCGTATTATTTAGTCAATCACTTTACATTATCATCAATCAATCTCTTTTAAGTCCTAGATTATTTGGACTATTATCACTTAAGTGTAAACAAAATGATTCAGAATTGAAAATGGCATTTCTTAATTTTCTAAACAGAAATACTCGAGTATTTTCCATAATACTCGAGTAGTTCATCAGTTTCCAGTTTTTACTCGAGTAGTTCATAAATACACTCGAGTCGTTCATGTCTTTTCAGAAAAACTAAGTTTCAGAACTTCATAAATATACTCGAGTAATTCATGAGATACTCGAGTAGTCCATTACCCAGAATACTCGAGTAGTTCGTGTATTACTCGAGTGTCCAATCTGATTCTCAAGTTGGTGCGCCAATTTTCACTCTGGTATACCACGAAATACTCGAGTGTTAAGCCAAATACTCGAGTATTTGCAGACATACCAGACTGAAACTTGATTTTTACATACCATTTTCAATTCTAATCATTTCTACTTTAATCCAATGATCCACAGAGTTCATATACCATATAACAAGTATGTTCAAACACTTAGAACTCCACAAATTACACAGAATTGAATTTGAGCACCAATTATGCATAAAACCATATTTCCAACAACTTGACATGCCAAATTCAGTTCTGAGTAATTCTAACTCAATCCAATGGTCAAATGAGCTCTATTTATATAATTAAAACTTGTCTCAACACAAAGGTCCCAACAATTCACTGAGGACCCTATCATGCTCCTATTTATGCATAAACTACATATTATGCAACTCAACATAACAATATTACCTTTACCCACAATTAACATAGAAACTGAGTTTGTACAGCACAAATGCAGTATTTAGAACTTACTCCAAACTTATTCAATGTCCATTGATGGCTTACCATAAGCATACTACATCAAGGTCATGATTTATCATATTTGCCAATTATAACTCAACCAAACTCATAAGTCCCTATAGCTTAATTTCATTAATTCATTTCAGACATTATCCATATTATAAATCAAATGACCAAGTGATTGTCTGAACCTCCAAGTCCAGCAAGCATGTCTTGGTCCAATTCACATAGCACACACAGAACTAAATTCACAATCTATAATCCTAGCAATATGAATGACTTCTCCCATACCTTGGACAACACTTAGACAAGCTTAAAAACACCAAAGAACAGCAGCAGCCACACAGCAGCCACCAACACCAACTCAAATCACTTCATCCACCAAAATGCAGAACAGTGTGAGCAGAGTTCCAAAACCACATTGTTTGAGTGAGTAATCGGGCACAAAAATTGGGGAAAAAGGTTAGAATCTACTCTCTGCAACATGCATGAGAGATTAAAACCAAATTGGAATCAAGAGGATTCATGAGCTTACCACAATTGAGGATCAAAGTGAGCTCCAAGAACCAGTTGACAGCAACCAAACCCCCACTTTTGAGCTTTGATTCTTCCAACACTCAAACTCTCAACTCACAATTTTGGTGTCTATACAAAGCTCTAGATGTGAGCTTCGTATTGGTGTACGATTTGTGACCTAACTCTACTCAAGGAAGGAGAATCGAACCAGAGAAATCAAAAACCCTAACTTCAGGTTCCAGAACAAAAATGGCCAAAATGGTTGATCTTCATCAACAAGAGAGTTTAAATACTCGAATTCACAGCTCATGCAGGTCGACACGAAGCTATGGTCGTGTCCCTGAGTTGATAACGTGTCAACTCGTGAGGTTTCTGAGTTGGTGACTCAGCCAACGCACTCACGAGTGCAACTCTGTGCAAAATACTCGAGTCTTTTCAGAAAGACTCGAGTCTTTTTGCCAAAATAGTAAAAATAAATATTTTTATTTCCTTTTCATCCAAAATCTTCCCATTATTATTTTTAAGTCCTAAAAAAGGGACTTCTATGTAAAAACATTATTTTCATATGTTAATGATTTTCCAATCCTTTTCATGCATAATAAATCATTAAAAATCAAGGATATTAATAAAATAATTAATTACAAATAAACCTTTATAATTAATTTTTATTAATCAGGATTTAAAAATTTGGGGTGTTACACTACTCCCCCACTTAAAAGGAATTTCGTCCCCGAAATTCATTCTTAAAAATTCTACACTTTCAAAGTCATATAAAAGATTATTATTATTCTTCAAAATAACATTAGGGAGATTTCTCCCCCACTTTAAAAGGAGTTCCTTTAACTTTTCAAACCTTTTTAGCTCAAAATATTTCATAAGAAAAATCTCTTGAATAAAACTTTTGCTTTCAACGCGTATAAAATCCTTTCTTACCGAAAAGGTTTTTCCTTAAACTTCTTCAAAATTATTTTACAATTAATTTGATCGAAATCTTTAGACTAACTTTTCCAGATTAAATACATATGTTAAACTGAAACATTTCTCAATAAACTTTTGGAAGAAAAACTTTTTCTGACAAACATTTTTCGACTACACAACCCTAACTTAAAACATTTTGCAACAAATTTTTCGATAGAAAAACTTTTCCCGCTGCGCACTCTGATCACTCACGCACGATTAACGAATCATTTGTATGAATTTATTCCTTAATAGTTACAAACATTAGGGTGATCAGTCCTAATATTCAAACCATTAATAATAAAATCATTCCTTTCAGATATAACTTTTCGCAAGAAAAGTCATACGACACATCTTTAAGTTAGATGAACTTAAAGGTAGGGTACTTGTCACCATCAGATTTAGCTAGATAGCCAAGCGCTAGAGGTATTTCCGTTGGGGAGACAAAGATTTGTCCTATCCCGGTGGTCATTAATCCCTCTAGTCTTAACTAGTCTTTCTATCTCCCATAGTGTCCACAAATATTTATCACATCCAACTGTGATAAAGGCTTCGATCACAGAAATTCGGATCAAAATGATATCTAGATTTTCAAATTATCGAACGGTTCAATTAACGTACTCGAAAGAAATAGTTGACTACGTTAATTCAGATGAGGAGAAAAACAACCTAAGGGTTTACCTCGCTTGCCTCGCTTGCTACCCGATCCTTTCTTGCTTTTATTCTCTGGACAGTCTGGCGAATAGTGTCCCGGCTTCCTGCAGCTGAAGCAGATGATTCCCTTGGGTACACCACAGCTTGATCCGAAGTGATGTGTTCCACACCTTTCACATTGAGGAGGGCAAGTGATCTCTTTCCCCTTTCCTTTCTGATTACCATTTTTCGATTGAGATTTTCCTAATCCCAATCTATATAGTTCGGGCTCCTCAAATTGATCCTTTTTCGTAGTTAATTGTTTTTCTTCCTCCTCCAACTGAGTTCTCATTTCCTCCATCTTTCGCTTCTTATGAATCCTAACATTGTTTTCATAGACCTCCTTTGCTTTCATATCATCCTCATAGATTCTGCACATATTTACCAACATTGGGAAATTCCTTATTCCCTGATAACTGATTCCTGGCTTCAAATCCGGGCGTAGACCATTCTCGAATTTTATACATTTTGATCTTTCATCTAGATGGTTTTGGTAGTAGGGATAATACTTCATCAATTCTTCAAACTTTGCAGCGTACTCTCCAACATCCATTTCCCCTTGCTTTAATTCCAGAAATTCAACTTCCTTCTTTCTCCTTATATCCTCTGGGAAACACTTTTCTAAAAACTTTTCTTTAAACACCTCCCAAGTGATGTGCCGATCCTCGGCTTCCAATAACTGCTTGGCGTGATCCCACCAAGTTTCTGCCCTATCATTCAGCATATAAGTCGCGTATACCACCTTTTGTGCATCGGAACAACCCATAGACAGAAAGATTTTCTGCACTTCTTGCAACCATTTTTGAGCTCCCTCTGGATTATATCCTCCTTCGAACTTAGGGGGATTGCAACTACGATATTCTGTGAGTCCTCCAAACTCAGCAGGTTCAGCATTGCATTGACGCGGTTGATTCGCTTGTGTTTGATGCTGCTGCATATTCTCTAATACAGCAGTGATCCTCTCTAACATATCATTCGTACGGTTTCGGTTTCTCGCTGCCATGATAGACCTGCACTCATAAAAACTTTGGTCAGAGTCACACAACTTATTGAGTATGGGAAGGACCATACTCCACAGCCGAGAGTTGGAACCATTGCTCTGATACCATAAATGTAACAACCCAAAATCCGGTCCATTGAAAAATGCGAGTTAACAAAAACTTTTTCTATAAGGAGTGTGAAAACCAAAAATACTTTTTCATAGAGTAATGTTGCTCTTACAAAATATTCTGAGTGTAAAATACTTATATATTACAAACTCCCAAAAACCCCTTTTTACACCCAGAGCATTGGTCTTCACAACTCGATCCTTCTGCAAAAGGATTCGGATAACGAGACATCACCCTGGCTGCTTCTTCTAGACACCTCCACTCCTACAGGAGTGACTTCAGTCCTGTCCTTTGAAAGAACCTACCACCACAAACATGGTAGATGGGAGTAAGTCACTTGTCATATCGCCTAAGCAGATTATATGATTGGTCAAACACAAACATTACAGATATTATTTCAACATAGTAAATGCATGCCCAAGAGTCTTTATTAAACAACATTAGCTAAAACCAATAATCTCTCATGCTATGCATGCACGTCTCTCAAATCATTTCTCCATAATCAACTCTTCCAGAAAACAACACTCTGGGATAGGCAATCGTGCGCTCGATGTTTCCACAACTTGTATAGCGGCCACACCGTTCTACACTAGAACCCCATCGACCACGATCTTAAAATGATACGAGGGGATGATCCCTGAACCATTGTCCACCAATAGTTCTAGGTCCTTGTCATTTCTACGGTGGCGGCCACACCGTTCCAACCGTCTCATGTAGCGGCCACACCGTACTACATGGTTTCCAATCCCGCATGCACCTCACTGAACGATTCCCTGTACACCATGCATGAGATGCGTCACACATATATGAATCATCACATCATACACATGGCGGCCACACCGTTCCATGCCTTCATATAGCGGCCACACCGTACTATATGGAATCACATACATATGGCGGCCACACCGTTCCACATGTCTTCGTATAGCGGCCACACCGTTCTATACGGAATCAAACACATATGGCGGCCACACCGTTCCACATGTCTTCGTATAGCGGCCACACCGTACTATACGGAATCCTTTAAGCACAACGACTTCTTGCAAGAGTTAATCCATAACATATGGAAATCAGGGTGATCTCACTTATCCAACATTCACATATCCGAGTCGAAGTAACGAACCCTAACAATTTGGATTTGATCCTCATAATCAACAAGCATCACCACTCTTGCTTTATTCCTAATACTCCTTAAGTCATTGTCTATTGATATCTCAAAGCATTAATTGTTCCGTAGGTTCAATTTTAGTTATTAACCATACCAACCTTAGATGGAGACATCAGACTTACTCCACTTATCATGCTGAGGTACTAACCTCTTTCTAATGTCTTTTAAACCTTTAACTTCTCATGTTCTAAGACCTGGATTACCAAGTAGACATGATCATTTCTAATCCAAAGAGGACATGATGATTATTGCACAATTCATTCCATGTGAACCAACTTAACTAGTGATTGAACTCAAATAATGGCTCATGCCCCATATGCAATCTTCACCATCATATTTAGCACTAGGAAAACATCTAATGCAAGTAAGATGCTCATATTTATTGCATTTTCAAGTTTACAATTTAAGTTATCAGCATGATGCATGAGTCTAGCTCTCAATCCTCCAGAATGAATGCAATTCCTAAACTTAAAAGAATTGATTGGTATATCCCACTTAATAATATCTCGTATTATTTAGTCAATCACTTTACATTATCATCAATCAATCTCTTTTAAGTCCTAGATTATTTGGACTATTATCACTTAAGTGTAAACAAAATGATTCAGAATTGAAAATGGCATTTCTTAATTTTCTAAACAGAAATACTCGAGTATTTTCCATAATACTCGAGTAGTTCATCAGTTTCCAGTTTTTACTCGAGTAGTTCATAAATATACTCGAGTCGTTCATGTCTTTTCAGAAAAACTAAGTTTCAAAACTTCATAAATATACTCGAGTAATTCATGAGATACTCGAGTAGTCCATTACCCAGAATACTCGAGTAGTTCGTGTATTACTCGAGTGTCCAATCTGATTCTCAAGTTGGTGCGCCAATTTTCACTCTGGTGCACCACGAAATACTCGAGTGTTAAGCCAAATACTCGAGTATTTGCAGACATACCAGACTGAAACTTGATTTTTACATACCATTTTCAATTCTAATCATTTCTACTTCAATCCAATGATCCACAGAGTTCATATACCATATAACAAGTATGTTCAAACACTTAGAACTCCACAAATTACACAGAATTGAATTTGAGCACCAATTATGCATAAAACCATATTTCCAACAACTTGACATGCCAAATTCAGTTTTGAGTAATTCTAACTCAATCCAATGGTCAAATGAGCTCTATTTATATAATTAGAACTTGTCTCAACACAAAGGTCCCAACAATTCACAGAGGACCCTATCATGCTCCTATTTATGCATAAACTACATATTATGCAACTCAACATAACAATATTACCTTTACCCACAATTAACATAGAAACTGAGTTTGTACAGCACAAATGCAGTATTTAGAACTTACTCCAAACTTATTCAATGTCCATTGATGGCTTACCATAAGCATACTACATCAAGGTCATGATTTATCATATTTGCCAATTATAACTCAACCAAACTCATAAGTCCCTATAGCTTAATTTCATTAATTCATTTCAGACATTATCCATATTATAAATCAAATGACCAAGTGATTGTCTGAACCTCCAAGTCCAGCAAGCATGTCTTGGTCCAATTCACATAGCACACACAAAACTAAATTCACAATCTATAATCCTAGCAATATGAATGACTTCTCCCATACCTTGGACAACACTTAGACAAGCTTAAAAACACCAAAGAACAGCAGCAGCCACACAGCAGCCACCAACACCAACTCAAATCACTTCATCCACCAAAATGCAGAACAGTGTGAGCAGAGTTCCAAAACCACATTGTTTGAGTGAGTAATCGGGCACAAAAATTGGGGAAAAAGGTTAGAATCTACTCTCTGCAACATGCATGAGAGATTAAAACCAAATTGGAATCAAGAGGGTTCATGAGCTTACCACAATTGAGGATCAAAGTGAGCTCCAAGAACCAGTTGACAGCAACCAAACCCCCACTTTTGAGCTTCGATTCTTCCAACACTCAAACTCTCAACTCACAATTTTGGTGTCTATACAAAGCTCTAGATGTGAGCTTCGTATTGGTGTATGATTTGTGACCTAACTCTACTCAAGGAAGGAGAATCGAACCAGAGAAATCAAAAACCCTAACTTCAGGTTCCAGAACAAAAATGGCCAAAATGGTTGATCTTCATCAACAAGAGAGTTTAAATACTCGAATTCACAGCTCATGCAGGTCGACACGAAGCTATGGTCGTGTCCCTGAGTTGATAACGTGTCAACTCGTGAGGTTTCTGAGTTGGTGACTCAGCCAACGCACTCACGAGTGCAACTCTGTGCAAAATACTCGAGTCTTTTCAGAAAGACTCGAGTCTTTTTGCCAAAATAGTAAAAATAAATATTTTTATTTCCTTTTCATCCAAAATCTTCCCATTATTATTTTTAAGTCCTAAAACAGGGACTTCTATGTAAAAACATTATTTTCATATGTTAATGATTTTCCAATCCTTTTCATGCATAATAAATCATTAAAAATCAAGGATATTAATAAAATAATTAATTACAAATAAACCTTTATAATTAATTTTTATTAATCAGGATTTAAAAATTTGGGGTGTTACAATACACATTTGTCCCCTTGAACTCCTCAAATTGTTCTTCAATAATGACATCATCAAATGAAACACCTGATGGGATGGATGAAGACATTGTTTTCTTTCCCCACGGCTTGCGATTGTTGGATGTGCTTTTCCAAATATAATAGAGCAGTATTTAAATATGTCAATAACATATAATATAAAATAAGTAACATAAACCAGCCAAAAATACTTTAACAAGAAAAAGTAACGATATAGTAACAAAATATTATACCTGGCCATATGAATAACGAAAGTAGAGATAGAATGGAAAAAAGCGTTCCTTAGTAATGTAATAGCTAGTCTTATTGTAACCGAATTATAAATTGAATGTATGGATCAACGATAGCATCAAGCAATGTCATGAAGTGATTATATACGAATCTCCTAAGTGACCAGAGCTTAACAATGATGAACATATTTATTGAGGTGGTTATTTGTTACTCCTCCGGTCATATATATATATGGCATACTTAACCCTATTCTCTGGATCAAGGAAAGTGATTAGTTTGGTGAATTTTATAACACTTTATCGTCCAATTCAATTATACCCACTCCACGTTAATTGGAAAGTTCACATTCATTACTTATTAAAAAAAACATAATTACTCAAAACATTTAGTAAGGAACACTTACAAGGGAAAACATTTAATGATGCAAAGAAATTATAAATTTGCTTTTTATATATACGACGCAAGAAATTATAAATAGGTCATGAGGGAATAATTGAATATGGTTATAAAAGTATTCATTATTATAAGTGATACCGTTCAAAATAAAAAAGTCAAGAAGGGGTAAATTAATTCATTGTGGAGTTTATTGCTTCTCAATGTTAGGTACGTGTTTTTTTTAAAATGGAATAGTGCAAACCTTCCTAAGTACATCACGTTAAACCTTTATTGGGTTGTATTGAAATTTAGGGTCGGGATTGTGGGAGAGAGCAAAATTGGGAGAAAACATTGTAATGGTAATAAAAATTAATATAAATATTTTGGACTATGAAATGCTTATTAAATTATAAAAAAATTTACGTTAAAATAATATAGTTGGTTATTTTGGAGCCATATAATTTTTAATTAAAAGAAAAATTTCTTTATATAAACATTTGAAAAATAAAAATTATATTTATTTATATTTTGTAAAATATAGGTGTGGAAGTGATTAGACAAATTTATTGTTTTCCCTCTTTCCACTTTTCTCTCAAACCAAACAAAATGAAAGAAAACTTAGCTTCTCTCATTTCAGTATTTTTTATCACTTTCTCTTGTACCAAATGACCACAAAATCTACTCAATTTTTTAATATAATCGTTGTTCCCTGCTTCATTCTTCCCTGTGTCTCTCTTGTCATTTAATATCCTGGAATCAAATAGCATAACCGATGTATGTAAATTTTTTGTGGTTAACTTCACATTTATTATGATCTTTCCCACCCGTTAGCATAATTGGAACTAGTTATCAAAATGCACAGATCTTTTCATCTGCTGTAGAGGGATCACGTGCTACTTTAAGAGGGTGGCAGATTTATGTCATTCTAGCAAGTTCTTATTAAATTTATTTACGTAACCTACCCAACATATATTCGGTACTCCCACCGGTCCAATGTATAAGGCATACTTAATCGTATTTCCCGGATCACGAAAAGTGGTTATTTTTGTGAATGTTATGAGAATATAATGTTATTTTACAATTTTACCTCCTCCACTTTACTTGGAAAGTGCACTTTCATGTAAAATATGAATTTTTGTAGCATGTGTTATTAAAAACACATTTGTCTAATACATTGGAAAAAAATACATTATGAAATTCTCAACATTGGATTAATGGGTCAAAGCGTAATGTTAAAGTAATTTTTCAAATTTCAATAAACTTAATTACCTTCTATGGTCCATGTAATATGTATAAGTATGCCCTATAAATAGAACGAGATAGGTAAAAGTGATACGGTTAAAAATCTACAAGACCTGAGGGGGTAAATGAATTGTATGTCAAGTTTATTGCTTCTGACTGTTAGGTATGTGTAGGTAGTTTCTTTTAATAAGATAACATATTTCATTTGTCCTTAAATATAATTATACTTTTACCTAATTTATTATGCAAATTAAAAATATTGATAATTAAGTTCAAATATTTTTTTAAAATATTTTGACAATTCCTAAAAAAGTCCTTAATTATTTAAAACTTGGCTTATTAAACATTTTAATCTCTATACTTACTTGATCTTTTGGAATTGGTTATTAAACTTTTTTTCTATGCTTTGGCACCCTGAACGTTGTTTAATTTTTGGAACTTAAACCTTTCGTAAGTTAAATTATGATATAACCGACAACATGTCATGTCATTTCACAATATCGACGAGTGACAAATTATGTAGAGTCATATGACATTACTTGATTTTTGTAAAAAAAATTATTTCTTTAATAATTTATTAAAATATTCAATTTTGTTTTCACAAATTACATTTTAAATTTGCTGAAATAAAAATGAATTTTGGTATTTTAAAAAATTCACGTGCTTTCCTCAATCACGTTACCTATCGATGTGTCGTAGGTAACGTGCCATATTTTCGTCCATATCACCACTTAAGTGACTAAAAGACCGTTTCCAAAAAAAAAAGAAGGGTAAGGACCAATTCCAAGGAAAACACATAAGTTCAGGGACTAAAAAATTAAACAAGCAAAAAAACTTTACGACTATAAACATTTTTTTTATACTGAAATCAATACCATATCAGTCCAATGCAATTATGAGTTTCGAGCGTCTAAAATAAAATGTCGCACCTAGAAACCATTGCAACCGGTTCACATTTTATCTATATAATAACTCATCCCTTTCCTTCAATTGCATTGACACTCTCACCCTCTCTCTACATTTTTATCTCCTCCAATTCAACGTGCATCTCCAAAACCCCTGAACACAAACTAGTCTAATTTCAAGTATATAGAAAAGAAATGGAACCTTCTCAACTAATTGACCTCCATGACAATGACCACGTGCATGTTTATGCAATACATGTTGGTCGGTTGCCTGGAGTATATACTTCGTGGGTGGATTGCTATGCACAGATAAGAGCATGGAGTGGAGGTTTCGCTTGCGCTAAAAAATCCTTTACTCAGGCAAAGGAAGCACTCGACAACGATAAGCAAGTGAAAGAAACATTGTACTACCTGAGAATGACATTCAAATGCGATAGAAATAAATCATGCGAAGGTAATATATTATGAAACTTCTTCATCCGCTATGATATCCTTTATCAAATCATGTTACTGATTATTGTTACTATTAATTTTAGATTCTTCCTTCCCACCTTATCTTGATGAGCAGCCATTTGACAACTGTTTCATTGAACATAATATGTGTGATTGGCTAGCACAGATCACCGACAATTTTAAATTTGCAAGGCCACATTATGAAATGCTTGGTTCTTTTGTAAAGAATGACATCACCTCGTATAGGTACAAAGTAACGATAATCAACCCTAACGATGGGAAGGTAATAGTGGGCGTTGGTAAGTTTGCAAGCCCTCATGCGTTGGCTCAAGAAGATGCTTCAAGGGCAATTATGCAACGCATTCAAGCTCTATTTGGGGGTGTCGTCATGGATTTCAACTATCACAACATCAAGATTTTGGAGTCACAAATAGCTTTTTTGAATGATAGATTAAATTATTTACGAAATGTACAATTGATCACGTCTAGAGAGAAGAATGCATTCCTTCACTTTGCTGACTCTGCTGGAGGTAAGTTTTGTTCATAACTCTCTCGTTTCAAATAGTTCAAATAGTTGTTGATAAGTAAACATATTGGTGTAGGGGAAGTGTTATTTGTTGACGAGGATGAGTTGTCTAAAGATCATTTACTAATGTTTAGCATGCAACATTGATTAGAACACTTTGATTAGAGCAGCCACGTTACACACTTAAAAAAAAATTACCCACAACGGAACCCGATTTTACTGATACTATGTTGCACTTAATTTTCACGTCCTTGGCCGCCCACCCGTTACAATGGGTAGATTTGCTTCGACCGAACATTTGGCACGCGAGGATGTCGCTGCATCAATGCTTCGAAGATTACAAACAAAGTTCATTAGCGAAGAGCATAATGGATTTTAATTTATACAAAATATATGCAATGGAGGTCGAGGTTGTGAAGTTGATTTGTGACATATGTACTTGTATTAATGAACGCTTTAATGATTAATGTATTAACACCATATTTTTCAAGCGCACACCTAATTGATTTAAGTTTATTTTTAATAAAAATTAAATTTAATTATTTTATACAAATTGACTTATTTATTATTTCAATAATTTGATGTGTAATAATTATTTATTCACCATTACTTAAATGTTGGGGTTCAAATGACTGAGCAGTTGGGTTAAGTTGATTAACTTACTAAAATGATGGGATCCAAGTGATTTTTTTAAGAATTTTTTTTATTAAATTTAATGAAAACCATGTATTTCTTAAAGAAGTTCTAATATTGTAATAAATGGTTTAATATTTATTTCTTTAATAAATAAATTTACGCAATGTCCCTTCTCCCTACATAATATGGCACTCGTCGATATTGTTAAAGCAACATGACATGTCGTTAGTTATATCATAACTTACGTCAACAAAAGAACCATTCAAAAAAATATAACAAAGTTGAGAGACCCAGAGCATCAAAAAATAAATTTTAAGGATTAATCAAAAGTAAAACATAAATTCAGGGATTTTAACAATAAATCACCCCATTAATTATACGAACTTCAAAAAATATATTCCATCGAAATTTTTATTATTATTACAATTGCACAAGGAAGGATCATAAATAAATAAGTAAACATAATTGAATTTAATTCTTTTTCTAAAAAATTAATAATAACAAAAATACCTAATTATAATATTAGTTGCACTAATTTCAGCATAGCAGCTATTTTTTAAAACTGAGGATAGAGGATGCAAATTAAATTTGGTAAGTATTAAACTAGGTACTCGAGTTGCTCTACTCTGTTTATTGGGGAATATATAATTAAATTAAATAATTAATTAAACCTATTTATATATATAATTTATATAGCAACGATAATTCATTTAAAAAAATTTAAACTATTAGCCCTTATATTTATATTTATGCATATAATTATATTTATATTAAGAGTGTGGGATACGTTGTGATACCATGAAACTTGAGTTTAGGGATGGATTGAAAAAGTATGTACATCCTTAACCATTTGATAAATGTTAAAAGTAATACAAATAATAATGGGATCCACATTAATAACCCAAAATTGAGTTCACTAATGTGGATGCTCTAATGTGTTTACAAGTTCAACACACCACAACTAATATTGACTTGGGCCTATTGGCTTTGCTCAACCCGGCTCGCCCCATATGCCTTCTGCTCCAACAAAAAAATCTAAACCTAACACATCAACTATCTTACTCCTACCTAACAGCCCCAATACCCTCCACTTCCACCACGCAGTAGATACCAGAGGGATTAAATGAATCCACCGCCACGCCTGCATGATGTGACGACCCGACTTTCTATTCTTAATAAAATACTTATATTCGAAAATACGACCATTTTTTTTCAAAGTCAAGTCTTCGTCATTTTCAAATCGTGCGGAAATAACTACAAACATCATGAAGGGTAAACATTGAACTTCATATTTCATTTCATAACCCCAAACAGTTGTACATCATTCATTACATCAAAACATAAAAGTTAAAAACATTAAACTTAACTTAGATACTCTAGGTTATTACATTATATTACATATATTACAACAAAACATATAACAACCTAGAGCAATTGGTTCGAAACTCAAAATATAACATAGCATAAGTAAGAGAAACCTGATGGATTGCATTATCCACATTCCACTAGCCAGAGCTCAACTCAGTCATCAGTTCCCCACTGACTCCCAGTCGAGTTTTCCATGGGGTCATCATCTGCCACCCGATCAGCATCCTCCACCGGGTCCTCATCCTCGATAGGATCCTCCTCCTCCTCCTCCTCCTGTGCCGGATCAGATGGCACATAAACTGGAGTCCGAGATCGGGCTTTAGTGGAAGGACAAGGGTGAGCAGGAACCTCCAAAATAATTTTTTCTTCGGAGGGTGATGGACTTAGCGGAAGGGTGTGTCTTGGAAAACGTCTTGGTGGTGGTGGTGTTCCATGGCAAAACACAAAATTAGGTGGAATATGCATAATGTACACCATTGGGATTCTCGTTCGACGCGGACGCATACGGGACCAAGGGTTTGGGTGATGGAAAGTGACTTCCACGTCCCCTTCGTACATGGCCCGATGCCCCTCAAAATTCCACTCCCCATTAGGGAGCAACCTCATATCCACACACATCATATTCCGTGTCATGTCCTACAACAAGGGATTAGGAGTGAGTCATAGCTAAATACAATAACAAATGAGCATAACAGGGGCTAAAAATAACAATCACATATATTGACAAGTATAAACAATAACTGATTTTTGTTCGTTTAGTTTCCTTTAGTGTCATGATGCGTGCCTACTCCTCATTCATGCTTCACGGTTCGGCATCCTTTCGGGAATTCATTCAAAACCTATGTTTCCATCGAACCGGAGCGGTTTCACATTGCAGGCATCGCGATTGATTGAGAGCTAGCCTTTATGACATCCTGTGTCGGTGGCTTTCTACGCCCTATCCTGAGCTAGTATCCCAAATCAAATCGGAGCAATTCCTTTCACCATGCATGATAATGTCACATAAAAGTTTCATTTCATTCTTTCATTATTCTCATCAGCATTCTTTGGCGATTCATTACCGGTTATCTCATAATTCCATAATTTCATTTTCTTTAACTTTTCTTTTAGCTGGTGCTGAAGCTTTTTAGAAAAATCCATCAGCGGCCTAGCCACTTTGCGATGGTTTTAGGAATAGTATATAATTAATTATTTTAGTAATCCATCGAGGCATAGCCTCCTATTGATGGTAATTGCAACGACCCCATTGGGACTCCCATAGAAAATATCAACCAAGTGAATAAAAACTTTCACTGGGACATATAGGATAAACATCGACCAAATGGGTGTACGCACTTCCGTTGGGACTCTTGTAGGAAAATGATCAGCCACTGAATAAAATTCCAGTAGGACACCTCCAGGATAATTATCAACCAACGAGATTAAATTAAGCCACTGGGTAAAAACCTCATAGTGGTAATAAAGTTTAACATTTTGGAATTTAGACGAGTTAATTATTGAATATTTAAGAAAATAAGTATTTTCTGAAAATTGCTCAGAATACTCGAGTAGTTCATGAACTACTCGAGTAGTTCATGCAAAAATACTCGAGTCCTTGAAGAGATACTCGAGTCGTTCATAACTTTCCAGAATACTCGAGTCTCCTTCCAAATACTCGAGTCTTTTTGCTGCAACAGCACCAGTTTTCTGCATTTTAATGCACCAATTCGATTTCCATGCTTGATTACTTCATTCCTATGCAAAACAGAAGTTTATACACATAAAACAAACATGTTATAACAATTAAACATAACTAAGACAACATAAAACAACATCAATTCACAGATTGCACAAAAACTTGAAATTTTCCAGTTTAAACTGTGAAATTCATTTCCACTTAATTTTAAATTCGAAACACATTACAGTGAGCTTTATTAAGTTCATTTAAACTTGTTTGAACATTAAAATCCTGGGTTTCTGACCTCCAAGTCAGAATCCCAATTCAAGCTGCATCCCTCTTTGAACCTTTAATGGTTCCTACATTTTTAGCTTGAAATTACTCATTCTAGTATTTAGATAGCTCCTCCCTTACCTCAACGAAGCTAAAGAAAGGATTGATCGAAGAGAAAAGAGGTTGAATCAAGATTTTGTTTCTGGACCTGTGCAAAAACAGTTGCACTGACCAACTTTGGCCATCAATTGCACCACGGTTTAAACATGGAAAAGAAAGAAACAAGTTAGCTTTAGCAAGTAGGAAATGCTAACTGTAATCAGAAACAAATTTGGAATTGAAAGGGTTTCTAGATTTACCAAACGGATTCAAGAAAGAAGGGTACTTGATGTTGAATGTTGCTATGTTTTTCACAGCTTTAGAAGCTCAACTTTGATTGCCTAACTCGATCTACAGGAGGTTATATCAAGTGTTTCTTGGTTCTAATTCAAGATTGGAATTAGAACTTCAGTTTGTGTTTGGGTTTCAAAGGGAATGGACGAGAATTGAGAGAGAATGAAGTGATTAAAGTAAGTGCCACAAAACAGAGAATTTGGACAGAATTTCGGGTTTGAAATGATTTGAGGGTGTTTGGGGCTTCCCCAATTGCCTATTTATAGTCTAAGGTTACCTCACTTCGAAGTAAAGTCCAGCTTTGTGCTTGGAACCACGAGAAAACGCGTTTTGGTGCGAAGTTTGAATTGGAACCGACTTATACACTCAACCACAGTGCTCGAACTACTCGAGTCTTTTGCCCAGGACTCGAGTCTTTGTGCAGAATACTTGAGTCTCCCATGAAAGAATCGAGTCTTCCAACTAAAATTCAAATTTTTCTAACAGCTAGTTACTATACTCGAGTCTTCTCACAAATACTCGAGTATTTTAACCAAATTTCATAAAATTCATTATTTTATTCAATATAATAATATTATTCTCTTTGAATATTTAATTTCTTTTATTTATTTAAAAATATAGGGTCTTACACATGACAGCCAACCTAGCATGCCATCCAAAGTAATGCATGCTGGTTTCACGAGTTTCGTCATTCAACTGTGTAGACACAACATGGACGATGGAACCGAGGTAAAGTATTCCCATTTTCGTCTCAAACTAATACATTCCATTAGGTTTGATTTGTTAGAGCTTGAACTTATACATTCTAAGGCCACCAGTTCTGTTATACTTGTGTCTCAAACTCATACCATAGATTTTCGGCTCGAACTGAAGTAAGTAACTCCATTTAATTTAATGATTTATTTAATTTAATTATGCATGACCTAGGAATTATTAGCATGTGAGTGAGCTAGTAATTCTTCAAAGATTAAACCACTGCTTATTCACAAAAAGAGGGAAAACAATTATATTAGGTAAGCAAAGAAAATTCATTCTATGGAGATTTAATTGGATAGTAGTAACTGTGTTATACTTGACACCATGATGCCTTTAGCAAAAAATAAATTCTGGAAAGAAAAAAATAAAAAGGCCAGCAAAGAAGTTGCAGTCATATATACCTTCTACTGCTGAACGATTTTATTGTCCACTCCCAAAAAAGGAGTGGACTGGTCCCCTTTAATTTTATGACGTACTGTAGGGTATAGGGTGTGACAATGGGTTTTTTTTAAAAAAAAAACAAAAATATTTTGCGTTTAAATCACAATTAATAATTTTGTGTGCGAGATACAAATGCAGGGCTACCACGTATCCATCTTCATTCATTCCCATGCCCCATTCATTTAACCATCTAAACACTATAACTCATTCATTCTCTTCTTCGATACAAAAACAGCCACTACCACATATCCATCTTCAGAACTACATTGGAATGGAGGAGGAGTATGATATAACGTTGATTCTAGGCACGAGTGCAAAATCTATTTCCCTGACTACGAATCCGAATAAATCCACTTGCTTTGTAACTCATGGATGGAAGTCCTTTGCTGCTGAACACAACATCAAGGATGATCAAGAATGCGAAATCAAGGTGTATGTCAATGAACAGGAGAAGCTCATGTTGTGTCTTGAACTAATACCATAACTTAGATGGTGTCTTAGATATTTGGGTTATGTACTTTGCCACCTGGCTGACTCAGATTAAGCCATAACTCCTTTGTTTCACTAAAAATCTTGTTGCATAACTTATTTGTGAGATTACAATTATGATACTGGTTTCTATTATTTGTATAAGTAGGAGTTGTATTTCCTTTTCAGTTATCTCTATAGGCAAGCAGTTACTTTCTGATTACTGACCATGTTAAGTCTTTGATTGTCAATGTGAACACTGTGCATTGGTCATCTCTTGATGAGGACATTCGGTTATGCTGCTGAAAAAAGATTCATATATCAATCGATATGAAGCTGACCAGCTTGAACTATATTTTTCTTGAATATCTAAACATTAAACATTTTCCAAATTGGCCTTTTCTTACATGTCTCAGTTCCTAAAAATTTGTTCAATACTTATGAGGACTAAAAGTACAAACATTCCGAATTGGCATTTTCATCGTATATTTGTTAAACTCAACAATATTACGTTTAGTAAATCAATATTGCCATCTCCTCTGTAATATTTTTGTTTAATACATATTAATACATTCAACTCCAACCACTAATCAGTTTTGTTGTGTTAACATATTCATAACATTTTTATCACAAGTTTTTGAGCATGTTATTTCGTATGAATATGCTACACCTTATATGAAAAAAAATTAAGCTATTATGATTCATTACTCACTTCAAGCTTCATCTTTATTAGATTAGAATCTATACATTCTATTATAAAATATAACATGATTTTTTAATGATAGTTGTTAAAAATGCAGATGGAGGGAGAAATTTCATATCTTCCGTTATCTCAAGAAAAAAATTACAAAATTTTTCTAAAATATATCTGCAAATTAAATTTCAGAGCAAGAATGCTTCCTCAGCGAATGAAGAAAGCTATCACTGATAAACCCTTTTGAACAATAAATAGCTATCAGATACATTTCACTAGTTACAGACGTCAAGATGAAGGACAAAAAGGAAAGTCAGAAGAAAATAGTCATTGAAATTAAACCTATTTCCAAGTTTTACTTAGGCTGCAGATTTATATTGCAAAGAACTTTACACCTTAAGACCATATCCCGAACAAAAAACCCCGGCATAACCATGATCTTAACCAGGCTTGGACCTTATGACCTTTGACACATATCTTCCATGTAGTGAGGATCACAGCTTGTATTCTCTTCAACCCTTAAATTTCTCAATGGTGGGTTGAGAAGCATGACAAGAAAAAGCCCTTCAATCTGTCCAAAGAGAACCATAAAAAAATGGGGATGGATATTGAGATTGAACCCAACTTGAGCACAAAACAGTACCTGCTCTTGTATGATGCTCCTTGCTTCAACAAGTTGAGCTTCGAGCTAAAGCTCACTCTCACTAACTTCGAAAGTAACTTCTGCTCCTTTCTGCGCACCTTGCAATTGGACCATGCGCTCGTTGATATTTTAAATTTCAAGCCATTAACATGAAAGCCCAAGCAAGTAAAATCAGTAACTGCAAATACTTACACATGAAAACTAGAAAATGATACTGATATGTAATTACCTTTATAGAAGCTGTCTTGTTTCTTAAACTTTCTTCTATTTGGTCTCTAGCCATATGAAACGGAAGGCCAAATACATCCTGCAAATAGTGAACTCGTTAGATTCATATAGTAGTGTGACACATGGAATAAAGTTTGAAACAATAATAAGCTTCCACACCGTTCTCCCAACCAATAGAGATCGTGAAGGATCATTTTCAACTCTTTCATTGGCAGTGAGAGGTTCCTTTGGTATCCCTTTAGAATTTTTGCATATTATATAAATTGAGGTATAACAGAAAATGGTCAATATCATGATGGACAAGAACAAACTCAGTTCATAAACACTCAGGCAACGGTCCTAGGTGTGATGATAGAATTTAGATATACCAATATCCAATACAACAAACAAAGTGTAAAGTCACATGTGAGCGGGGCCAATGCATAACAATTAGGATTTTTTGTACTAACCCTCACCCTTTGCATTTAATTGCACCAAGCAAATAGAGCCTTGCATATTTCGGGCAACAAGACCAAATGGGTTAAGCACATCAAGTAGTAGTGATGGCATCTATCATATACAGAATTAACGAATTTATCATTCACAAACCAGAATTACAAATTACATTTACATTAAAGTTACAAAAGTTGCATACATGTTCAGAGAGATACACCATACTTGTCCAATCTATATCATATCACCTCCAAAGATTACTCATTACTCTCAAAAAGGGGTCTTCAGATCAATCAATTTCCAACTTCATTCACAGGAACAGTAACTTGAGATAGGTGGAATAAGCAAGGAGATTCTACCAAACAAGTTGATCCACATGTTCAAGCAAAAACGTTCATTCCATTGCTCTAAGATAATAAGAAATTAGAAGTATGCGTACTTTGGATAATCCACACAACTGAAAGGAAGAAGGTATTAAGTGTCATCATAATCATGTATAGCATGAACTAGGAAGATACATTAACATAAAGATACACTTGTCTACTGCTATTAAGTGGACTCTATTAAGTTTAACAAGGATAATATAAGGATTACAACATATATGCAAAACAACTCTATCAGAACACAAACACCACTTCTAAAACAAAAAATTGACAAACTCTATGAGTACATCTACCCTCAAATTTCAAACCTAATGCCATTTTCATATTCAATAATCAAAATCCGAAATCAAGTTTAAGAGCACCACTAAACAAGGAGCCCTATGGTTAAGAGGAAATTACTAACATATAACAAATTGCGGTGGTACGGTTCAGCATCTCCTCTTCCCCCTCATCTTCCCTCTTTCTCTTAGATCCGATCCACTCCCTCATCCATCTTCCATCTTCCATATTCGAGCTATACCACTCCCTCTTCCCTCTTCTATCTTCTCCAACTTCATCTGCAGTTTATTCATTATTTTCAAAGGCGCTGAACTACTCGAGTAATAGATTTACTCGAGTGCGCGAATATATTAAAGGCCGTGTTGCAAAAATACCCTCGGAACCAGATACTACTCGAGTACTCGATTAACTCGAGTACTCGATTTAGGCCCATTTCTGCAACCTCTCCAAAACGGCGTCGTTTCAATAAGGTCTTTTCTACAAAAAAAAAATTACCAACACATCATCCCTTGTTTGACTGGAATCCAGCCGTTGTTGCCACATGGACATTAATCAATGGCCTACAAGTGACATGCACCACTACATATTAACACTTAATATGCTTTAAAGAACTTGCACCATGTATTCCTCACCACAGAATCATTTGTTCACGTTTTCTTTCTCTCTTTATCCAGTGTAGAATCATCACCGTTTTGCTGCTTTTCCCCTCGCATAGTAGAGCTTCGTTCAACTCTCCCTCGGTGCCATAGCCTTCTCTCTCCGTTATCCTCCGGTGAGTTTCTCGCCTTCCATTGTTCTCCTTTTTACTCTCTCATATCTCCATCGTCTTATTCTGTCTGCCTGCTTCTGAAATTTCTTTTAACACTTTATTAAATTTACAATTTAGATTCATTCTTTTATTTTCTATTTATTTTGGTGTGATTTATACTAATTAGTAGTATAAGTGTTGTCACTAGTTCCTTAATTTGATTTCGGTCGTAAATAAATTAATCTTTATTCACTTGTCACTCGCCTTCATACTCACAACGCCATATATAGTTTGGTCTTCTACTATGTTCATGTAATAAGTAACACTTGTCTTCACCACACACAACTTTTTTCGAACAAACCCACTCCTTTCTCTATTAGAAAGATGCAAATCCTTGGCCCAGTTAAAGCAAATCCAGGCGCAAATGATCTTAACGGGCTTGGTGCGAGTCCTTCGCTGCGAGTCGCCTTCTGCGCTCTCTCGTAATCGCAGAGTCTTGAATACTGCTTGAGAATCTTGTATCATACACGAGAACCGAATGTCTTCTTTTGGAATGTCACGATTAGGGGGTACATTGAAAGCGGGGATGTAGAAGGAGAATGTTGCCATGTGGTAGTTTGAAGCCTGACAATCATACTTACCCTTTGTTGCTCAAAGCTTGTTCTTGTCCATCTCTAAAATTGTGTGGGTCTTACTATACTTGGACATGTGTTGAAGTTTGGTTTTCAATATTATATATTTGTGCACAATGCGTCGATCAGTACGCTACTCTCATATGGAGAGTTAGAGGCAGCGTATGATATGTTTAATAAAGGCTGTGTGAGAGACCTGGTGACCTGGAATTCCATGATTTCTGGGTTTGTTAGAAGAGGACTAGCAAATGAGGCTGTAAAACTCTATCGGGAAATGGAAGCAGAGAAACTGAAACAAAATGAGATTACAATGATTGGGATGGTTTCATCTTGTTTTCAGTTGCA
The DNA here is from genome assembly GCA_037953625.1 of Crotalaria pallida. NCBI lineage: Eukaryota > Viridiplantae > Streptophyta > Magnoliopsida > Fabales > Fabaceae > Crotalaria > Crotalaria pallida. Next base: position 90,593,135 of record CM075653.1, read on the forward strand.
GTATTTGAATCTTGGAGGAGAATTTTGTCATTACATCGAAAGACGCAATCCTCCTTTAGATGTTGCCATGGGAACTGCAGTCATTGACATGTATGCCAAGTGTGGAAATATTCCAAGGGCTGTCCAGGTTTTTGAAGAGATACCTCGAAGAAATTGTTTGACCTGGACAGCCATTATTTGTGGTTTAGCACTTCATGGGAATGCCCATGATGCTTTATCCTATTTCTCAAAAATGATTCATATTGGATTGATGCCTGATGAGATCACTTTTCTTGGTGTCTTATCAGCTTGTTGTCATGGAGGTTTAGTTGAAGGCCACAAAAATATTTTTCCTAAATGAGCTCCAAATTCAAAATATCTTCTAAGCTTAAAGACTGCTCGTGTATGGTGGACCTTTTAGGAAGGGCTGGTCATTTGGAGGAAGCATAAATGCTTGTTAAGAGTATGCCCATGGCCCCTGATGCTGCTGTCTGGGGTGTTTTATTCTCTGCTTGTCGTTTTCATGGAAATGCTCTAATATGAGAGAGGACAGCTTTCAAGCTTCTTGAGTTGGATCCTCAAGATGGTGGAAACTATGTTCTGCTTGCTAGCATGTACAGTGAGGCAAAAATGTGGAAGGAGTCAAGGAGTGCAAGGAAACGTATGGAGGAGACAGGAATAGAAAAGACTCCTGGTTGCAGTGGAGACAGGAATAGAAAAGACTCCTGGTTGCAGTTCAGTTGAGATCAATGACATTGTGCATGAGTTTATTGTGAGGGATGCATCACATACAGAGTCTGAGTTGATTTATGAGTGCCTGGTTTCTTTGACAAACCAACTGGAGCTTCTTGGATTTACATCTGATGTTCCTGCTTATGCAAATGATCTTTTTTCCTAAGCTTGACAGTGTATTTGCTATATCTCTGCTTATTTAAGTATGCTCTCCAGCAGAAAGCCAGGGCAAATTTTTCAATCTGTCCATGGGCTTCTACTTTAGAAAATCTATTCAGAAGCCATGTCTCTCTGGTCCTTTATCCTTTCACTCATTTCAAATTTCAATCTTCTTTTGTCCCTTTATATTTAAATTCTTTATTACGAAGAAAGCATTGTAAGTTCTTTTAAGTTTTTACTTAGAAAACATGATGAATTGAAGACTTTTCCTGCACATCATCAAATACTCTATTGGTTGGCAAGCCATATGTTAACAAGGGTGTTCATGGTTCAGTTTTGAAAAACCTAATTGAGGGTTCTATAAAATGGTTCATAAACCGGTTCTTAACTGGTTATGAACCGGTTCTTTTGGTGAACCGGTTCAGCCGGTTACTGAACCGGTTTACCAGTAAAAACCGATTTTAATTTTTGAACCGGTTTAAAAACCGGTTTTTTAAACGGTTTTTGAACCGGTTTTCCGAAATGGTTTTTTGACCCGGTTTTCCGAACCTGTTTTTAAACTTCTTTCCGCACCAGTTTTGAAACCGGTTTTTAAACAACATGCTAAAAAGGAAATCACTCTTATACATGGTTCTAATCACTTCGCTATAAGCTTTAGTGCTTTACCATTATGTGATAATTGACTAGTAATTTTCCTCATCCTGTTCCCCTGTTACGCAGTACGCGGTTAGTATGTTCAAAATTACCAGATCATGTGATATGCTATATATGGTATACGCGGTTAGTATGTTCAAAATTACCAGATCATGTGATATGCTATATATGGTATACATAACATTCCTATATGTCTCTTAGTTAATCTAAATTTAAGCAAGACAGAACTCTACTCATGAACAAAACAGGAGAAACACCACTTAATTTCACATCAACACACTTTTGGCACACGACACATATATTCACTTATCTTCCATAATTTCCAAATTGTTCAAAAATTGAGCATGACATGAAGCCTCATATTATAATAAGTAAAATAATTGTACAATTCCAGTTCAAGAAAGTAAACTATATATCACAAATAGTAGCAATTACTAGTTATTGATATTCATTCATTCCAAGATTGATTTAAAAAAAAAAAATCTAGAATTTGATTCTTTCTTACTGAAAAGAATAAGACCATTCAGAATGAATGATATGACAGTGATTCTAGAATTTTTAGAAATATTAGGCAAGTCACTTTGTTAGTATGTTCAAAGTCACCCTGCTTCTATCCTATAGGTAAAATGAATGAAGCATGATTAAAATATATGTTAGACACCAAATGTTTCATTCAACAAGGAGAAAGGGCTATCAGGTAAAATTCCACTTCTAATGCATTTGAATTGGAAAGGGTATCAGACAAACAAAAAAAAGACTCAAAACAGAAAACTTTACAAGTTTACATATGTTCAATAAATTTTTCATTATTTTTTGCAGTTTTGAGCTCCACTAAAACAAAACATGTTATTGAAGACACACAAGCCACTCATCAAAGTCTGGTCAGAAAATTTACATTAAGAAGCAGCATAACTAAACTAACACAAGCACGCAAATCAGTAGAAAATAAATCAAAACCAGCGTACAAATGACAAAAAAGAATAGAATCAATAGAAGAAAAGCAAAATAATCCAATAGCCTATCAACTAACAAAGTTAACTAACAAAGTCATGACAACACTACCCCACAGTTCAGCCATGTTAACTTAACCTTATCCTCTTCACCTGGATGGATTTTGTTATGCTTCAGTGTCTGGATAAATACTTCTGCTTTTCTCCTTGACTGTTCATCATGTTAAAGACACATGCCTTTTTGCTATGACCTATCAAATTTGTAACACTTTGCAAGGATGAGATAAATGTGACTGTTTATAGGTACGTTAGTTTACTCTATCCCAAAGTGGTTCTTACACTTTACTAGAAGAAGTGGTCATGTTAAAGAAATTTTGAATACCTATGTGTTGTATAAAAAACTCGCTACTCTTTCTATCGCCGATATGGATTTTGATCCCTTTTACATTGAATGCATTGAATGCATTTCATTTTGCCCTATAAATATACAGAACCGACAAGGCCTTAAGAATATCTGTTTAAAACGTTTGTAGAAATCATTTTGCTGACACTTCAGGTGTTTCTTCCTGTTGATCTGATATAGCATTTAGTTTCAAGACACGATTTATTTTAACTTCCTCACTTTCTCTTTTCTGTGTTTATGTTTTTATGAGGGCGATGGCCCAAGTGCATCTAAAAAGAAACCATTTACTGATGCATGGATTGCTCTGATAATCAACGACAAGTTTTCATAATTTGCTACAAAGGGCCTACATTTTTCAGTTTTGCTCACATAACTGTAGTGTTATTAGACCAAATTGCCCTTGCCATTTAAACAAAAACTTGCTTTCAAAGGATGAAATATAAATCAAAAGAAAGGAGCTTGTACAATCTTGGGTAAATGAGAGGAGTTTAGCACATGGAAAAAGAGCTTTTACAGCTTGCAAGTCAGATCCGGTTCTCATAATCAAATGTTCATGGTTCACATAATGAAATGTTAATGAAGATTTTTGCATCTAGGAATATCAGATCTAGAATATCAGATCTGGTTCAATGGCAATCTGAGCTTGAGAATAATTAATAATAAAGCCAAATCATACCACTTCAAAGGCAGCATATTTGAATACTACCCTCGAATAATAGAGAAATAAAGAAGAGGTAGAGAAGTTTCGAAAACTCTGGAAGAATGAATAGTGAACAGAGATGGCGATAAAGAAGAAAATGGAAAGGAGAAGAGAGAGACACTAGCAGAAAAGAATTAAACGTGGGTACGAGGGATAGAGGATGAAAACTGGTTAGTTGAGAAAATGTTTAAGCATAAGTAGTTTTGATGATTAGAAAGTGTAAGTCAAGACAAAAGTTCACAACTTAACTTAAGGCTCAACAAAGTCAACAAAAGGTTTTTATTGTAATGTAATGTATTATTTATTCATTATTAAGTCTCTTAGGTGCATATTATTATAGAGTCTAAGTTAGAATGAAACTAATAATAATCTAAAATAAAATGGTTTGCATGCTACGTAAAATCAAAGTGGGTGCTTTTCAAAACTAAAAGAAAAATATGTGATTTTATAAATATAAGAAAAATATTGAGAAAATAATTTGAAAATATTTTTCTAATAAATTAAAGTGTTTTGGAAGTGAAGAAAATATTTTATAAATATAATACTATAAGTGTTAACAAGTAAAAATGTTGCTTCTGGATATTTTGAACTGAAGTATTTGGATACATATAAAAGTATCTAGATATTTTGAAAGTATCCGGATACATCTGAAAATATCTAGATACCTCGTCTTTTAAAACAGCATAATTTCAAATTTGAACCCGTGGTATCCGGATATCTTCCGGTATATCCGGATAATAATAGTTAAAACTGTCTAAAAAGTAGTTGTTTCATGTCCAAACACTTATATAACTTCCTAACTTCTTCTAACCAAAAAGATACAACGTTCTTACAACCTTCTAACACTTCTGGACTTTCTCTTAAACACGTTTTACAGAATTCTCAAGTGTTCTTTATGAATCAATTGCATTTTCACATATGATTAAGAAGAACATTCAAGTGTTGCATTGAACTTTCATAAATACCCACTTTTATATACACTTTCACTCATTCTCATTGATCTAGATTTTGATTCAGTATTTAAAGTATTCTTAAGTGGGTTGTTAATCCACACAAGAAATGTGCAAGTACCATTGATCTTCATTGGAGTTGTTCATCCGCACAACGAAGTGCAAAGTTTCAACAACAAAAGACGTTGTCAAACGCACTTGGTGAAAGGTTTTCATCAAGCCAAACACTTGAAGGTTTCAAGTGAAATTGAAGAAGGTTTCTTCAAGCACAAGGTTCGCTGTGGTTCGAGGAATTGTTTGGGAAGACACAAGTTCCAAAGAGGTTCTTTCGAGGGACGAGTCTGAGGGAAAGGTTTTTACTTACATATTACTTGTACTTACAATTCTTGTTTATAGTGAAGAAAATCTCCTATCTCAGAGAGGGAGGACTGGATGTAGCATTAGTATTCGTTAACACACTAATGTGAACTAGGATAAAATCCTTGTGTTCGCTTCTCTTTCATTATCTCTTTACAATTTCGCGTGCTTAATTTTCATATATTCAAGTATATGCGTTTTATATGTTTTTACTCTGATTGTTTTAAAGGCCTTAGTAAGCGATAATTTTTAATTGGTGAAGATTCGTACTCTTCGCCTATTCACCCCCTTCTAAGGATTTGTACTACCCGCTTGTTTTCCAACAAGTGGTATCAGAGCTCCGTCGGAAACGATCGAGCGTAACAGAATTTTCCGTAAGTTCCTAGGTTTGGTAAACAAACAGGTTCTAATAATCTCTTTGGTGGTGAGGGCTCTTCCATTAATTGCCCCCCTATGTTTTCGGGCGAGGATTATACCTATTGGAAAGTTAGGATGAAAATCTTCATTGAAGCAATAGATGTAGAAATTTGGAATGCTATAGAAAATGACCCTTTTGTACCACAACATAAGGTCGATGACTCTGTCCTTGTAAAGCCCAAGAAGAGTTGGAATGATGATGATAAGAAAAAAGTTTGTTGTGATTTAAAAGGAAAGAACATCATCACATCCGCTCTCTCGTATGATGAATTTTTTAGGGTCTCTAAGTGTACTAGTGCGAAAGAGATGTGGGACACTTTACAAGTGACTCATGAAGGTACTAGTGATATATAACAGGGCTAGATTAAATGCCCTCATGCATGAATATGAACTTTTTAGAATGTTTCCCAATGAACCAATTTCGAATATGTAAAAATGGTTTACACATATTATAAATCATTTACTTGCTCTTGGCAAAACTTTTATTGATGGTGAAATTATTAACAAAGTTTTGATATGTTTAGACAGACAGTGAAAGCCAAAGGTTACAGCAATAATGGAGTCAAAAGATCTAAGTGATATGGATCTAGTCACTCTGTTCGAAAACTGCAAGAGCACGAAATGGAATTGGGAAGGCTAAAAATGCATGAAGATTCGGACATGTGCAAAAAGGATAGGGTTTCATTTAAGATGCTGCAGACTCTTGAAGAGTTATCTAATGATGAAACTTAGATTCCGATATCGACGATGAGACCATGGAGCTTTTAGTCAGTAAATTCAACAACTTCCTTACCCAAAGAAATAAGATAAATCAAAAGGAAGGAACTTCTAGAAGAAAGTCTCCAAAGGACAAAATTCAATGTCACGAATGTGGTAATATAGGTCACCTGAAAATTGAATGTGCTGCATATCTCAAGAGAAAAGAGAATGACAAAAAGGAAAACGAAGGATTCAAATCCAAAAAGGCTTACATTGTATGGGATTTGCCCGAAAATTCAGAGAAGCAAGATGCTAGCAGTTTAGCTGAGGAGGAATTGGTTAATCACCTGTGCTTAATAGGAAGGTTTGATGAAGAAACTTCATCAAGCGTAAAATCATCTGAGCCAATGAACTCCAAACGGGTAACATATTCTGACTCCGACTCTGATTCTGAAAATTCAACTTATAATGAACTATATGAGTCTTATGTAGAAATGTATAAGGAATTAAGGAAGCTAGCTAAAATTTACATTGAAAGCAAGAGGATCATCTTGGAGCATGAAGCAAAAATCTTAGAAATGCAAAAACTTATTGATGAACTTCAACTCCAAAATGAAACTCTAGATTTTAATTATGAAAATGCTTCCCGTAATTGTGAACTAAAGGATAATCCCATCGCCGAATGTGTAAGTTGAAAACAATTTGAAAAGGAAATACACGATTTAAAAGCTAAGCTTGCAAGTTTCACTAAGGGTGATATGCAATTACACACACTAATTGCCAATCAAAGAGGAAATACAAATAAAATTGGTTTGGGATATCGAAAACCCAAAAACTGCAATTACAACAAGTTAGTATCATTTTCAAATGTCAATTACTCTAAAACATCAACTTGTCATTATTGTGGAATTTTTGGGCATACTTCAAATACTTGTAATATTAAACTTAAAGGTATCCCAAATGGTTCATTTGTATGGATTAAGAAAGGGTTTGATCCTAATGCTAATCAATTAGGTACCCAAGTTACCTAAAACATGCAAGGTATTTTTGGCTTAACATTAAGGGGGAGTGAGCTCAAATGTTAAGGGGAGAAGGTTTATAATTTTCTTGCCTATTTATATAACTCTCTTCTTGATTATGCCAAAAGGGGGAGAAGGTATGTTGTTGACTTTTGCAAGTTGATTGAAGCTTCTTATTATTATCTAATTATCTAATGCACATACTATGGGGGAGCACAAATCAACAAAGTTTGTCATCATAAAAAAAGGGGAGATTGTTGAGAAAATGTCTAAGCATAGGTAGTTTTGATGATTACAAAGTACAAGTCAAGGCAAAAGTCCACAACTCAACTTAAGGCTCAAAAAAGTCAACAAAGGGGTTCTTATTGTAATGTAACGTATTATTTATTCTTTATTAAGTCCCCTAGGTGCATATTATTATAGAGTCTAAGTTAGAATGAAATTAATCATAATCTAAAAGAAAATGGTTTGCATGCTAAGTAAAATCAAAGTGGGTGCTTTTCAAAATTAAAAGAAAAATATGTGATTTTATAAATATAAAAAATATCGAGAAAATAATTTGAAAATATTTTTCTAATAAATTAAAGTATTTTGGAAGTGAAGAAAATGTTTTAAAAATATAATACTATAAGTGTTAACAAGTAAAAATGTTGTTTCTGGATATTTTGAACTGAAGTATCTGGATACATAAGAAAGTATCTGGATACCTCATCTTTTAAAACAGAAGAATTTCAAATTTGAACCTGCGGTATCCGGATACCTTCCAGGATATCCGGATACTAACAGTTAAAATTGTCTAAAAAGTAGCCGTTTCATGTCCATACACTTATATAACTTCCTAACTTCTTCTAAACCAAAAAGATACAACGTTCTTATAACCTTCTAACACTTCTGGACTTTCTCTTAAACACGTTTTACAGAATTCTCAAGTGTTCTTCATGAATCAATTGCATTTTCACATATGATTAAGAAGAACATTCAAGTGTTGCATTGAGTTTTCACAAATACCCACTTTGATATACACTTGCATTCATTCTCATTGATCTAGATTTTGATTCAGTACTTAAAGTATTCTTAAGTGAGTTGCTAATCCACATAAGAAAGATGCAAGTACCATTGATCTTTACTGTAGTTGTTCATCCGCACAACGAAATGCAAAGTTCCAACAACAAAAGATGTTGACAAATGCACTTGGTGAAAGGTTTTCATCAAGTCAAACACTTGAAGGTTTCAAGTGGAATTGAAGAAGGTTTCTTCAAGCACAAGGTTCGCTGTGGTTTGTGACACCCTAAGTTTTATTATATAATTAAACAAAGATTTTATGAGTTTTCTTTGCTTAATTAATTTCTAACTCCATTATCAGAGTGGGGAAGCCTAAATTCACTATTAAAATAGTGGTCTAGAATTTTTCTTTTCCTAACTTTTACAAACAAAGGGGTTCACATGTGGAATTACTTAATTACCCTTATTTAGAAAATATATTTAGTGGTATTTAGTTATAGAAAATTTTTAGGAAAAATCCGACAGAGTCTCCTCTGTTTATCGGATATTTTCCATATTTCTTGAAAACCTGCTACCTGCGTAAAAGTTAAAAATACATTTTCCAGTTCAGTTCCTTTTACTTATGTGCAGTGCTAGGGTGTTTCCCCAGCTCATTCTATAGCCCCGCACTCATTTAGTTTTGCAAAATTACATAGGTATTATTTACAATAAAAATATGCACGGAACGTCCCCGTCATAGCGGAGGAAATCCGGCCCAAAGGTGCTCACACATTGCACCACAAAAATATACTAAGTCATAAGGAAAGTTTAAACTAAGTTTTTTTTTATATGTAATCTCAAAATAACTAAGTCCAAAACTAGTAAAATAAAAGTATGAACCACTACTCTCCCTAGTTGGGAGAGTGATCCTGCTCGGCTGGGACCTCGGAATCTAACTCTGAACCTGAAAAATGGGCGTAAGGGGTGAGAAATCCACGAACCTAGAAATGTCATTTTAAAGAGGCATAAGAACAACTAAGGCATGCAACAATCAATTCACACACATACATAAATCATGCTTCATTACATACCTTATTGGTTCGAAATTAAATCATATATCAATGATAATCACTCTTGGTTTTTCTTCAACTTTAAACATGACTTTTACTTTCACAAGCTTTTAACTTTTGTATCTGAACTTTGCTTGCATTATGAATTCCATTAGGTATTCTTGCTGCACAATTGGTTAGGATGGTATCTTCACCCAATAGGACTTCTTTTCACTCAGGACTTCTTGACCCATAAGACCTTTCCCTCGTTAGGGCCTTTTCTTTATTTTCTTTTCTTCACTCTCTTTCATATATTCTCATTTATTCATATTTCATGTTTATATTTGGTAATGCAGCTATTAATCATCGCGTAGGATCCACGTAACCTAACGAGCCTTTGATCTTATGAGGATTTTTCCTGAGCGAGCTTTGTACCTATTGGGGCTAATTCGGGCCTACTTTGCTAGTAGGACCCTGTCCTAACCGTGTGCACCTAATGGGTGTGGATCCCAAAACGCGATTAATAGCTGCAGACCTTTTACTCTTCTTTACTTTGCATTACAATTTCATTTCATTAATCACACTTATACATAATTTGCAACATAGCATTTCTTATTTGCAATTAATATTAACTATACAAAACACCTCATTTCAAACTTGAAATTGCAAAATTAAGTGTTCCCTAACATAAACAAATCCTTGCTCCCTATTATCATAAATTCCCCATTTAACTCAATACTTACCATATTCACAAAATCATCAAATAATTGCCAAATAAGCAACCAAGACATAACAAATCACCAATTCAATTATTAATCATATTTATTTCAAGTGTCAAGTAGGATCAAGCAAATTCATGAACATTAACACATATCAAGAGGGAGAAAAATCATATTATCTAACCCTAAACTTAATCATAATTATACACACCCAAAATTCAACTCCCAAGCCCATGAACCAACCCCCTTACCTTGATTTTGAAGATTAGAAATAGAAAATACCAATTTGAGCTAATACCCTCTTGCTGGATGAGAGAGAAAAACGTGGAGAGAGGGAGAGAGAGAGTTTCCAATCCTTGAACTTGAGAGATTGATAGAAGATTAAAGGTTTGTGGGTGATGGAGATTGATTTTTAGTGATTATTCATGGTTTGAAGGTGAAATCATGGAGAGAATGGAGAGAAGTTCGGCCCCTAGTAGAGAGAGAAAGCCATGGAAGAAAATGTGGGATGAAGAAGGCCAAAACGCTGTTTTCTGGGTTGAAAAACTCGACTTAATCGATTAATACTCGATTAATGTGGCCAATATCTGACTTATCTGCTCTCTAAAACTCGGGTTAATCGATTAATAATCGATTAACCACTGCTAATTGCCTTTTCTATTTTTCTTCTATTTTCACCGTGTTTTCAAATCACCATAACTTCTTCGTTAACCGTCGGATCTTGCTCAAATTTTAAAGCAAGGTTCCTAAAAATCCATACTCCATATCCAATGGTGGAAGTCTTGATTGGAGTTTTAATTATTTAATTACAATTTTCCAAACTAGGGTTGTTGGAAAGGTGATTTAACTTAGCTAAAATTGCACTTTTTAACCCGATTCAATTCCGATTTCGATTCTCCCCTTTCTAACTCCTTTCTAACACCTCACCTACTCGTTGGATTAATTATCTTAATTTTTCTTAATTACTCTAATATATTTTTATAACAATTAATTAAATAAATTAACTGGAAATTAAATTGAGGACGTTACAATCCTCTCCCACTTACCAGAATTTCGTCCCCGAAATTCGCTAGGTGTTGAATAATTGTGGATATGACTCCCTCATTTTGTCCTCTAGCTCCCACGTAGCTTCTTCAACATTATTGCGATGCCAGATAACCTTTACCAAAGGAATCTTTTTGCCTCGAAGTTGCTTAATCTGACGATCTTCAATCCGAATGGGATGAATTTCAAAAGTCAGATTTTCTTTCAAAGGTACATTATCCACATCAATTATATGCGAAGGGTCATGCACGTACTTCCGAAGTTGTGATACATGGAATACGTCATGCAACTTAGCTAGATGAGGAGGCAATGCAATTCGATACGCCAAAGGTCCAACCTTCTCAATTATCTGGTAGGGACCAATAAACCTGGGAGGGAGCTTCCGGTACTTGATTGCACGACCGATGCCGGTGGTAGGACTTACCCTTAAGAACACATGATCACCACTATCGAATTCCAAGGGCCGTCTACGCTTATCTGCATAGCTCTTTTGGCGATCCTGAGATGCCTTCATCTTTTGCTGAATCATTTTGATCTTTTTTGTGGTTTCTTGCACAATGTCTGGACCAAGAAGCAGATTTTCACCAATTTGAAACCAGCACAGTGGAGTCCGGCATTTTCTGCCATAGAGAGCTTCAAAAGGAGCCATCCCAATACTGGAATGGAAGCTGTTGTTATAAGTAAACTCAATTAGTGGCAGAAGACGTTCCCAACTATCTGATTGCTCAATAACACAAGTCCTTAGCAAATCCTCCAATGATTGAATGGTGCACTCTGTTTGCCCATCCGTTTGGGGATGATATGTTGTGCTGAACTTGAGTTTTGTGCCCAAAGCCTGTTGAAGACTTTGCCAAAAACGAGAGAGGAATCTGGGATCACGGTTAGAGATAATACTTGAAGGGATTCCATGTAATCTCACAATATTTTGAATGTATAGTTGTGTCAACTTCTTCATACTATACTTCATATTCATCGGAATAAAGTGAGCACATTTGGTAAGTCGATCGACTACTACCCAGATAGCTTCATAGCCGGAAGGGGTTCTTGGAAGACCAGATACAAAATCCATGGAGATGCTATCCCATTTCCACTCGGGAATCTCTAAAGGCCTTAACAAGCCTCCGGGCTTTTGGTGTTCAATCTTGGCTTTTTGGCATACTAGGCAATGGGATACAAAATCTGCAATCGCCTTCTTCATTCCAGGCCACCAAAATAGCCTTTTAAGGTCTTGATACATCTTTGTGGTACCTGAAAAGAATGGTTAGACATGGTATGCCATGGGGTGTTATTAGAATCGAGGAACACTTGGTCAAGTCTTAGGGATTTGATAAGTTTTACCTGGGTGGATACTTAATTTAATCTTATGTGCCTCGTGAAGAATATCCCTTTGAACTTCAAAATCTTTAGGAACACATACTCTGCCTCGAAATCGGATGATTCCGTCCGAACCCTTGATGAAATCGGGCTCTTCTCCATCAGGAGCTCTTTCAAAGAGCTTCTGCAATTCTGGGTCCTCTGCCTGCCTTTCTTTTATCAGGTCGATGAATTCATTATGCACCTGCAACATTTCCAGAATAATACTCTTTTCTTGCACCTGCACACCCAACATGAGATTACTAAATTCCTGCATCAATTGCATCTCCTTTATCATCATATTGCTAACGTGAAGTTTCTTGCGGCTTAGAGCATCCGCCACTACATTTGCTTTGCCTGGATGATATTGAAGACTGAAGTCGTAATCTTTTAAGAAATTCCATCCACCTCCTTTGTCTCATGTTCAGCTCCTTCTGATCAAATAGATACTTGAGGCTCTTATGATCGCTGAACACCTCGAATCGACTGTCGTACAGGTAGTGCCTCCAAATTTTCAATGCAAATACCACGGCTGCCAATTCGAGATCATGAGTAGGATAATTCTGTTCATGTGGGCGAAGTTGCCAAGAAGCATATGCAACAACTTTGCCTTGTTGCATTAGCACGCATCCTAATCCTTGTTTCGATGCATCACAATAAACGTCGAAGGGTTGAGATGGATCTGGCAAAATTAAGACGGGTGAGCTAGTGAGTCGCTTCTTTAATTCTTCAAAACTATGCTCACACTCCTCTGTCCATTGATAGGGTACCTCCTTACGAGTTAATTTGGTTAGCGGAAGTGCTAACTTAGAAAAACCCTCAATGAATCTCCTATAATAGCCGGCCATGCCTAGAAAGCTTCTGATCTCTGTGACTGTGGTGGGTCTCTCCCACTTGAGTACTGCTTCTACCTTCGATGGATCAACTGCCACTCCTTTTTCTGAAATGACATGACCCAGAAAGTACACTTCATTTAACCAGAAACTACATTTGGCAAGCTTAGCATACAATTGTTTCTCCCTGAGGATCTGCAACACCATCCGCAAATGCTCAGCATGCTCACTTGGAGTTTTAGAATATACAAGAATATCGTCGATAAAGACAACGACGAAAGAATCCAAAAAAGGTCTGAATATCCGGTTCATGTAGTCCATGAAGATTGCCGGTGCATTAGTAAGGCCGAAGGGCATGACAACGTATTCAAAATGCCCATAACGGATCCGAAAAGCTGTTTTGGGAATGTCGACCTCTTTAATTCGGATTTGATGATAGCCTGATCGAAGATCGATCTTAGAGAATATGGACGCTCCCCCCAGTTGATCTAACAAATCGTCAATTCGGGGAAGTGGATACTTGTTCTTGATTGTTACCGCATTCAACTGGCGGTAGTCAATACACATTCTTGAGCTGCCGTCCTTCTTTTTAACAAATAATATCGGGGCTCCCCATGGTGACACACTAGGCCGAATGAATTGTTTAGCAAACAACTCTTCGATGTGCTTCTTTAGCTCGGCCAATTCAGGAGGGGACATCCGATACGGGGCAATTGATATTGGTCCAGCACCGGGAACCAAATCAATGCTAAATTCTACTTCTCTATGTGGCGGTAAACCAGGAATATCATCCGGGAATACCTCCGGGAATCCCTGCACCACAGGAATCTTGCTTACATCTGATTCTGTTTCAATATCTAGATTTGACACGGTTGCATTAGGAAAGATGACGGCCTTGCTGTGGCAATCAATAAGAACTCTATTCTTCGCCATCCAATCCATGCCGAGGATGACATCGAGCCCCTTGAGAGGTAAGCAAATAAGATTCAAGTCAAATTCTCTCTCAAGTACTCGAAGAGAACAATTTAGACACATAAGAGACGTAGACACTGGGGTACTAGTAGGTGTTGACACCGCGAGCACATACGGCATCTCCACTGTAGGCACTCCTATTCTCTTGACGCATGATGATGAAATAAAGGAATGCGATGCACCACTATCGAACAATATTTTACAAGGGAGATTATTTAAAGTACCAGTACCTCGAATAAGTTCATCACCATCCTCTATCTCCTCTCCATCCATAGTATACACTTTATGTAAAATCAAGTCTCCAAGGATAAGAAACTATGGTTTTGATGATGACACAATAATTAATTCACATATTGAAGACCAAGCAACAACAACACCAAAGATATATCAAGATTCTACATTCATACTTATGTGTTTCATATTTGTAATATTTATTCAAGTATTGAGTGTGAGTAGTTAAAATAGGATTAATATCAATCTACAGGTAAATGATATATATGCATGTCAGGATGAGATTAATCATTGATATATACTTGAGAGAAATAAACAAAAACAAGTCTTGAAAATAAATTAAAATTGAATAAACAATTTTCTTAAAACTGCACCATTTTACTCGAGTCAAAATATTGTTACTCAAAGTTGTTACTCAAAGTAAAATCCTTTTAAATAATAGTTTTCAAAATAAATTATATTTTATTCAGCAAAAGTCGTTTTACTCAATCTATAAGACAACTCATTAATAAAGTTTTTTTTTAACATGTACGCTGGCAAAAGCTAATTTTTCTTCACAGGAGCGTTGGAGGTGCTATTTTTTCTCTTTGGTGATTAATGCATCTGGCTCCAAATCTTTGCCTATTTAATGATGCTTCTTTTCTCTTGCAAAAGACAATTTTTTTTTACACAACAAGCTTCATCAATTCTCTCAAGTATTATTCAAAATTCTCAGTCTCTGCTCATATTTTCATTTTGCTTCTAGACTGAGTTAGAATCTCTTTTAAAGAGCTGTGCTTAATTTTATGCGAATTTAAGTCTGTAATTCACTTGTAAACATTTTCTGCTTGTTGCATCAAGTCTTGGAAGGCGTCCAAGCCAACCTAAGTGGGTCTTAGGTAAATTGAAGCCTTAGGAGGTTCCTAAGCACAAGACTAAGAAGTTCTTAGCCTGGTGGAGCTACTTGAAGGTTTCAAGGAAGCTTTGGAAGATGTTCTTCATCACCAGAATCAAATTGGGGTAGAATTCAAGAGTTTGGTACACTCTTGGAAGGATTAGGATTGAGTGAGGTTCACTTGTATAATCCTTTGTTTTTCTAACAATTTGATTAATAGCAAATCTCCCAATCTCTGAAGGGAGGACTAGACTAGCTCTCAAAATTGAGAGTGAACCAGTATAAAATTTGGTTGTGTGCTGCCTATTTATTTTCTTCTCTGCTTTCTCCAGTTGCATAAATAAATTAATTGAAGACAAGGGTAATTGAATTAAAAATAATAATTAAGTGTTAATAAGTTGTTAAAAGTTCTTAATCTTTCCGTTACTTTTCGTCCCTGAAGGTTGCATTAATTTTTTGCTTTGTTCACTTACTGCTTCGTCAATCTATTCTACATCCTTGCTAATTTTACTCAAGTAAACAGTGCTTTTCCAGAAATTCATCTTTTATTCTTATTCATTTCAATAATATCCGAAAAATTTAATATTGTTGCTACAATTTACTATTCACCCCCCTCTACTAAATTGTTAGGCCGCTTGTTGGTTTCCAACAAGTGGTATCAGAGCTCGGTCGAAAGATCGAGCTTAAAAGCTTTTTCGAAAAAGATCCTAAAAGGAAACCATGGGCTCTAACAATTCTTATGGAGGTGAAGGTTCTTCAATAAATCGTCCTCCACTATTTAATGGTGAAGGATATGCTTTTTGGAAAGTTAAAATGAGAGTATTTATTGAAGCAATTGATATTGATATTTGGGATGCAATTGAAAATGGTCCCTATGTTCCTAAAAAGAAAATTAATGAGGAAGTGGTAACAATTCCTAGAGCAAGTTGGAATGATGATGACAAAAAGAAAGTCTCATATGATTTAAAAGGTAAAAACATCATCATATCTGCCTTGACTCATGATGAATTTTACCGTATCTCTCAATGTAAAACTGCTAAGGAAATGTGGGACACTTTGCAAGTTACACATGAAGGAACTAGCGAAGTAAGACGTGCTAGATTAAATACCTTAACACATGAGTACGAATTGTTTCGCATGTTACCAAATGAATCAATTAGTGACTTGCAAAAGCGGTTCATACATTTAGTTAATCACTTAATTGATTTAGGAAGAACTTTTCGTGATGGTGAAACTATTAACAAAGTTCTGAGATGTCTTGATAGGAAATGGCAACCCAAGGTAACAGCTATCATGGAATCCAAAGACTTGGATAAAATGGATTTAGCTACTTTGTTTGGAAAGCTCCAAGAACATGAAATGGAACTGTCAAGGCTAGGAATGCATGAGGAATCTGATAAGAAGAAAAAGAGTATATCGCTCAAAGCTTCAACAAAGGTCTCTAAAGAAGTGGAAGAATGCTCAACAAACGAAAATTCTGATCATGAACCAAGTGAGGAAGATATGGGTATGTTTGTTAAAAGATTCAATAAATTCCTCAAAGGTAAGAAAGGAGGTTTCACATCAAGAAACAAAGGTAATAAAGTTTTTAAACAAAGAAATATAAGTTCTAAAGATGAATTAAAGTGTCATGAATGTGGTGGAAAAGGTCACATAAAAATGGAATGCCCTACATTCTTGAAAAAGAACGACAAAAAGAACCAAGATACAAAGGGCAAGAAAGCCTACATCACTTGGGATGCACCAAATAATGAAGATGAGTCTTCTTCAAGCAGCTCAGATGATGAAGAAGCAAATTTGTGCTTAATAGGAAGATATGATGAAGAAGCATCGTCTAGCCATAGCATCAAAGAGCAAGGAGATGAGGTAACTTCTGACACCGAATCCGATACTGAATCTGAATCTTTAAATTATGAAGAATTATACAATGAATATATTGAAATGCATAATGAATTTAAGAAACTTGCTAAGTTATATGTTGAAAGAAAGAAAACAATTTTTAAATACAAAGAGCAAGTTCTAAATTTAGAAAAATGCATTGAAGTGATGAAAAATGAAAATAAAATCTTGGAACAAACCATTGACACTTTAAAGATTCAAGAAATCCCTGCTTGTGAAAGTTGCAAAAGTCAAGAAAAAGAAATTTTTAATTTAAAGAAGACTATTGCAGCATTCTCAAGAGGAGATAAATTGCTAAATCAATTACTTGTCAATCAAAGAGACAATTCAAACAAAGCTGGACTAGGCTATGTGAATGCCAAAAAGAAACATTTTAGAAAAGTTGGCTCATTTTCAAAAGTTAATAATTCTGAAAGGCCAACTTGCTTTTATCGTGGTATTCATGGACACACCTTAAATAAATGCAACATTAAACATCATGGTATGCCTAGTGATAAATTTATTTGGATTGTTAAGGGAGAAGATCCCTATGCTAACATGAAGGGACCCAAAACCATTTGGGTACCCAAAATGAACAAGTAATCATTATTTTGTAGATGTGCCTTCGAACAAAGAAAGATCTATGGTATTTGGACAGCGGATGCTCAAGGCACATGACTGGAGATAAGCGGAATTTCATTGAGCTTACTCCAAAAGAAAAAGGATATGTTACATATGGAGACAATAACAAAGGTAAAATATTGGGTAAAGGTAAGATAGGTAATGCTTCAAACTTGGTTATCGATAATGTTTTCTATGTTCAAGGATTAGAACATAATCTTTTGAGCATTAGTCAGTTATGTGACATCGATAATCATGTGTTATTTACTTCCTCTCACTGTTTTATTAAAAGTAACAAAGATAACTCTATCAAATTTGTTGGTAAAAGGTCAAACAATACCTATTTGGTTGATTTAAATGAAATCACTTCTTTGGTATCTACTTGTTTAGTTAGCAAAGAAAATGATATCTGGTTATGGCATCGAAGGACAGCTCATATAAATGTAAATCAATTAAAGAGATTGCAATCTAAAGACCTGGTAGTTGGTTTACCAAAGCTAAAATTTGATATCAAAGGTGTTTGCACTCCTTGTAAAAAGTGTAAACAAACTAAAAATAATTTTCCATCTAAAAATATGGTATCCACAACAAGACCATTGGAAATACTCCATATGGACTTGTTTGGTCCTTCTCAAGTTAAAAGCTTTGGTGGTAACTACTATGCCTTAGTGATTGTTGATGACTTTTCTAGATTTACATGGACTTTATTTTTAGCCTTAAAATGTGATGCTTATGAAAGTTTTAAACATCATGTTAAAAGAATCCAAAACCAAGTCAACCAAAAAGTTATTGCTATCCGAACGGACCATGGTGGTGAGTTCGAAAACTACAAATTTGATAAGTTTTGTGAAAAATATGGTATTGAACATCAATTTTCTGCTCCAAGAACTCCTGAACAAAATGGAGTTGTGGAACGGAAAAATAGAGTACTTGAGGAACTTGCAAGAACTATGTTAAATGATTCTCAAGTACCACATTATTTTTGGGCTGATGCTGTCAATACTGCTATGTTATGAATAGAATTTTAATTAGACCAATGTTAAAGAAAACTCCCTATGACCTTTACAAAGGAAGAAAACCAAATATATCTCATTTTCATGTATTTGGATGCAAAGTATTTATTTTGAATAATGGAAAAGAAAATCTTGGAAAATTTGATTCCAAATCTGATGAAGGTATATTTTTAGGCTATTCTTCTCATAGTAAAGCTTTTAGAGTTTTTAATAAAAGAACTTCAACTATAGAGGAATCAATTCATGTTGTATTTGATGAATCTCCGAAAGGAGATACTTTGAGTCTTGATGACAAGGCTGGAAATTTTGAGCACTTAATTGAAAAGTACAGCCAGGAAGATCAAATTAATGATGATAAGGAAGAAGCTAAAGAAGAACTTCCTCCTGCATGGAAAACACACAGGAATCATCCAATTGAAAATGTCATAGGTGACATCTCACAGGGAGTATTAACACGCCGTACTATTCAAAATATTTGTCATTTTGTTTCATTTGTTTCTCAAATTGAACCTGATTCTGTTAAGAAAGCAATTGAGGATGAACATTGGGTTATGGCAATGCAAGAAGAACTAAATCAGTTTATTAGAAATGATGTTTTGGATTTAGTTCCTAAACCCAATGATCATACTATAATTGGTACAAAATGGGTTTTTAGAAACAAACTTGATGAATCAGGAGCAATCATAAGAAACAAAGCGAGACTTGTTGCTCAAGGATACAACCAAGAGGAAGGTATTGATTATGATGAAACCTATGCTCCGGTTGCACGCCTTGAAGCAATCCGAATTTTACTTGCTTTTGCATCAATAATGAAATTCACACTATTTCAAATGGATGTTAAAAGTGCCTTCTTGAATGGTTTTATAAATGAGGAAGTATATGTCAAACAACCTCCCGGGTTTGAAAATCATGAATTTCCAAATCATGTTTATAAACTCAAAAAGGCTCTTTATGGTTTGAAGCAAGCTCCTAGAGCTTGGTATGAACGATTGAGTTCTTTTCTTTTAGAACAAGGATTTGATAGAGGGAAGGTTGATACAACTTTGTTTATTTATAAAGCCAAAAAGGATATGTTATTAGTACAAGTGTATGTTGATGATATTATATTTGGTGCTATTGATATGTCTCTGTGTAGAAAGTTTTCAGACTTAATGAAAGGAGAATTCGAAATGTCAATGATGGGAGAACTCACATTCTTCCTAGGACTATTTAATGATGCTTCTTTTCTCTTGCAAAAGACAATTTTTTTTTACACAACAAGCTTCATCAATTCTCTCAAGTATTATTCAAAATTCTCAGTCTCTGCTCATATTTTCATTTTGCTTCTAGACTGAGTTAGAATCTCTTTTAAAGAGCTGTGCTTAATTTTATGCGAATTTAAGTCTGTAATTCGCTTGTAAACATTTTCTGCTTGTTGCATCAAGTCTTGGAAGGCGTCCAAGCCAACCTAAGTGGGTCTTAGGTAAATTGAAGCCTTAGGAGGTTCCTAAGCACAAGACTAAGAAGTTCTTAGCCTGGTGGAGCTACTTGAAGGTTTCAAGGAAGTTTTGGAAGAGGTTCTTCATCACCAGAATCAAATTGGGGTAGAATTCAAGAGTTTGGTACACTCTTGGAAGGATTAGGATTGAGTGAGGTTCACTTGTATAATCCTTTGTTTTTCTAACAATTTGATTAATAGCAAATCTCCCAATCTCTGAAGGGAGGACTGGACTAGCTCTCAAAATTGAGAGTGAACCAGTATAAAATTTGGTCGTGTGCTGCCTATTTATTTTCTTCTCTGCTTTCTCCAGTTGCATAAATAAATTAAGACAAGGGTAATTGAATTAAAAATAATAATTAAGTGTTAATAAGTTGTTAAAAGTTCTTAATCTTTCCGTTACTTTTCGTCCCTGAAGGTTGCATTAATTTTTTGCTTTGTTCACTTACTGCTTCGTCAATCTATTCTACATCCTTGCTAATTTTACTCAAGTAAACAGTGCTTTTCCAGAAATTCATCTTTTATTCTTATTCATTTCAATAATATCCGAAAAATTTAATATTGTTGCTACAATTTACTATTCACCCCCCTCTACTAAATTGTTAGGCCGCTTGTTGGTTTCCAACACTTTACCCTTCTGAACGGGTTTCTTTCCCTTGACTGGTTGCGCCTGAGTCGTATTAACTTCTTGTTTCACATTCTTCTTTGGGCATTGATAATAGAAGTGACCAGGTTGTCCACAAGTAAAGCAAACTCTAGGTTTTGAGTCTTGATTCTTAAACCAGCATTCACCAAGATGACGCTTTCCGCAATGAGTGCATGAAGGATAACTAGGAAAAACAGCTCCTGTGGGACCAGATTTGGATTGTTGAGGGCCTCTGTTGCCACTAACAGAATAGGGACCAGATTTATGCATAGGTGCTTTACCCTTGATCGGGCCTCCAGACTTCTGCACAGCTTTCCCCCGATCAGTCGCTTGCGCATTCTGCAAGCTCTTTTTATACGCACTAGTCATATTAATCAGTTGAGACAAACTGGCGATATTCTGATATTCAAACAGCACCTTGATCTCAGAGCGTAAACCACTTTCAAATTTGATACATTTTGCCCTCTCCTCAACATCTCTGTAACCAAGTGAATAGCGCATCAACTCCCGGAACTTCGCAGCATATTCTCCAACATTCATGTTGCCCTGAACAAGATTCAGAAATTGCAGCTCTTTCTCTCTGCGTTCATTCTCTGGGAAATACTTGCCCAAGAAAGTAGTGCGGAAAAGCTCCCAAGTGATTTCCCGATTTGCCGCTTCAAGATCGTGACGTTCCTGCTGCCACCAATATTGGGCCTCACCGATCAGCATGAATTCAGCAAGACGAACCCGTTGATCTTGTGGAGGCTGAAGAGAAGCAAATATTTTCTCAATATCCTGGAGCCAATCTTGGGCTCCATCAGGATTGTGTCCCCCTTCAAACCTCAGAGGATCCTGCTTCTTAAACCTTGAAAGCCAATCAATAGCAGGAGGGGCGGGTTGGGGTGGTTGCATAGCAGCAACAGCAGCAGTGACAGCGTTTGCAATATTCTGAGCCTGATTCTGGTTGGCTTGAACCAGATTCTCTAGAATAGCTGTAAGGCGATCATTCTCGTTTTGTCGACGAGCCATGAAGGGTATCTACCTTGTTGAAGATCACAACTAAATTAGTATGCTAAGAAGAATTTAAAGAAGAAAGACTTAAAGGAAATTATTTAAGAATTACTAAAGATGAACCTAAACATTGACATTTGAACAATTTCTCGCTTGATGAGAAATCAAGGAGTAATGAAACTCCATAGCCGAGGACAAAACTGCTCTGATACCATAAATGTGACACCCTAAGTTTTATTATATAATTAAACAAAGATTTTATGAGTTTTCTTTGCTTAATTAATTTCTAACTCCATTATCAGAGTGGGGAAGCCTAAATTCACTATTAAAATAGTGGTCTAGAATTTTTCTTTTCCTAATTTTTACAAACAAAGGGGTTCACATGTGGAATTACTTAATTACCCTTATTTAGAAAATATATTTAGTGGTATTTAGTTATAGAAAATTTTTAGGAAAAATCCGACAGAGTCTCCTCTGTTTATCGGATATTTTCCATATTTCTTGAAAACCTGCTACCTGCGTGAAAGTTAAAAATACATTTTCCAGTTCAGTTCCTTTTACTTATGTACAGTGCTAGGGTGTTTCCCCAGCTCATTCTATAGCCCCGCACTCATTTAGTTTTGCAAAATTACATAGGTATTATTTACAACAAAAATATGCACGGAACGTCCCCGTCATAACGGAGGAAATCCGGCCCAAAGGTGCTCACACATTGCACCACAAAAATATACTAAGTCATAAGGAAAGTTTAAACTAAGTTTTTTTTTTTATATGCAATCTCAAAATAACTAAGTCCAAAACTAGTAAAATAAAAGTATGAACCACTACTCTCCCTAGTTGGGAGAGTGATCCTGCTCGGCTGGGACCTCGGAATCTAACTCTGAACCTGAAAAATGGGCGTAAGGGGTGAGAAATCCACGAACCCAGAAATGTCATTTTAAAGAGGCATAAGAACAACTAAGGCATGCAACAATCAATTCACACACATACATAAATCATGCTTCATTGCATACCTTATTGGTTCGAAATTAAATCATATATCAATGATAATCACTCTTGGTTTTTCTTCAACTTTAAACACGACTTTTACTTTCACAAGCTTTTAACTTTTGTATCTGAACTTTGCTTGCATTATGAATTCCATTAGGTATTCTTGCTGCACAATTGGTTAGGATGGTATCTTCACCCAATAGGACTTCTCCTCACTCAGGACTTCTTGACCCATAAGACCTTTCCCTCGTTAGGGCCTTTTCTTTATTTTCTTTTCTTCACTCTCTTTCATATATTCTCATTTATTCATATTTCATGTTTATATTTGGTAATGCAGCTATTAATCATCGCGTAGGATCCACGTAACCTAACGAGCCTTTGATCTTATGGGGATTTTTCCTGAGCGAGCTTTGTACCTATTGGGGCTAATTCGGGCCTACTTTGCTAGTAGGACCCTGTCCTAACCGTGTGCACCTAATGGGTGTGGATCCCAAAACGCGATTAATAGCTGCAGACCTTTTACTCTTCTTTACTTTGCATTACAATTCCATTTCATTAATCACACTTATACATAATTTGCAACATAGCATTTCTTATTTGCAATTAATATTAACTATACAAAACACCTCATTTCAAACTTGAAATTGCAAAATTAAGTGTTCCCTAACATAAACAAATCCTTGCTCCCTATTATCATAAATTCCCCATTTAACTCAATACTTACCATATTCACAAAATCATCAAATAATTGCCAAATAAGCAACCAAGACATAACAAATCACCAATTCAATTATTAATCATATTTATTTCAAGTGTCAAGTAGGATCAAGCAAATTCATGAACATTAACACATATCAAGAGGGAGAAAAATCATATTATCTAACCCTAAACTTAATCATAATTATACACACCCAAAATTCAACTCCCAAGCCCATGAATCAACCCCCTTACCTTGATTTTGAAGATTAGAAATAGAAAATACCAATTTGAGCTAATACCCTCTTGCTGGATGAGAGAGAAAAACGTGGAGAGAGGGAGAGAGAGAGTTTCCAATCCTTGAACTTGAGAGATTGATAGAAGATTAAAGGTTTGTGGGTGATGGGGATTGATTTTTAGTGATTATTCATGGTTTGAAGTGATGGTTTGAAGGTGAAATCATGGAGAGAAGGGAGAGAAGTTCGGCCCCTAGTAGAGAGAGAAAGCCATGGAAGAAAATGTGGGAAGAAGAAGGCCAAAACGCTGTTTTCTGGGCTGAAAAACTCGACTTAATCGATTAATACTCGATTAATGTGTCCAATATCTTACTTATCTACTCTCTAAAACTCGGGTTAATCGATTAACCACTGCTAATTGCCTTTTCTATTTTTCTTCTATTTTCATCGTGTTTTCAAATCACCATAACTTCTTCGTTAACCGTCGGATCTTGCTCAAATTTTAAAGCAAGGTTCCTAAAAATCCATACTCCATATCCAACGGTGGAAGTCTTGATTGGAGTTGTAATTATTTAATTACAATTTTCCAAACTAGGGTTGTTGGAAAGGTGATTTAACTTAGCTAAAATTGCACTTTTTAACCCGATTCAATTCCGATTTCGATTCTCCCCTTTCTAACTCCTTTCTAACACCTCACCTACTCGTTGGATTAATTATCTTAATTTTTCTTAATTACTCTAATATATTTTTATAACAATTAATTAAATAAATTAACTGGAAATTAAATTGAGGACGTTACATGGTTCAAGAAATTGTTTGGGGAGACACAAGTTCCAAAGAGGTTCTTTGGAGGGACGAGTCTAAGGGAAAAGTTTTCTCTTACACATTGCTTGTACTTACAATTCTTGTTCATAGTGAAGCAAATCTCCTATCTCAGAGAGGGAGGACTGGATGTAGCATTAGTGTTCGTTAACACACTAATGTGAACCAGGATAAAATCCTTGTGTTCGCTTCTCTTTCATTATCTCTTTACAATTCCGCGCGCTTAATTTTCATATTTTCAAGTGTATGCGTTTTATATGTTTTTACTCTGATTGCTTTAAAGGCCTTAGTAAGCGATAATTTTTAACTTGTGAAGATTCGTACTCTTCGCCTATTCACCCCCCTCTAGGGATTCGTACTACCCGCTTGTTTTCCAACAAGGTTAAGTAGGGCTTAAAAGACGACAGCGTTTTAACAACAAAACACATAAGTGAGGCTGAAAAAATGACGCTGTTTTCGGTTTCTGATTTTTATTTCTCAGTACCATAAGTAACGAAGACGTTTCACTAAAGGACATACTTGCAAAAGTTTTGGAATTTGGAACAGAAGGTCATCCTATATGATCTCAGCCCTTCGAGCCATATAAGCTAAAATCAACGGCAATAGGCTACCCATGCACTGATGCATGGTTTCTTTTTCCATGAGATTTTAATTGTGCTTTTTTTCTTGTTGTTATACAGTACTTGTTAATAATTACCAGTGTTATCAAACCTGGACGGAACCGGCCGGTCGAACCGCCACTCGGTAATGTTTCCGGTTTTTAATTCTCCCGAAACCGTTTCTGCACTGGAGCCGCAAAAACCGCTGGGCAGGATCTTCGAACCGGGTTGAACCGGTTAAATCGCTAAAACCGGACCTGGTTCAACCAACACATATATTTTTTTAAAAAAAGAAAATCCCAGAAACTAAAACGAAAAGGCAAAGTGAACAAACAAACTACACTCCTACAGAGTACACGAAGAAAAGAAAAGAAAGAGAGGAGAGTAGAAAACCGTATGAATCAGAATCACCCACCCTGTACACCATTGTTGATACCCAAAAATAAGTGGTCCACTAACAAGGCCCAAAATATAAAGCCCAGATCCACCATGAGGCCAAGGAACTGTCAAAAGCCGGGAGGAAGCACGAACGGGTACCTGCAGTGCGAAGGCGCCCTCCACTGCACGCCTTCCCAAAGAAAAGGACACGAAGTGCTTTGCCGACGCAACCAGAAGGAAAGAAGGAGAAATAACTGGCGACGCCGTAGAAACCGCTAAGACTCAAGAAGAGTGGCCATAGATAAGAGAAGGCGCCAGAAACGCCAAAGTTACGGGTAAAGGCGTAACCAGCCCAGGGCGTGCGCTTATGTCCAAGCGAAATAGCCAGCTGTCCGAAGGAATCTTTGCTTACTTCATGCGGCCCTTCCCAAGGCAAAGCCCAAGATGGAAAGACTTGCACCACTCTCCTTCTGCAACCATTGAATGACGAAGCCAAGAAGAGAAAACAAACAAAAAAGACCTGATAAAGAAGGAATCTGCGGCTGCAAAAGGGGAAAAGTGCCAGGAACCAAAGGGTAAAGGAAGAAGAAGCAACGACCAGCGGGCAAAGGGACACATTATAAAAGGAGGAAGAAAAGAGGAAAAGGAAAGGGGGGAGAGACACAAAAAACAACACAAAGAGAGGGGGAAGTGATCAACTCCAAGAAATAACAGAACGGCCGGAAGTATACAAAGTCCCCCGAAGGCCCAGAAATAAACTCGAAGGAAATATGAGTAAAAAGAATACTCTAGAGAGCGCACCCTCCCAGCCAGTGTCTCAGCACCAACGATATCCCAAAGGTGAACATAAGTTGTCCCCTTCAGCAACTCAAAGGAGAGACACAAGAGAAAGAGAAGAGTACCAAAGAGTGAGGGAGCCCTGAAGGCGAACAATGTAGTGCACGCCTCTCATCCTTCATAAGCCAATCTGAGGTAGCTGAATCAAATGAAGGAAGGCGAGCGATTCAATCAACTCCCTGGAATATCAAACACAGAGAAAGAACGCCGAGCCCACTCCCCAAAATGAGGAGAAGGAGCACCCGGAGAAACAAGTAGTAAGAAAGCGAATGAGAGAAGGGACGGGAGCCAAAAGCGCACAGTACAACAGTAGAAAAACAATAACGCCCACTCATTCAATATTATCTGAAATATTTACATACTTGTAATGGGAGTTACCACAAAACCGGGTTAAGTAAAGGCGCATTCCCCCCTTCTTCTTGTTGTAGAAATAATATCGCATTTCCACTTTATCGGAACCAAACTTCATTAAGCTTACGAACCCTTAATAATCTCTTAACAATCATATCTTTTTAAACAAAAAGATCCGAAACAATTTGGCGACTCCGCTGGGGAAGTTATGGTTCCAGAAGATGAAGAGAAATGTTTTGGAAACACCGGCGAAAAAATAACTCCTAAAGGCGCTCCATCGGCATCGACTGTCTTTGGCTAAGGAGGCATTATGATAGGGAAGCCCTCCCTCAGCTCAAAATGATCTTCTTGGGAAAGCGGTCTGTTACACAGGGGGCAACGCCCCAGAAGGCGTTCCCACGGAAAGCGGCCAAGCGGTCACGCAACAAAAGAGGGAACCCAAGAACGAAGGCGCAGCCAGAAAGTCTGCGCGGAGAAACGCTTCATATAAGTTAAGTACACACAGTCCTTGACTCAGTCTAATATATCATTCATATGCTAGTAAGGCTTTCCATGATTAGATTATAATATGAATCGTGATGAAATGAAAGATGTATTGTGTCCAATCACATATCAATTATTTTACGTGAAACTGAAGGGAATAGTCCCAGTATGCGTATACTGTTTATCTTGCTAGCTTCTGAATGCATCTATGACAACCTTGGTATGATCGCTCTCATATGATAACATGGTTTCATTTACGACTTTATGGTGAAAACAATAATTTATTTTTACTTTGTCTAGAATAGCACTGTCGTAACATGATATGATATGAAGATTGTTTGATTTTTAGACCCTGTGTTTGTCATGTCCAAGAATCGTATATGTTCATATTCATGAATGATGTCGCTCTGATACGTATTGAATATTTGATTAGAGAAGCAATATAACTTTGTACACATGAACATTTGCTGAAGAACTAGAATCAGTATATCATACCGGTCATTTATGTCATAACCCTATCAACTGTTCTTTGCTCAACCATTACATGATGTGAATAAAAATGTTTCTCATGATTCTAGCATGCAAATACAATGTTTAATGTTATAAACTGTATGATTTAGGTGTTGAGAGGGCATGCTTAAGAAAGGCGTTACATGAAAACATGAGCTTGCCAATGTTACATGATGATACATAATTAATCTTATACATAATTTACATGATATAACTAATAAAACGGACATGTGTAGCATGAAATTATCCGGAAAATGAAAGTTGTTTATGTAGGAACAAGAATTAATCACTTCCTAAGATTTGAGAAGTCATTAGTACGCCCTCGGGTCACGACCCATTATGTTTTGCTAAGATGCTCAACGCCGTGGGAGGATCGCTTCCTCCGCCCGGGACAATAAACACCTGACATATCTACAACAGAAGAGCGCTTCGCATCTCACCCAGTAAAAGAGAAGGTAAGTCGATCAAAGTGAAGTATCAGAAAGCGAGTGATGAAACAAGAGCAAAGTATCAAGAAAAGAACATGACACACAAGTAGAAAAGATCGGTGAAAACCAAGCAAACAAAATTAAACAAAGGAGAATGATGAAATCATATCAGAAGGCGAATCCTGAAGTCGACAGTAAGAAATTCAGAACCAAAAAGCAAACGTAGAGTCATAGTGGAAGGGTGGCGCATGTCCACCTTGCAAGCAGAAGTAATCATGCATTCAGCATGAACTGATTAGAAAAGATACGCTACATAGAATGACAAGTGAAGGCGAGAAAAGTGAAGTTGAATCAAAAAGCCAAGCAAAACTGGAAAGATGAAGCCCAAGACGCATCATAAAAGAAACGGTGTCGAAGCCAGAAATCCTGGAGAAAATGCAAACAAAAAGTTGCAAATGACAAATCAAAAATTTTGAAGAGCAAAGTTATATCAGAAGCCGAAGGCAAAAGCTGACAATGAATAGATGAAGGTGACTTCAAACCAAAAGCGTGCAAGAGAAGTAATCGAAGAGCGAGAGCAAGCACATGTGCAAAAGCTGACACAACTAAACCCAAGAGTAAATAAGGATGAAGCGGAAGATATTTCCATGTAAAACAACTAGCCAGAAGTCAAAGGCGAACCTTGAAGGCGGCTGTGATCACAAAGGCGTACAACTGCAAGGCGTACATAAAAAGGCGTACATGCAACATGAAGGGTGAATGCGAGCTTTCTAACGACCAGTACAAATGTAAGATCCGGGAAAGTATGTTATTCGACGACATATTTAAGCACTGAAACATAGAATCTAATGCAAAAGCAAGATGAAAGACGAAGGCGGGCCAAAAAGCATGCGAGTGAGTGAGGTAGAAACTGCTCAGAAACAAAGGCGAACTCAGTTTACTTGATGATCTAACAACAACCAAGTTAAAATCAAGAATTCATCCCAGTCCGCTCTCATAAGCAAGCCAAGGCATCCTGACACAAGTGAAATGAAGAAGTCTATAGTGATAACAAGCCCCTGAAGCAAGGCGCATCTGAGCTTATCCATACATCAAAGCAGATTGTGCAAAGCAAGCATGGGCACAAAGTCAAGAAGCCAGAACAATCCGGAAACACAAGTGTTTACAGATTGATAAACAGAAAGAAAAGTAGCACCGACAACAAGAGGTGTTACGAAGCATGAGCAATCAAGCAATCAATCAGAAGCAAGGCAGCGCCTATGACAAGAGGTGCTGATAGCAAAGCCTAAAGCGGCACTAATAACATGAGGTGTCCCCAGAAAGGGTACAAATGATACTGACGACATGAGGTATCGTTGTAGCAAATACTCTCAAACAGGATCAACAATGCCAGAACGCGAGGTTCAACACTTCAAAAAAAAAAGCAAAAGAAAAGAAAAAAGAAGAGAAGAAGAAAAAGAAAAGAAAAGAAAAGCAGTGTTGGACCGTACCGCGGGCACAAGACGCCTTATCGCGGCACCCGGATAGACCTCTCTGAAAACAAATTTCCGGGATCAAACGCGGGCGAAGTACGCCATATCGCGAGGCCAGAAAAGTTCCCAGGAAACAAGGGCGCTAGTCTTAAACGCGGACGGAAAAATCTGTAGAAAAAGAGGTTGGCTAACGTAAGATCCAGGGCGATCCGTCAGTTTTTAAATCAGAAAAAGCCCAAAGCGGCAAAACCTGTAGAACGTGCCCAACGTGCACCTTGAAGAAAATTTTGGCACCGATGACATGAGGGGCCATTGTTCAAAAAAGAAGAGAAAATGTGCCCAATGTGCACCCTGAAAGAAAAAGAAAGAAAGTGCCCAACGAGCACCCTTGAGAAAAAGAAAGGCGTGCCCAATGTGCACCCTCAAGAAAAGAAAAAGAAAGAAAGTGCCCAACGAGCACCCTGAAAGTAAAAGAAAGGTTTGCCCAATGTGCACCCTTAAGAAAAAGAAAAAAGAAAAATGTGCCCCATGCGCACCCTTGAGAAAAAGAAAGGCGTGCCCAATGTGCACCCTCAAGAAAAGAAAAAGAAAGAAAGTGCCCAACGAGCACCCTGAAAGAAAAGGAAAGGCGTGCCCAACATGCACCCTCAGGAAAAAGAAAAATGTGCCCCATGCGCACCCTTGAGAAAAAGAAAGGCGTGCTCAATGTGCACCCTTAAGAAAAAGAAAAAGAAAGAAAGTGCCCAACGAGCTCCCTTGAGAAAAAGAAAGGCGTGCCCAATGTGCACCCTAAAGAAAGGAAAATGTGCACATGTCCATGCACGAAAGAAAAAGAGAAAGCATGAAGTGATAACGTTTTGCAAGCACCAGACAAAGGTATACATATGTGAAGCACTTAAAGAAGCATTGAGGCCCACACAACCTGTATCACAACACCCAATACTAATGAAAGATAAGAAATGTCAAGAAGTTGAAGACATCAATTCATACAAGGAGTCAAGATCCGGCGGCAAAGTTAGTAGCAATAAAGTAACAAAGTCAAATTCGGTCAAAGGCATACAAAACATGAAGCTAAAAGCGGTAACCCAAATAGCAGATGACAAGAGTAGCAGCATATGCAGTGAAAATAACGCCTACATGCGGAAGAGGGAATTCAAAGAGGTATCCCTGCAAGCCTCCTCATAGGCGTGCTTCCGGGCAGCAAGATCATCAATCTCCGCATCAAGTTGCTCCAACTCTGAAGTTGTTCGATCAAGCTGAGAAGAAAGTTCTTGGATACGAGACACCAATGGAGCAGGAACGCTCAGCTTCAACCAAGTCAGCATTGTCAAACGGGGGGCGCAAGCTCTCAAAACCAGCAATGGCATTCTCAAGCCAAGCACCAGAATAATGCTGAAACTTGAGGGAATACAAGCAGTCCAAAATTTCGGCTTTGTCTTCCCATGACAAGGCATCTACATCAGTTGAACGAACCAGCAACAACATCTCCAACAAAGTGCGTGAAGCAGACTCCCTGAAAAGGCGGGGAAGCGAGGCACGAGGTGGTATCAAGGTAGGATGAGCAAGGAGAAACGAATCAACCAAGGACTGATCTTCCACATCCAGCGAACCGCGGGACCTAGCAGAAAGTGCAACTGCAAAACAAAAAATAAATACACAACAGCATGCACAAAGACAGTAAGGCTAGTAAAGAAATGTAAGGAGCCTTATTTAGACCACGTGGAGAGATACTCACAAATCGAGGAAGACCCTGGAGAAGCAGAAACCTGACCCACCCTTGCTGAAGGAGTCTGGAAATGAAGAACCTCACGCATGGAACGCCCATTGAAAGGGGTGGGGATACTCTCAGGAATCTCAGCTGCACCGGTCGAAGCTAGGCCCTTACCAGCAGAAGGGATAAAAACCGGGGGAACGGAAGGACCTCCAATCAAAGTCTCAGCAGGAATAGTAGCTTGGCTCTTCTTGGGGACAGAAGCATCCTCCTCAACATCCATCTCTGCGAATGCATCTTCAAACCTTTGGGTCTCAACAATGACTTCTTCAATAATATCAGCAGCATTCGAAGGGGCCTCAGAAGGCGCGCCCTTGGAAGTGATGGAGACGCTTTTAAAAACATCAACTGGGGGCATGAAAGAATCAGCATCCCCACCAGCAGAAGGACGAGGGCAGAAATCCATAGGGTCTTCATGATCAGAAACAGGTGGAAATGTTGAAGGACTAAGAGGAACGTGACCACCTCCCGAGACTCGAGGTGAAGGCGGCGAAAGGTGACCACCGGAGCCGCCTACATCAACAAGGAAAAGAAAGGCATTAGTGATGCCATGAAGCCGCCCAAGCAAAACGCATTAGAGATAAAGAAGCCAAAGGAGAAATAAATAATAGAAGAAATGGAGAGCTGCAATGAGAGTTAAACAAGAGAAGGCAAAAAGTGAAACCTGGGGGGTACTCCTCCTCAACATCGCCGCTTTCGGCAGATTCATAGTAAGCTAAAAGAGAGTTGTCCGAACTGATCCCATCAACATCATCTTGAACCAAATCTATATGGGCAGGAGAAGAAGGGGCAATGTGTATGCCAGCAGCCCGCAAACGACTAGAACGGCGGGAGGGTGCAGCTGCAGTTGTCTTTTTCTTTTTCCGGGAGGAAGCAACACTACTACCTTTGGCAGGAGACTTTGAAACAGAGGGACCTTGGGAAGCAGTTTTTCTTTTTCCCCTTTGAGATGCAACAGGGGAAGACGTAACAACCTTGCGTTTTGGAGAATCTTCTTCATCTAAAAGCATAACAGAATAAAGAAAATGAAACCAACGCAGAAAATAAGGAATAACAAGAACAGAAAAGTGGCCGAGATATTTACCTTTGACTTTCCTCATTGAAGTGTAGAAATAGGGGTCATTGTACACTATGGGTAGTAGAGAGGGGGCCGAACGTTGTGGAGAGGCCTCAAAGTCACGTAAATGCTGGAGGATATCTTCATGGGATGTGATCCAACCACGCAAAACACCCCCAACGCGGAAGGGAGAAATGTGAACGCGAGGGATTTCAGAAACATCAGGGGTTGCACCAAAAAGAAACACTTTAACCAAACTTTCCACGGGAGCCTGTTCTATATGGAGAATGCATGGAGCCTGGTCACGTCCAAATTGCCTAGCCACCCGATCGGGACGGTAGGCGCAAGGCCAAAGAGCTCCGCCATGGGCGCTCTTACTGTCCAATGGCACAAAGCCAGGTAGACAGCGGGCGGTCAGAATCAGTTTCCATAAATCAAAGATGCCTTCAAAATGAGCAGCAGAATCATTTCTAGTGGCAAATTCTTCTTCATCATACAGGGGATGTAGAGGGTCACCACCCTCCATGATATTACTCAAATAAGGGCGAAATACGAACTTGTCTTCCAAATCAAGCAAAGAGATCAACGACGCTCTCGGAAAACCTTTTGTCCAACACCAGGAGCGAGGCTCCAAATCAGCAGGACTACCCGAAAGAGGAAGTCTGACGGGGCCATAATCAGGGAAGCGTTCAAACAGAAAATACTAAAGGAAGGTCAGATCAATATAGGAGTTAATTGCAAAGCGTCCGTGAGAAATGCGCATATGTTCAGCCACCTGGTCAAGGCGAGCGTACAGACCGCCCAGATAGAACGAAGCAAGAGGAAAGCGGATGCCTTCCGCCAAAGAACAAGCAAAGAGGAAAACACATGGGCTCACCGATTCCCATGGAGGACCAAGAAATACGTATCTACTAAGCCAGAAAGCAACAAAAGGAGCACGAATAAGGCGCTGATCCTTGACAGGACCAGCCTGAAACTTACCATCATGAAAGTCGCCGAAGAAGTACCTAACCCAACTAGCAAAGGTGTATTTAAGGGAGGAACGCTGACTCGCCCTCTGACTCTTTGGAACCAAGTTCCCAGTGCCCCGTACTCTTTGAGAAGAAGAGCCTCTTGCATAAGAAGCACGCCTCCGTTTGAAAAGATCGCGCGAGTACTTGGCGCTGAGAGCCGAAGCGGCCTTCAACTCCACTGACAGCTCAGAAAGGCGTTCATCAACACCCTCAATATCAAAGCCTTTATCTCCGAAGGAAGGAAGCTTAAGGAGTACAACCACGTCTTCAAGAGTCGGGGTGAACTCCCCCCATGAAGTCAAGAAAGTATGGGTAGAAGCGCACCAGCGTTGCATCAGCACTAACAGATCATCAGGCTTACAATTGGCGCCGAGACAAGGGGACGCCTTAATCGTGGCAGAAACGCCAACCTTTTCCAAAATAGCTACAAAACCAGGATCAGTGGAGAACATATGATCAACCCACTCTTGCCAGCCGTTGGTTCCCCCAACGCGGACATTGAAGTTCAGATCCACCCAAGGGAACTCTGAGCGGCGAAGGCAGGAACGGAGCAATGAGGGGCCTAATGCACACTGATCCTTGAGGTAAGAAGGCGGAGAAATGAGTTCACCAACATCTTCAGGAACTACCGTTGCTCTGGTAGGAGGGTCAGTGAGGAGATCACCCGAATCGGGGCCGAAGGGCAAATCCGCCATCACCCCCGCTGCCCAACGGCGGTGACCTGGTTCGAGAGGATAAGAACAAGGACAAGGAAGTCGTTTTAAGAAACAATAAGAGATGGGGCCGGGAAGCTGAATCTCTTCTTCAGAACTTGAAGAGGCATCTTCGGCTTCGGAGGGAGCAGCAGCTTTGGATCCTGACATGGTAACTGGAAATGCGAAAGAAAGAAAAAGACAACAGAGATCAAGAGTAAGAGAAGAATGAGATGAAGAGCAAGAATGTAATGAGGATGTTGGAAACCAACAAGCGGCTCAATATAGTCTAGAGGGGGGTGAATAGAATATTGAAGCCTTATTACAGATTTTTCGTCCACCTAAGAGAATGATTTTATGAAAATAAAATTTCTTAAAAAATTCAAGTCAGATTACTCGAGTAACTCAAGACTTCACTCGAGTAATACGCAAGCAAAAATAATTTCACTCGAGTATTCAGCAAATCACTCGAGTATTACGAAAGCTATTTTTAAATCACTCGAGTAACAGAAAACCTACTCGAGTATTGTTCATAAACTGAAAGCAGATTACTCGAGTGACAAGAACTTTACTCGAGTAAACTGGGTAAAATTCAATTAAAACTCAGTTTTCAATGGAGTTCTTCAAGAATAACAATGCTATGATGATTCAACAAATTATGAATGATTAATATGAACAACTTTAAGTAATATTAACATGCAATTTTAGATCAATTAAGTAGAATTAAGAAAACCCCAATTCTAACCTAAAAATGCAATTGTTAATGAATTAATGCAATACAAGGAATGAAAATAAAAGAGACACAAGAATTTATCCTGGTTCACTTTCACCCACTTGAAAGCTACTCCAGTCCCCTCTTAAATCAAGAGAGATTCTTCACTAGAAATCTTCAAATGTAGATTTTACAATGTTTTAAGATGCAACTAGATTCTTAGTTCTTCTATCTTAAAACCCAACTCAAAGTGTGTACCAAACACTTTGATCTAATCTACCCCTTTTGAGAATTCTAGATTTCCTTGCTAATTGATTGAAGATGCTTCCAACCAATCCTCTTTTCTTGCTTTGATTTGATCCTCAAAGTCTTCCTTGTGAGATTCTTCGCTTGTGTTGAAACTTCAATGATGCAATCATAAATTGCAAATCTTCAACAACCACTAAGAACAAAAATTATGATCTCAAGAATATTTGAACAATGAGAGAAATAGAGTGAAGAATGAAAAGTTCTTTGTTGAATCTTGATAGCTCTTGAAAAATGTAAAATAGCTCTTGAATTGCTTTTGAAAGTGTATAGAAAATTGTAAGAATGAATGTGTATCCTTTTGTGAAAGAGAAAATTAAGTCCTTTTATAATTTTCCAAACACTGATTGAATTACTCGAGTAAACCATATAACATCACTCGATTAAAACATGTCAGATTAAGTTACTCGAGTGATGTGTAAACCATTACTCGATTAACCTGTCATGACATAAATTACTCGAGTGACCCAATACTCATTACTCGAGTAAACTGATCAGAATCTGAATAAAAACAAGGTTTTTCTAAAAGGATTTTCACAAAACTTTTAATAGAGCTATTTAATCAAGATTTAAAGTATCTTCACTCTTAATCAAACATTATTTAAATATTCTTAAAATCACCTAAGCTACCCACACCAATGAGATGCATTGCATAAAAAATAAAGATTACATTGAAATAGAATTAATAAAAATCCTAATTCTAATCTTCATGTGGTGTAGCTTGCTTGTTGCCAATGTTGTTGCTTGGAGAGAGATTGTTAGCATCAAAACATGAGAATCCTACAAACTCCCCCTTTTTGATGATGACAAACCTCCTTTTCAATTAAGTACTAAGTTTTAACATACTCCCCCTAAATGTAAAACACCTAGGAAAAATATAATAAAACTTAACCTACAAGAACAACATCAACAAAATATTCTCCCCCTTTGGCATCATTAAAAAGATAAGAAAGTTGAGAAAAGTCCTTTGCCAAAAGTTGAAGGTAAGTAGTTCACAATGGTATAAAAAAATATAACAATAAAGACAATACCAAAATAAACCACAATAGTGCCACAACGAATATAAACGCACAACGAATATAGCACCATAATCCATAATATCAGAGTATCATACTATGCAGCAAATCATAGTGTAAAGCAAAAATACATCAACCATAGCAAATAATCAAACGAAACTAACCAAACTAGACCATACACAAGGTCCGAAAACATAGTAGCAACAGAGTCATAAACATGAAACAAAAACATAAACATAACATAGTCAGAAATATGCATATGAAACATGAAACAGAAATCAACATCAAACATCATCAGCATCCACAGGTCTAGGAATCAGGTGGAGGAGGAGGTAAATGGTGAGAAAAGAGGCCAGACATATAATCCATTAAACGATGCTCCATGGCAATATTCTTCACATCCTGTCTCATCTCCAACTGAGTGAATTGAGCAATGATGTGTTCAACCAATGACTCATGAGCAGCCTGTGCATCAAATGGAGTACCAAGATTGTCCAAATTGATATAGTCCTCAACACGATCAGTATTCATCGGATCAGTAGAAGAAGGAGGAGCAGAAGAAGATGCACCAGCCCTATCACCAAGTAAAGTCCTTTTCCTAGAACCCGAAGCTCTTGCAGCCTTTGCAGCTTCGGCTATTTCCTTAATCTGTGATTTCCATAACCAAGTGCGACCTTCCCTATGCCAAGCAATTTTCATATAACTAATGTGCGAATCATTAAGACACCAGTTATTTTTCTTTTCCGTCACAGCTGGCTCATCATCAGGGATTGGAACACGGTAATACCTCATGATTTTGGTGACATGCATAGGATATGGCAAGAATTGGGTAGGAGGAGATTGAGCAGCAGCTTCCATACGAGCTAAAAACATTTTATTCCAATTCATCTCATATCTCTTTTTGATCCCATGAAACAAAATAAGATCATCATCTCCCAATTGTGCATAATTTTGATTACATTTCGGAATCAAACAATAAGAAACAATGTACATGAGCACTCTATCCACAGCATGCAAAGGTGATACAGTTCTAGTAGACCTATCACTCCAAGATTCACCAGTACGCAACAAATCAGTATAAATCTTATTAGTATCCACATCCAAATCCAGACAGTCATCATCACCAATAAAAGTTCCCTTGTTTTCTAAACCAAACAACATTGTCAAATCTTCAGGCTTTATAACAAAATGATGTCCTCTAACCATTGTTTGATACTCACCATCTAGCTTAGTAAAATTCTGATAAAATTGTCTGACAAGCCTAGGGTAATAATGAGTCTCAAATTCTAAAAACCTCT
This sequence comes from Crotalaria pallida, assembly GCA_037953625.1. Classification (NCBI taxonomy): domain Eukaryota; kingdom Viridiplantae; phylum Streptophyta; class Magnoliopsida; order Fabales; family Fabaceae; genus Crotalaria; species Crotalaria pallida. The sequence goes on from CM075653.1 coordinate 90,630,505, forward strand.
TCAAATTCTGAAATTCTAAATCCTCTACAAATGGAAATTGCTCCTTATGCAACCAAGCAAACTTAACATACCGTGTAAGACCAAAAGAGCGATTGATAAATGTCGGTTTCCGCAAGTCTCGGTTGATTCCAGAAAACCAGGGGTCGTTACGGCCTGCTCCTTGCTTTGCTTTCTTTCGAGGAGGTTGAGATTGTGAGGAAGAAGCCATTGATTCAGAAAGTTCAGATTCGGTTTTGGGGTTAGGGTTTTGGATTGGGAATTTTCGGATTTTGGATATAATTGGTGAAATTGATGAATGAAATGAGTAGAAATGATGATATAATGATGAAATATGGAAGAAATTTGTATGATTTGTTAAGTTTTGTGACTGAAAATGATGATTTGATGAAGAACCATATGAGAGAGAAGAGAGAAAGACGAACAAGAGAGAGAAAGAAACATGAAAAATGATGCAGTTTTCAACAGTTCAGTTTTTAAAATCACGTAAGTTACTCGAGTGATGTTCATGCGTTACTCGAGTGATTCGAGCAGTAATCGAGTGAAAAGAAATGTTACTCGAGTATGCCGAAGATTAAAAAAAAATTTACTCGAGTGATGGATGAACTAATCGAGTGATACGAAAGTCATTTTAAAATTAATCGAGTGACAAACAGAATTACTCGAGTAATACGAAAGAGATTTTAAAATTACTCGAGTGAAATATCTGTTACTCGAGTGAAGTGTCCAGAATTTTAAAAATTTCAAATTTTTCATGCAAAAACATTTTTCATGCACAACCACATAGAAACACTTAGCATTTAGCAAGTAACACACATACAAATAAAGCAATTAACATATTATAGAAAACATACACACATAACTACATATCACAAAAAATAAGAAACACTTTAATAAGATACAACAACTCAAAATACAAATCACATTGAAATAGGCTTGAAGGTGATTTCGAAAAGCATCAAATATAATTAGCTAATAGTTGATTCATCAAAAATACCAAGTTCTCTTCGAATTTTATAAAATGTGTCCCTTGGTAATGGTTTTGTAAAGATATCAGCTAATTGATCCGAAGTTTGAACAAACTCAATAACACAATCACCTTTTTGAACATGATCTCTCAAAAAGTGATGCCTAATTTCAATATGCTTTGTCCTTGAGTGTAATACTGGATTTTTAGTCAAATTAATTGCCGAAGTGTTATCACACTTTATAGGGATTTTTGTCAAATTTAAACCAAAGTCAGATAATTGTTGTTTCATCCATAAAAGTTGTGCACAACAACTACCTGCAGCTATGTATTCGGCCTCCGCGGTTGATAAAGCAACACAGTTTTGCTTTTTGGAAAACCACGATACAAGTGAATTACCAATTAAATGGCATGTTCCGCTTGTACTTTTTCGCTCAACTTTACAACCGGCAAAGTCAGAGTCCGAATAACCTATAAGTTTTAGAAAAGCATCCCTAGTATAATAAAGTCCAGTATTCGTTGTACCCTTTAAGTATTTCATTATTCTTTTGACAGCAGTTAGATGCGACTCTTTCGGTTTTGCTTGAAAACGTGCACACATACATACACTAAACATGATGTCAGGCCTAGATGCAGTTAAGTATAACAAACTACCAATAATACCACGATACTTCGTTACCTCTACCGCTTTTCCAGCCTCATCTTGATCTAGGTAGCATGCAACGCTCATTGGTGTAGAAGCGGATTTGCACGAATCCATCCCAAAACGTTTGAGAAGCTTTCTACAATATTTACTTTGATGAATATAAATGCCATCATTAAGCTGCTTTATTTGAAGGCCAAGAAAGAATGTAAGCTCTCCCATCATCGACATCTCGAATTCGCTTTGCATCAAGTCGATCTTCCCGACTCCTAGAATTTTGCCCTTGTTGTTGTCGCCGTATGTCACAAATCCACCATTTTTCGGAGTAAGTTCCATGAAGTGCGTTTTGTCTCCCGTCATGTGTCTCGAACAACCACTATCCAAGTACCATTTGCGCTCTTTGGTTCGAAGACACACCTACAAGAAATATATCATTTGGTTGACTTAGGTACCCAAGTGGTCTTGGGTCCTTTGTTGTTAGCATGGGGAGAAGTCCCCTTAACAATCCAAATATATTCTCCGCTTGGTATACCAAATTTCTTTATATTACATTTATTCGTGGTATGCCCAAAGATCCCACAATAATGGCAAGTTGGGTTTTTAGAAATCTTATTCTTTGAAAATCCACCAACTTTGCGATAATTGCGTTTCTTAGGTTTAGTATAGCCAAGACCGGATCTATTGCTATTGTTCCTTTGAGTTGAAAGCAAATGATCTAATGAAGTATCTCCTTTCATGAGCCTTGCAAGTCGATCATTCAAATTAAAAACTTCTTTTTCCAAAGACTTGCAATTTTCACAAGATGGAGTCTCATTTGATTTCAATTCACAATTGTATGTAGAGTTTGCATAAATGAGTTCAAGAGTTTCATTTTGAAGCTTAAGTTCTTCTAAATCTTTTTGAAGTTCAATTATCTTTTCATGTTGCTTCATTATGAAATTCTTTCTTTCAACATTTATTTTAGCAAGTTTCTTCAACTCTTTATGCATCTCTACATACACATTGTACAACTCATTGAATGAAGGAGAATTAGAACTAGAGCTAGCATCGGAAAGATAATCTACCTCATTGACGTTGTCACTTGATTTAATGCTCGAAGATTCCTCTTCATCAAGCTTCGTCATCAAACATAGATTTGCAAGTTCTTCATCATCCGATGAGCTAGATGTTGATTGACTCTCCTCTTCATCCCATACTATGTAAGCCCTTTTTCCTTTAGATGAGTTGAACTTAGAGTTGTCACCTTCCGACTTCTTAGAATGAGTTGGGCATTTTGATCGATAGTGACCAAGCTTTCCACACCCATGACACTTGATGTGATCCTTGTTAGTCTTATTTCTTGGTTGAGAGTCCTTAGAATCTCTTTGTCTATTCTTATTAAAGTTTCCCTTTCTCTTAAAGAACCTACCAAGCTTTTTAACTAGCAAGCCAAGGGTCTCATCATCTATATCGGAGTCCGAGTCATCCACTTGAGAGTTTTCCTCTTGTGCCTTAAGAGATTTTGAAGTTGATTTAAGAGCAATCCCCTTTTTCTTTCTATCGGCATCTTCATTCATGGATAACCGTCCAAGCTCCATTTCATGCTCTTGAAGCTTTCCGAATAGAGTTGCTAAGTCAATTTGATCCACGTCTCTAGCTTCCATAATGGCCGTCACCTTAGGTTGCCATTCCCTGCTAAGACATCTCAAAATCTTATTAACAACTTCACCATTAGTAATAACTTTTCCAAGTGCAGAAAGATGATTTATGATATGAGTGAACCGCTTTTGCATGTCACCTATGTTTTCATTAGGTAGCATACGAAAGAGTTCATATTCATGCATGAGTGTATTTAGCCTAGCCCTTCTAACCTCCGAAGTGCCCTCATGTGTGACTTGTAATGTGTCCCACATTTGTTTAGCATCAACACATTGAGATACTCGAAAGAACTCATCATAAGAAAGAGCGGACGTGATGATATTTTTAGCTTTTAAATCAAATGCAACTTTCTTCTTATCATCATTGTCCCAACTCGATTGTGGTTTGATCGAAACAACATCATTTACTTTCGTTTGAGGAACAAAAGGTCCATTCTCTATGGCGTTCCAAATTTCCATATCTATGGCTTGAATAAAAATTTTCATGCGGACCTTCCAATAAGCGTAACCCTCACCATTGAATAGTGGAGGACGATTAATGGAAGTTCCTTCACCACCAAAAGGATTTGAAATTGAGCCCATTGTTTCCAAGTAAAAGGATCTTTTCGAAAAAGCTTTTTAAGGCTCGGATTTTTCGTCCGTGCTCTGATACCACTTGTTGGAAACCAACAAGCGGCTCAATATAGTCTAGAGGGGGGTGAATAGAATATTGAAGCCTTATTACAGATTTTTCGTCCACCTAAGAGAATGATTTTATGAAAATAAAATTTCTTAAAAAATTCAAGTCAGATTACTCGAGTAACTCAAGACTTCACTCGAGTAATACGCAAGCAAAAATAATTTCACTCGAGTATTCAGCAAATCACTCGAGTATTACGAAAGCTATTTTTAAATCACTCGAGTAACAGAAAACCTACTCGAGTATTGTTCATAAACTGAAAGCAGATTACTCGAGTGACAAGAACTTTACTCGAGTAAACTGGGTAAAATTCAATTAAAACTCAGTTTTCAATGGAGTTCTTCAAGAATAACAATGCTATGATGATTCAACAAATTATGAATGATTAATATGAACAACTTTAAGTAATATTAACATGCAATTTTAGATCAATTAAGTAGAATTAAGAAAACCCCAATTCTAACCTAAAAATGCAATTGTTAATGAATTAATGCAATACAAGGAATGAAAATAAAAGAGACACAAGAATTTATCCTGGTTCACTTTCACCCACTTGAAAGCTACTCCAGTCCCCTCTTAAATCAAGAGAGATTCTTCACTAGAAATCTTCAAATGTAGATTTTACAATGTTTTAAGATGCAACTAGATTCTTAGTTCTCCTATCTTAAAACCCAACTCAAAGTGTGTACCAAACACTTTGATCTAATCTACCCCTTTTGAGAATTCTAGATTTCCTTGCTAATTGATTGAAGATGCTTCCAACCAATCCTCTTTTCTTGCTTTGATTTGATCCTCAAAGTCTTCCTTGTGAGATTCTTCGCTTGTGTTGAAACTTCAATGATGCAATCATAAATTGCAAATCTTCAACAACCACTAAGAACAAAAATTATGATCTCAAGAATATTTGAACAATGAGAGAAATAGAGTGAAGAATGAAAAGTTCTTTGTTGAATCTTGATAGCTCTTGAAAAATGTAAAATAGCTCTTGAATTGCTTTTGAAAGTGTATAGAAAATTGTAAGAATGAATGTGTATCCTTTTGTGAAAGAGAAAATTAAGTCCTTTTATAATTTTCCAAACACTGATTGAATTACTCGAGTAAACCATATAACATCACTCGATTAAAACATGTCAGATTAAGTTACTCGAGTGATGTGTAAACCATTACTCGATTAACCTGTCATGACATAAATTACTCGAGTGACCCAATACTCATTACTCGAGTAAACTGATCAGAATCTGAATAAAAACAAGGTTTTTCTAAAAGGATTTTCACAAAACTTTTAATAGAGCTATTTAATCAAGATTTAAAGTATCTTCACTCTTAATCAAACATTATTTAAATATTATTAAAATCACCTAAGCTACCCACACCAATGAGATGCATTGCATAAAAAATAAAGATTACATTGAAATAGAATTAATAAAAATCCTAATTCTAATCTTCATGTGGTGTAGCTTGCTTGTTGCCAATGTTGTTGCTTGGAGAGAGATTGTTAGCATCAAAACATGAGAATCCTACAGAGGAGGGTTTCTGTTTCGAAGAAGGGGGAGTTGTAGGTGATAAAGGAAGAAAGAGAGTAAGTGGAAGTAGGAGTCTGGCTAGAAGAAACTGAAGAGGTTCTGAGCAGTTTTGAAAACATGTGGAAAGGAGGGAACGTGGGGAAGCGTGCAACTACTAAAGAGCTGAAAGGTATTGCCTCCTCCTCATGTCGACATGTGGAATACAGTGGAAGAATGAGAGACAAAAGGAGAAGATTGCAAGGGAAATTTGTACTGAAAAGGAGTCTCTCTTTTCATTGCAAAGGGGGCAATTGTTGATACCCAAAAATAAGTGGTCCACTAACAAGGCCCAAAATACAAAGCCCAGATCCACCATGAGGCCAAGGAACCGTCAAAAGCCGAGAAAAAGCACGAACGGGTACCTGCAGTGCGAAGGCGCCTTCCACTGCACGCCTTCCCAAAGAAAAGGACACGAAGCGCTTTGCCGACGCAACCAGAAGGAAAGAAGGAGAAATAACTGGCGACGCCGTAGAAACCGCTAAGACTCAAGAAGAGTGGCCACGGATAAGAGAAGGCGCCAGAAACGCCAAAGTTACGGGTAAAGGCGTACCCAGCCCAGGGCGTGCGCTTATGTCCAAGCGAAATAGCCAGCTGTCCGAAGGAATCTTTGCTTACTTCATGCGGCCCTTCCCAAGGCAAAGCCCAAGATGGAAAGACTTGCACCACTCTCCTTCTGCAACCATTGAATGACGAAGCCAAGAAGAGAAAACAAACAAAAGAGACCTGATAAAGAAGGAATCTGCGGTTGCAAAAGGGGAAAAGTGCCAGGAACCAGAGGGTAAAGGAAGAAGAAACAACGACCAGCGGGCAAAGAGACACATTATAAAAGGAGGAAGAAAAGAGGAAAAGGCAAGGGGGGGAGAGACACAAAAAACAACACAAAGAGAGGGGGAAGTGATCAACTCCAAGAAATAACAGAACGGCCGGAAGTATACAAAGTCCCCCGAAGGCCCAGAAATAAACTCGAAGGAAATATGAGAGAAAAGAATACTCTAGAGAGCGCACCCTCCCAGCCAGTGTCTCAGCACCAACGATATCCCAGAGGTGAACATAAGTTGTCCCCTTCAGCAACTCGAAGGAGAGACACAAGATAAAGAGAAGAGTACCAAAGAGTGAGGGAGCCCTGAAGGCGAACAATGCAGTGCACGCCTCTCATCCTTCATAAGCCAATTTGAGGTAGCTGAATCAACTAAAGGAAGGCGAGCGATTCAATCAACTCCCTGGAATATCAAACACAGAGAAAGAACGCCGAGCCCACTCCCCAAAATGAGGAGAAGGAGCACCGGGAGAAACAAGTAGTAAGAAAGCGAACGAGAGAAGGGACGGGAGCCAAAAGCGCACAGTACAACAGTAGAAAAACAATAACGCCCACTCATTCAATATTATCTGAAATATTTACATACTTGTAATGGGCGTTCCCACAAAACTGGGTTAAGTAAAGGCGCATTCCCCCCTTCTTCTTGCTGTAGAAATAATATCGCATTTCCACTTTATCGGAGCCAAACTTCATTAAGCTTACGAACCCTTAATAATCTCTTAACAATCATATCTTTTTAAACAAAAAGATCGAAACAACCGTCGTGCAGTCGCCACCCACCTCACCGCCATATAGCCACCGGTGCCTCACAAGCCGCCTCACCGTAGCCCTGCCCACTCCCTTCAAACAGTCAAACCAGTAACTGTTTCAGTTTTCTTCCTCTGACCTCTTTTGCCTTTTTAAATTTTCTTTCTTTTTTGGCTAACCCATTGCCTATTGTATAACAGAGACTTTATAATCTTTTTTTTACGTATTAATTATTATATATTTTTGTAGAAAAATAGAACTTAAAATTAGTTCATGTTTTCTGTTGTTCTGTTCAGTTCTGGTGTAATTTCTTTCTCTTTGTTAATTATCATTGCGAGCCTTTGCATATATTCAAATGAAAGGAAAAGAGAAAAAAATTAAAAAATAAAGTTGAACTCGATTATAAAAATACGAATGTATAATATTAGATAAGGTATTATATATTATATGTATAAGACTTATTAGAGTTTATAAAAATAATAATAAAAATAATTTTTTTCATAATATGTAGATTTTGTAGTGTATTTTTTTATTATTTTTATTATATATATAAATACCGTTTTAATCTTCCGGCTTAACCGGTTAGTATGATTAAATCATATACAGAGCTTCTTCCAGTTTGATCTTTGGTTCGGTTCTAACAACATTGATAATTACAACTAGATTATTATGCAATGTTGGGTTCAGTACTTAAGAGTTAGGAGGAAGCTGAAATTGTCAATTTTGCCTTGACATTGACCAGACCAATTCGGAAGCGGAGTCATAAAATTTTGTTTGCATGTCACTACTAAAGTGGACAAGAGTGAAGTATAACGGATGAAATATCAACTTAATTACTGATTTTTTTCATCTTACTAATTTAATTTAATTCTTAAAAATTTATAAAATATACGTTTAGTTTCTCAAGATTTTCGAATGTACTAATTTGATATCTAATGTTTTAAGAATCAAATTGGTATATCCGAAAAGTTTTAGGGATCAAATTAGTATATTCAAAAATCTTAAAAAACTAAATATATATTTATAAATTTTCAAAAACTAAATTTGTACAATTAAAAAGATATGAGAAACCAAATTAGTACTTCACTCTAAAATACTAAATTTCTACCTATGGGAACATAGACTTCTACGACCTCATCTATTAGCTATTATGTGTATGTTTGGATGAGCATTGACAAAATTGATTTTGAATGTGATTGATTTTGTAAAATTGATTTCGGTTATAATTGAGTTTGTGGTGAAGTGATTTATGTTTGGATATCTTTGCCACTAAAGTGATTTTGGTAAAATATTGTTGTTTGGAAAATCTGAAACAAAATTGATTCTAAATGTGCAATTATCGAAATGGGTTTATATTTTATATAGAATCTTTTCTAAAATAAATAATAGCATTCACATATTCTAAAATAAAATTTTCTTCCCACCCGCTGCATGATGTAGCCACAATGAATCCCACCCAAATAAAGAATACATGATGCTAAAATACCAAAACATGAAGTATGACATAACAGTATAACATTAACCACCTGCAACATTATTACAACCCAAACACTGTAAGTCTGTAACAGCAAAAACATTGTAACAGTTCTAGGCAAAAGTACCCCCACTTCAATTTCAGCCTACAAAACCGAAATGCCCTGCATGATGTGGCAGCAATCACCAACCCTCTGGCAGCCCAAACAAATATAAAGATAACCTGCTCAATCTTAATACAGCAGCACAAAAGAATTCAGACTAAGACAAACTGATAACAAACCAGAATTATAAGATCAAGCCCATTAACAGTGCCCTAGTCCAAATAGTCTGCACCTCGCTATGACAAACAGAACAACAACATCATTTGCACAGATTCGCTGTGATGTTATGTGGCTTAAAAATGGATGTGAAGGAGAAAACTTTTCTTCCTGGTTTTTCTCCTAGCCCTTTTGTTTCGTTGGAGAAGAGAAAAATGCTCTCCTTGTTTTTCCTATTTTTCCCTTTCCTTATGTTATAAATACCTTCTCTTTGTTTACAATGAGATTTTCTCCCCTGTGGTAAAACATAGTTCTATCCGGGTGTTACTAGCCATGGTCATTATATGGCGAGCTCGAGGAATAAATTTACATGCAACAGCCACAAGGTTTCGTCGTTGAAGATAAGGAAGATCATGCTTATCTCTTGAAAAGGTCATTATATGGCTTAAAGCAATCTCCTCGCCAGTGGTATAAAAGGTTTGACACTTTTATGTTGAGTCATGGTTATTCCAGAAGTGACTATGATAGTTGTGTATACCATAGAAAGCTCCAAGATGATTCATTTATTTATTTATTGCTATATGTTGATGACATGCTCATCGTTGCTAAGAACATGTCAGATGAGATCAAGAAATTGACTTAGTGGTGAACTTGAAATGAAAGATTTGGGTGCTGCTAAGAAGATTTTGGGCATGGAAATCTCCAGAGACCGATGTGCAGGAAAATTATTTTTTTCTCAAAGAAAGTACATTGAGAAAGTGTTGGAGAGCTTTGGAATGAAGAAAGCTAAGCTAGTTAGCACTCCATTGGCAATCCATTTCAAACTCTCAGCTGTAATGTCACCACAATCCATTGAGGAGGAGGAACAAATGTCACTTGTTCCATATGCTATAGTGCAGTCGATAGCATCATGTATGCCATGGTGTGCACCCGTCCAGATATATCACATGTTGTTAGTGTCGTTAGTAGGTACATGGGAAACCCTGGGAAGAAGCATTGGGAAACTGTGAAATGGATACTCAGATATCTCCGAGGTACTGCAGATATTGGCTTAATTTATGGTAAGAGTCATAATACTAGCACTAATGTTATTGGTTATGTTGACTCTGATTATGCTGGAGATATAGACAAAAGGAGATCTCTCACATGTTATGTCTTCTCGCTTTCGGGGAGTGCAATTAGTTGGAAAGCAACTTTGCAATCCACTATTGCATTGTCTACTACAGAAGCTGAATATATGGCTGCAGCAGAAGCCGTGAAAGAAGCCATTTGGCTTAGAGGTTTGATGGGTAGTTTGGGTTTGGAACAAGATATCACGGGGGTTTACTGTGATAACCAAACCGCTATACATTTGACCAAAAATCAAATGTATCACGAAGGAACCAAACATATTGATGTCAGATATCATTTCATTCGGGAGATCATTTCTCAAGGTACCATTCAAGTCAAAAAGATTGGTACTAATGATAATCCAGCTGACATGATGACGAAGCCAATTATAGTATCTAAGTTCAAACACTGCCTGGAGTTGGTTGGCATTGGAATGAAAATAAAGACATTTTAAGCCAAGGTGGAGATTTGATGTTATGTTGCTTAAAAATGGATGTGAAGGAGAAAACTTCTATTCCTGGTTTTTCTCCTAGCCCCTTTGTTTCGTTGGGGAAGAGAAAAATGAAAAATGCTCTCCTTGTTTTTCCTATTTTTCCCTTTCCTTATGTTATAAATATCGTCTCTCTGTTTTCATTTTTGTAACATCAACAACAACAACAATAGATTCTCTCTGTAATTATAGAGAATTTAGTAGATACACCGATGAAAAAATATCGTGTCATATTTTGGGTGTATTTGGGGTTTGGGTTGTTATCAAATAATAATATCGTTGTATGTCGTCATGTTATATGTGGAGTAAGCTATAAGCTGAACCACACTTATTCATTATTCCAATTTATTTCCGCTCATTTTTATAACACGCTGATTTTGTTTCCTTTAATTTTCAAGCACTCGTACCTGAAGCCTCCCCTCTATTGATTTTCCATCACCATATCCTCCAACCGAAAAATCCAGAAACAGTAGCTCACCAGTACCTCAGTCAACAATTTAGTACAAAATTCAACCACAATAGGAATTAAGGCATAGATCATCGTCCAACCCTACACTACGGTCTAGTAAATAGCCAACTGTTAATTATAACTAGTGTAATTTATAACTAAAGAGCCTGTCATAACTAAGTTGAGGGAACACAAGGCATATCAACACTAGTGCAATTTATGACTTATGTCTTTGTTAATGAACACTACCGCAACTACTTGAGATTATAAAAAAATAAAAATTTGTTAATGCATTCAGCTATTTACTTAGAGAATGATATGTTCCCTTTTATCAAATTCATTTTATGAACCTGTCTTCTTTAATTTACAGAACCAGTTCTAATGCTAATTGAACATGCACATATTTGATTATTTACTTCAGTAAAAGTTAGGTTATGCTCAAAACAAGGCAACATGTAAATGGTGAACTTTCTAAAATCTGATAAAGAAAGCTCCCTAACAAGTTTAATGGAAATTGGAAATGACTTGCCTTATTCAATGGAGTTATTATGATAACAGAAATGCTAGATTTGAAATGTATGATCTTACATGTCAATTAACTACTACTTGCTGGTTATGAGTGAAATATGCAGGAAAGATACAATATATGAAATCTAAGCTATAATAAATTAGATTTTATTAAAAAAACATAAGAACTACAATACACAACTATGTACTTTAATAGTTCTAAAATATAATTCAATTTCTCGATCACAACTACGATGTAAGTAGTAAAACTTATCTTTTATTTATGAATCATCCATTAAAAAAGGTCATTCCTCAAAGAGGGAAATTAAAACAAACAAAAGTGAACATAAACTACAATTCACCTGCACTTAAATTCAAAATTTTGTTAACTTACTTCAAACACGACATCCTGCTACAGTCTTCAGTAAAGTTTTAGTGAAAGCAAACCACTTACCTAGTCTTGAATTATATGTGGCACCAACCTGTGCTCTTCAAACAGCCATACATGTATCCTCCTCTGAATTCATTTTTAACACCATAACCCCCAATCAATAAAATCCAAAAGCAGTAATTCGCCAACACTACAGTAATTATATCTATTGTAAACTTTAAATACAATATGCATTCAGGCATAGGATTGGGTTAGCCAACCAATCATAAACTAACAAACACATTTTTTTACGATACTTTTAATTCACATCCAAGACTTGATAGATCTGTTTTGAAGAGTGAAACATAAATTAATAGATATGTTTTGAAGAGTTGGTGAGGGGTGATTTGGTGATGGCCATAAATAATAACTGTCGGTGATTGAAATTGAAGGTGGTGAAAGGGAAAACCAGAAAGAAACCGGTGAACAGAACGAAGAAAGTGGCGGGAGGGGCAAAGAGGAAAATATACCTAGAATTGGAGACCTGAAAAGCCAAATTCGATTCTCCTCTGATGCAGAAGCGACCCACAAGCGCTTTGATCTGGAATCGAGTTTGAAAGCCGAATCGATTTGCCACCGCTCAAGCAAACACGTTGTTTTCGCGTTTGAGAAGAAGAAACGCAAGTTTGGGACGGTGAGACACGAAACCAAACATACCCTATATTACAAGTTGCTTTTGGTGGATTTCTACTCATGTTAATTAATGTATTGAAATATTGTCTGAATTCCTTCCGGAACCACCGGTATCTCCAAGAGCACCCTTAATACCAGGGAGCCATTGAGACTAATCCGGAGCGAGCTGCGTGGCTGGCTCTCCCAGCAGGATGTTTTTAGTGAGAATTGAATCTAGGGCTACTAGCACCCCTGTCCCATTCCCAAGATTTCAATTGGGGCCTTACATTAACTGAACCAAGCCCTGTTGGTAATGTATCGAAATACTTTTACCATTACAAAAAGGCTTAATAATGTCACAAGTCCCTGAAGTTTGGGGTACTTTTGTCAGATACCTTTATTCTTTTTTTTTCAATGTCTGTTTCCCCGAAGTTACTTCTGTGTTTGTCATATACCCCTATTATCAATTCTGACCAATTTTGCTAACATGTAACATTAGAATCCTAGTCAGATGCAAGAGGTTGGTCATGTGGTGCCGCGTGATGTCACACGGGCGAAGACAACCTCTTTCTTTAATCATTTTTTCTTTTTATTTATTTAACTAAAAACATAATTTTTAGTTTTTTTAATTTTTTTAAAAAAAGATCGTAGCCCACGGGGCACCATGTGCCTAACCTCCTGCATCTGATCAGGATTCCGATATTATATGTCAGCAAAATTGGACAGAATCGGTATTAGGGATATATGACAAAACTAGAAGTAATCTCGGGGAGTCAAACATTGAAAAAAAAAAGAATAAGGGTATATGACAAAAGTATCCCAAACTTCAAGGATATGTGACATAATTAAGCCATTAAAAAAAAAAGTAAAAGCACATATTATCGTTGCAAACCTCGAGGAGTCTTCAATATATTACTCCCTCTGTTCCAATTTAACTGTCACTTTAGCAATTTCACACAGATTAAGAAAGTCATTTAATATTTCAATTTTCAAGAGAATTATTAAATAACTTTACTATAATACCCTCAAAGTACATTAATTATCACTCATTTCACATATTTCAACACATTAAATGTAAGGTTAAAAGTGGAAAATTTTTTGTTATGTGGTAATAAGATTTTCCTTTTACCAAAAAAAAAAGGTGGAAAAAATCAATTAATACATCCTCGAATTCCTAAAGCGACAAATAATTTGGAACAAGTTAAAAATGCTAAAGTGACAGATAATATGGAACAGAGGGAGTATCCTCTAAACATAATTGATTTTTAATATTTTTATCACTTTTCTCTTAGGTTGTATTTTACATATCTCCTTTTTGTATTTCTTCCTTTCCCATACATGAATAATCTTATTATCAATTTTTCCTTTCTTTCCTTTCTATTTGAAAATTGGTAGACCTTTATAATAAATTAATCTATTTTTTTTTTCTAACTATGACAAAGTACTTTTTTTAAGCCTATTCATTACAAAGATAGTTTCTATTTTCATCCTACTTATACCTTTTTAACAAATGTTTTTTTAATACAAAAATTATATATAGATTTGCAAAATCTAATTACAAATCAATTTACATTATAAAGAAAATGATACTCTCTCCCGTTCTTATTATAGGGCATATTTAACCGAATTACACGTACTAAAGAAAATGATTAGTTTTATGAATTCTATGAGAATATATTATAACATTACAATTTTACCATCTTAACTTTTCTTGAAAAACTCACACTCATTAATGAACAACAAAAAAACACATAGATAGTCAAAACATTTAATAAAAGCAAAAAAAGAGAAAAGGTAATAAATGATGCACATGAAATATAAAGTGACTTATAATTAGGATAAAGAAAATCTTCTAGAATGTGACTTATAATAAGGACAGAAGGGAGTATATGTTTTAAAGTGATATTTTGATTAAGAAAAATCATTGCTCTTTGATTAAATTGATTTATTAACAAATGACATATGTTACTTTTTTTTATTGTAGATTGATTCATACGTTGATTTGTCGACCTATATATCATTATTTGTTGAATGTAGCTAACAAGTGCCCTAATGGTAGTACTTGTTAAGCTTTTTAAAAGTGGAAAAACAACACGAGTCTCAATTTTTTCTTCATTCAAAAATCTAAAAAATTACATTTCTCAATACTTTTACGACATTTCTCAATACTTTTACGGGAATTACTTTAATGCAACCGAATTTTAGGTTGTTACTATGTAATCTTATGTTACACTAACGATATTTTGCCATGTAACATACAATTGTCATGTAATTGTTTAAAAAATCAAAATTATATATTATATGGTAAAATATCATTGATCCAATATAGGATTGCATATTAACAATCCAAAATTAAATTTCATACGAAATATATTATACTACTTTTAAACCACATTTGATTTCTTAGCATTTTCCGTATTTATTTATTTAAATTAAAAAAAAGGTACTTATGTAAGAAGTGGAATTATTTTAGGGTGCACTGCTCACTTCGCAAGACATGGTGGCATTTTATACTTCATAATCTAAAATCTAAAATAAAATAAATAAAATAAAGAAAAACCAACGTGGGGTTGGTCAAGTGGTAGCTCACTTGGTCTCTTAATCAACTGGTCTCGAGTTCGAGCCTTGGGTATGGAGCAATCCCCGCTGGGAGACCCCTATCACTTAGTGCGAGCTCAGTTGGATCGGACCGGATGAGTCGGATTCTGGGTAAACCAGATCTGGGTACCGGTTGGTGTACACAACAAAAAAAAATAAAATAAAGAAAAGGAATGTTTTTGTACATTAAACAATCTAATCTTATATCTAATCAAGTCACGTCCCCGTTTAATGCAGAAACGATAATTGTATTTTACTCCTATGAATAGATAGCGCCGTTTCTTCATTTCTTCACCACCTTTCCCCCTTTCTATTGGGTTTCTTCTCTCCTCTCTTTAAAGTTTCGAAGGTAATAATGGTTTCATTTTTTACTCCTCAATTAACCAGTTGTCTGTAATCCGGAGTTGTAAAGTTTGAGACTTTGAACAATTTTCTATATGGGTTTTTCATTATTTTGTGTTTTTTTTTTTTGTATTTCTTTGATTCATTGCTTGTTTACTTTTTGCTTCTTTGATCAAAAAATGAAAAAAAAAAAAGAAAAAAAGAAAAAAAGAAAAAAAATAAAAATAATTGCATGATCTCTCTGTTTCTGCTGGTTATTTTATATCTCATTAAGTTATTGCTTCTGATAGGTATTGTGTTGGTTTCTGATTAAAGGAAAAAGGAAGGAAAGAAGCAGTGAACCGAATGAATCTATTTTTCTGTTTCTTAGATTGTTGATTACTTGACTAGCATTTTGGTTTAGAGTTTTAAGATTGAGTATTATCGACATTGATATACTCTAAAATCTAATATGATTTGCATATCTCCGTTTACATGAAGCATAAAATTATCTGCTTGGCTAGCTAAACTCAAATAGTCGGAGTTCAAACCGATTTCCAAATATCGAAAATTTGGGACCATAAAACATGAAATTCACTTGTCTGTAATGTAAATAGATTTGACAATTTCTTTGGCAGGTAAAATGAACATACTTCTAGTTTTGTTGTTTAGTCCAGAAGTTCAAATTGATTTCTCGATGTCGAGAGATCTGAGACCAAAAAACACGAATTTCGCTCATATGTAATGTAAATTAATTTGGCAGAATTCTGTTGGCTTCTAAACTAAAAATACTAATTGTTATGTTGTTTAATACAGAAATGTCGAATGTGGGACGCAGAGGCATCCATTTACTGCGGAGACTAAATGCTGCAAATGTATCTACTGCTTTGCTAGAGAAAGGCCAGGATCGTGTAATAGAGGCTTCACTTACACTTATTCGAGAAAGAGCAAAGCTTAAGGCATGTCATCTTTGCTTTTATCCTGCATGGCAAAATTGTGTTTTATTAGTGTTAAGTTCTTTATCCCATAATTTTATATTTTACATGTTTATTTCTATTATAAAATGTTCAGCAAGAAAGCAATATAAACACATAAGTTCCTTTTCTCCAGGGAGAACTCGTGCGTGCTTTAGGAGGCGCTGTAGCATGTCCATCTCTTCTTGGTGTTCCTCTGGGACATAATTCATCATTCCTTCAAGGACCTGCATTTGCACCCCCTCGCATTAGGGAGGCCATTTGGTGTGGTAGCACAAACTCAACAACTGAAGAAGGTAAGCATGTAGGTTTTTTTTTTTTTTTTTTTTTTTTTTTTTTTAAGACAATAGAAGTCTTCAATATGGTTTTTATTTGGGCTAGTGCAAATTTGGTGTGAACTCATGCAAATCGTAATTCATTCTTTATATCAAATCTTGGTAGTAGAAAGGTTGAAGAATACAAACCCAATTTGAACTTTTAGATTATGGATATTATTTCTTTAGGGTCTGTTTACTAGTTGGTGCTTTTTGGAGGGGAAAGGAGGGGAAGGGAAGGCTAAGGAACCCTGTTACAAGTGAATTTCATGGTTTTCAGGTCTTCGCCTTCCACCATTTCTCCTCCAAAAAGCAACTCGAAAACAGACCCTAGACATATCCTTTAGGTTCTTAAAAGTATGGGGCTTTTCTGTTGTTAAGACTCTAGACATATTTTCTCCGTGCTCGGTTAATATTGCAACTTATACTGGAGCTACTGGACTAAAGAAATGATGTCTGCTTGCCTATACTTACCAATTATCCATTGCCTATGAAGCTAAAATAGTCATACAGGCAATTTATTTAATGGGATACAACTCAATTGCAATCTTACTTCTCAATGCCTTCACGCTTCTACTGATGGGCTTGTAATTTTGTATGCCAATCATGAGCTTATATAGCAGCTTATTCTGTGTCATTGTAGGAAAGCAATTACAGGACCCCCGAGTGCTAACTGATGTTGGTGATGTCCCTATTCAAGAAATTCGAGATTGTGGGGTAGATGATGACAGATTGATGAAAGTCATTAGTGAATCTGTCAAGCTAGTGATGGAGGAGGTAAATGTCAATTTTTGACCCTTTGCTTTGAACACTGTCACAATGTTGGAATTATTATATTCTTTTTAGAAATTACACTTTTAACATGCAGAGTATTATTTTACCCAATTAGAGATTTTCCCCCGTTGTAGTTAATGTTGGATATCGTTTTTAGAAAAGAAATGAAAAACTGTCCATAGGGTTTTAATTTTCTTTTATAGGCATTATTTCTCAAGTATTATTTATAGGTAGCTTGATGTCATTATTTTTCTGTATTTAAATGTTTTGTTGAAGCTTCATGTTCCTCTGTTTTTTATTTCCTCTTGGTGTCAGTTTTCCACATTGGTAATATGTTAATAAATCAAATTGTAAAACAAGAATTTGCAATGGAAGCTAATTGGTCCTCCCTTCTCCACATACTGCAGCTATTGCTACAATACTAGTCACTCACATTCACAGTATGAATCTGGAAGTAACTGGGTGCACAATATTAGCTTAGTTCTTAACTTCAAGATTGGCATCCATTTTGAAAAATCATTGTCATTACGGAAAAAATATGGTCATAGAAAATTGCTGTTGGTCATTTAACACAGATAGACACATACACCCTCATCTTGAGTAATTGGTTAAATCAATGAATAGTAAATATATTTTCACTGGAATTTGGCTTTTTGGTAATAGTTTGGACACGAGTCGAGAAGGATCCATGTGTAAGATGAAACCAAATGATTGATGGTTCTTGTATTTCATGTATCGTGTTCATTTCTCCTAAAATTTTACCATAATTGGAGTGCTATTATGTGAAAATAACTACTAGTTTTTTTGCATCAAATTTACTTTAATGTGAATTATCATATTTTTCTGATAACTTTATGTTTGAACTAAATATAGCTTGATTTTGGTAATGTTTACATCCTTCCAGGATCCATTGCGTCCATTAGTTTTAGGAGGTGATCACTCAATATCATTCCCAGTTGTTAGAGCTGTCTCTGAGAAGCTTGGAGGACCGGTTGATATTCTTCATCTTGATGCACATCCTGATAACTATCATGCCTTTGAAGGAAACAAGTATTCTCATGCTTCTTCTTTTGCTCGAATCATGGAGGGTGGCTATGCTCGGAGACTGTTGCAGGCAATTTTTCATTCTTGACATCATTTTACCATCTTTATCATAAAAAGTTTAATTTGATAAGGCATTTCTGAAACATCATCCACAGTTATTCTCTCTGAAAATATTCTATTGCTTTCATCTCATATCGCATTTATGCTCTGTTATTAATTTATAGCTGCCTTCGCTGCACTCTGGCTGATAATTTTTGGGTACAATAGAACTGGATAGTAACCTTCATTTAGATGATAAATACAACTTGATCAGGAGTCAGGACTTAATCGAATGCAAAAGCAACCAATAGGACATATGCATGAGGCTGCTTCTACATATTTGATTTCACAAGTGAAGGAATGCAATGCCCATTACGTTAAGCCTAAGATATTTGTACCTCTTCATGTTGTTATGATTTCTTCTTGCATCTTTGTATGATCTATTGCTGATCCTATAATGCATAATTTACCGCGCAATTAGGCAGAATTATGTGAGTTGAATCTTCATAAAACCGGTTGTAGTCTCTGTTGTAAAGCAGGTTGTTTTGTTGAAATTTAGTTCATTTGTGTTCAAACAACCTATCAAAATGATTCTCTAGTTTCCACTAATTGAATTAATTGGCAGACCAAGTTGAACTCTACCGAAGGTCAAGTCACTCAAGTGTCAAAGAATTCATGCATGGTTTATTTATGTTTATTTCTTTGACTGTCTTCATCAGAGATCAGACAAATTTTACTGTTAATTTGTTTTGGCAGTTATATTGCTTCAAGTTTTTCACTATTGTACAGTATCTGATTTCTCTTTCTCGGGGATGGTCATAAATATTTCAGTCTCCACTCATTATTTGCATTGTATATCACATATTTTTCATGCTTTCAATTCATTAAATTGTTTCAGGTTGGCATAAGATCAATAACAACTGAAGGGCGTGAACAAGCTAAAAAATTCGGGGCAGAGCTGTATGAAATGCGAACATTTTCAAGAGATCGCCAGCTTTTAGAGAACCTGGTACATCTCCGCCTCCCTTTCTGCGTGGGTGCATGCATATGCGTGTCTGTGTGCATTTCTCCTCTTTATAGTACACACACGGAGGGAACCTACACACATTATTTCCTGTCACTGTATCTTTTTATCATGGATACTCAGACCTTATATATTGATATTAAATCCATATTAGCTACATGCTTGATGCAAAGACATGATATAATCATTAATATAAAATGATATTATTTCTTTAAACCTTTTAGGCTTTACGAGACCCCTGTGTTGTATCCTTTTTTTTTTTTTTTTTAAGGATACCTTTGGATTGGGCCGGAATTCATTTCTTTTTGCTCTTGCCAGTGTCTATTATAGGTATTCTGCCTTTGTACTAAATAAAAATAAATATTATTGTTGAAACATTGACTTGACAATATTTCTATATCCTATCGCTTCCTAGGTTTCTATTTATATTATTATTAGTTTCATAGTTTGGTGGTTCTTTGGTTCTTAAACCTTGCGGTTTTCGTTTTGCAGAAACTAGGGGAAGGTATTAAAGGAGTATATATCTCAATAGATGTGGATTGTCTGGATCCTGCCTTTGCTCCTGGAGTGTCTCACATAGAACCAGGAGGTCTTTCTTTCCGCGATGTTCTCAATATCCTGCACAATCTTCAAGGTGATGTTGTTGCCGCTGACGTGGTTGAATTCAACCCACAACGTGATACTGTTGATGGAATGACTGCTATGGTAGCTGCCAAGCTGGTGAGGGAACTAAGTGCAAAGATTGCAAAATAATAAATCGTCTGCCTCATTTCCTTGATGCATCCAAAAGGCGCTATTTTCAGAGTGGCATTTATTTTAACTTAATTTCGTCTAAACATTCATAGAAGGCTTTACCTGTGTGCTTTTGCTGCTGAGAAAATCCATGAAGCACAATGCATGTAGTTTTGCAGAACATGGATGTCACAAACACATGGCAACACTTCTATTGTTGCCTTGTTTTCGAATTTATTTTATGCCCGAGTTAAAGAAGCTTTAAAGATCAATATTATCTGACAATTTACATCTATAGTCAACTAGAATAAATGGAAAGAGGAAACAAATTTTTGTAGTTTCTTTTAACACTCATTACAGTTACCATTAGACACTTACTACTTCTACAGTATCAAATGTTGTTTACTATTCTTATAAAAAAAATGTTGTTTGCTATTTGCTGTAGGGCTGTTTTTCTGGTGGGTAGTAGTTGGGCTTGATTTTGCAGTTTCATTATTATGTAAGAGGTTACAGTTTGTTTTACAGCTTGAAAAAGAAATTTATCCCTCAATTCTCTGTCTGCATTCATTTTTTTCTATCTTGTTTATCATCATTGTCAATGGTGTACGTCCCCTTGTACAAGTAATTTGAGTTGTACACCTTTTGGTTTTGGTCCCTAAAAACTTTGTTTGACAGGAAGTAATTCTTACTTTTTTTTCCAGAAAATGTGGTTTTAGAGCTTTGTTTGACCGGGAGTAATTCTCATTTTTTTCAGAAAATTTGGTTTTAGTCATTTTGGTTTGCTTCTACGGTTAAGTGCTGAAAATGTCATATGTATAAGCATAGCATGACATGGCACCACATGGATGAGTGACATAACATGCAACTCAATAAACGGGTTGAAAGCCCGCTAGAAATGGACCAGCTGGAAGCCCAAATAATTTCAAATTAAGAATCATACTTCTTGGCTATATAAAATATTGGCTTATTTATGCTTTTGGTCCCGTGTTTTGGTTTTAATCCCTATAAGTTATTTTGACCGGGACTGATCCTTAATTTTTCAAACATTTTGGTTTTGATCCATTCCATTATGAAAAAAACTGTTATTTGCTTAAGTGATATGACGTGGATGATACAAATTCATGGACACAAAATAGTCTCATACGCAAAATGGTCTCATACGCAGAATTTTGTGTTTATAGACCTGAATTATCCATGTAACAATACTTATTTGGCTGGTGTGGGTTTCTGTTAACCACGTCAGCAAATAATTGATTTTTTCTTATACTCCCTCTGGTCCTATTTATAAGACCCTTTTTGGGGCTTTATTTTGGTTCTATTTATAAGACCTCTTTTCAATTTTCAATAGCATTTAATTACTTCTTTCCACTGACACCCCTATAAAGTCAAACACTTTTTAGAGTTCCAATAATAATTATAGGGGTAGTTTTGAAAAAGTATATCAAATTTTCACATCTCCAATGCCACTAACAAATTTATCCACTCTCCTTGGTGGAAGTGAAAAATCCCAAAAGGGTCTTATAAATAGGACCGGAGGGAGTAGATGAGACCAAAACCAAAATGTTTGAAAAATTAAGGACCATGGTCAAAATAACTTTTAGGGACTAAAACCAAAACACGCTGAACTTTTAGGGATCAAAACCATGCCTAAACCATTATCATTACAAATTTCCTTCTGACGTGGGACTTTGTTTTTTCTCCCTCCAATACTTTCAACATCGCTGCCACCAGAGGTAGTTTCCAAATAATACTTTACCAATATAAAACGTAAGAATAGAAATAGTTTCCAAATTAGTACGCCATTATGGATGCCACCATTTCATCACCCTGCAATTCTATGCTTTACAGCCATAATAACATAAAACCAAAAACGGAACAGTTGTTGTCCCAAGCAATACTACAACAAAAATCAGCATTACAACTAAAACAAACAAAATAGCATTATAAAACAACATTACAACCATAACATCATTACAACCAAAACAACATTACAACACAATTTTTTTCAAACTATTGTTAAAGTAAAGTTAATATTGTCAATCTAGACTATATTTAAAACTACACAGCACACATACAGTACAAGGTATACCCACACATAAACAAATTGTTGCTATACATGTGAAGATATGCAATTACTTATAGGATATGGCTAGGCAATGGAGAAAATAGGAGCATGAAAGATGTGTGTTCAGTGGCATGGAAAGCCAAACAATTTTTAGTCTTTATCCTTAAATTGCATTGTTATCTTTAGTCTTGATCCTGCATACTAATGCTCAATTTTATGGTGAATATTACCGACACGCAATTGATAAATATGCCTAGCGAAGTATCACTAGTTAATCTCTTTGAAATCCTTAAATAATAACAAAATTTTAAGCTAAATCAAGCAAAACAATGTCAAAAAGGGAGCACATTATTATCTTTGAGCAGGATATAGTCACCTATCATATCCAAACTATCTAAAGAAAATACTTAAGATGTTATGCAGAAGCATGTGCAGAGGATGTTCGATGTTATGTAGTATAGAGACTGATGCAACATTGAGTGAATGAATAATGATGATATTGAGGAGTTGGATGATGATGATGATGATATTAAGGAGGGATGATGATACGAACAATGAATGAATGAAAGCCAAAAAGTGGAGCAAAGTCAGCAAACCAAAACTATTATGGTTAGTGCAAAAGAGTTGTATAAAAAACTTAGTCCCACATTGAAACCTACAAGAGAAACTATATTACTTTCTTGTACAACAAATGCCATGTAAGTGTTTGGGTTGGGCCTGCAGATCACTATTCATGCTACATTGGCGGTTTTTGAGTATGGGACCGGTTTATCCATGTCATTATACCAACTGTTACCACCTTATACCGCATATATACATGTGGTAAGCTAATGTGACATGCCAATGGCGTTAGCCACGTCAATTCTTAACAAAGTTCCAAAATTTTTGAAAAATTGATTAAGAATTCGTCCTAGTCAAAATAAATTTTACGAGCGCAATAAGAAGTAATTTTCGATTGATTATTTTTGGATATAACGGTTCAAATTTATTTATTATTTTTTTTAACCAAAACAAAAAAATAAAATAAAAAATAAAGGAAAGAAAATAAAATAAAAACAATAAAAATAAAAAAACGAAAATAAATAAAAATAACAATAACAATAACAATAAATTACTTTCTTTACTATCTCGGTTTTCTTCTTTCTCTTCTATGCTCTCTTTCAATTTTCTTCTGCTATGCTCTTTCACTCATTCAATTTTTTTATGGTATTTTTTATTTTTGTTTGAGAAAAAAAATACTAATAAAAACTGTGACGCTCTCATTTAAAATACTCTTATTATATAAAATAGAGAATTCAAAATACAATTATTATGGACTTGATAGGTTCTTAAAAAAATCAGTACACCAAAATAAAAATTTTCTTCCTTATACTTTTCTTTTCTAAATCGAATTTGGCGTTGAAAGCATTCACATTATCATGTTGCGAAAAATAGTTCGAGATGACAAACCTTTTATTACAAATTGTTTAATAAATAAAATTATTAATAGACTTAGCATCATCTTGAATCATCGAAGTGTATTGAAGTTAGATTGATACCGAATTCGCCTATCAAAATATCAAAGTGCTCGAAAAAATAGAAGTAGTACTCTTGATCATTTGTACATCAACATAATATGTATATAATAAAGATCAAAAGTAAGATACATCATCATCATAATCTAGTACTTCAAGGTACATCGAGTAGATACCAAACTCGATAATACAAGTCCATAAGTCTGAAAACATAAATACATAATAAAGACCATAACTCTGAAACCTCTCAAAAATATATATACAATATAAACATATCAAAATACAGATGCCTCAGAGCTGGTCAACTGATCCTCAAAAGTAATCCGTCATCATGATCCACTACAGCTGCTCCACCGATCCCAGACCCTCGCCATCCACACTATGCCCGAACCTAAGAGTCACCCACACCCTACTGACTACCAGTAGTAGGCTCGTTTGGCTCGTCCCCACTCTCGTCCTCCACGGGATCCTCCTTGACCTCGTCTGACGGGGTTGGTTCCCGACCACCGGGTACAAGGTCTGCAGGAGGTACAGCCCTATCAAGACTCGTCAGACCATGAGAAGGAGTCTCCTCACGAAAAACTCTCGAAGCAGATGGGTGAGAGCGGGTAACAGATCAAAAACAAAAATTATGAAATCGACGAGCTGGTCGAGAAGGGGGTGGTCCATGGTAAGTATAGAAAGGGGGTACGTGCATAGTGTAAATAATGGGGATCTGAAACCTACGAGGTCGTATCCGGGCTAAGGGATTAGGGTGATAGAGTGTAATCTCTACCTCACCCTCGAAGGTAGCTCGATGCTAAATTCATATACTGCTAGGGATGGGTTAGATCTCGATGCAGGCTAGGTAACGAGCCATCACCTAAGAAGAGCACGAGAGTTAGCAAAACACACTTAGATAATCAAATGAGAGAGAAATGGCCTAACATTCATAAATAAAACATATCCCAGATAGAAATGCATATACATATGAGCATGCCTTTTTATTCCAATAATTCTTTTCCAATGCAAGTGGCATGATGCATGCTTTCTATCTCACAATTTAAGGCCTCCAATACTAGTCAATCTCGGACGTCCATCCAAAAATACCAGTGTGTTCCCAGAACACAATAATACGTTCCCAGAACATATGACGAACATGCTTGGTACGTGATTCACAAGGCCACTCCTAGAGTGTACGTCACTTTCCTAGAACGTAATAACCACATCAATAGTATCCCTCGATATTGGCCACATTTCCAGAATGTGTCATCAAGCAAGTCGTTTTCCATTTGGTACTCCCAGATCGAGTGTAACATCCCGAATTTTAATTATAATGATAATTAGAATAATAGTAAGATTTGGAAGTAAGGATTAACATAGAAGGGGTTTAAAATAATGGATTAGGGGTGCTTTGAGTGCCATATAGGAGTCAAGGAGCATGGGCATCGAAAAACAAATTTAAAGAAGACCAAACGAGTGTTAAAAATCGATTTTTCGGTGTTATGAACACCCAACATTAGGAAATTAAAAATAAAAGATTTAAGACTCAAAACACAATTCCCACCGTTGGATATGAAGGTATGATTTTTAGGAAGTTACTCGTCAAATTTGAGCAAGATCCGACGGTGAACGAAGAAGTTATCTCGAATTGAAGCAGGAAGAAAATAGGAGGAAAATAGGAAAATGAATAAATGAGGTACTGGGCATAAACACTCGAGTCTTTTGAAAAAGACTCGAGTGTTTTGGAAAAGACTGGAGTCTTTTGGAAAACACTCGAGTGTTTTGTGCAGACAGCCTTAAAAACGTGTTTCAGCCAACAATCTTCTTCATAACCCAACTTCACTCTCTCTCCTAGGTCACAAACATCTCCTCATTCTCTCTCTAAATTTCACCTCAAATCACCATCTCAATCCATAAATAAGCATTGAGAATCAATCCCCAACACATTTAAACACTTAATCTCCCTTCAATCTCTCAAGTTTCTCCTCTTCTCCCTCCCATTCGAATCCCCCTTCTTCCCCACCAAGATAGGGCTTTATTTTCATCTTCCTCAAGCTCAACACTCATCTATCATCATCCTCCCTTCCATTGGTAAGTTTCAATACTCTCTCTCTCTCTCTAGGGCCATACGAATTTCTCCCTCTTCCCTCACATGGCATACGAATTTCATGTTATGATTTAGCATAAATTATGACTCATTTGTGCTCTATTGTGTCATGGAGGTCAAGAGTCTCTCTCTTTCACTCAATCCTTGGAGCTCTTGATTAAGGAGCTTAGGAGCTAGGGCTTGGAAGGTTTCCCCCATCTCTCTTGATTTAAGGTAAGGGAGTGGATATAGTGAGCTTTACCTTGTTCTAGGGAGTAGGTTCTAGTTAGTATATAATGCTTGTTAGGGTTATGTGTTAGGGGAGAAAATTAGATTATAAATCCCTAGGTTATTGAATATGGAATTCTAATTGATTAAATATGCATGATGATTGGATGTTAAGGCTAGGAAAAGGAAAACCCAATAATATAAGAATGAATTATTTGATAAATGAAATTTGGTTAATGATTATAATGAAGAACAAGAGAATTTGGCTAAAATGATAATTGATGGATGTTGCAAGTATGTGTGGGTAATATGGAGTAAATTGATATAGGAAGGAAAATGGAATGGAAACGATTATATGTGATGAATGTGCGTAATTGTATCTAATTGCTAAATGAGTTTAAATGATAAGTATTATTAATTGTGAACAAAGGTCATGGCTTATGAATAGAATTTGTGAATATGGGAAATGGAAGTATAATGATTATGTTTAATAAAAGGTAAAAGATGATTTTAATATGTGGTGTTAAAGCGAAAATGTGAGAAGGTGAAATATGTAAATTAAAATGAAGTGTAATATAAATGTTGGACCATGAATGAGAATGCTATTTGGTATGATTGTGATAACTGAGAAAGGAAATGAATAAGGTAATTACATGAATGATTAGATGTTGAATGTGTGTTGTTGAATTTACATGTGATATACTTGTTTATGTGAGAATATGAAAGTATGTTTTGGCCTCTGATGTGAGGTAATGAATATGGAAAAGTAATTAAGTGTGTTGGCCTCTGATTTGAGGTGACGAGTAATGGAAAGTGATGAATATGCTGACCTCTGATATGAGGGGCACAATATGAATGGTAAAATGTGTTGACCTCTGACCTGAGGGACACGATATGAATTGGAATGAATGAGTGTTGATCTCTGACCTGAGGGACATCGGATTAAATAATGGGTTGGGTGTTGACCTCTGACCTGAGGGACACCGGATTAAATAATGGGTTGGGTGTTGACCTCTGACCTGAGGGACACCGGATTAAATAATGGGTTGGGTGTTGACCTCTGACCTGAGGGACACCGAATAAAATATGTAATGGGTGTTGACCTCTGACCCGAGGGACACAAAATGGATTATAATGAATGGGTGTTGACCTCTGACCTGAGGGACACGAAATGGATTATAATGAAAGGGTGTTGACCTCTGACCTGAGGGACACATAATTTAAATAAGGAAAGGAATGAGAGCCTCTGCTTTGAGGTGATAAATGGGTTGCATGGAACTGTGCATTGACCTCTGATTTGAGGTGATGTACTATAATGAAATAATTATGTGAAATGAATAAAAAGGAAAGGAAATGAATGTTGATTGAATGGGAAATGAATAAGGAAAAATGGATATTGAACTGAATAATGGAAGTGGATGGTAAAATGAATGATGGATATGGAAATGATGAAATGTGTGACGGTTGATTTTAATATAATAAAAATGAATTTTTAAGTCCGTATTTTAATATAAGGGGAATTAAGGGTAAATAATCTTAGGGTGTTACATCGAGTACCCTCCTCATGTTCCCAGAACATGACAAACGATAACCTCGCCAACCTATTTCATCCAAATCACCATGCATGTATGCATCCATTACATAAATTAATTTGGTTGGCCATTAATTAGGTTCCACAATTTATCCAAAGTTACTCATGGTATAATAATAATAACCTCCTTTCTCAAACAAAAGATTAATATGCCATAATCTTTTTATAAATTCCAATGTTAATATTAAGGCATTTAAATTAATTACCCAAGACATAATTAAATTTCATTCATAAAATAAATTAGGGTAATTTACTTAAATTTTAGGTTGAAAGAATGTAATTAAAAATGCTAATAATTATGTTATAAAAATCTTTAAAAATAATTTTCACTGACAGGATCTAACCGGTTATAGCTGCTGCTAACCGATTAAATTATGCAACAAAAACACTGAAATTGGTGTTTTTCAATACCATTTTCAATTCCACTCAATCCTAACCCAAATCAAGCATAAACAGAACTTAATTGCCTTAATATAAACATGTTCAAACACTGAAATCATGCACAAATACATTGCATGTAATTCCATGTATCAATTTGCATAAAAACCATATAAATCACAACTCAAGGAATCAAACTCAAACATACTCAATTCCAACATGAAAAGAACATTGATTTAGCTTGCATGCAATGACATAAACTTGCTCTAGCCACTGTTTGAGCTCAGATTGGCCTCCAAGCCATAATCCTATTTCAATATATGCTCTTTGAGTCTCTTGGTGACTCATCCTATGTTCTACAACAAATTATCCTCATTCTAGTAAATGGTAAGCTTCTCCCTTACCTTATAGTAGTGTTTGATGAGATTTGACACTGATATTTAGAGGAAAATACTCAGAACCAAAAGCTTCTGCCTCGGCCAGAACAGATTCGACAGGGTCCAAACACCAGAGAATTTGATTCATGAAAAGGGTGTAAAAATTGGGGAAATTGGTTAGAAGCTACTCTATGCAACATGCACTAAAGAACAAAACGAATTTGAGGTCAAGAAAGTGCATGTGTTTACCACAATTGAAGCTCCAAGTCAGCTCCACGAGTCAGGAAACTAACTTGACAGATTCAATACCTCTACTTTGCAGGGTTGTAACTTTTGATATAAGAACTCTCGGCTCACAAATTTAATATCAATGTGAAGCTTGAAGATTAAGCTTCACAATGGTGTATCACTCGTGTTTTGAATTTTAGAAACAAGGGAGAACAGAGAGGACGAAGTTCAACTCTAGAAACAGAGCATCAACACATACAAGAGCTAAAATGGGTCAAAATCCATCACAAACGAGGCTATTTATAGATCAATTAGGTTGTCATGCATCAAGACACATATTTCCCACTAAAATTAAGGTGATTTCGTGGCAAGATTTGGATTTAATCAAGTGATTACTCATCAAATGCACTAATCCTAAGTTTATGCACATGGTCTAACCGGTTATCGAGCACTAGTAACCGGTTAGTTATGACAAACACTACAAGAATTTTTCGGAAGAGCTAGGGAATTTTGCTAGGGAATATATCTGTAGCAATTCCATATCAAATTAGCTACAGATTAGATACGAAATTAATTTTCGTAGTTATTTTTAGATAATATGAAAAACACTTATTATCAGGTAAACAACTACGGAACAACTACACTTTAGCTAGGAAATAATACTAACAATATAAAATTCCGTAGCTGATGAGTTTGCTAGGAAATATTATGTAGCTAATTTTAAGATATTTTATGTTTTATATGTTTCGTGAAAAACCGGGAAATTTTTGCCCTCCCGCCTAACTTTTTACATGTCCCTAATCTTTTGGTGTTCGCTTTTCATACTTTCATTTTATTGTCTTTCGAAGAGAGAAAGAACTCAGAAGCAGAAGTAGAGAGGGAGAAGGAACTCACCGCCATCGCCGCCTCCCTCCTTCACCGCCACCTCCCTCACGGCCTCCTCCGTCATCCTTCTCTCCTTCGCTGCTTCCTCGTCAATCTCTCTAAATCCCTAAATCCCTAATCTCAATTTCTTCCTTCCCTCACATCCCTGCCTTCAATTTCACTCCTTTTTCGGCTACAGCGGTCTATTTCCTAATTCTATCACTTAATTAATCCCCCACTACGCTACCTGCTTTTCTTTTCTTGTTTTGTTTCCAGATGTCTTTCTTTTTTTATTTTTATTTTATTTTATTTCCGTGTTCAATTTGTTTTAGGTGAGTCATCATAGATTAAAAGTGTAATGTCCTTTTGCCATTATTTTGGTGAGTGCAGGTGTGGGAAAGAGTTGTTTGCTTTTGCGATTTTCTGATGGTTCGTTCACTACCAGTTTCATCACCACTATTTAGTTTGTTACTATTCTTATGCGGCTATATATATATTATCCGTTTTTTTATTTCACTTTAAATATTTTATGCTTTGCAAACAGTCATATCAAGTAAGGACTTAGATAGAGCATTTGATAGACATATCATACTAGGATGAAAAAAAAGAACATGCATTGTTTCTCATTTTACGTGTTTGCTGTATTCTGTAAATTAAATGGAGTAACGAACAAAATAAAAAGACTAGGAACGGAAAGTAGAGTACAAAATAATACTGTTCAAAGGTGTAACAGCCCGGTTTTCGTAAACCAAAACAATAGTCTTTTATTTATTAATGTTGCGAAAATGAGGTCAATTTTTTTTTTTTGTAAAACATCATTGAAGTATTTGAAACAATTGTTGAAAAGGTTCTTGGTGTTCTCAACACCTTTTTTCCGAAAACCGAGTTGTTACTAAAACAACTCCTTACTCACTTGGGTTTCCAAAAACATTTTTCGGAAAAATAGTTTAGTTTCAGTTTCAAAGTGATTCCTTGCATTTCATCAAAAAGGACATTAAACATTTTCACACAAAGTGATATAAAAGTAGGGCCTGCTTCAGAATATGTTAAGTTACATCCTTAGTTCATCACTCAGGTAATCCTTAACACAAGACACACACAACAACATAAACTAATAATCCTACTCTTAAATCTTTCTATTGAAAACAATGGGGTGAAGTCCTTCCTTCTTCTTGCGTCCTCTCCTTGCCCTTGAGAATGATGCCCTTCTTGTTGCTGTCCCCTCATTACTAATGGATTCCAGCTTCGCTCCATTGAGAAGGGAAGAATTCCTCCGGGTCTCGTACCGAAACTTCTCCGCGTAGTTCCTATATCCTCGTACGGTGACTCACCCCAGGTGCGGTTCCAGGTGAGCTCCACTGAGTAGATGTTCCGGATCAGGAATCACGATCTGGGAATAGCCGATCCATACCCAGCCGTATGGGGTACGCTTCCATCCTCTTCCATACTTACTCCATGTAGTGACATCCATGCAATACTCCATCTGCCCGTTGAGATACCAGCAGCACCGATATGCCAACGAACAGGAGAGAGTAAGCGATCCGAACGACGCATCGTCGACGGTGTGGAATTACGATAGGCAAGATAGAAGGACCATACAAACATACCATACAGCATACAACCACACAACAATCAAGCATGATTTCAATATCAATATTATTAGTGTTATTGTCCTTATTATTATTCTTCAATTTCTTTCTAAATTTAATTTCACTTCTCTTAATTATTCTTTCTTTCTCAACTCAGAATTTCTTCTTTTCCAATCTTATCAATTCATAGCTTTCCTTTACTTTGGGAGTCATCCGATATCGTCG
Organism: Crotalaria pallida; assembly: GCA_037953625.1. Lineage (NCBI taxonomy): Eukaryota > Viridiplantae > Streptophyta > Magnoliopsida > Fabales > Fabaceae > Crotalaria > Crotalaria pallida. The sequence continues at coordinate 90,661,831 of CM075653.1, forward strand.
GGAAATTCATTTCGTTCTCGGCTATCACTCACGTCTACATCTCCTCGGTCATCCACCCAACCTAGTCGGAAGCAAACAGGAGTACATGACCTTTACCGTGCGGGCACGACAGCTGTCTCACATTCTATTGGTCCCAGACCAGGAGGACTACAACCTCAAATCATATCATATCAATTTAATTCATATAAAATCAAGGCACACTGTCTCAACTCACAGTGGCAAACAAGATGCCCCACTCTAGTCCCTCTCACTGTTCTAGATTTGCAATCTAGGGGGCGACAGTATGTTTCTAGTGGGCCCGCAGAACTTACCACGACATTGGACCCAGTCCCTACCACGTTCGTATGCCACATGTGGAGTTCTTTCTGCCTAGAAACATACTCTAGACTTCTTGACTTTTCACCGTCATCGTCCTCCCCTAATGCAATCTCCTCCTAAGTATCCGCAGATACTTATGGTTCCTTCCTCTCCACTACTTCGCACACTCATACCTCACCGCGTATGTCTTTTAAAGTCTTTTATCTTGTTAATTATCCTAATGGTCGGCCCATCCTTCGTGCATCCCTTCAATGAGTCCCGACCACTAACTTGGCACAATCTTTCTCTCATCAATTCTCGCATAGCACAGAGCTGGGATCACATCACAAACTCATATCTCATTCCTCGATCTTTCTCAACCATCTCATTTCACAAAAGTCTCCTCAAAATCTCAATTCACATTTTTCAAAAATCTGGTTTCACAAACTTTCTAAAAATTTCTTTTCATAAAACCATTAAAAGTCTCAGTTCACAAACCTTTCCCAAAAATCTTATTTCAAAAGCTTTCTCAAAAACTTGTTTCACCCAAATTTTTCTAAAAATCTCCTTTCACAACTTTTCACAAAATTTTCATTTCAAAACCTTTCTAAAAGTATCTTTTCACAAATCCTTTTTCAGAAAATCTTATCTCAAAAAAAATCTTTTTCAAAAACCTCTTTTCAAAAATGTTTTCAAAAACCTCTTTTCAATAACCTCTTTTCAAAAATCTTTTCAAAAATCTTTTCGAAAATTTCCTTTCACCACTCTTTTGCAAAAATCCCTTTTTGAAAACCTTTTTTTAAAAAAATCACTTTTCAAAATCTTTTTCAAAAACCACATTTTTGGTCTGAGCGCTAATGGAGGAGCAAGCTCAACTCAACACTAGTCTCTTTCCCAAAAACATAAATAAGGAGCCAGGCTCCGCTCAAATCACAATCATTATCCCCAGCTCTGGCTCGAAATCATCATTATCATCGATTCTTTCCCCAATCTCCACTCTTTATCTCTTGTTCATCCTCCTTATATTTTTTTATCATTATTTCTTTCTCACTATATATTCATCTTTGTCAACTTACTTAATTCATTTTCGTTTTCAGGATGTACCAGACATCCATCAGTATCTTACTCATGTTAATCAACAGTATTCAGTTTCAACATGCATCAGTAAATAAATATAAACATACTAGCAGTCACACAAACATCACAACAACAATGTGGCCATTGTCACCTTCGTATAAGTGGCCACACAACACAAACAATTGCCACTTAGTTCCGATCTTTGAGATGATACGGAACGTCCTAATAAATTACCTAACTACCACGGTGTCTTAGGAAAGCTTCTCTCTCACCTGAGGTCCAGCTTTTAAGTGCGTACTGTCGCTTCGAATCCTTTCTGCTACCGGCTGCCCCAATCCCTCGTCTTTTAAATTCCTCGTACTAAATAAAATACACTTACATTATTAACTTGTATTAAGAAAATCTTTGTCGTAACTTAGATACCTCTCATTCCTCGTCGGAAAACTTAAAACATAACCGTTTTCTTTCAAACAATTCCAACATTTTCTATCACTTAAAGATTTCAAAATCATTTGAAAACATCATGTGAAATGATTTAAATTCTTTAGTTTGGTTGCTGGTCCGTCTTGGACAGCACCTTAATCACGTTTGAAAACACCGAAAAATTTATCGTTTTCAGTCCGGATTTTCTTAAATCAATTATCACTTGAAAACCACTCTTTAAATTATGTGAAAACATTTTCAAAGCTAAGAAATAATTTTAAATAATTCGGGACAACAAAGAATTATTTTATAAAAATCATTTTGATAAAACCCCGAAAACATCGTAAAAACACTTTTTCGTTTAAAACAACTCCTTTATGCAAATTAACCTTTTAAAACTCAAGTCTTTATCACAAAACAACTTTGGACAGCCATGAACACAATTTAAAAATCTCAAATAAAACACAATGGAATTTTCTCAAAACCAGTTTATTTCAAACTAATTACACATTCACATATTTTTCAAACATTAACTAACACATAAACAACAAGCAACACTTCATCAAGCATATAACCAATTAAATCAATCATCAAGGCAATTATACAACTCACAAACAGTTCATAACACAAAACACTTAGGCATACATGTATTAAATCAAGATATAAACCATTTACTTTGAACAAGTGGATTCCTTTCAAAAATCATCATGTGAAATTATTTTCATGCAACTAGATTTCCTAAACTCACCTATACTACATGTCCGAATGCAATCAAGGGAAACAAATTAAGAGTCACAATTTAAAACACATAAATCAACTTGGTTTATTTCAAATACTTAAATTCCACTTTCTTTTTCATGAAACAAAATTATTTGGTCTTCCTTTTACTCTTAACCGAATACACACACTCACACATATATTTATTTTAAACACAATACTTTTCCAAAATCATTTAATTCATTTATCTCCTTTATTTTTAAATCAAAAACCGATTAGAAAGTAATCATTTACAACACAATTTCAAACAATTTATTTTAGCACAATTTCTCAAAACATACTCATTGCTTTTATGTCACTTCATTGAAAAAGAACCCTAGTCTAGCTAGCATGCATGGCCGAATGTCATCATGATCAAAACAAGGTCTTTGGGTTCATTTTTCTACAAGCAAAAACACAAGGTTCTTAAATCAAAAAGAATTTAACATGCATGGATCTTTTTCATGAAACAAAACATGGTTTCCTTATTCTAGGCCTAGACCTTATGCACATCATCATAGATCAAAGTTTTACTTTCAATTCTTTCACATACACGCACATAGAACATGAACCAAAACAAAAATCACTTTTCAAAACTCATTTCTTTTGGTTCTTTTATAAAACCGTGGTGATCCTTAAGGAAATAAAATATTTTTGTTCAAAAACCACCTGCATGGACCTAAATCTTATAGATCAAGTCATGGAATCAATCATAATGACATAAATCAAAGATAAAATCATTTTGAGTAAGAAGTGGTCAAAACTGTGGCATGAAATGAAGAGGGATTAAATCTTTTTGGTTCAAAAACAACATGCATGTATTAAAACTCAAGACTTGTCCATAGATCAACACAAAATTAAAACTTTTTATTCATAAGTTTCATGAAAAGAATTCAAGAACCAAACTTTTCAAAGATCAAAACAAAATTAAAGCTTTATTAAGATCAATTTAAAATCAAACACTTTCAACCACTCAAATCAACTTTTCTAATCATAAGATTAACATGCAATGACTTGAATCAAATTAAAAAGCATCAAGACTCATAGATCTAGTCAATGCCGAATCATTTGGCTCTTGATCTAGGGTTTTATAAGTTCATTTATTCTTAGAAATTCAAGATCAAAGGTTAATTAACACATGCATGAACTCAAATCATCAAGATCATCAACAAATCAACATGCAATGTAACATCCCGAATTTAAATTCAAATAATATTTAGAATAACGATAAGATTTGGAAGTAAGGATTATTCTAAAAAGGATGTAAAACGATGGATTAGGAGTTCTTTGAATGCCATAAAGGAATCAAGAAGCATTGGCATCAAAAGGGAGGTTGAAAGATGAACAAAAGAGCGTTAGAAGCGATGTTTTTGGTGTTATAAACACCCTATATTAGGAAATTCAAAATAAAAGATTTACAATTCTAAACACAAATTCCACCGTTGGATGTGAAGTAGGATAGGTGAGGAAGCTTGCTTTAAAATTTGAGGAAGATCCAACGGTTAACGAAGAAGTTATGGCCTTTCAAAGTCTGGATACTGAAAAATTGTGCAGCTTAATCGCCTCTTAATTGATTAAGCTGCAATTTAATCGATTATTGGCTGTTGCTGTGAAAAAAATAAAAGCGAATCCACGCGTTGTTCTTGCCAAAATGCACGAATTTCCTCTCTCTAGGGCACAAAACCTCTCATCCCAAATCCATCAAGCTTCAAGGGAATCACTCCAAAACCCATCATCAAGTCCCTCTTCGTTGCTCCAAGTAAGTATTCATGTTCTTGATGTTCTTCTCTCTCTCTAATTTGGATTTTTTTTTCTCTCTCTCTCTCTTTCCCCTCTTTGGGAAATTCGAATTTTCTCTTGAAATTGGGCAATAATCTCATCATCATTCCATTCCTTCGACTTAGGGAAGATCATCATCACTCTCTTTATCTTCTTGCCTTTGGAGCTCTTGGTTGTGGGAGTGCTTGGAGCTAAGGCTTGGATTTTCCCACTCTCCCTCTCCTTGGTTAAGGTAAGGGGGTGGATATTGTGAGCATTGCCTTGTTCTAGGGAGTTGGTTCTAATTAGTATATAATGATTTGTTAGGGTTATGTGTTAGGGGAGAAAATTAAATTATAAAACCCTAGGTTATCGAATATAAAATTCTAATTAATTAAATATGCATGATGATTGGATGTTAAGATTAGGAAAAGGAAACCCAATAATATGAGAATGAATTATTTGATAAATGAAACTTGGATAATGATTATATTGATGTACAAGAGGATTTGGGTAATAAGATAGTGAAATTGTCATAAATGATTTCTACGATTATTGATTTTATTTTTAAAGTTTTGTATTAAATGATAATTGACTGCTAGGGCAAATGTATGTTTTGGTTGAATATATTTGCTCCCTAATTGCTAAATTTGTATAACTGAGCCTAAATGTATTGCATATGCTTAATTAAGAAAATGAATGCTATTTGAGAGGAATTGAATAATTAACATGGGAATTGAGTAGGGATAGGTTATGAATGGGAAATTATGAATATGTGTAGTTATGATTAAATGTGTTATGATTTATTGAACAAGAAGATGAAAATTTAGTAGTATAATTGGATAAAGTAAATAAGGATTTTATGGCATTGAATGCAAGACTTTAAAAATATGGTGGTGCACTTCCAAAAGGTTAAAGGTAAATTGGTTAAAGGAGCCAGTCTTGTAAGACGTTGTCCGGGTTGTGGGACTGTACGCTTAGACTGGTGTGAATCAAGTCGTGTAAGACGTTGTCCGGGTTGTGGGACTGTACGCGTCGACTGGTTCGGTATGAGGTCGTGTAAGACGTTGTCCGGGTTGTGGGACTGTACGCATCGACCGATTTGATTTGATGTTGTGTAAGACGTTGTCCGGGTCGTGGGACTGTACGCATCGACTGGTTTGATTTAATGTCTTGTAAGACGTTGTCCGGGTTGTGGGACTGCACGCATAGACTTGTGCGATCCAGATCTTGTAAGACGTTGTCCGGGTTGTGGGACTGCACGCATAGATCGCGTAAGACGCCATGGTGCGCAGCTGTAAGACGTTGTCCGGGTTGTGGGACTGTACGCAATGATGGATCCACGTGAATAAATTTCCCTATATTATGAGGAAATCAAGGTATATGTACAGAGAAAAGAAATTATGAAAGTTAAGAGAATTTATGAAAAGGGCATGTGTATGAAATCAAATGAATAAAATGTTTAAGTGTTGACCTCTGACCTGAGGGACACATAATTTAAATATGGAAAAGTCTAAGGGCCTCTGTTTTGAGGAGATAAATGTGTTGAATGAAAATTGTGCATTGGCCCCTGATTTGAGGTGATGTACTGAAATAAAATGTGTATGTGAAATGAATAAAAAGTAAAGAAAATGAATGATGAAATGAATAATGAAAATGGATGTTGAAATGAATAATGAAAATGGAAATTTGGAATGAATAATGAATATGGAAATTATGAAATGTGCATGGCATGCTATATGTGAATATATGCTCTATTTGCTAGTTGTGTTTGACCTAGCGGGTTGTTATGTCTAGTTAGAAACTGCTTTCTATTTCATGTGCAAAGCTCACTCCCTTACATTTTTCAGGTACAGAGATTGAGCTGGCACAGCCCCCGGCCGAGCAGGAGTACTTTCCCTTACAGGGAGAGTAGGGTGTTATGGGTTTAGAGTATAATATGGACCTAAGCCTCTTATATTATTTTGATGTAAATTTAATATGCATATTTTAAATGAGGCTTAGGATGCTTTGTTTTGATAAAGTATTATGTTTTGGTTAAGATACTCAAACTTAGTATTTCCGCTAGTACTCTGATATTTTTGGAGCCCATTGGGCCTTGATATGATTTAGAAATATTATCTGAAGCCCTGCTGGCTATTGGTTGTTTAATTAAAATGGTTTACCACAGGTTGAATTTTGGAATAGTCCGAAAAACAAACAAAACTCCGTCCGTTTGATGGTTGATTTTAATGAAATAAAATTGAATTTTCAAGTCCGTATTTTATTATAAGGGGGAAATAAGGGTATAAATCCTAGGTGTTACATTTATGGTATCAAAGCAGTTTTTCCTCGGCCTTTGGAGTTTAAACTCATAACTCCTGTGGTTTACTCAACAAGCGAGTAACCAATATATAGTGTCAAGTTCTATATTAGTCACTTAGGTTTATAGTTATAAAACCCTATGTAGTTATGTACTAAATTATATACATGTCCGCATCAACAGAATCCTTTGTTGCCACATTGTAGCAACATGGAGAATCAGCTCTCCCATTCTCCTGCTAGCAGTTCGGCTACTGATCGTAAGATCAATTCCCTTGTTGATTCTTTGAAATCCAAGCCGTATGACATCTGTTTTCAAGAAGGACAAACTTCTGCAATGGGTAAGCTTAGATCGACTATGGGAAACCAGGAGCAACACGTGGGGATACAAGTTGGTGAGAAGAAGAGTATAATTTTGAGACCGGGAATGGTTCTCATGAAGCAACACTTGACTCATGAAGAACAGGTGGGCGTAGTAAAGAACTGTCGTGAGATGGGCTTAGGCCCTGGAGGTTTTTTATCAACCAGGCTTTACAAGTGGAGCCAGACTCCGACTAAAAATGATGTGCCTCGGCTTAGACTGGAATCCTCAAACCCGAGTATATGGATGAAGATGCAAGGCAAGGCATTAGCATTCAATTGAGTGTTTTGATGATGACAACATGATGTGGAATTACCTACAACAACAAGTCACAAAGGACAATTCTATTATTCATTCTTGTATATGTATTATAATTGTTTTTATTGTTTTATATGAGAGTGGGTGGTAGAATTAGGATAGAAATCTCAATTGGAACTAAAGAATTAATTATGTTTAGAATTGAGATTGCATTGATAGAGAAAAATGGTTCAAGACTTTTTCTAAATAAATTGGTGAAAAATGAAAATTAATAGAAAAGGTTTTTAGCAGTGTTTAATTGATTAAGTAAACAGGTTAATCGAGTAGTACTCGATTAAGGGCTTCGTTTAATCGATTAAGTACTGTTATAACTGAACTTTAAAAGGCTTTCATTTTCTACATTTCAAATGTTACGAACCTTGATTTTCATACAGCATTTTTCACACATTCTTTCAACATTCTTGAGCAAATATTCTCTCTTACATCATCTCTATCAATGTTCATGTGAATCTCAATTTGAAAATACAATTCATTCTTTTCATTCCATATTGAAGATTCATAGTTTGTGAACATTCTTTTGTGGTTGAATCAATTTGTAACAACAAGGTTACACACCTCAAGATTCAACAAGACAAGTTTTCTATTGAAGAAAATTGAAGAAGGGTTGGAGCATTACTCTTAGCAATTGGATTGGAATTGCTCGAAGCTCAAAGGATTGAACACGAAGGATTCAATCAACGAAGGAACAAAGAGGATCGACTCACAAGAATTGGGGTAGAATTGTATGAAGTGGTACCTCATACAATAAAGGGTTAGGATCGTGAGAGGAGAGGATCTTAACTATTCTTGTAAACTGATTCTTTTGTTCATACTGTAGCAAATCACCCAAGCCAGAAGGGGTGGACTGGATGTAGCTCATCGTTTATGAGTGAACCAGGCTAAAATCACTGTGTTCTTCGTTTTGAGCTTTTTCGTATTTTCGTTTCTAAAATCAATCAAGAAATTAAAAGCAATTTAGGATTAGATTTGGGTTTTTCAATTATCTAATCTTTACATATGTGTTAATTGATTGGTAATTGATTCTCTGCGTTTTAATTCTTGATTCATTGAATTTCGGTGAAGAATTGTTTAGAATTGAATTCTGAATTTTCTGTGTTCTACAGAGTTTAATCGAGTAGTACTCGATTAAGTAAAAACAATCATTCAGGTGTACTCGATTAAGTTGTAGGATAATCGAGTAAGTTAGTGCAAATTGGACAAATTTGAACTGTTTTTGATTACTTTGAAAAAATCGGATATCGTAGCTTAACTCTTCTATTCACCCCCCCTCTAGAAGGTTATTTTGCCCGCTTGTTGGTTTCCAACAAGTGGTATCAGAGCTCGGTCGAATAAACCGAGTTTAAAAACTTTTTCGAAAAGATCCATTGGAAACCATGGGTTCTCTAAATCCTTTTGGAGGAGAAGGTGCTGCAATAAACCGTCCCCCACTATTTAGCGGTGAGGGATATGCTTACTGGAAAGTAAGAATGAAAATTTTTATCCAAGCTATCGATAACGAGATTTGGAAAGTTATCGAAAAGGGTCCACACATTCCCTCCACCATAGTTGAAGGTGCTGCACAATTAACTCTTGAGGATAAGTGGACGAATGATGATAAGAAAAAGATCCAATTAGATTACAAGGCTAAGAATATCATTACGTCTGCTTTGTCATATGATGAGTTCTTTAGGATATCCCAATGCTCTAGTGCAAAGGAAATGTGGGACACTTTACAAGTGACTCACGAGGGAACTAGTGAAGTTAGGAGAGCTAGATTAAATGTCTTGATGCGTGAATATGAGTTATTTCAAATGTTGCCTAATGAAAATATTAATGATATGCAAAAGAGATTTACTCATATTATTAATCACTTGCTTGCTCTTGGTAAGGCTTTCTTACCGGGAGAACTTACTAACAAAGTTTTGAGATGTTTGGATAGGAATTGGCAACCTAAGGTGACCGCCATAATTGAATCCAAAAATTTGGATACCATGGATCTCGCTACATTGTTTGGTAAGTTGCAAGAGCATGAGATGGAGCTCGGACGCCTAAATTCAAATGAAGAATCCGACAAGAAGAAAAAGGGTATCGCATTGAAGGTTTCATCAAAAATGGTTAATACTCAAAATGACTCTTCACAAGATGAAGATTCGGATTCCGACTTGGATGATGAGTCACTTGCATTCATGGTCAAGAACTTCAAAAAGTTTCTTAAGAAGAAAGGAAACACAAGAAGATTCAATTCAAAGGAAAGCAAGGAAACTCCACAAAAGTCAAAAACCCCTAGAGACAAGATAATATGTCATACATGTGGGAAAGCGGGTCACATCAAATATCATTGTCCCCAAAAGCCTAAGAAGTCCGATAATGATAAGAAGAAGTCCAACAATCATAAAGCTAAGAAGGCCTACATTGTTTGGGACAAACCCGAAGATGAGACTAATTCAAGTGCTTCGGATGAGGAAGAATCGGCGAACTTGTGTTTAATGGCTAAGGATGACATTGAAGCTTCCACTAGTGACACGTCTCTTGAGCAATCAAGCTCAAAGGAGGTACATTCTAAAACTAACTCTGATATGGATTCGGATAGTGAATCTTGCTCTTCCCCTTCATATGATGCACTTTATAATGCCTATGTTGATATGCATGCCGAACTTAAAAAATTAGCTAAAATCAACATAGAGGCTAAGAAAGCCATTTTGAAGTACAATGAAAAGATTAAAGAAATGCAAACACATATTGATGAACTTGTACTTCAAAATGAGACTTTAGAACTCATTTACTCTAATGCATCATGTGATTTCCGATTGTGAAAGGTGCAAGACTTATGAAAATGAATTACATGATTTGAAAGAAAAACTTGCTACCTTTACAAAAGGAAAAAGGAATTTAAATGATTTGCTCTCTAGTCAACGAGACAATACAAATAGAACCGGTTTGGGATACATCAAACCAAAGAAGAAGTCCTATAGAAAAGTTGGAAATTTTTCAAAGGTGAATTTTTCTAGAAAACCAACATGTTTCTATTGTGGCATCTTTGGTCATACTTCAAAATTTTGCAATATCAAAAATTATGGTGTTCCCAATAAGGAATTTATTTGGATTGTTAAGAGACAAAAACCGGAAACTAACCCACAAGGACCCAAAATTGTTTGGGTACCTAAGTCTTCCACTTAATTTGTTTTTGTAGGTGTGCCTTCGAACGAGAGATGATCGTTGGTATTTGGACAGCGGTTGTTCAAGGCACATGATGGGAGACAAGAGACATCATCATCTTGTTTTTGAGATTTCGTGTTTTAAAAAAAAAAACATCATGTTTCTCTAAATGTCTTGGTTAAGTGTGATATCTCGTGATTATATTGATATAATGAATTGGTGTTATTCTTATTTGCTTATTTGATTAGTTGTTACTTGTGCAAAATGTGTTCATACATTGCTCATGATGTGAATATATGTTTTGGATATGTATACCATGAGTTGTGTATCAAAAACTGCATTAAAACTGCATTTTTAAATAATTTAATCGATTACAGTGTTCTTTACTCGAGTATGAAAAAATAATCTTTCTGGAATACTCGATTAAATTGCAGTGTACTCGATTAAGTGTCATTTTTACACATGCTCTACTCAATTAAGTTGCAGTTTACTCGATTAATACTCGATTAAACGACTGTTTACTCGAGTAGTTAGTGCAAAAACTGACAGATATTAAACACGTTTTCTGCTCTTTTTGTTCATTCTTCTCTCTCAAAAACACAAACTTCTTCTCTTTTCCACACGGTTTTTTCAAATTTCACTCACTTTTACTTGATTTCTTTTAATTTCCTTCAATATTCTTCATCTCACATTCATTCTACATCTCTCATATCATCAATTTCACACTTCATCACTCAATTTCAAAAACCCCCAAATTCCAAAACCCTAAGAGCATCTATGGCACCTCCATCCACTTCCACTGGACGACGCAAGAAGCAAAGAGTAAACTTGGATTTGGATTCTCAATACTATTCTAAGGAGGTTCGCAAGCAAAGGGAAGCCGGATTTTTGCGAAGGGATTTTGGACACATTCGCTTCATGAATGTGAAGTGGCTCTTACATCAAAGGTTTGAGTGTTCTAATCTTTTTATTGAACAAGGCTTGCAAAAGTTTCTAGGTTTTCATTGTGATATCTATCCTAGATTAGTCAGAAAATTTTATGCAAACCTTAAGTATGATGAAGGAAGGTATAGGTCAGTGGTTAAAGGGATATTACTGAAAATTACTCCACAAGACTTGAATGACTTGTTTGGTTTGAGTATGAAAGGCACATTCTTTAATGATCCGAATAGTGAAATTTTGAATGACTGTGATGTTTCTACTGTGTTTTCTCAATCTGTGCGGGCTGGTTTTACATGGTCAAAGGGTACTAAACATGCAGGGATTCTGACTCCGGACAGCAGGCTTTTATTGTATGTTATTTCGTATATTTTGATGCCCAAAACTAACCAAAATTATGCTCAAGCGACTAATGATGAAATGCGTATTTTTTTATGCATTTAGAGAGCATATTCCTATCAATTGGTCTAAGTTTGTGCTTGATAGGATGGTTATAGCTGCTGGTTCTGTTGGTTCAGCCACTCTTCCTTACTCTATGGTTGTGACAAAACTTTTGCAACATTATGGTGTGGAAGTTGATGATGAAGAGGAAGAGACACCAATTACTGAACAACATTGCATCAATTCTGCATTTTTGCATGGTTTAGGCCTAGATGAGTATCCCACTGATAAGAATTGGATGTGGAAAATTGACATTCAGAAAATAGAGGCACAGAAGAAAGCTGAGGAGGAAATGGCTAGGCAAATGGGTGCTGGTCCTTCTAATGCACCACCGGATCCTACATTCAATGTTGATGATTTCATGAATGTTCCTCCAGCTGGTCAAGAGCAATCTCACCCTCCGTCACATGCTGGTTTTGATTTTCAGGCGCTTCGTGATAGCCTTTCAGCAGAAATTGGTGGTCACTTTGCGCAAGTGGAGCAAAGGCAATATGCAATTGAGGAGCGTCAAAGTGAGATGATTCGCAGTGGTTTTGAGACTCTTGCGACTCGTCAGCAGGCGATGGAGGATAGGTTTTTCGGTGCTCTTGGGCGGATGTTTTCACAGCCACCTCCACCACCTCAGTGATCACATGCATTTCATTCTATGTTTTGCTGCATTTTGAGTTGCTGTTATCTTGGTGTTATGTCTAGTTTTATCTAGTTTTTCCATTTATGGTGTTTATGTCTCTGGATATTGGGTTATGTTTCATGTTTTCTGGTTTGGTTTATGGTTCGTTTTAAAGTCCGACATGTGGACTTGGTGTTATGTTTCCGACTATGTGGTTTTATGGTCTTTGTTTGGGTTATGAACTTATGTGTATGGATGCTATGGCACGTTGTGGTTTTATGATATTATGGTTTGATTATGTGCTTGTGCGTTTATTATTGCCCTTACATATATTTTTTTTTCATAGTTTGGAATGTGGATTTATTTTCTCACCTTTGGCAAGATGTATTGTTATATTTTTTGATTAATGCCAAAAGGGGGAGAAAGGTTGGATTGTTGTTTTTGTAGGTTAATCACTTTTCCTAAGTGTGCATACATTTAGGGGGAGTATGGAGATATTGGATCGTGTTTGTCATTCATCAAAAAGGGGGAGATTGAAGATGCAAGGCAAGGCATTAGCATTCAATTGAGTGTTTTGATGAAGACAACATGATGTGGAATTACCTACAACAACAAGTCACAAAGGACAATTCTATTATTCATTCTTGTATATGTATTATAATTGTTTTTATTGTTTTATATGAGAGTGGGTGGTAGAATTAGGATAGAAATCTCAATTGGAACTAAAGAATTAATTATGTTTAGAATTGAGATTGCATTGATAGAGAAAAATGGCTCAAGACTTTTTCTAAATAAATTGGTGAAAAATGAAAATTAATAGAAAAGGTTTTTAGCAGTGTTTAATTGATTAAGTAAACAGGTTAATCGAGTAGTACTCGATTAAGGGCTTCGTTTAATCGATTAAGTACTGTTATAACTGAACTTTAAAAGGCTTTCATTTTCTACATTTCAAATGTTACGAACCTTGATTTTCATACAACATTTTTCACACATTTTTTCAACATTCTTGAGCAAATATTCTCTCTTACATCATCTCTATCAATGTTCATGTGAATCTCAATTTGAAAATACAATTCATTCTTTTCATTCCATATTGAAGATTCATAGTTTGTGAACATTCTTTTGTGGTTGAATCAATTTGTAACAACAAGGTTACACACCTCAAGATTCAACAAGACAAGTTTTCTACTGAAGAAAATTGAAGAAGGGTTGGAGCATTACTCTTAGCAATTGGATTGGAATTGCTCGAAGCTCAAAGGATTGAACACGAAGGATTCAATCAACGAAGGAACAAAGAGGATCGACTCACAAGAATTGGGGTAGAATTGTATGAAGTGGTACCTCATACAATAAAGGGTTAGGATCGTGAGAGGAGAGGATCTTAACTATTCTTGTAAACTGATTCTTTTGTTCATAGTGTCGCAAATCACCCAAGCCAGAAGGGGTGGACTGGATGTAGCTCATCGTTTATGAGTGAACCAGGCTAAAATCACTGTGTTCTTCGTTTTGAGCTTTTTCGTATTTTCGTTTCTAAAATCAATCAAGAAATTAAAAGCAATTTAGGATTAGATTTGGGTTTTTCAATTATCTAATCTTTACATATGTGTTAATTGATTGGTAATTGATTCTCTGCGTTTTAATTCTTGATTCATTGAATTTCGGTGAAGAATTGTTTAGAATTGAATTCTGAATTTTCTGTGTTCTACAGAGTTTAATCGAGTAGTACTCGATTAAGTAAAAACAATCATTCAGGTGTACTCGATTAAGTTGCAGGATAATCGAGTAAGTTAGTGCAAATTGGACAAATTTGAACTGTTTTTGATTACTTTGGAAAAATCGGATATCGTAGCTTAACTCTTCTATTCACCCCCCCTCTAGAAGGTTATTTTGCCCGCTTGTTGGTTTCCAACAATGGACACAAAAGGGTAACTGATGGAAGCGAACCACCCAATATTCCTGATCATTTTATTCAGCTGGTTATGGGAGCGATGCAAGAAGAACAATCTTTGATGGAGAAGGAATGCGGTGTAAGAGAAGTGGAGGACATACTTCCTTCCATGTCCCCTGATGTCTGCATTGTCAACTTCTATGAAGAAAATGGAAAGCTTGGTCTCCATCAGGACCGTGACGAAAGTGTCGGAAGCCTGCAAAGAGGGATACCGGTAGTTTAATTCTGCATTGGTGACTCGGCTGAGTTTCTCTATGGAGACCAGAGAGATCCAAGGAGAGCAGAAAGAATTATCTTGGGGTCGGGTGATGTATTAATATTCGGTGACGAGTCTCGTCACATCTTTCATGGAGTGTCGGCAATCATACCAGACACAGCTCCCGAGGGATTGCTCGATGACACAGGACTTCGTCTTGGACGTCTCAACCTTACATTCCGACAATATCAGTTTCCTGGTCCACACCCTTAAGGTCTGCGGTACAACTACTTAAGGAGATCAGGGCCAAATCAACAAAAGGTACGAGACGATTCTAAAAATTTAGATAAACATTTTTAGGTACTTTTAATCTGCATCTCTATTAAGTTTTAGTGTAGAACATCCTAAATCAATTCTCTTGGAATTTTAAATTCCTAATCCTGTATTTCTAGAAGTTGTGAAACCTAAGAAAGACTCATCTTCAATCCAATCTTGAGTACCATCTAAAGGAACGCGTAGGAAAAACCTTACTCAGTTATAAGACCGTAACAAGAGACCTAACCAAAAACCTGGTGATAGTGTCGTCCTCTAATAGAGTGTAAGGTCAGGATTGGTCATCCTTTCTCTTGCATCTGTTAAAAGATAATGCTATCATTCAACAATGCAGTGATGTACAGTTGATAAATGTGAGATTGGGACTGACCACCTCGGTCTTCGCGTTTATTGACAGGCTATATTATTGCAATCATCTAGATGAGATCCGAATAAATCATCTAGGAATTCTATCTCTGTCGAAAGCTCGATTGAACTTTAATCCTATCGGATCTTTACTAAGACTCATAGACAGTGATTCGCAAACCAACCCCATTTAAGACACTCTTATTCTATATTTCCACTGAGAACGTTCAACTAAATAATCGAACCACCCCTCTAACTTGCATGAGAACTTAGCCATATGCGTAGGTATGGAGAGCCCTCATGTCATAGAAAATTCGAAACCACCCCAATAAGACCGATTAGCAGTCAACTTAATCCCATGAACCACCTCACCAACCAATTAAGAACCTAGCTAATCAGTTCTTGGAATCAACCCAACTTCCTCCCTGCCTTCGACTTACTCAGGTATGTTGATACTAAGTGGGGGAGACTTGAT
This sequence comes from Crotalaria pallida, assembly GCA_037953625.1. Classification (NCBI taxonomy): domain Eukaryota; kingdom Viridiplantae; phylum Streptophyta; class Magnoliopsida; order Fabales; family Fabaceae; genus Crotalaria; species Crotalaria pallida. Next base: position 90,677,544 of record CM075653.1, read on the forward strand.
GACTCAATTCGGATCCTATCCGAGCGGCAATAACTAGTAATCATACCATAAGCCATAGGACTACTAAATAGATAAGTCCAAACGCTTCGCGGAGAATCGAATAAGAATGAAACTAGGGAAAAAGCAAGACCTTCCCAAAATAACACCGAATTGAGAAATAACAACTAGACATTGACCGAGACCAATCAATCAGCCGCAGATCCATAGACAACGCATCCTTCGACGGCTCTCTGCTGAAAATGCACACTTTGGGGATAACCTCCATTGTCTTCTTGCTTGACATGTATCCAGTCCATCCTGGGTCATCGTGCAAAGACCATGAGACTCATCCTTGAGTGCTTCATGTTTCTTATTTTCATCTTCACTCTCTTAAAGTTCCAAGCATCTCAGATGCATAGGTGAGAATTCGCCAAGTCATAGAAAACTGAACAACATGACCTCTTTTCAGCTTTGGATACCGGTTGGGAACCTGTGTACTCTATTCCGAGCAACGAATGAGCATACCCCCTAGCATGGATATAACCAAGTATGTCAATGCTAAGTGGGGGAGGATTTCAATCCAAGGAATGGGAGATGGAACTTTAATAAAAAGAAAACTGACGATCCTGTCCAGATAAAGGAGATACATTGTATTAAAGGACAAGCATTGAAATAGGCATGAGCCTAACCACACCTGGAGCGGGAAATAAAAAAAAATCGTAGGAAAGTGAAAACCATAGTCAGAAGCTTTACCAATGGGATGGTTCTCCAGTTACGGAATTCAACGGAATTTCGGGGACAAAATTCTAATAAGTGGGGGAGAAATGTAACATCCCGAATTTTAATTCAAATAATATTTAGAATAACGATAAGATTTGGAAGTAAGGATTATTCTAAAAAGGATGTAAAATGATGGATTAGGAGTTCTTTGAATGCCATAAAAGAATCAAGAAGCATTGGCATCAAAAGGGAGGTTGAAAGATGAACAAAAGAGCGTTAGAAGCGATGTTTTTGGTGTTATAAACACCCTATATTAGGGAATTCAAAATAAAAGATTTACAACTCTAAACACAAATTCCACCGTTGGATGTGAAGTAGGATAGGTGAGGAAGCTTGCTTTAAAATTTGAGGAAGATCCAACGGTTAACAAAAAAGTTATGGCCTTTCAAAGTCTGGATACTGAAAAATTGTGCAGCTTAATCGCCTCTTAATCGCCTCTTAATCGATTAAGCTGCAATTTAATCGATTATTAATCGATTAAAGGCTGTTGCTGTGAAAAAATAAAAGCGAATCCACACGTTGTTCTTGCCAAAATGCACGAATTTCCTCTCTCTAGGGCACAAAACCTCTCATCCCAAATCCATCAAGCTTCAAGGGAATCACTCCAAAACCCATCATCAAGTCCCTCTTCGTTGCTCCAAGTAAGTATTCATGTTCTTGATGTTCTTCTCTCTCTCTAATTTGGATTTTCTCTCTCTCTCTCTCTCTCTCTTTCCCCTCTTTGGGAAATTCGAATTTTCTCTTGAAATTGGGCAATAATCTCATCATCATTCCATTCCTTCGACTTAGGGAAGATCATCATCACTCTCTTTATCTTCTTGCCTTTGGAGCTCTTGGTTGTGGGAGTGCTTGGAGCTAAGGCTTGGATTTTCCCACTCTCCCTCTCCTTGGTTAAGGTAAGGGGGTGGATATTGTGAGCATTGCCTTGTTCTAGGGAGTTGGTTCTAATTAGTATATAATGATTTGTTAGGGTTATGTGTTAGGGGAGAAAATTAAATTATAAAACCCTAGGTTATCGAATATAAAATTCTAATTAATTAAATATGCATGATGATTGGATGTTAAGATTAGGAAAAGGAAACCCAATAATATGAGAATGAATTATTTGATAAATGAAACTTGGATAATGATTATATTGATGTACAAGAGGATTTGGGTAATAAGATAGTGAAATTGTCATAAATGATTTCTACGATTATTGATTTTATTTGTAAAGTTTTGTATTAAATGATAATTGACTGCTAGGGCAAATGTATGTTTTGGTTGAATATATTTTCTCCCTAATTGCTAAATTTGTATAACTGAGCCTAAATGTATTGCATATGCTTAATTAAGAAAATGAATGCTATTTGAGAGGAATTGAATAATTAACATGGGAATTGAGTAGGGATAGGTTATGAATGGGAAATTATGAATATGTGTAGTTATGATTAAATGTGTTATGATTTATTGAACAAGAAGATGAAAATTTAGTAGTATAATTGCATAAAGTAAATAAGGATTTTATGGCATTGAATGCAAGACTTTAAAAATATGGTGGTGCACTTCCAAAAGGTTAAAGGTAAATTGGTTAAAGGAGCCAGTCTTGTAAGACGTTGTCCGGGTTGTGGGACTGTACGCTTAGACTGGTGTGAATCAAGTCGTGTAAGACGTTGTCCGGGTTGTGGGACTGTACGCGTCGACTGGTTCGGTATGAGGTCGTGTAAGACGTTGTCCGAGTTGTGGGACTGTACGCATCGACCGATTTGATTTGATGTCGTGTAAGACGTTGTCCGGGTCGTGGGACTGTACGCATCGACTGGTTTGATTTAATGTCTTGTAAGACGTTGTCCGGGTTGTGGGACTGCACGCATAGACTTGTGCGATCCAGATCTTGTAAGACGTTGTCCGGGTTGTGGGACTGCACGCATAGATCGCGTAAGACGCCATGGTGCGCAGCTGTAAGACGTTGTCCGGGTTGTGGGACTGTACGCAATGATGGATCCACGTGAATAAATTTCCCTATATTATGAGGAACTCAAGGTATATGTACAGAGAAAAGAAATTATGAAAGTTAAGAGAATTTATGAAAAGGGCATGTGATGTTTAAGTGTTGACCTCTGACCTGAGGGACACATAATTTAAATATGGAAAAGTCTAAGGGCCTCTGTTTTGAGGAGATAAATGTGTTGAATGAAAATTCTGCATTGGCCCCTGATTTGAGGTGATGTACTGAAATAAAATGTGTATGTGAAATGAATAAAAAGTAAAGAAGATGAATGATGAAATGAATAATGAAAATGGATGTTGAAATGAATAATGAAAATGGAAATTTGGAATGAATAATGAATATGGAAATTATGAAATGTGCATGGCGTGCTATATGTGAATATATGCTCTATTTGCTAGTTGTGTTTGACCTAGCGGGTTGTTATGTCTAGTTAGAAACTGCTTTCTATTTCATGTGCAAAGCTCACTCCCATACATTTTTCAGGTACGGAGATTGAGCTGGCACAGCCCCCGGCCGAGCAGGAGTACTTTCCCTTACAGGGAGAGTAGGGTGTTATGGGTTTAGAGTATAATATGGACCTAAGCTTCTTATATTATTTTGATGTAAATTTAATATGCATATTTTAAATGAGGCTTAGGATGCTTTGTTTTGATAAAGTATTATGTTTTGGTTAAGATACTCAAACTTAGTATTTCCGCTAGTACTCTGATATTTTTGGAGCCCATTGGGCCTTGATATGATTTAGAAATATTATCTGAAGCCCTGCTGGCTATTGGTTGTTTAATTAAAATGGTTTACCACAGGTTGAATTTTGGAATAGTCCGAAAAACAAACAAAACTCCGTCCGTTTGACGGTTGATTTTAATGAAATAAAATTGAATTTTCAAGTCCGTATTTTATTATAAGGGGGAAATAAGGGTATAAATCCTAGGTGTTACATTTAATGTAAGGTACGCCTTAGTCCCACATCGGCTGGTAAGGTGAACGAAGCATGCCTTATATAGGATGTGGATACCTTACCTCATGTGGACGCGTTTTGGGGCTCATTGTTAGTGTGAGACCAAGAGCAAAACCGTGAGGGTGAAGGATGCCCAAAGCGGACAATATCCACGTGGCGGTGCGCTGGGCCCAGTGCCCAGTACCGTACGGCTGGCTGGGGCTGGGCTGTTACATGCAACATCAATACATCTTTAAATCACGGTTTAAGAAAGAAAATTCAACACATAAAAGATTTACTTTAAGCTTTACAAAAATCCCATCAAACCTTTTGATTTAGAAGATTTAGTTTAAAAAGCTTTAGGATCTCTTATGAAAAACTTTAAACGAGTTATGAAATCCGTTGATTAGACATTCACAACTTCTTTTAAGCTTTGAAAATCCATGATCAAGCACAAACATACTTGTACTCATCATTTAAGCTTGGAAAATTAACATGCAAAGAAGAAAGAAAGAAAGATCACAAAATCAAGAAAACTAAGCTATTACAATTTTCTTCAGAACTTCGAGCTACCCACCAAAGGAAAGTTGGTCTTCTAGCTTCTAAGGACTTGGATCTCCAAGGAAGGCTTAGGTTTTTGGCTTGGTTTCCTCCTTCTTCCTTCTTCTTACCCACGACCTCTCCCTCTTTTTCTCTATGTGTTGAGAGCTTTGATATTTGCTTTCAACGAATGTGTTTGGAAAGTGAATGGGAATGAGAGAAATGAATGGGAAGTGGGCGAAAGGAACTAAGGGTTGTGGCTTATATAATCAACTCATGTTCTTCCTCTTTTGACCTTGTGGGTTTCGACCATGTGTGTAGATGGGAGGGGTAATTTTGGCTCTTCAAGAATTTGCATGGGTGGAGATTATCATCTCTAAGGGGACAATGAGGAGTAGATTAAGGAACTAGGTTTCTTTGGGTTTAATTACTCTTTAGCTTCTAGTTAGGGTTTTTCCACACATCTAGTTTGGTCATGGTTATGATTTAGTCTATTTGGTTCCTAGCCCAACACTTAGGAAAATTCTAGGCTTGTACACACACATACATGCGCCACACACACACACATATATATATATACACATATACATACTCATTCACGTTGCACACACATACACATACACATACATACATGCATTATATTTTTATTTCTTAATCATTTTTACTCTAAAACATATAATTACTAAGCTTACATAATGATTCAAACATTTTCAAGAAATCACATTAACACCATCATACATCAAACATGTATCAATCAATACATAAATACAGAAAACAATTCACTTTCTCATAAAATAACTCTTGTTTAAAATTCACCATTTCTTTAAAATCACTCAACACTTTTGAAAACGTGAATCAAGAAATTCTTTAAGAAAATACTCTTTTAAAACATTTTTCTAAAAAAATAAATCTCTTTAGCATTTTAAATTAATATGAGGAATTTGCGGGGTGTTACAAAAGCTGTGGAACTGGAACCTAAGAGAACTTAATGGAATAACTGTCCTGTTTCTATCTTGCTCTACCCATGCACCAAAAGCTACCTTAGGATTTGTTTCCAAGTTGGTTTCAAGAAGTATGGGAAGGCTTGTGAAACCTAAATCCCTCCTTAGCATTTTGGTTACTTCCCTGCCTTACCGTGAATCACCGTCGTTCACCGTTCGTTGTTCTGGTGCGTTAAAACTGAACCTAATATCTTTAATCTCCTATCTACTTCATTTTTCGGTTACTAATTGCTATTATTCTTCCGATTTAGAATTCTAATTTGTTTACCATTTTCTATTTGTGGTTGTTTCTAATTTTCTATTTACGAACCCTGTTTTTGTTAGACAGTGGCAATGTTTTCCTATTTCATTAATCTTGACATTTTAGGTTTCTTCTTTATGCTTATGTTCCTCTTGCTCTTGGGTTGCGTATCCTCCATCTCCCTTAACACTATGCTCTCTTAGGTTAGTTGAACACCAAGTGTTTGACAAAGTATGTAATACAGAAGCTGAGGCATTTGGAATCCAGCAAGCACAGGTATATGTTCTCTTAAATTAATTTTGCTTGAGAGTTGTAATCCAGTGAATGAATCTCTTTAGTTGTGTTATATGTACACTTAAAACTTTTTTTTTATTAAGCCATGAATCATTGTAATTTTAAATTGGAATTAATATATTTTGTGTTATTTATCTTCAAATTGGAACTGACATATTTTTGCAGATACATGTAATAATTAATATATATTTGCACGAATATGATAAAATAATACTAATAGACCCCTACCGCTTATGACGAGTGGTAGCTCACTTGGTCCCTTAACCAACTGGTCTGGAGTTCGAGCCTTGGGTATGGAGCAACCCCCGCTGGGAGACCCCTACCGCTTAGTGCGAGCTCAGTTGGGTCGGACCGGATGAGTCGGATTCTGGGTAAACCAGATCCGGTTACCGGTTGGTGTACACCAAAAAAAGAATAGAAAGAGGAAACAATCAAGTGGCTTTGCTCTCTGAATAAATGTGTTTTCCTGTCTACTTTTCAGTCCGTGGTAGTAGAATAGTGAATGCAATTTGGATTTTTTTTAAAAGAATCACTTATCTGTTGTTGATAGTATTTGTACAAACAAATTATGTTTCTCTTTCAGTATTTCAATTTTCAACTGATGAAATTGTTTGGAACATAGAAAATATGTTTGGGCTATGCAAGTGTATATAGAAGCCTAATTGAACTATGCGGTGCAGATTCTAATATGAGGTTGCCTTGTGTTCTACACAGATTGAAATATTTTCTTTTTCTAGGTTAAGGACAGTAGGACACCATTGTTTGGGTGCAGGGGGGAAATTTAAAGAGTTTTTTTTTAAAAAAAATCATGTAAATATAAAAGTTATATAAAGAAAAAAACATAAATGAAGCACTGCCCTTGCACATGTGTGGAAAATCAGGCTGCCGCATTGCTGAAACTATTTTTCACACGCCTTTTGGTTTTAGGTATACCTTTGGCTACTGATTGTATGTGTAAATCTGTCTTTTGAAGGTGGTCTCCTTGCCTCGTGTTGTCGAGGTTTCAGATGTAATTTCAATCATGCGGAGTAGCGATCACAATAGTTTTCCAGTATGTATAGCTCTTGTACTGATCTCTCTTGTTGTTTATTGTTGGTGGCATTTTGTAAGTTGTATTCTATTACATATAACTTACAACGCATAGGTGATTGATCACACAAGAAGTGTTATTGGATTAGTGCTTCGGAGGTGAGCATTAACTATAATAAACTTTTTCTGCATCTGTATACTCTGATATCTTTCTGGTTGTGACTCTAGGCAAAAGTTTGAATTACTTGAGAACTCAAGCTTCGACTATCCTTTTCTTCTGTGCAGTCATTTTCTGGTAATTCTTCAGTCAAAGATTGATTTCCAACATAGTCTTTTACCCGCTGATCCCAGAGGGGGTGCCAAGTCAATAAGGTAGCCTAAAGCATAAGTTTAGACATAGCCTGGAAGAGTTTATTACTAACAACTTCCTTGAAATCATTGAAATTCTAGTTGCAACAAAATTGTATAAAATGCTTAATTTGGAAGGCATGCACTTTTGATGAGCCTGGGAGAACAGAATGGGAGGGATTTCTTACTGGTACTAGAGCTACTGCTAGTGGTATGAGCATGTGTTCTTCCTCTATTGCTCTACTAATTTACTTTATTACTAGTACACCTTGAAACTTCATTGGATTTTGAGAAACACCTCGGAATATTTTTTTTATGCTTCTTAAGAACATTGAGATCGAAGCTTTAGAAAAACAAAATAGCAATAACTTTTACAAGGGCATGTTGGATATAATACTGTTATGATCCCTCACCTGATGTTACTCTGCGTATGACTTCAGTAATTGTCCCTTTATCTTCCTAATGGCTGCTCTGCTTGCAGCATAGTTGTTGTCGTGACTGTGTTTATTGTTATATGCATAACTTTTTAAGTTTGGTTAATATGCTTTTACATAGATCTATTCTAACTCTTTGTTTCAAAAGGTGGGGCAATGACACTGGTTGACATGCCTCTAAACAATAACCCTTCCATTATGTCTAAGGAAACACACGAACTTAAGGTATCAATGATTGATCACTTTTCTGCATTTTAATTTTTTGAAAGTGATATTTATCTTATGGAAGTAAGAGTAAGAAATTATTATTCTAATATATGCTAAGCTGTCTTTTGTGGTGTTGAATTGGCTAGGTTACTTGGGATTAACTTGTGTTTAATTTTCTTTTCCTAACATGGGTTTCCACTTCTTTTCAGCTTGAAGCTGCAGAGAATAAAATCTACATTGATGTTGGTATGATCATCAAACTTTATCATAGCATACAATTAATCAAGTTTCTGATTTGTTTCTTTTTTAATAATTGTAGCACATAAGGAACTTAGGCAAGCAATGTTGAAATTTCACTCAAAAATCTTAAGCAACCATTCTTCTATCTTCATAATAAGGAACTTAATAAGGAACTTGTGAGGCTGACTAGCCATGGGAGAGGCACATTGTTTAGTGGGAGCAGAGAGAAGTGGGCTGCTGTTAAGATTCAAACTTTCTTCAGAGGCTACTTGGTATGCGACTTTATCTTTTAGAAATGTTTTATTATATTTTGTTGATGTGATCTTTAAGGAATGTTGAAATGAAATTGATTGGTGATGATGCTTTTTTTCTTAGTAATGAGGGTAAGTCTGTCTTTTTTAATGTTTTTTTTGGTAAATTGCATTGTTTTGTGATGCTTCTATCTTAGACAAATATATTTGATTGGTACAAATATATTCTTCTACCTTTGTTTGGCCTTAAAAGGTGGAAAAGTTGTTTTAGATTCTTAATGAAATAGTGCCTTTCCATGTCTCTGGATCATTGAAACTTTCATTAACACTTTCCTTTTTTCATAATATTATTGTTGACTTGCCTCCTTATTCAATCCAAAATTTGGTTTTAAAAACATTCAGCCAACTTCTTTGACTTGAGCCACTTACATGTATTTTGATTTAAAACTTACAATATTGCAAAAATTTAATATAATAGTCCTCATATTCAATTCCTCATTTACTGCTAGTACTATTTGATTTTTTTGGTAACCATCTTGAATATTTAACAATTGAAAACCCAAAAAGAGGTATAGAATAGCTACTGAATTGCTAGGGAATATTTTGTTATCTATTAGAATAACTAGATAATTGCTACAAAATTGTAATGCAATGGCAACTACGGATTTGCTACTGAAAAGTTCTGAAAAAGAGGTACAGAATTGCTACCAAATTGCTAGGGAATATTTTGTTACCTATAAGGCATCAGCTAGGAAATAGATGCAAGTTTGCTAGCAAGTGGGAAAACACTAGCTACAAAGCAGCTACGAAATTTTTCTAGCTAATTAGCTAAGGAAAACTAACTTTTTTCCTTCAAAAGTGAGAAATTAACCAGCTGCCATGTTGCAACGGATTTGCTACAAAATTTCACTTCTTAGTTGCGGATTAGCTACGGAAATATTCGGTATCAAAATAGCGACCTGTTTTACGCTACGCCTCGTGTTGTTGCTGTTCTGTGGCTAATCTGTAGCAATGTCGAAATTGCTAGCGAACTGCTACGGAATTGCTACGGAATGTTCCGTAGCTGTCCGCGTAAATTCTTGTAGTGAAAATTCAAAATTTTATATTTTATTCACTTTTCCTCCAACAATCTTTCTAATATTGCAATTAGGTCATATCCCAAGGATTAAGTTGCAAAACTTATATTTTCACACAAAAGACCAACTTAAAATATTTCTCATATTATTTTGTATTTTTAAATACATATAACTTACAAAATCAAAATACTAAAATTAACTTTAATTTAATTATAAAACAAAATATTATAATTAAATTCTATTATTCGGGAGATAAAATTAGGGGTGTTACAAAAACGAACCTTTGTTCTTTTTAGTGTTTCTTCCTCTCTCTCTCTCTATTGTTTCCTTCTCTCTCAGTTTTTTCTCTTCTACAGTTTTTCTACCTTAATTTTGTTCTTCGGTTTCTTTCTCTATTCCTTTCTTCCCTCTCTGGTTCCCTTTCTCTGTTTCAATTCTCCTCTCTTGTTCCTTTGCCTTTCTCTACTTCCTCTGTTCTCTCTCTTCTACCTACGTTCACTTTGTTCCTTTCTCTATTTCTTTGTTGCCTTGTAAAGGCAAAAAACTCTCTCCGCTCCTCGACAACATTATTACTTTCCCCTCACCCACTATCAATTGTCGAGCATTTTTTTTCGTTTTTGTTTTTTTTTAAATAAAAAGTGAGCTCAAATTTATATATATTTTAGGTATTTTTCGAGGTTTTGACTATCCAGAGTCCAATTGGGACAAACTATATCTTTCTGGAAAGTTCTTGTCGTGTAAATTATGAATCTACCAATTTTTTCTTTAAAAACACCATTTTGAAAAAGTACTTTTTTTCGAATATCTCACAAAAAAAATTTACAAAAAGAAAATCAAAATAATTATTTATATATTTTTTTTTAAAAAAATATTTTTTTTAAAATTTTTTTATAGACCCTCCTTTTATTAAAAGAAATTGATTTAAGATTTAAATTACTCAGACAAAATTGGTTGTTCACAGTAGTAGAGCTCCTCAGAAAAATGACCACCAAGTTATAAGGAATGTTCCACACCAGTTCGTCTATGGCTATAACCAAGCTCACCATCCCGTTTCCTCACGAACCAGCATCATTGTTTTGGTGCACAAGTACTAGAGATTCGTAAAGCCAAAACCTTAGGGTTTCAAATAGAATAGGGCCACTAGAACAAAATAAAAATGAAAAATAAAAAAATAAAAAAGGTGGGAGGAAGAGATAACTTCCACTAAGATTTGAACCTGTACCAAGGAGTTAATTAAAGGAAGAAGTTGCCAGTAGGCCAATGATGCTAATTGGTTAAGAAAGGACCATATCATGAAACAACCCAAAAGACCAATTTCCAACAACCTATTGGAGAAGGCAAAAAAAAAAGAAATACTTCATCCGAGCTATGTCGAAGAAGATTGGATCCAAAGGACCCACACAATATTGATGTTACTTGAACGAGAAGAATAAATTTTCATCAAATAACCCAACAAACAAAAAAGCGGAGGATGCCGAAAGATGAAAGGAGAGAAAAATATGCGGAGGAAGAACTCAAAGCTTGGATCGACACCAAGCAACGAGAAATTATTAAAGTCACTGCAACACCAACCATGATATCAATCAGTGGAATAAAAAACTCAACAATTGCAACAACAGAGAAGATCTGGCTATCAAGAAAGTTGAGGAGAGGCCCAAATCCAAAAAGCCCTAATAAAAACAAAGAGCTTCCCCTTCGAAAACCAAACTCAGAAAATAGCAAGATTTCCACCAGGCTAGCAATGCTTAGTTTGCAAATTAATGCTAACGATTGTTAAGATAACAATCCAGATGGCGGTGACAAAATGCTCAATCCCACAATACCGGCGGTAACACTATCCTTGCTCTTTTATTTCACGCCTATAAATTATAAGCACATGTGACATACTTTATAACTTTGATTGTCATGAGTTTTTAAATATTGAAATTGTAGTGTCCTAGATCAAAGAACAACACTGTGACCTGAGGTGATCGGAGAATTGGAATATGGTCTAGAGTTAATATGTGATCCTGCAGTATTCCAGATATATAGTAGGGATATCTAGAGTTTCCCTAATCACTGGTGTGTGTGAGTGAGAGCAATTAGGGAGTAAGAGAACGTACCTGAGCCCATAGCTGGAAACAACTATTTATAGGGGAATGGTGCTATACCTTATGGGCCTGTACGGAGGTCTAGTAAGGCTGACGTGGCCCTTAGTGGATAAGAGAGTGAGTCATTTGTCCTTATCCTGTACTAGAGGGTCGTATCCCTGTTGGTTTGATCAGATTCAAGCCCCTAGCTCGGTCTTCACAGGGTAGAGTTTATGTGGTCGGCCCGAGTCCCTTAGGGGTTGTACTTAAAGAGGCGCTCGGTCTGAAGAGTTTATGTTGTCGGCTATCTACAAATGAGTAGGGACCGAGGATCGATCCACTGTTGGAAACCAACAAGAGGCCTAACAATCGAGTAGAGGGGGGGGGGGTGAATAGGAGATTAAAGCTAATATGGCAATTTTTCGATTTATTGAAAATTAACCTGATGTTGTTCGGTTTTAAAAGTTAACGCGAGCTTCTTTCCGAGTAGACAAGGTTAAATGATTAACCAATCAGATAAACAAAATGGTTAATCAGTTAACCGAGCTGCTTTAAGGTAGAGCTGGTTTTTGACTTAAGTTCGGAGAACAACACTCAAAGGGCCGAGCTAAGAGAAACAACAGTTCAAACTTAGATAAATGAAAATTAGCGGAATTAACGATATACTCGGCAGCAACAGATAAGCAGAAAAGAAAGAACACCAGAGATTTATCATGGTTCACTCTCACCCTGAGAGCTAGTCCAGTCCCCTCTGAAAACCTTTCAGAGAGCTTTCACTAAAAATCGATTTTCTGGGTTACAGAGGATTTACAAGAGCCTACCCCTCTAGACCTAACCAGTCAAACGAGTGTACCAAACTCGTGACAAACTACCCACAACAAATCGACGACCAAAGAACCTCTTTGGAACCTTCGCAAATCAAAGCTTTCTCGATCATAGACCAGCTTCTCACAACAGCAAATACAACGAAGAAGATGATGAAAGTGTATGGCTCCAATTCGAAACACTCTTTGAATATGATGAAAGATTGAATAACAAGAGTGAGTCAATTCTAGAAGGATTTCACAGAGAAGAACTGATTCGAACTTAGAGTTAATATTTGAAAGATTTAAGTCTATGAGTTCGTATGAAAATCGAATGTTCTTCTTCTCTGTGAGTTTTTGATTTCTGCTCTATTTTAAAGTAAAAATGAAAGTTTTTGGTTCTGGAAAAAAATGGTTGTCAAAGCTCTCAATCTTGTGTTAACGTTGAAGACCCCCTCTTTTATAGTCTCCTCTTTTCTGCAGAGAAAGAGAGAAAGAGAGCTGAACGGAGATGGGGTTTCCAACGGTAACATTTAGACAGCAGAGCAGTGATGGTGACAGTTCACCAACCTTTGGTTTAACTCATTTTGAATTTCAAACTTGTCAGAGCATAGGAGCTAAACCTAGGACTTCTACCTAGACTCAACGGAAATAAAAAGTACGGAACAGCTGAGTAGAGTCCGAAGGTTGAAGACGATGCATTGTTGAAGACGATGAACAGAGATTGACGAGCTTTTAGCTTTGATCGAGCTTGGTGTTTCTGAGCTTGCTCTGAGCATCGGCAAATAGTCAAGTTTAGAACGATCAACCCGAGCTTATTTACTCTATCAGATGCTGTGGCTATTTCGAGCTTAATCTGAGCGAATACCGAGCAAATCATCATCCGAGCTTACTGCCTTGAAATGAAGAACCAAGCTTGCAAACTTGGATGAACTTTGGCCTTGATCACAGGCTGAGTCAAAGCCGAGCTTGAGCTACAAAAGCTGACGTGATGCAGGTAGCGAAGAACCCTAGTTTTCCGAGCTTCTGCCGAGCCTCTGCCTTTGGCGGAACGCATACGCAAAACAAAGATTCCGAGCCTCTGCAGAGCTTGTACCTTTAGCTGAACGCTTGCGCTGATAAGTCTGACTTGTCTAACGCTAAGCACAAGCCGAGTCTGTTTATTTGACATCATCAAAAGCTCTTTGATTCTGCATTGTGAATCAACAATCTCCCCCTTTTTGATGATGACAAATATTCTTTAACAGTTTGTTGCTTTTTGTGTTCTCCCCCTGACTGTATGCTCGTAAGCTGGTTGGACTTGGCACTGATTGGAATTTGCTCGAAAATACACCACATGTTGCACATGAAAATGCATTTATCAGACCTTTCTCCCCCTTCCACTTGTTGAAAGGATGTAAAAATGTGGAGCAGGAGCAGCTCGTCAAACACTCCCCCTGAATTTATGCTCGAAAAATCTGAAACATCAAAAACAAACAACAAACACACCGTTCTCCCCCTTTTGGCATGATCAAAAAGGAGCCAAAGATTAAGCACATTTGCCAAAAGAGAGAAATAAAAACTAAAGAAAAGAGTAACACCTTCCTCCCCCTTTTTGGAAAAAAAAATTAACATTTTTCTGTTCCACTTGTTAGTAATGTACCACTTGTTGATTTAAAAAAAAAACTGTTCTCCCCCTTAAGACTTTAAAATGATAACCAAGGAAGAAAATTTTCATGATCATCGTTCTCCCCCTTTAATAGTGAAAGCATGCTTCTCATCTGAGAAGTTAAAAAGTAAAGGTGGGAATGACGAATAACATAATATGAAAGTTCAAATAGTAAAAACAACACTCTTCTCCCCTTAGATAAAAATTTAGAGGAAGGGAAGAAGTTTTGAAGGATGTGAAATTTCAGGAAATTTAAACAAATACACAATTGAACTTAAAGATCGAGACTATGAAGGAGATCAAAATTTATGATATACTGAAAACCAAGCTCATGCCGAGCACATGCTAAACTTATCCAGGATTCCGAGCTTGCGCTGAGCACACACTGGATTCGTCTAGAATGCCGAGCTCACGCCGAATTTTATAAAGAGTTTCCCTCGGCAAAGGTTTAGTAAACACATCGGCTAATTGATTTTCAGTACTTACAAATTCTATGACACAGTCACCTTTTTGAACATGATCTCGAAGAAAATGATGCCTAATTTCAATGTGTTTTGTTCTAGAGTGATACACTGGATTTTTAGTTAGATTGATTGCACTAGTATTGTCACATTTGATAGGAATGTGATCTAAAATTAAGCCAAAATCTGATAACTGTTGTTTCATCCAAAGAATTTGAGCACAACAATTACCAGCAACAATGTATTCGGCCTCAGCTGTTGACAAAGCAACGCAAGCTTGCTTTTTAGAAAACCACGACACAAGGGAACTGCCGAGCAAATGACAAGTTCCACTTGTGCTTTTTCGGTCAAGCTTGCACCCAGCAAAATCTGAGTCCGAATACCCAATCAAAATAAGATTGGCATCCCTAGGATACCACAGACCAGTGTTCACAATTCCTTTTAAATATTTAAAAATTCGCTTAACCGTCGAAAGATGAGATTCTTTGGGATTAGCTTGAAAACGAGCACATAAACAAACACTGAACATAATATCTGGCCGAGACGCAGTCAAATATAGAAGGCTTCCTATCATGCCTCTATATTTGCTCACATCCACAGCTTTACCTGACTCATCCTTGCCGAGATAGCTGGATGTGCTCATGGGAGTGGCAGCTTCTTTGCAATTTTCTAAGCCAAATTTCTTGAGGAGTACCTTGCAGTATTTTCCTTGATGCACAAAGGTTCCTTCAGCAACTTGCTTTATTTGAAGCCCAAGGAAGAATGTGAGTTCTCCCATCATCGACATCTCGAATTCACCTTGCATTGATTCAGAGAACTTCTTGCAAAGAGACATGTTAGTAGCACCGAAAATTATATCATCAACATAAACTTGTACTAACAATATGTCCTTTTTGGATTTATAAATGAATAGAGTTGTGTCAACCTTCCCTCTCTCAAACCCTTGTTCGAGTAAAAATGAGCTCAAACAATCATACCAAGCTCTCGGAGCTTGTTTCAAACCGTAAAGAGCCTTTTTGAGTTTAAATACATGGTTTGGATATTCAAAATTTTCAAAGCCAGGAGGTTGTTTCACATATACTTCTTCATTTATAAAACCATTTAAGAAAGCACTCTTTACATCCATTTGATAAAGGGTGAAATTCATAATAGATGCAAAAGCAAGTAAAATTCGGATTGCTTCAAGCCTAGCAACTGGAGCGAAGGTTTCATCATAATCGATACCTTCCTCTTGGTTGTAGCCTTGAGCAACCAATCTTGCTTTGTTTCATATAATTGAGCCTGATTCATCTATTTTATTTCTGAAAATCCATTTCAAGCCTAATATCGTATGATCATCAGGCCGAGGAACCAATTCCCAGACATCATTTATGATGAATTGATTCAGTTCCTCTTGCATGGCAATCGCCTAATGTTCATCATCAATTGCTTGATCAATCGAATTAGGTTCAATTTGAGAAACAAAGGAAGCGAAATTGCAAAAGTTCTGAATAGAACGACGAGTTAAAACTCCCTTATTCAAGTCGCCGAGCACATTCTCTATCGGATGGTCCTTGACTCTCTTCCAGGCTGGACTGAGCTCAAACTGCTCTACTCGGCTTGGAATGAGTTCGGATTGACTATTTTGAATTTGGCTCGGACTGAGTTCGGTTTGTTCCTTGTTTGATTGGCTCGGAACAAGCTCGTCCCTCCGATCTTTATCTTCAGCAGTTTCATCCTTTTGAGCTCTTTCAGTTGTTGTGCTCGAATCGAGTTCAGCCATATGATGATCCTCTCTATCTGCACAACTAACATTGTCTCTCCGAGGAGACTCATCAAATACCACATGCACGGACTCTTCCACAGTGGAGGTCCTTTTGTTAAAAACTCTAAATGCTTTACTATGAGTAGAATAACCCAAAAATATTCCTTCATCGGCTTTAGAATCAAATTTGATACGATGCTCTTTTCCATTGTTTAAAATGAAGACTTTGCAGCCAAATGTATGAAAATGAGAAATTTTTGGTTTTCTACCCTTATAAAGTTCATATGGAGTTTTCTTTAAAATTGGTCTGATGAGGATGCGGTTCATTACATAGCAAGCTGTGTTTACTGCATCGGCCCAGAAATAATGTGGCAAATTGTATTCATTAAGCATGGTTCGGGCTAGCTCTTCAAGAACTCGGTTTTTCCGTTCTACAACTCCGTTCTGTTCGGGAGTCCGAGGAGCAGAAAACTGATGCTCTATGCCGAGCTTGGAGCAGAACTTGTCAAATTTGTGGTTCTCGAACTCACCACCATGGTCTGTTCGGATTACAACTACTTTTTGGTTAGCTCGGTTCTGGAGTCGCTTGACAAGCTCTTTAAAATTTTCAAAAGTATCACTTTTTGATTTTAAAAATAAAGTCCATGTAAACCTGGAAAAGTCATCTAAAATTACTAAGGCATAGAGATTGCCACCAAAGCTTTTTACTTGTGATGGTCCAAACAAATCCATGTGTAACATTTCCAAGGGTCGAGTTGTTGAGACCATCAACTTAGATGAAAAATCATTTTTCTTTTTGGTTGGTTTGCACTTCTTACAAGACGAGCAAACCCCCTCAATATTAAAATTCAGCTTTGGTAAACCAATCACTAAGTCTTTTGATTGCAGTTTCTTTAACTGATTTACATGTATATGAGCTGTCCTTCTATGCCATAACCATGTATCACTTTCTTTGCTACCCATGCAAGTGGTTACCAAAGAGGTGATTTCATTCAAATCAACCAAATAAGTATTGTTAAATCGTTTTCCAACAAATTTGACAGAGTTGTCCTCGTCACTTTTAATAATGCAATGGGTAGAGGTGAAAACAACATGGTTACCAATATCACAAAGTTGGCTAATACTTAAAAGATTGTGTTCTAGCCCTTTTACCAGTAAAACATTATTGATAACCAAGTTGGCAGAGTTACTGACTTTACCTTCACCCAATATTTTACCTCGGTTGTTATCACCATAAGTGACGTAGCCCTTATCTGAATGTGAAAGTTCAATGAATAGATTTTTGTCCCCCGTCATGTGCTTCGAGCATCCACTGTCAAGGTACCATCTGCTCTCCTTTGCTCGGAAGCACACCTGCATCACAAAAATATTACTTCTTTGATTCGGGTACCCAAATTGTTCTGGGTCCTTGGGGGTTAGCAGTTGGATCTTTCTTTTTGACTACCCAAACAAAGTTGCCCTTGGTTACACCGTGACGTCGGATTTTACATTCATTGGGTGTATGACCATGAAGGCCACAGTAAGAGCAGCTCGGCCGTTTTGAGTTATTAAAGTTTGAGACATAGCAGAGTTTCCTTACTGCTTTCTTCTTGGTCTGAGTGTAGCCGAGGCCAGTTTTGTTCGAGTAGTTCCTATGTTCGGCTAAAAGCCGATCAAACAAACCATCACTCTTGATGACAGTTGCACTTTTAAATTTTAGGTCAGAAATTTCCCTTTCATATTTAGTGCAGCAGTCAAGATTTTCATTTTTCAACTGAGTGATAGTGTTTTCTAATGACTCGTTTCTGCTTTTTAGAATTTCAATTGAATTTTCCAAATCAAGAACTTGCTCTTTGTATTTTGAAAGACTGAGTTTCAACTTAATGAAATTTTTAGCGAGCTTCTTGAATTCGGTTTGCATTTCAAGATAAGCAGAATACAATTCATCAGAGTCATTAAATTCAGATTCAGAGTCAGAATCAGATGTAGAGGTTACCTCAGTGTTTTTATGTTCAGACATTGTTCGGCTGGCTGAGGTTTCCTCGCTGTATTTGCCCATTAAGCATTTGAAATTTGATCTTTGATTAATTGTGCCAAAAGTCGAGCTCGATGAGTCTTCTTGATCGGTATATCTGAGACTCGAACAAGCTTCCTCATCTTCACACTCCGAGCAAGAGTCATATACAGGGAGATCTTGTTCATCTATTCTGAGTGATGAGCTCGATACTTCCTTTTCACGGTTCGAGCACCATTCTTGCTCGGGGCTCGTTTGGCTCGGGCTTCTGAACACAGTTTCCCTTCCAATTAAGCACAGAATTGCTTTTTCTTCTTCATCGCCTGAGCTGGAGCTTGAGCTGGTATTGTTGTTGGGTGCATCCCATACTATGTAAGCTCTCTTCTTGTGGTCTTTGTTCTTCTTTATTTCTTCACCACTTTGCTTTTGTAATCTTGGACAGTAAGTTCTAATGTGACCTGTTTCACCACATTCGTGGCATCTAACTCGGTCTTTTGAACTTGAGCCTTTGTGGTGAGTGCTTCTGGTATCTCTTGCTCTGTTTGTGAAGTTCTTTTTACCTTTAAAAAATTTGCTGAACTTCCTGACCATGAGACCAAAGTCTTCCTCATCCATGTCCGAGAAGGACTCATCTTCAGAGGATTCTTTGGTTGCCTTTATAGCAGCTTTGAGGGAAATTCCCTTCTTCTTCTTATCAGATTCTTCATGCATGGTCAGTCTGCCGAGCTCCATCTCATGCTCTTGCAGCTTGCCGAACAAAGTGGCTATACTCATTGTGTCCAAGTCTTTAGCTTCCATGATGGCAGTGACCTTCGGCTGCCATTCTCTGCTAAGACATCTAAGCACTTTGTTAGTTATCTCGGCATTTTGAAAAGTTTTGCCGAGAGCATTAAGATGGTTTATGATATGAGTAAACCGTTTCTGCAAATCATTTATATTTTCATTTGGCAGCATTCGGAATAACTCATATTCATGCATCAGAGTATTTAATCTTGCTCGTCTGACCTCACTTGTCCCTTCATGAGTAAGTTGTAGAATGTCCCACATTTCTTTAGCAGATTTGCAACTTGACACTCGAAAGAATTCATCGTATGACAAAGCTAAGGTGATGATGTTTTTAGCTTTTAAATCGAAAGATACTTTTCTTTTGTCATCATCATCCCAACTTTCCCACGGGATTTCTACAACTTCATCATTAATTTTTCTTTTAGGGACAAATGGCCCATTTTCAATAGATTTCCAAATTTCCATATCTATGGCTTCAATGAAAATTTTCATTCGAGCTTTCCAATAAGCATAACCCTCACCATTGAATAGTGGTGGTCTGTTTATAGAAGAGCCTTCACCTCCGAAGGGATTGTTAGTAGCCATTCGGTTTCCTCAAGGATCTTTTCGAAAAAGTTTTTACACTCGATCTTTCGACCGAGCTCTGATACCACTTGTTGGAAACCAACAAGAGGCCTAACAATCGAGTAGAGGGGGGGGGGGGTGAATAGGAGATTGAAGCTAATATGGCAATTTTTCGATTTATTGAAAATTAACCTAATGTTGTTCGGTTTTAAAAGATAACGCGAGCTTCTTTCCGAGCAGACAAGGTTAAATGATTAACCAATCAGATAAACAAAATGGTTAATCAGTTAACCGAGCTGCTTTAAGGTAGAGCTGGTTTTTGACTTAAGTTCGGAGAACAACACTCAAAGGGCCGAGCTAAGAGAAACAACAGTTCAAACTTAGATAAATGAAAATTAGCGGAATTAACGATATACTCGGCAGCAACAGATAAGCAGAAAAGAAAGATCACCAGAGATTTATCCTTGTTCACTCTCACCCTGAGAGCTAGTCCAGTCCCCTCTGAAAACCTTTCAGAGAGCTTTCACTAAAAATCGATTTTCTGGGTTACAGAGGATTTACAAGAGCCTACCCCTCTAGACCTAACCAGTCAAACGAGTGTACCAAACTCGTGACAAACTACCCACAACAAATCGACGACCAAAGAACCTCTTTGGAACCTTCGCAAATCAAAGCTTTCTCGATTAGAGACCAGCTTCTCACAACAGCAAATACAACGAAGAAGATGATGAAAGTGTATGGCTCCAATTCGAAACACTCTTCGAATATGATGAAAGATTGAATAACAAGAGTGAGTCAATTCTAGAAGGATTTCACAGAGAAGAACTGATTCGAACTTAGAGTTAAGATTTGAAAGATTTAAGTCTCTGAGTTCGTATGAAAATCGAATGTTCTTCTTCTCTGTGAGTTTTTGATTTCTGTTCTGTTTTAAAGTAAAAATGAAAGTTTTTGGTTCTGAAAAAAAATGGTTGTCAAAGCTCTCAATCTTGTGTTAACGTTGAAGACCCCCTCTTTTAGAGTCTCCTCTTTTCTGCAGAGAAAGAGAGAAAGAGAGCTGAACGGAGATGGGGTTTCCAACGGTAACATTTAGACAGCAGAGCAGTGATGGTGACAGTTCACCAACCTTTGGTTTAACTCATTTTGAATTTCAAACTTGTCAGAGCATAGGAGCTAAACCTAGGACTTCTACCCAGACTCAACGGAAATAAAAAGTACGGAACAGCTGAGTAGAGTCCGAAGGTTGAAGACGATGCATTGTTGAAGACGATTAACAGAGATTGCCGAGCTTTTAGCTTTGATCGAGCTTGGTGTTTCTGAGCTTGCTCTGAGCGTCGGCAAATAGTCAAGTTTAGAACGATCAACCCGAGCTTATTTACTCTATCAGATGCTGTGGCTATTTCGAGCTTAATCCGAGCGAATACCGAGCAAATCATCATCCGAGCTTACTGCCTTGAAATGAAGAACCAAGCTTGCAAACTTGGATGAACTTTGGCCTTGATCACAGGCCGAGTCAAAGCCGAGCTTGAGCTACAAAAGCTGATGTGATGCAGGTAGCGAAGAACCCTAGTTTTCCGAGCTTCTGCCGAGCCTCTGCCTTTGGCGGAACGCATACGCAAAACAAAGATTCCGAGCCTCTGCAGAGCTTGTACCTTTAGCTGAACGCTTGCACTGATAAGTCTGACTTGTCTAACGCTAAGCACAAGCCGAGTCTGTTTATTTGACATCATCAAAAGCTCTTTGATTCTGCATTGTGAATCAACATCCACCACATAAGCCCCCTAACTTGGTAAGACTGTTTGAGTTTTGAGCCGAGCTAAGAGTCTTCATTCCTAAGTTAATGTCCGAGTGAGTCAAGTGTTGAGCGTCCTGATGAGGGTGAGATGATAATCCGTTCACCTGCTCAGTTTTCCTTTGTCTGCTCAACTGTCCTTTCATCTGGTCGAAAAGACGTTTGAATTCCTTTTAGCTGGCACGTGTCCTATGTGTCAGTTGTGCCATTATCGCGCGTGCTACCTTTTTTAGTCTTCCAAGCTTTCTAGTATGTGGCCTGCTACCACGTTTTTTTTCACACGACTCTAGGTGGGTTGGGCCTTTCCGAAAGTCCACTTGTGAGAGTAGGGTGGAATCTTATTTAAACTTAACTGCCCTTATATATTTCCTTTTTTTCCAACTTCCTCCGGCCCCCTTTTGAGGACCAATTTCTCCTCCGTTCTCTCTACATCATCCTCTGAACATTTAGAAGATTATGATTTCCTTTCCCCCATTATGATCTTCCTCTTGCTGTTTCTGTGCTATTCTGTGTTATTTCCCACTTCTTCCCAGTTTGCTCCTTCCTTTAAGGTGGTGGTTTGTTTCTTCGCTGCCTAGTTCGTACTTGTTCATCTTCCACCACAGGTACTTGTCTAAACTGGCTTTTTTATTGCGCCATTTTCTTTTTAGTTGTATTTGTATTTCCTTTTTTCCTAGCTTCCTCATTTGTGTTCTGGACTTTGGGTTTTGGTTGTGTTGTGTGGATTCTGTTTTGGGCTTCTGGATTTTATTTCTTGGGTTTTTCTGGGTTTTCTGGGTAGTCAATATGAGTAGGTGGATTGAGAAATGGTCAGAGATTTTAAACTTGAGTGAAATTGATGACTCTTCTTCCTCTTCTTCTGATGTGGAGATTCTGGAGATCCTTTCATCTTCATTCCATTATCGAATGACTGATCCTGCGATGGAAACACCGTTGTGCATGATATTCCCTCAAAGTTTTGCCGTGAAGGAACATTGGAAATTGGCCAATCAATTGGCTGAGGAATGAGCGCAAACAGCGTCACGACCTTTGGGACGAGCTATAGAAAAGCCTTTTTGGGGGAAGGTTATGGGGGTTAGGGGAAGGTGTAGTTGACTCGGTTATAGGGGGAGACGAGCTAGGTTTAATGTGTCTAAGAGAGGTTGTTTTGTAGATTCTGATGCCGAGTCGTGTTCCCTTTCCCTAGGTATGGTTCGTCAGTGCATCTCACATCTATAGGAATATCCTCTTTCAATAGATGCACCACATTATGATTGGGTTGATAGAGAAGTGCTCGGTACGAATTCGGAGTTGGTGGCCAGTAGCCTTAGTCATATCAGGGCCCATGTGCTTCCGTGCCCAGGAGATGAGGCAGGGACTTCTTACAGTATTAGTGCCCCCTCAGCCAACGACCGAGTCTGTACGCAGGTGAACGAAAATAAGAAGGAATTCTTTATGTATGAAGAGATTGTTATTAGGCTGGGGTTGAAGATGCCCTTTGCACAATTTGAGATGGATCTGTTGAGGCGGCTACGACTGGCTCCTACACAATTGCACCCGAGTGATTGGGCCTTTGCCCGAGAGTTCCAAAAATTCTGTGAAGCTCGGAGATTAGAAGGCTTGTTAGGAGCGTTTTTATGACTATGCATCCCTCAGGTAAACGTTTTTGAAAAATGGTCATGAAAGAGGTCGTGGGTGTCATTGAAAGCCCGTAACGACCATGCCTTGTTCGCCAAGTTCACTGACTCGTGGAAAACTTTTAAGCCTTTGTTTTTTAAGTATCAGTCTGCTGGAGAAGGGTCATGCTGGTTTATGGATGGCGATCAGCCTCGATTTCCCTCTTCCTGGTCCCCATACTTCTTCAACAGGCATCCTAAGCTATACCAATATGATTATACCAAAGAGTTTTTTCAGACGTCGAGAGGCGTACATGTGATACTTTCTTCAATTACCTTCAAACGAATGGACACATAGATATAAAAAAACATTATCCTTCTTCCCAAAGAGATCGTTGTAACTGAGCTTGGTATTTTTTTAGTAATAATTTCTTTTGATTTTGTAGTGAGAATGGCTAAGATAAACAAGGCTACTGCTCGTCTCATGGCACTTGCAAAGAGCAAAGTTGAAGAATCGGCTGGGTCGCCGAGTGCTCAGGCCTCCAGTGACGCTACGCATTCTGATACTGCCGATGTGGTGCCACCTCCTGCTTAAGGAGTGGTGTTGGACTCGGCGGCCCTTCCGTTCACGCCGACTCTATTGCCACCGTTGTGCTCATTGTCAATGTTGATAATGAAGATGATGAGGTTGATCTTGTTCCTTTGACAAAGAAGGCCAGGTTCGAAAAAGGTAAGGGGAAGGCGGTCGACTTGCTAAAGCCGATATCAAGCAAGGGCACCTTCGGTTTTGAAGTTTCTGATCCCTCCGATGATACGGTGTAGGCTCGGAAGCTTCAAGAGAAGTTTGTGGAGATGGTCTACATTGCCAATAATAAGAAAAGGCTTTTAAATCAGACCGCCAACACCTTCAAAAACAACTCTCGTATTCTCGGGGAAGGACATGCTTAGGTCAGCTAGCTATGCATTCCATTTGGCTGAGCATGTCGAGGACATCTGTGCGGCCCTTTCCCTTGCCGAGAGGGAAAAGAGGAGAGCCACGGACCTCCAAGAAGAAGTTCTACTTCGCCAGATCAAGGAATATCAAGCAAGCAATCAAACATTAACTGAGGCGAATTCCGAGCTTCAGAGGAGTCTTGAGGTGGCCGAGAAGGCCAATGGTGATGCGGAAAAGGCCAAAGATGTTGCTGATAAGGCTAAGGAGGCTGCTGATAAGGCCAAAGAGGCTGCTGATAGGGCCAAGGCTGAGGTTGAGAGGTCATTGCAAACTGCCCAGGATGATTTGGCCGAGGCTCGTCGTCAAATTACTGAACTTGAGGGGGTTCAAGGGAGATTGACTGAATCCGAGAACGCCGTGTCTCGGCTACAAGACGAGCTCGAGAAGATGCATCGAAAGGCGTTAAAACAGAAAGTGTAGTCTAAGCAGAATTATTTCAACTGGGATCATTCGACCACAAATTCCTTTGTCAACGTTGTTCAACAATTGTGCCTTCTGAATCCTGGTATTCGGGTCAAGGGTACGTATCCCACTTATGGGGTCTTGGATGGTCGTATCATTGATTATAGCCGAAACAATGCTGAAGTAGACCTGTCTGCTCCTGATCTCCCGAAGCCCTTGGACTTAGCTGATGATGAAGAAGAAGATTTTGATGGCTCATCCATTGTTCTTTCTGATGACGAGTAGTTTGTTCTGCCCGTGTGTTTGGGCTTTTTAACTTGCTTTTTGTTTTAGGGAGTTTTTCCTTTTGCTGTCAATTTATGAATTTATGATGTATTTGGTCAAGGTATTGACCCCTTAATGACTCAGTATTAATGAATCAATGCTTATGTTTTTGCCATCCTTTCTTAATGCTATATCTCATTGTGGGCCGCTTTGTCATGAAATTATGAGCTGTTAGTGTGATTTTGGACCACCAACCTTTATGCAAGGTGGGGTCCTCGGTCCACAACTGTAGGAACTTGTAAAAAGTCCTTTAGCTGGGCATCTAAAAAAATACTTTGATTAGTTTATAAGTCCCCATTGGAAGGACTGTGTATAAACATCCCAGTTCAACTCGGTGGCGAGCCGAGAGGAAAGGGTAGTATGTTAACAGAAATAAAAATGTGGGAGTTGACGTGCTGCAAGAAACCTCTTTCATTAAATACATATCATATAACAAAGCTTTAAAATGACGGAATAATTAAAAACGAGAAAGTAAAAATAACAACATAATGGAAATGCATGAAACTAATTGAAAACAGCTTGGGGTAGTAGTTGTGGTGTGGTTCTTTGGCTGGTTGGTTCTTGGCTCGACCTTAACTGAAATAAGGTCTTAACTTTGTTGCGTTCCAACTGTTGTTGACCTCAACTCCTGTCAGTGTTTCCAGGTGATTAACACCCGAGCTAGTCCTTGAAATGACCCTATAAGGACCTTTCCGGTTCCGAGCAAACTTTCCTTCTTTTGCATTCTTCAATCCAATATCTGCTCGTCGAAGGACCAAATCACCAACCACGAAACTCCTGGGGACCACTAACCTATTGTACACTCGGGCTTGCCTTTCTTTCGCCCTCTTTTCCTTAGAAGTTGCGACAATGCGTATCTCATCACTCAAAGTTAACTCCTCCCTTAGTAGTTCTTCATTGACTGAAGTCGACCATTCCCAGAGATGGAAAGTTGGAATTTGAGTCTCAATCGGGATGACTGCTTCATAGCCGTAGGTGAGTCGGTATGGGGTTTCCCCTGTGTAGGTGTGTATGGTCGTGCGGAGTGACTATAGTACCTCAGGGAGAACATTGACCCACGAACCTTCCGCTTCTAAGAGTCTCTTTTTCATCCCGTCAATGATTCCTTTGTTAGCTGCTTTTGCTTGTCCATTCGTTTGGGGATGTTCAACAGATGAGAAATGGTGAGCAATATGAAAATGGTCTACAAGCTCTTGGAATATGCGAGCAGTAAACTGGGTGCCATTATCAGTTACCAAAGAGTGTGGCACCCCAAAACGACCGATGACCTGTCTTAGGAAGAACTTCTGAACTTTCGCTGAAGAAATTGCTGCTAAAGCCTCGGCTTCTACCCATTTGGTAAAATAATCCACTGCGACCACAACATACTTCAATTGGCCTGGAGCAGTTTTAAATTTCCTAATGATATCCATGCCCCACTGATAGAAAGGCCATGGGGAAATCATTGAGTGGAGTTCTACTGGTGGTTGCTGGTACACCTTCCCATGAAACTGACATTGTGGACATTTCTTTACATGGTCAAGGGTAGGGATGGCAATTGGACCCGGACCCGCAGGTACTCGCGGGGAATACCCGCAACGGATCCGGGTCTGGGTCCAAAAAAGAGACCTGTGGGTCCAAAGAATGGACCCGTCTGGGTACTCGCTTTGAACGGGTCTGGGTCCGAGTCTGAGATATCCAGACCCGTGGGTACCCGGACCCATCCATATTTACATATATGCATTATATATATATATATATATATATATATATATAATTTTAGTATGTTTGTGTCTAACAAAAGAATTTCTTTGATGTCTGCGAGTGTTTAATGGTGGTAGGGATTAATATTAAGTAGAGTGTGTAATGATGTATTAATGATCCCTCGGTCTATAAAAAAAATAGAAATTAATTTAAAAAACAATTTTTTCTTTAAAAAAATTGCTAATGGATACCCGCAAGACCAACCTGGGTACCCGAAGACCCGCCAACCCATTATGCAGCGGGTACCCGCACGGGTCCGGGTGGGTCCGGGTCCAGTAATTTATGAATGGGTCCGGGTCCGAGTACCCCATTACCTGGACCCACCCGGACCCATTGCCATCCCTAGTCAAGGGCGTCGGTCAAGAGGGTCGGCCAGTAATAGCCTGCCCAAAGTATTTTTCGAGCCAATGCCTTGCCTTCCACATGATGGTTGGAAATGCCATCATTGACCTCAGACAAGACTATCTCAGCTTCAACAGGACTGAAGCACCTTAGCATGGGGGAGCTGACCCCTCTTTTGTATAGGATGTCATCTAGGATGGAGTAGTGGGCGACCTGCCTCATCAATTTTTTAGCCTCAAGTTGGTCCGTGGGTAGGGTCTGGTGTTGTAAATACTCTTTTATTGGTGTCAACCAGTCAGTAGATAGGGAAACCGCGAGGACAACACTCGGCCCATGCACGGTTTCCTGTACCAAGGATTTATTCTTCTCCGAGCCTTTGGTGCTGGCCAGTTTCGAGAGAATGTCGACTCGATTATTTGATACCCTAGGAATATGAGTGATGGAGAAACTTGAAAAGACACTGGTTAGTGATTTAACTTTTTCTCGGTATTTCTGAAGAATCGGCTCTTTAGCTTGATATTCTCCTTTGACTTGGGAGACGACCAATTGGGAATCACTATAGACTTGCACCTGTGTGGCCCCTAACTGGTTGGCCATATGCAATCCAGCCAGGATTGCTTCATATTAGCTTGATTGTTAGAAGTAGGAAACTCAAATTTTAAAGAGTATTCAATGCTGACTCCTTCATTTTCTAAGATGATGCCCGCTCTGCCCCCTTATTGTGGCTTGAATCGTCCACATGCACCTTCCATGATTGAGACTCGGCATTAGGTAAGGGATCCATGAATTCTGAGATGAAATCCGCTAATACCTAGGATTTAAGAGCTTTCCTCGATTCAAAAGAGATATCGAACTCGGACAACTCGACTGACCAAGACACCATTCTCCCTACCAAGTCTGGTCGGTGGAGCACTTGTTTTATGGGTTGTGTAGTTCTGCTGACAATAGGGTGGCTCTGGAAATACTACCTGAGTCTCCGAGCAGTTACTACCAGCGCGAAGGTTATTTTTTCAATGTTTGAGTATCTAGTCTCTGGGCCTTGAAGGGCTCTACTTACAAAGTATACTGGCTGCTCAGTCCCGGAATCCTCCCTGACCAATACCGAGCTTACCGAACATTCACCGACTGACATATACAGGAACACAGTTCCCCCTTCCAAGGGGCTGGTAAGTACGGGAGGGGAGGCCAAATAGTCTTTCAATTCTAAAAATGCTTGTTCACAAGGCTCATCCCAATGGAAATCCTTGTTTTTTCTCAATAGCTGGTACCAAGGGAAAGCTTTCTTGGCTGCCTGGGGAAGGAAACGAGATAGAGCGGTTATCCGACCAGTTAACCTCTGGACCCCCTTAACATTAGAAGGACTGTGCATGTTCAGAATGGCCGGGCACTTTTCTGGGTTTTCTTCAATACCCCTTTCCGTGAGAATGAATCCTAGGAAAGCTCCTGCAGGGACGCTGAAAGTACATTTTGTTGAAACTGAGTGTTGAAACTCATGGTTTCCCTCTTGGTGTTTTGATGATGACACAACACATTTTTAGATATATTCTTAACAGGTTCAGGTACATTGAAGATTGCAAAGTTTATGCAAGTTGAAGATCTAGTCTTTAGGCGTAGAAAACTTTGTAAGGCATCTAATATTCTCTAAAGCACTTAGTTATAACGTTATGATGATGAAACACTTTTTATTTCTTAAAACCTAGAAGAAGCCTTTTTAAACTTCTGCTCCAGGAAATATGTTTGTGAAAAATGTTTTGCGAAAACCTTTGGTTACAACTTTTTTCATGAAAATCTATTTTTATTGTGGAGTAATCGATTACCCCTTCTGGAATAATCGATTACTTGATGCAACTTGTAACCAGAGAGTAAGTAATTGATTAATTAGATTCTTGTAATGGATTACTTCCTTGAACTGGTCATTTAGGTGCAAGTAATCGATTACTTGAAACTGTTAATCGATTATATTCAATGCTGCAACTCTTGTGAAAAACCTAAGAGCAAGTAATCGATTAACCTGACCAAAATAATCGATTATTTTATTCAAATTTTGAAAAAACGTGCTGAAATCACACCTGATTCCCAGAATGATTTGTTTCCTTTTCTGGATGATCTCGTTTTGATTTTCTGGCTGCTTCTTCTACATTTTAAAAAAGATCACCATCACTTCTTCTCTTCTGCTTCTCCTCTCTCAATTTTTTTTAAAATTCTTTTTGAGAAGAAAAATCATATTCATCATCATCATCATAGTGTTATAGTTGTGTGATCGCTTAAAGAATATCATCTTGCCATAGGACTCTATTGTAGTATCTGCTCTATCTAGAGAGCTTATTGTTAGTTGCACACATTTTTTCGTGCAAATCCATTTTATTGTAAGGGGTGTGACAACCTTAGGTATTAAGGAGTGTTTTCCCTTAGGATTGAACGTGTGTCGCGTTCATAGGGTGAGGTAACCCTTGTGTATTGGGTAGCGCTATACGAACGGTGGGATTCCTAGTAGTTAGGCTATTTGTATTTGAGGTCCCTGGCGAACGGTGGGATTCCTAGTAGCTTGCGGGGCGCTCTGGATGTACTTGGGGACGCGTTGCGTCTTGGCTTAGTGAAAAGCTCAAGTGGGTCGCTTGAGGACTGGATGTAGGCGTTGTTTGCCGAACCAGGATAAAAATCTCTGGTGCAAAGTTTCCTATCCCTTATCTCTTTATTTTCCGCATGTTCATTTTATGTTAATCATATTTTTGCGGATAAAAATTATTTTCATGTTTTAATTTATGTAACACGAGAATTGCGTTTTTCTTAGTGTTGTTTTGTTCAATCTCGTGTATAGTATGATTTCAATATATCTAGTAATATTAATTCATTTCTGCGCTTAAAAACGTTTTAACTTGTTCTTTAAGTCTTCCGCTCGTTTTAATCTCTGTTATTATTTCAAAGAACGATTTATTGCGATTGAATTTCAAAGTTTTATATACACCCAATTCACCCCCCCTCTTGGGTGATTCACGCCAATACCACCAATTATTTCAACACATTTTTCTTGGTTGAGGCGCATATTGCGTTCACTTATTCTTGCCAAAACTGCTGCCAAGTCGCGAGGATGGTCGTCTTTCTTTTTACTTTTAGTAATCATGTCATCAATGTACACTTCCAGAGTAGGGCCAATTAAACCCGAGAAGACCTTGTTCATCATGCGCTGGTATGTTGCCCCAACGTTTTTTAATCCAAAAGGCATGACTGTATAACAGTAAGTGGCCTTTTCAGTGATGAAGGCCGTTTTCTCTTGGTCGGGGGGATACATCGGGATTTGGTTGTACCCGGAGTAGGCATCCATGAAAGAGAGAAGCTGATATCCAGAAGAATTATCAACTAATTTGTTAATAACTGGCAGAGGATACTGATCTTTGGGGCATGCTTTGTTTAAGTCCTTGTAATCGACGCACATGTGCCACTTCCCATTGGACTTCTTAACTAGCACTGTGTTTGAAAGCCAATCCGAGTAACTAACTTCTCGGATTAATCCTGCTGATAGTAACTCGGCTACTTTTTCCTCTATTGCTACAGCCTTTTCAGTTCCTACCCTTCTTTTCTTCTGTGCGACCGGTTTCGCGGTTGGATTGACACTGAGTCGATGACAAATAAAATTAGGATCGATCCCCGGCATGTCTGCTGAGGCCCATGCAAAGAGATCCCCGTTCTTGTTCAAAAGCTCAAGTAATTTTGCCTTTGTGGTCTCAGGAAGGCTTTCTCCTATCCTCAACCTTTTGTTTGGGTCTTTGTTATCTATCTGGATATACTCCCAATCCCCCTGAGGGGTTGGCCTGCTATCGTCTTGATCAGCCTTGACATCCAGGTCGGCGAGCAGTACATTCCCCTTTCTCAAGCTTGGTTTTATCTGTTGGATTTCGTCCTGACTCTTTATCTTTGCAAGACTAGCATTGTAACATAACCGAGCCTTGTCTTGCTCTGCTCTGACAGTTACTACCCTTCCGTCGGAACCTTCAAATTTCATATCTAAGTGCATAGTTGAGACGACTGCCCTGAAGGCTTGAAGACATGTTCGTCCAAAAATAGCATTGTAAGCCGATGGGCAGTCGACCACCAAAAACTTGATGATCTCCGTTCTGTCCGAGGGATGATTACCCAATGTTACTGGTAACTGGATGTGCCCTATTGGAACAATGGTGTCCCCTGTAAAACTAATCAGCTTCCCCTTAAAGGGGGTGAGGTCCGATGCCCTTAGCCTAAGACCTTTGAAAAGATTAAAGAACATGATGTCAGCTGAGCTACCCTGATCAACGAAAACCCTGGCCACTTCATAATTGCTGATCAAGGAGGTAATAACCATTGGATCATTGTGACCTGGGATAACTCCTTCCAAGTCATCGTCACTGAAACAGATCGGAACACGTTTTGAGGTCCATTTGCGGATAGGATGATCCTGAATAGAAAGCACCTGATTAATGTATCTTTTCCTATCAGACCTTCTTCCCCCCCCGAATGAATCCTCCTGCGATGGTATTAACTTTTAGGTTTTGGGGGGACTGGTCTAGATTGATTACCTCTACCATAATTATTCTCTGCTGGTTGGGTGCTTGCTGGTTCGTAGCTTGCTGTTGATTAGCAGGCTGAGTGGTTTGTTGCCTTGCGGGTGATGGGGTTCTTTTTCGAATATTTCTATCTGAAGAGGGGGTTCTTCTCCTTGTTCGTTGAGTAAGGGCTTACCGTACGTACTGCTAGAGTTTTCCTTCCCTTATCATCTGTTCAATTATGTATCTGAGCCATGTACACTCGTCAGTGGTATGACCATACCCACCATGGTAGGCGCAGTACTTCGAGCAGTCTCTTTGGGAGCTCTTTTTTTTTAGTGCGGGGGGACGTTCTGCCATTCTTAAATTAGTCTGCATGGTTTCTCGCAGAATTTGGCTCCTAAGAACTATGAGAGGAGTGTATTCATCAAATTTTTCTCTAGGGAGGAATCTCCTATCGTTTTCAGGCCCCCTTACTCTTTCTTCTTTTCTATCATCTCTCCTCATCCTACCTTGAGACGAGGATTCATTCCTGTCACCTCTTTCTCTTAATCTTTGCTACTTGCTGAATTCTTCTAAGTTGATAAACTTAGTGGATCAGTGTCTCAATTCTGCCATATCCCTTGGTGGTTTACCAACTAGAGAGTTCTTAAAATCCCCATTTCTGAGTCCTTAAGTGAAAAGGAACACGGCAAAGCTCGGCTCGAGATTTGGCACCGCACTTGCCTCTGAGTGTAAACGAGCCAAGTATTCCCTGATTGGCTCTTCAGGAAGCTGTATTACTCCTGCTAGGGCGTGGTCGGATTTGGGTTGGACATAGCTTGCCGTGTACCTGTTAAGAAAAAGTTTTTTCATTTATGCCCACGAATTAATTGAGTTCTTGGGTAAGGCCGAGTACCACCTTAGCACTGGGGGTTGGAGGGTCATAGAGAATGCTTGTCACTTCATTAAATCTCCCCCGTCATAAAAATTCATTGCTCCTTCAAAAGATAAAATATGTTCTAGGGGGTCGGTTAATCCATTATAGTTTGTGATACTGGTAGGGTTGAGAAAGGCCGAGGGAGTCTCATATGCCATGATGTGAGGGGTAAAGGGATGTCCTGGGTGGGTGTCATCCTCACCCTTGTGGGTGCTTCCCTAGAAAGGGTGTAGCAGTGGTGGTGGGGGTAGGGTTGCTGGTCCTCGCAGATCATGACCTTCTCCTAGCGTTGGGGCTGGTTTCACAGCCCGTTTAGTTACTATGTTCATGTGGATCTGCTGAAGTTTAGCTATGGCTTTTCCTTGTTGTTCTAGCATCTAAGCTTGTTGGTTGATTATTTCCTCAAGCTGCGATTCTCTTTGGATTTGGTGACTTTCATCGCCTGAAAAACGAGCGTCCACAGACCTACCTGATCCAAGATTCCTTCGAGCTCGGTGACTTTCCCCTGGGGGGTTGGTTGTTGATTTGGTTCTAATATATGATGTTTTGAGTATGATTTAGACTCCCTTTTACTATGGATTTGGCTTGTTTCTCTTGTAAATTTAGGATTTTTTGTATAGTTTTTAGGAAGTTAGGTAATTTAGAATCCTTTGAACGTTTTGATCCGTTTTGGGTATGTTTCAGGTACTTTCGGAGCTTAAATGAAGAAAATAAATATGGAGCATGAAAGAGGATGAAAAGACCTTGAAAATGGGGCAAGAACGGAGCGAAACGGAGCCGGAATAAGTGCCACATGCCCAGGCGTGGATCTCCCCACGCCCAGGTGTGTCTGCTACGAGAATTGCACCATTTTACAGACCTGGCATGCCCAGACGTGAGGCTCTGGGCGCCCAGGCGCGCAAAGTGCGAGAAAGTGATACTGTTCGCTGTTTTGACCATAAGTTGAGCTAAACTTATCCAAATGAGGTGTTCTTGGTATTATTTTAAAGCTAAGGAAAAGATCTACAACTTTTCCAGAAATAGCCTTTCCCAAATTCG
Source organism: Crotalaria pallida (assembly GCA_037953625.1). Classification (NCBI taxonomy): domain Eukaryota; kingdom Viridiplantae; phylum Streptophyta; class Magnoliopsida; order Fabales; family Fabaceae; genus Crotalaria; species Crotalaria pallida. Next base: position 90,710,622 of record CM075653.1, read on the forward strand.
TCCATCTTTGGGGTCAAAATCAGTGCCGAAGTTTCTGTCAGATACGAGAAAGCCCAATTAGGCCACTTCCTGATCAGTTTTGCTCCAATTCAATTAGGATTAGTTTTATCTTTTAAATATACATTTTAGAATTAGGTCAGAAGTCATTAGAGAGCCTTTAGAGAGGGAGATTACATAATTTTAGGAGTTTTAGAAGAAGAGAAGATCAAGGATTGGAAGATCCAAGGCTTTTCCATGGTAATCATGTATTCTTCTATTGCTTTTGTTCTTATTTTTATGATGTGTAACTAAAACCCTCGTGTTAGGAATTGGTGGATTTGTATGGATTAGTTTATTGATTTCATGAATTGATGTTTTTCAGTTTCTAAATCAAGTGTTTGATTGAATTTTCACTGTTATGCATAGAAGTAATTAATCTATGTTTTGGATTTCTAATTCTTCAATTGAGAGATTAGGAATTAGAATAGGTCATGCCTTCAAACAATATAGTTATTCAACAAGTAGGGATACAATTGGGTAATTATATAACTTGTTATAAATTCCATTGTTCTTAATAATGGTTATTCAATGGTTTAATCACTTAAGGGATTATGTGTTATCAAATTGAATAATAAACAGTAATTGCATAAGAGGAATCTAGTAGTTACTACCTTAGGAATTTGTTCTTGATTTAGGGAAAAAAAAGAGATTCGTGATAAATAAACAACGCCTACAATGAAACCATGTTCCTAACATCTTTCTCAAATCGCTCCCAACTTCTATTTAATTTCTGTTTTTAATTTATTTTCTGTTTTTATTCAATCTTAATTAATTAATTAGAAACTTATAGATTTACTATGGATTTGGTTCTAATATATGATGTTTTGAGTATGATTTAGACTCCCTTTTACTATGGATTTGGCTTGTTTCTCTTGTAAATTTAGGATTTTTTGTATAGTTTTTAGGAAGTTAGGTAATTTAGAATCCTTTGAACGTTTTGATCCGTTTTGGGTATGTTTCAGGTACTTTCGGAGCTTAAATGAAGAAAATAAATATGGAGCATGAAAGAGGATGAAAAGACCTTGAAAATGGGGCAAGAACGGAGCGAAACGGAGCCGGAATAAGTGCCACATGCCCAGGCGTGGATCTCCCCACGCCCAGGTGTGTCTGCTACGAGAATTGCACCATTTTACAGACCTGGCATGCCCAGACGTGAGGCTCTGGGCGCCCAGGCGCGCAAAGTGCGAGAAAGTGATACTGTTCGCTGTTTTGACCATAAGTTGAGCTAAACTTATCCAAATGAGGTGTTCTTGGTATTATTTTAAAGCTAAGGAAAAGATCTACAACTTTTCCAGAAATAGCCTTTCCCAAATTCGTCCATCTTTGGGGTCAAAATCAGTGCCGAAGTTTCTGTCAGATACGAGAAAGCCCAATTAGGCCACTTCCTGATCAGTTTTGCTCCAATTCAATTAGGATTAGTTTTATCTTTTAAATATACATTTTAGAATTAGGTCAGAAGTCATTAGAGAGCCTTTAGAGAGGGAGATTACATAATTTTAGGAGTTTTAGAAGAAGAGAAGATCAAGGATTGGAAGATCCAAGGCTTTTCCATGGTAATCATGTATTCTTCTATTGCTTTTGTTCTTATTTTTATGATGTGTAACTAAAACCCTCGTGTTAGGAATTGGTGGATTTGTATGGATTAGTTTATTGATTTCATGAATTGATGTTTTTCAGTTTCTAAATCAAGTGTTTGATTGAATTTTCACTGTTATGCATAGAAGTAATTAATCTATGTTTTGGATTTCTAATTCTTCAATTGAGAGATTAGGAATTAGAATAGGTCATGCCTTCAAACAATATAGTTATTCAACAAGTAGGGATACAATTGGGTAATTATATAACTTGTTATAAATTCCATTGTTCTTAATAATGGTTATTCAATGGTTTAATCACTTAAGGGATTATGTGTTATCAAATTGAATAATAAACAGTAATTGCATAAGAGGAATCTAGTAGTTACTACCTTAGGAATTTGTTCTTGATTTAGGGAAAAAAAAGAGATTCGTGATAAATAAACAACGCCTACAATGAAACCATGTTCCTAACATCTTTCTCAAATCGCTCCCAACTTCTATTTAATTTCTGTTTTTAATTTATTTTCTGTTTTTATTCAATCTTAATTAATTAATTAGAAACTTATAGATTTTTCTTTTAACTACTCTTTGGTGAGAATTAATTGAACAATTTGCAATCCCTGAGGGACGATATTTGGTCTTATTGACTATATTACTTTCGATCTAGTATACTTGCTAGAGAGTGAACAAGTTTTTGGCGCCGTTGCCGGGGACTGAAATTCGTTTCAATTAATTTTCGGTACTTAGTAGTAGCTTTAGGTGAAATTTATTTTTTTAGTTAGCATTCTTGTCTCAACAGGTGCTGCGAAATTTTTCTTTTGTTTTTTTGCTGTGCAGGAATTTATATCAATTTAAGTGCAAAGAGGAGAAAAATTCAGCACTAAAAGAGGGGAAAGAACAACTTTGATGATGGTTGGAGGAGGAGGATCTCACGGATCCTCTCCGCCTCCTCCTCCTAGGAAGACTTTGGCGGAGTATGCAACCGTAGACCTGGACTTCTGTGCTTCCCGCATAGTCCGGCCAGCCATCACTGCAACTGCATTCGCAATCGATCCGCAGTACATCCACCTCATCATGCAGGATCAGTTCAGTGGTGCGCCGCATGAAGACCCCAGGGATCATATCGCCAACTTTCTGGGTATGCTCGGATTCTTCAAGATCGAGGGTGCTACAAACGAGGCCATTAGAATGAGGATGTTCCCTCTCTCACTGAGGGGCGAGGCGCTAACTTGGGTGAACAACCAAGCACCAGGGAGTCTTTCCAGCTGGAAAATACTTGTCTCAAAATTCATGGATAAGTTTCTTCCAGCTGGGAAGCAAGCGAGGCTGAGGCAAGATGTTCACTCCTTCATGCAAGAGGACGACAAGCCGTTGCATGAAGCTTGGTAGCGCTACAACCAGCTACTGAGGAAGTGCCCAATATTTATGCAAGATTGGCAGAAGATTCAATTGTTCTATAATGGGCTCAACCGATTCAATCAAAACATGATTGATGCAGCAGCTGGTGGATCGCTGATGACGAAGACTGTTGAAGAGGCCAAGGACATTATTGCAAATATGGCATTCAGCAGTAGTCAAGGACTGAGGACCCAGGTGGAGCAAAGCGTCTTGAAGAGTTATGATCTGGACTTTAGTCAAGCCCAGATCTTAATCGAGCAGAACAAGCAAATGCAACAACAGATTGCTACATTGAGGAAGCAGATAAGCCATATCACTATGTCAGTTGCATCGAGCACTCAGAAGTGCGACTTTTGTGGGGGAGGTCACCAGAATGGTGATTGTGCTTTGTAAGTCAAAAAGGGTCAGGCAACTATTGAGGAGCAGGCCAATTTTGTGGGTGGCGGAGTACTTAACAACAATACATACCCCAACACCTACAACCGAGGGCCAACAAATCAGTCTCACACCTTAGGGTACAGCCCAGCACCCAATCCATCACTGCCACAAAATTAGGGCTGGGAGAAGGCACTTGAAGCAATGGCTACCACAACCAATAACTTCATGGCAGAAGCTAGGGCGAATTTCGCCAATCAGGAAGTCAGCATTCACAACTTGGAGGTGCAAGTGGCTCAAATAAACAACCAGTTATTAGAGATTGCAACCTACACCAAGGAGAGGTGCATGGTGGTCACCCTTTGAAGTGGCAAGTCGTATGAGGAGCCACAGAAGAAGGGTGATGCAACTGACCCTGAGAAGAAGGATGAGGGGCCAAAGCAACCAAGTGAGGAGGCTCAATCGCAATGCAACAGACGAAGGATCCACCTGCGGATCAAGAGAAAGATAAAGGCACGCCCAAACCAGCACCACTACCTCCGAGGATTCCGTATCCTCAGAGGTTGAAGAAAGAGGAAGACCAGAAACAATTCAACAAATTTTTGGAGATGCTATGGAAGGTGCAGATCAACATCCCGTTTGCAGAGGCACTCTCACAAATGCCTCTGTACGCGTGATTCACGAAGGAGTTGCTGACAAAGAAGAAGCGGATGCTCATTGACGAGACATTCCCGATAGCAGAGAAGTGCAGCAGCATCATCAAATCCAACCTTCCACCTAAGCTGAAGGACCCAGGTAGCTTCACTCTCCCGATTAGCATAGGCAAGGAGTACTCAGGTAAGGCTCTCTGTGATTTAGGAGCTAGTGTAAACATTATGCCCTTGTCTATTTGTGAAGCATTAAACTTAGGAGAGGTTAAACCTACCCCGACATTACTTCAGTTAGCTAATAGAACCACCCTCCGCCCATATGGAGTGGTGGAAGATATTCTGGTTAAGGTGAAAGATTTTATCCTGCCCTTGAATTTCATGATCTTAGATGTAGAAGAGGATGAAAATATTCCTCTAATTTTTGGAAGGCCATTCTTGGCCACAGCGGGGGCAGTGATTGATGTGCCTAGGGGAGAAGTAATTCTCTGAGTGAATGGTGAGCAAACTACGATTAAAATTTTTGAAAAACCACCAGTCACCGCGGAGAACTTCTCCCCACTAATGTGCATTCAGCACCCCAATGGAATGAGTGTTGAGAAGAGCCTGAGGAAATCGCAATTGGTGGTTGGAGAGACAAAGGAACCCTAGGAATACACCTAGAAGGGGGGGTTGAATAGGTGTAAAAGAAACCTTGAAAGATTTTCGAACGAAACAAATCGAAACAATCAAAACAAATGATTTTTGCAAATTCTACAGCACTTAATCGATTAACCTGAAATTTAATCGATTAACCTGCAATTTAATCGAGTACTAATCGATTAAACCTGAAAGTTCAAAAGTCCTTAATCGATTAAACGAACACTTAATCGATTAAATCTATCAGAAACTGAAAAATCACTTTTCAATTGAATACGAAAATCAATCAATCAACACTTAAGATCAGAGATTCAGCGAAAACAATTAACACCTATATTCTTATTGATTTCCTAGTTATGAAAATGATTTTCCCTTTATCAATTTGAACAAATAAAGATTTAATTCAATCAATTATGAAAATCAATCTTTCTAGGTTTTCAATCAAGAACGCAATCAAATGACTTGAATATAAAGAGTAAGGGTTTAGAGATACGACACAGTGATTTATCCTGGTTCACTTTCATCCGCTTGAAAGCTGCATCCAGTCCCCTCTTCAACCAAGAGAGATTCTTCACTATGAGGAATTAGAGTTCTCAAATTACAAGTGATTGCCTCACAAGATTTCCTTCTTGCTAGCCTACAAGAGATAACCGACACCCTTGCCTTGTAATCCTATTGATCTTCTCTCTAATCTAACCTCTACCCCTTGTTGATAATCGACACAACAAGTCTTCAATTGCTTGATGATAATCCACACACCAAGGCTTCTCCTTGCTTGATTCACAACCAAGACTTCTTCAATGAACGTTGCTTGATGATAATCGACACACCAAGGCTTCTTGTTTGTTGTAGTTGGCTTGCCTTATTGCAAAGATTACAACTCAATGAATACACATAACAAACCTAATGAATCTCAATCAATAGCTATGACAATTCACAATAAGAGATTCAAAGGTTCTTGATCAAAGAATATGAAAATATAAAAGCTTTGATCTTTGAAATTGAGAGAGAATAGAGTGGCTTGATTCTTTGTAAAATGAATATCAAAATGATGGGTTATAATCACAAAGGTTAGGAAAAGGTTTATATAGAATACCCAAAAGTTATGGCACTTGAAAACTGATTTTGAGAAGTGAAAATCGTATTTTAAAAATCAGTTCTGCAGTATTTAATCGATTAAATCTTCACTTAATCGAGTACTAATCGATTAAACAAGTTCTTAATCGATTAAACATGTCTGACACTTGTTTAAAACTTGTTTTCTCAAAACCAAACCTTTCCTTTAAAACCTTTAAGCCACCTATTGATTCTAGGTTAAGTGAAAACTCAAATTATGATTAAATCATGACTTATGAAAGAGATTCACTACACTCTAAACAAACTACCCAAATGAAAACCTATGAAGCTTGAGAGGCAAAAGATAAAACAAAAACAATCACACTCAAACTTAAGTCTTCATGAGCTTGTTCTCTCTTCTTCACTTGATGTTTGTTGTTGCTTGTTGAACTTGAACTTGATCAACACATGATAGCTTGTTCAAAACACTTTGTCATTATCAAAACATTCATCATGGAACTTACAGAGCCTGAAAAGCAAGGTGCCACCCTTGAAGGGATCTTGGCAACCACCCTAAGCCTCCGAAAGGAGGTGACCCGTCAGGCTCGTGACATTAAACAAGCGTTAGTTGGGAGGCAACCCAATGTTAGGTAATTTCCCTTAGGTTTTATTTTTTTAAGGTAAATAGTTATTAGTTAGTTTTTGGTTTTTATATTTATTCAAAAAAAAAGAGGTACAGGTCCAGCCGCGCCCAGGCGTGGTGCACTTCACGCCCAGGCGTGGCAGGGGGGTTTAACATTCAAGTTTGGGAGTGTGATCCCATTTGCTCCCATTAGTTCCCAATATGTCACCCCAGACCTGGTACTTCGCAAAAATATTGTCCTGTTTTTCTAGGTAGTTTTTAATTTTTATTTTGTAGTTTTAGTTTAGATTAGTTTGCTTGAGGGCAAGCCAACCTCTAAGTTTGGGGGAGTGGACAAAATAAAAATTAATTTTTCAGACTTGAATTGTGCTCCCATATTTTTTGTGTTGGTTTGTGTCCTTGGTATGAGTATGCAATTATTCTAGACGTAGGACTGTTTTTCTGATGATAGGTGTAAATACTTAGTTTAGAATTAGACTCACTGATTTTTGATAACTGATTTGATTGAGTTGTAAATATTGTTGAGATCTAGTTATTTTGACAAACTTTTTGAGAAGTTGTGATTAGTGAACTGACTTTAGCCTGTGAGATTTTGGGCTTAAACACTGATGGGGTATATGATTTATTGAAGTATTTTGATTTG